>CM053790.1:440137396-441337396 GCA_028749045.1 Cupressus sempervirens | reverse complement strand
TAAAGTGAACTGAATGAAGCTTGAGGCAGATTATATTATTTTAAGTCATTTAAATATTAAAAAAGAAGTTATTAGGTGACGAAAGGGGAAGAAGATGAAAAGACAGCTTTGGGAATTAAAAGGCAAAAGCTTCATTCATTTGGGTATACTTGGTTTTGTGTTTTGGATTTGACTCTCTTTCTCTTGGTGAGTTATTTTCGAAAGCTTCACCTTTAAGAAGGTGAGAGGACGGAAAACCTCAAGCTTGGATAGTGGACGGAAACCCATTGTCGGTTAGAGACATCATGCAGGTGTACACATTGTATTCTAGGTTCATCTTTTCTATTATCCAATCTTGTTATAGTCATTGTATCTGGGATTGGATTTCTTTGTCATCATGTTGAAGAGCTTCAATGAAATATTATTACTGAAAATGTATGTCTGTTGGAGACTCATTGCAAAAATATTTGAATCTTCTATTTATCTGGTTATTTAATAGGGTTTTACTAGTGAAATCTGAAAATCATTGGATGATTTTATTTGTTTTAAATTTATGAGATTCGTTTAAGGGGGGTGCTCAAGCTTGTTAGTAATCAAGCGAACTAAGCATGTAGAATTTCATTGTCACTTCATTTGACAAAACCTTGAAGATCAATCTATGCTGTTGCAGTATATTCGAATTGACGATCAAACTACAAACATTCTGATCAAGTCTTTGAGCTTACTTTGTAAAATATAGGAGACAATCTCGTTAGTTAGTAGACTAGCCATTATGGGAGAGTATTAAATTTATTATGTTATATATAATGGCCATGTTAGTTGTTTAGATAAGATTAGATAGTTTTAATAATTTTCTTTTGTTGTTTGAGTTCTCTGTTTTTCTCCTTTTAGAAACATGGTTTGTAATCTCTTTATAAGGAGTCTTCTTCCTTTCCTTGTTTAGTTTGTTCAATTACCGTTCACAACAATCCACACTTTAATCCATTAAATGAATCGATAATTCTGAAACATCCAATTAACACAATAAGCCATTTGAATTCTCCCTTATTTTGATCATTCGAGATTGTATTTTTCCTCCATATACTTCCCACTTCTATTTATAATTATTGTTCATATTGGGTGTTGTAATATCCCCTTCTAGTAATGAAATTTAATAATAAATCAGATAGAATTGAAATATTTAATAAATAAGTAATAAATAGATAAATAATTGTAATGTCTCCTTTCACCTTGCCAAGCAAAACATACATAAATATTTATTAAATGCCTTTTTGCCTCTTTAGCATTTAATAAATTAAATCAATGCATATATGATGAGTGGAGTTGGATGGTTAATGTGAATAAATAAACATATATGTGAGAAACAAAAAAAGACTACATTACCGAGTTTGGACCCTGTCGCCCGCATTCGGGTTCAAGTCCACGTAGGTCTGGATTTGCCTCTGGGTTCACTAGGGGTCTAGATTTCGAACTATATTGTTGCCCGAGTGTGTGCTAGGGCGAACCTCAGAGGACCCGGAGTAGTAGGGTCCAAAATGTGCAATAAAACAACTTTAAATGGTATTTTTAAAATAAAAAAATTATATAACCTTAGAAGGAACCTAATAAAAACCATTTCACTCATCTGATCTCTCATGTTGAGGAGGATGATATAGCAGCATTTGGGACTAGTGGAATCAAATTGGGTTCCAATGATGAGGATCTAAATATAGTTGCTAACGGGGATGAAGTCATTGATCCCCCATTTTTTTATGACCCATTTGACCTTTAAAAGGCATTTGATACTATCATCATTGATAAACTACTAACCACTAGTCATTTATAATTATGTTTCAAACTTTATTATGTGATGACCTAGTCTATGTTTTGCAATTTAATAATTCAATGTATGATTTTCTTTACAATCATGAAGATAGATTTATGAGCAAGTATTTAATGTTTATCTTTGACATTTGGCATTGATCAATGATCAAGCAACATATATTCAATTGTGAAATGACTTAATTTTGTAATTATGCATGTTTCTCTTTTTTTTGTATATATAATGCATATATATACATATACATATATATATATAGACACTCACAAACCCACCCACAAACCCAAATGGGAAAAAAAATTTGCTCAAACGCACAAACTTGAACTCGAACCCAAATCCATCCCTGAGTCTAAATTGGCAACTTAGAAAAAAGAGGAATACAAAGACAATTGGTAGCACATGGCCTAGAAGACAAGAGGTCTTGTGCATTACCTGAGCACAGATATAGGTAAGTCTGAAATCATTTCAGAGGGGGGAAGAATTGTAGTTGATGACACAAAATTACAAAGAATACTAAGGTGGTATTCTACAGAAGTGCTATATTCAGACCTGGAAGACGCTCTCAGAGTAGCAAAGGAAACACGAGGCAGATTGTAGGGTGCTCATTGGCTTGGCTATTGTGGTGATAGGGTCAACATCACAAAAAGCACACTATTCTTGGTATTGAGATACATACTCAAAATGGTGATTTTTGGAAGTTTGGCAAAAGTACGATGACAAACAGTTGTAGCAAATTTTCTTTGAATAGGAGTGGCTCATCAAACATTACTTTGAAGGCCCACAGGGGGAGACGCAATCATAGCAAGAAAGAATGAGTTTTTTTGGTATTGGGAACAATTAGCCATAAGTTGCAAATGGAAGAAGGAAGTGATCTTGTTATTGAACAACACTATAGGAAATTTTGGTCTTGTTGGCATGAACAGGGAACAATCGAAAGATGATACAATTAATGGAAGAAAGAACCAAATAGTCAAGTCATGCAATCAAATAGAAGTGTCAGGAATTTAAAGAATCCAAACTTAAGAAGAGAGGCACTGTGGATGATAGACACAGTAATAGATTGAAGCATTTCTGAGTAATAAGGAGTTTTTCGGTTGATTCACACAGAAGGGGCCAATAGTGAAGAGACCAAACATCACACATAGCTATTGGACCAAACCATGAGCAAAGGAGGTTCTTAAGGAGTAGTTGCAAGCAACGATTCATTTCTGCTGAGAGCACAACTATGGCGGAAGTCTCTATAGCCGAATGCTTACACAAGCAGGGGAACAATTGTCAAATATCAGGAGTCATTCGTAACACACCTAACGAATTGGACCGCAAAACATCTATCGTCGCTCAGTAAGGAACCCAAGCCTTATCCATAAATGAACATGTGCATTGAGGGGAGAAGGGGATGACGATTGTTGTGTTGAGGACTTAACCCCTAATTGGAGTAAATCAAGCTTCCTTAGAAAGCAAAAGGTGTAATTCCATTGTGTGTTCTTGCTATTGGTACCTATCTCTCTTAAAACAACTTATGATATTTTGTGTTTATTCCTGTTAAGCAGCATTTGAACATATTTTGGAACAACAACAAAAACTAAGTTTTTTATTGATTGATATCTTGGAATTTGCAATTGAAAGTGTTTGGTAATTACAAGCTAAGTGTCAAATAATATTAAAATATATATTGAGCAATTACTATCACATTTACTATTTAATAGAAAAATTATGAATTCTCTAAGCATGACAAAGCCTCTTGATAGAAATAGGAAACAATATGGGTCAGGTAAGTTCGGTCAAAATTAGACTAATCTATAGAAATCATCGTATAGATGTTTCCCACCCTGGAAAATAGTAAACTAGTGTAACCATACACAATGGCAATAAAATATGAAACATTCATTATGAAACAAATGTTCATCGATCCATAGCCACATTTATATCACTAGCAATAGATTTATGGTCCAATCCAACATGTGGTTCAAATTCCATGTCATGACAAGAGCGATGCCAAGTAGCAAGGATATTTACTGAAATATCAAATACAATAAACACATCGACATAGTAAGACCAAAGGGTGGAATCCATATTGGAGAATTCAACTATCGCTCAAACCCAACATTTAGAGGTCTTAATATCAAGAAATGCATCAAAGATTAGCAACTGATAAAGATGTGGCCACGTTACACATATCCAAGAGTGAAAATATAGAAGAACGCACGTATAGATTCATGCGATGGTTGACGTTGGATAAATAACATGAATATTTAATCGAGAGCAATTAATATGAAGTGATGTCTGTGGTAATTAAGACGATTAGAAAAAAATCAATAGACATGGTTTGTTATGAAGGGACATCTCTCTATTTTATGCAAAAGCTGCAACCATTCAGTTGGCAAAATATAAGATCTCAGATATGAGTTAATCGGGGGATGAATAAGGGAAATGGGATCATAGATTGATTACCGATCAGATGAAAAATTGAGAAACTATGAATATATTTCATGTACTCTTTAAGGAAGAATAAAGAAGTCATTATCTGCAATGCTAGTAAGCATTGTCATATGACAGCAGATTATACTATTCCACATCTATGTTAGATACTGATTTACATAATATTACTATTTACACAATTATGTACCTGAGCAAATACTGATACGTAATATTCTTATATCAGAATTCTATTAGGGATTGGGGATCCCTACATTGTCTAATATATATAAATACAGTAAAGGAAGTAATGCTAAGATCTTTGTTATTACTTTAATGATGAAGAAGGAAGACAGAAGCAACTCAAGGAATGGCAGTCTAAATCCCAAAAGGATAGCTCCACAGAAAGGGTAGGGATCAGTGATCCTAAGCACCTTGCAGGTATAGTCCCAAGATAGGATAAGGGCTTGGATCTGTAAACTTTGAGGGGATCTATCAATTGGTCTCTAAGCACCTTGGGTATTCAGACCTCCTGTTTTCTTATAACAAAGTAATGCGGGTCAAGCTTAGCAACAAGAAATATAGACTGCATATGAATTAAAGTACTTAATACATAATACAAACGGATAATTATCCTTATTTATACCACATGTATATGGAAATCAATGCATTTCCTTGTCAATTCAACTTAGGATATAAGATTTGAGATTAATTTAAATAATAATTGAACTTAAATTACTAGGAGACATTTCAGAGACTTCCAAATACAATAATGAGCCCGCTGAATTCTCCCTTATTTTGATCAATTGAGGATTCTATTTTTCCTCCATATACTTCTGAGTTCTATTTATAATTATTGCTCATGCTGAAGCATTCATTTTGGGTACTTTTAGGCCCTAGAAACATCAACCAGAAATTAGAGACCAAAAACTTAACTTTCAGTTTCAAATTCCATATTACACAATTGTGAATCACTATCACTGGTCCAGGTTCAACACCAAAGGAGCAGGTTCATCCCAGAAAGTTGGACTTGACTGCTGTATCTGTTGTTTCTCTTTTCCTTAATCCATCTTATTATTGATATTTACATTCTCATCACACTTAAGATCAACAACAGATCACAATTTGTTCAGTTATAGGGGTACCCTGAAAATAATATTGGAGCTGGAAACTTTAATGGTGTTGAAAATTGAAAGCTTCATTGAAATTTTCATCATAGTTACCAATTCCATAATTTATTCAAATAATCTTTGTTTTGATTTTGATCTCTACACAGAACATTTGGCATGAAATAAAAATCAAAATTATGTGCAATTTTTATCTTTTCTTACTTACTCTATTTTCCCATGTTTTACAGATTAGATTTGTATGTTCACTTTTCTAATGCAACATTTACTCTTCATAGTATAACAAGGGAAGCCACTTTCTGATGGGAATACTAACGATTTGTGATTTCCCCTGCATTTCTTTCAACCTTGCAACTAATTATCAGAAGATATATATGTATTTGAAAACATTTAAAATACAAAGTTAAATAAATCAGGTTGCAATTTCTGACATAGGACTGAACATGATAGAAAATGCAATGCCAAACAAAAAAGAGGTTGCGATTTCTGAGGTATGACAAGAACATAAATTTTTTTAAATAGTTTTCAATGTGTCATGCAGTTTGCACATGTTCTGCCTGAAGAAATGAAATGCTTCAAAAAATAAGAAACCCTAAAGAACAAGTTACCATGAGCAGCAGCAACTACTGGAACAGGAAGGGAGGTAGAAAATATGAATGATCGGCCTGTTGATTGAATCAGCTGCTTCCATTTTTGGCTGCCAAACAACACAATAATTAGGCACATAAATTTTGTGTTTATTACACTTCTGTCAGTTTGGATCTAAGTTAAAAAAATAAGTTTTTGCATGCAAAGGAATAAAATTAAACAAAACAAGCGGTACTAATAAGAAGGCAAAAGAAGATGAAAACATGCTTGAAGTTGACTGTGAATCCACACCTAAACATGTATGAAGTTCAGATGCTTACAAGGACAAGATGAATTCTTTAAAAGACATTCAGTAATGGGAAAACTTGTACATTGGGAAACCTGGAAGTTGTACATCGCATGCAAAATGTAATAGTTGTCAAGAAAGTCTCTTGAAACTATTGAGAAAAGTTAGAAATGCCACTTTGCAAATTTAGTAGCTTTTCCCAGCTAAATGTCCGACCTTCAAGAATGAATATTGAGACCAACATGGGTGCTGAGTACTGTAAAAATTACTAGAACTCAAAATTTTAATATCCTATTAAATAACTATAATGATTATTAAAAAGAGTTTCATCTCCTTGTTTAGAGATAGACAAGAAACCACCCAAGTGGACGAACATTATATGATTCTCCAGAAAGAAAAGAAAATCAAAGATTGGAAAGAAAACCTTTATCACCAAGATGGCTTTATCACAGTAATAACCCTTATCTTTAAAAATAACTATTTTATTCTAGCACCCTCCAAGACTTGCATCACTGAAAATACAACAAACTAAAAACATCCTGACACATGTATGTGCCATTCTTCAAACAGACCACACACAAGGTAGAACTCCATCAATTTTCCTCAAACCTTTATGTATGTGTAGCTTCTAAGCTGAACTTGCTAGTTTCCAAATTACCACTTCCTTGAACTCCCGACTTGTTATTTTATGAGGATCGCTTGCAGATGTAATAGCACTGCCTTCTTGGTATGTGTTTTCCATATAACAGCAATCTCTTATTTATATTTGAGAATAAGCCATGAAAAAACATGTTCATCTATTTGTCTATTTGTCAATAAGATAATTAATATGATAACAAATTTTATATATATATTTCTCTCATTTAACAATAGACTTATATCTCATATATAATTATATATATAAGTATATCCGATAGAAGCTACCACACATTAACACTCCCTTTTAGCTAGGAAGGATAAACGCAAGACATATATTACACCATTGGTAATATTAGGAAGGGCAAATTTTAAGAATATCTTTGATTAGAAGATATCCACCATTTTGATATCACATTTGATATCATGAGTATTGGTCTTCCAGAATATCAACACATGATATTCACCAAATACTCTGTAATGGCCTCCAGAACATCAATTTGTATAACATTCTCATAATGCATACAATATAAACATCCACCATGCAAAGTATAATCTATCATGAATTGCATAGACATCGTAAGATATATCTGTCATAATAAAAAATTAAGTTATTATGAGATCGTCCTCTTTCAATAACTTCTACAATGCAAAGTGATAATCATTTGGAAGTCATCACTTCCACATATTGTACACAGGGGGTAGGCCCATTAAATCATGCCCTCATGCACAAGGACTTTTGAACTCCCTCTAAAAATCAATAATCTGAGCACCTCAAACAAAGCTGGCTTTGATATGATCAAGATATTCAAAGATCAACTGAAACATATTCTCTATTCACTCTTTTAGACGAATATGTCAGACTCCCTCTGAACATCAATCTTTTGAGGTCCTTTTATCTTTGTGTTCGCTAAATATTTTGTAAGGCAATGTAGCCACAACTTACAAAACAAGAATCTTAGGCAACAGTGTAGTGAGATAAATCTCTCCTCTCAGCAATAAGGGAGGCTCCCTTCTTACCGTAGGTGGCTACAACAGAGACCTAATTGAAATTAACAAATGGGTAGTTCAAGGGATCAATTCCTCTTCTTTCAAGAATAATCTTATACTAACAACAACTACTTGCAATTTAACAAACGGAATTTATTGCTATGGTAATACCGGTGACTAAAAAGTCGACGTAAGAACAACCTTAAGACAGCAGTTATAACTTAACTTATGTGATTAATAGCAAGAACCCAAAGTCTCCTACAAGCAATCTACTTGAAACAAAAGGACAAACAGCTAAAAAATCTCAAAGTCTTTTCTCAACTATTCAAATATGACATAATATACGAAGAAGTAAAGCTCAAAGTCTATAAATCTTAGTACTTGTAGCCACTATCAAACAATATCAATCTGGTTTATGAAAGCTCAAAGTCCTTCAAAATCAACACTAAATACTCAAATACTTCACAAGGAGTAACAAAGATGAAATGATCAATGCAATGTAAGAGACAAAGATTAATTCCAAGTATCACA
Source organism: Cupressus sempervirens (assembly GCA_028749045.1). NCBI lineage: Eukaryota > Viridiplantae > Streptophyta > Pinopsida > Cupressales > Cupressaceae > Cupressus > Cupressus sempervirens. Next base: position 441,329,025 of record CM053790.1, on the reverse strand, counting down.
ACACAAAGTTTGGGAAAAACTTGCTTCTTTATTCACTTCAAAGATTTTCGAAAAGAAATACAAAGCCTTCCAGTCACAAGCCCGGCCTTCTCCTATAAAGCAAAAGATGATTATCTACAATGAGCTCTCTCCTTTATGTAAGAAAATCAAAGAGAAAAAGGTGGAGAAAAAAGTGGAACAACTTCAACTACTTTGACGTATTTCAAAGTTGCACGCCTAATCCGATTGCAACTTAACTATATATGTTGGTTGTACAAGTACATGTTCTCTTGTACTTAAAATATAGATGCTCTTTACATGTAGTTTTCATACAACTATTCTACTTAAAGCATATATAAAATTGAAATGTTCATACAAACTAAACAATCTTTGCAAATTTCTACGGTGAGTTATACACAACTTCGGCATCGAGCTCACTAGTGTACTCAGCAACCATTATGATCCTTCAATATGTGTTGGCCGCCTCTAAAATTTCCTTGATGGAAATTTCCTTTTTGCTCTATAGTTCATCTAATGAACACTTCAAGCTTGCAAATGTATTCATTATACTGATGGATGCTCAGTAGAAAATGCATCCATAGCCATGATTAGGGGTGAATCATGAGATTCATTTGATACTCGCGGTGAATCTACAAGACAAGTCATAGCAAGAACCTCAAGAAGACTTCTTCATTTCCTCAATGATCCCCAAGAGACGTGCATTCTCCTCTTTGAGTTTTCTCTTCTTATTTTATAGTTCGTCATTTTTTCGAGCTAAGAAATTGACGGCCTCATGTGCATCATGTTGATAACTCATCCTGCCCTATTTGAATGAATAATGGATTTTAATGACGTCTAAGGGACCACAGATCAGAAGCACTAATCCTGATTTTTTTTTAGCTCCAACATCCTACTATAAATCTTGACAATTAAACCAATAGTCTATCGTATCTTATCATCATCGAATAAACTGTGTAAGCTTATGCCATCTCCTAAGATGACCTTGTATTGGGCCCAAATATCTTCATATGCCTTGCACTCAATAAGAAAGTGACATTCCGTCTGAACCACCCCTTTTCTGCAGAACTTGCAGGTCCTCTCCTCCCACTCCTCTTTAGGCTTCTCTTATCTACTAGTCTTACATCTGAGATGATGTCATCCAGTCCATAACTGAGCAATTAACATCCTAGCCTTACTATTAATTCTATAATCAACTCTTGTAATTCTATATTCAGCAGGTTGCATGTCTTTAGTAGATTTCACCATAAGTGGTTCAACTACTTCAGCATACATAATGTGATTTTCACAACCCACAACTTGAGAAATTGTCTTGGTATTCTATGAAACCCTTGGCTTGGTCATCTGCCTGTCAGACTCCTCAAGTGGAATTTCTCCTTTCTTTCTCTTCTCCATGACAGTGCTCAACCATGGAGGAAGACTAAAAGAAGATGCACTGACTGAACCAGTACTCACCATAGTTAACTCTGAATTGCCCTGCATGACAATAGTGACAATAGCAGGCACCTTAGTCTAAATGGCTATAGGAATAGGACTACTATGTGTAACTTTAGTCGTGAATTGCTCAAATTGAGCTGAAGCCGCATGAAGAAACACTGTAAACCAAACAATGGTAGAAGGAATTGACAAGGAGTATGTATCAAAGACACTCTTCATATTGAGGACACAAGCAATGCTAGACTAATGGTCACATGATCCTCAAGCGATGGATGCTCTGTAGAAAATGCATCCATTGCCATCTTTAGGGGTGAATCATAAGATTCATTTGATACTGGCAGTCAATTTGCAAGAGAAGTCGTAGCAAGAACCTCAAGAGGACATGAAACCAGTAGTGAAGGCTCCTTAATTTCCTTGCTTAATCAGCACTTGAGTCAATTTGAAATTATTGAGTTTCAATCCCCATTACCTCAAGTACTCTTGAGTCCTATCCTCCTTTGACCTATATCTCGGAAAAACTCTGAACAAGACGTTCAAATGTAGATGATGATGTCCCTTCTTTACCTTTACCTTTTCTCTCTGATCTCAAACCAATCAAACCAGCAGGATCAAAGTCTTATCTGGGCTTTATCTTGATGTGGCGCAGGGGCACCAAGATCAGGCACAATACCTCAAAAGCATACTAGGGTCACTAATAGATCCTTGGGTGGAGTTGAAGTAAAAATGACCATCAAGGATCATTTGATATTGTAATAGACCTTAAAAGGTCATTTATGTTATTTCATGGCCATTAGAGCCATTGAGTTGTGATAAGTGTTCAATTTTGCCATATAAGGCATATGTGCCCTTGAGACAAATTTGTAAGGGTTAGTAGGGTAGTATGTGGGGTTTGATTATTAATTATTGAAATCATGGTGTAAAGGTCTCGAATAAGACAAAATCAATTTAAATGTCCAATATTGAATGGGAAGAAAGGGCAAAAGTTGTCTAACTTGACAACCACATTGTCAAGTAGACAACCAAGTTAGTATTAAGTGGTAAACTAACCAAAATATGATTGATAGGTGGTTGGGTGGTTGCATTTCAGTCCAAGGAGGATAAAAATTCTATAAAATCAATGTAAATCCAAGCCATGAGAAGTGGTGGTTGAGATTTGGAAGAAGAGTCAATAAAAGTTTGAAATTCTGCAATTTTTTGTGATGTTTCTCTGTATAACAGTCTGAATACGTGGATTGTTTGGCATTGTTTTAATAGTGTAGTAGTCCAACCTTATATGCATTGGAAAGGACATTTAATAACTTTAATTTGGTTTTGGAATGAGCAATTTTCATTGAGTATAGTGAAAGTTATTGTTATTTTTCTGAAAACTGCTATAAACCCTCATCTAGGATATTCTAGGGTGATTTAATGTGAAAATAGTAGTTGCATGTTGAATAAAGTCTCCATCGTCGGGGGAAAGATGGTGGAAATAATGTATATTGATTCCCCCATGTGTGCAGGTGTTTATTCATAGTTTTGACATGCACTCCATTGAAGGAAAGTGACTGATGACAGTCAAATTGAAGGAATAACTGTCTTGAAAATTTCAGTCTTAGTGCGGCAGACATATCTCCAAATTGAACCGTTGGATTGGACCAAGATTTGGATATGTTGGAGAGGGCCAAGTTGTGCCAAATCTGACCAGAGCGATTGAGGAAATATGATCGGGGTCAAAAGTTATGAATGACTGTATTCGGATCTATGTAAGGGACAGCAACAAGCAATTTCCTTCACGAATGTGTTGGAGTAGTTTCGTGAAGGGATTAGGTATTGTGTGAGGATGAGATGAAACCAATAATTGGTCGAGGGATATGAATATGTTTTCTAAGGTGTAGAGTGGATGGTGGCACCATAAACCATTTGTCCACTTTGATTTGGTGGAGGTTATAATGGATCAAAGGAGATGATCCTTATGGAGATCTAATTGAAGTTTGTGAAAAGCATTCATGGAGTCCCTCATCATTTGTAGAATGAAGAGCACCATACCACCTCTGCATCAAGTGGTATCAGAGCAAGAGAAAGGTCTGGGATTTGGAGGATTGAAAGCCCTTTGTTGATGCTTGGAGTCGAAATATCCTCCTTGAGTGTTCCAAATTGGTGGCTAGAGATCTAATTAATACTAGATTGGTGAGAAGAGATGGCTTTGACGAGGAGTGAAAGAGAAATTGTTAGAACGTTGAAGGAGTACCTCTATGGTGATAAGAAGGAGAGAGAAGAAAGAGAAAGAAAGGAGAAGGAAGAAGAAGCTAGGAAGCAAGAAGAGGAAAGGTTAAAGAATCTTGAAGAAGAGTTGGATAAGAGTATTGCAAAGTGGGAGAGGATAGCATTACTCTTGGAGCAAGCAGCAGATGAAGATGAAGAAGTTGAGCAGCAGATCATCCATGAAGAGATAGAGGACCCTAGGAGAAAAGAGGTCCTAGAGGTTGAATCAGAGATTGAAGATGAAGCTGCTGGTAAAGGCAACATTGGTTCAAGTCATGAAGGGCTTGAAACTGAAATTTTTTTGCAAGTAGGGGAAATGGTATGTCCTTTGGTGAAGAATGAGAATGAGCAGCATGATAGCATCATTGCAGAGGGAGCCAAGATGACCAAGGAGTTGTTGGTATGCCGAGGAGAAAGGCATGAGGTGGAAGACCAACAAGAGGTGGCAGTAGGGGTAAATGAACCTGCCTATGGGGTCATCAGTGTGGCTATAAAAGCAGCCATGGATGCTAAAGATAGTTTGGATCGCCTAGAGGAGAGGCATGATGAGAAAGATGGATTGGTCTCTATGAAGAGAGACTCAAAACTTGAAGAACATGAAGAGTGGGAGATTGCAGTAGTAGTCTCTTGGTATGAGGCTAAACAAGACGTGAAGATTGATGATCAGATTTTGGTTCACATTTTGCCCATGGGAGGCAATCAGATTTTATGGATGTTTGAGCAATTGTTAGAGCAGCATCATGCTAAGATGCCATGGATCCTTCATGTGGATCTTTATAAGCCCAAAGTGAAGATCAAATGTTTATTTGCTGACATGTTTTATTGCAGGTTTCCAAGAGGACTTGGAAAAGTTTTCAAAGCTATGGAATATGGTGCAGAGGCACCAAGATCAGGCACAATACCTCAGAAGCATACCAGGGTCACTAATAGATCCTTGGGTGGAGTTGAAGTAAAAATGGCCATCAAGGGTCATTTGATATTGTAATAGACCTTAAAAGGTAATTTATGTTATTTCATGGCCATTAGAGCCATTGAGTTGTGATAAGTGTTCAATTTTGCCATATAAGGCATATGTACCCTTGAGGCAAAGTTGTAAAGGTTAGTAGGGTAGTATGTGGGGTTTGATTATTAATTATTGAAATCATGGTGTAAAGGTCTTGAATAAGACCAAATCAATTTAAATGTCCAATATTGAATGGGAAGAAAGGGCAGAAGTTTGTCTAACTTGACAACTAGATTGTCAAGTAGACAACCAAGTTAGTATTAAGTGGTAAACAAACCAAAATATGGTTGATAGGTGGTTGGGTGTTTGGATTTCAGTCCAAGGAGGATAAAAATTCTATAAAATCAATGTAAATCCAAGCCATGAGAAGTGGTGGTCGAGATTTGGAAGAAGAGTCAATAAAAGTTTGAGATTCTGCAATTTTTCGTGATGTTTCTCTGTTTCTCTGTATAACAGTCTGAAAATGTGGATTGTTTGGCATTGTTTTAATAGTGTAGTAGTCCAACCTTATATGCATTGGAAAGGACATTGAATAAACTTTAATTTGGTTTTGGAATGAGCAATTCTCATTGAGTATAGTGAAAGTTACTGCTATTTTTCTGAAAACTGCTATAAACTCTCATCTAGGATGTTCCAGGGTGATTTGATGTGAAAATAGTAGTTGCACATTGAATAAAGTCTCCGTCATTGGGGGAAAGATGGTGGAAATAATGTATATTGATTCCCCCATGTGTGCAGGTGTTTATTCATAGTTTTGGCATGCACTCCATTGAAGGAAAGTGACTGATGAGAGTCAAGTTGAAGGAATAATTGTCTTGAAAATTTCAGTCTTAGTGCGGGGGACATATCTCCAAAATGAACAGTTGGATCAGACCAAGATTTGGATATGTTGGAGAAGGCCAAGTTGTGCCAAATATGCCCAGAGCGATTGAGGAAATATGATCGGGGTCAAAAGTTATGAATGACTGTATTTGGGTCAATGTAAGCGACAGCAACAAGCAATTTCCTTCATGAATGTGTTGGAGAAGTTTTGTGAAGGGATTAGGTATTGTGTGAGGATGAGATGAAACTAGTAATTGATTGAGGGATATGAATATGTTTTCTAAGGTGTAGAGTGGATGGTGGCACCATAAACCATTTGTGCACTTTGATTTGGTGCAGGTTATAATGGATCAAAGGAGATGATCCTTATGGAGATCTAGTTGATGTTTGTGAAAAAATTCATGGAGTCCGTCATCATTTGCAAAATGAAGACCACCATACCACCTCTGCATCATGATGCATTTGAGACCCATTCTTTTCACCCAAGTGTTGGCATTAGCAAGAATAGACTGAAATCAATCCCAAATTGAGGTACTTTCCTTTCACGACCATGTAGGACGAAGAATGGGTAACTTCTCCACATTATGTTGATCATATTCAAGATTTGAGATTTGATCATTATCCTTAAATCCAAGAGGGATTGATACCAAGTTGAAATTCACAATCTGGTTTATGTCAATCGAGTACAATCCATGTGCCGTATATCCACCTCAATACATACATCAATCCAGAGATCTTCTAGACGATGTAGTGTAAGAACTACTTCCTCATCTTGTCATTTAGTCCTCTACAGTCAAAACAAATCCTGGCTGCAAATCTTTTCAGCATGATCCTTTGAAGTTCAAAGTCCATGTTCTTCGCTTTAGGTGCAATATCCAGTTAGAGACCACCAATCTTGTTCAGTCTCATTATGAGCCATTTTAGTTTTTTTCTGTCCATTCAACCTGTTCACCTGTTCCAAAAATTAACTCCTCATCCACTGAATAACTATCCTTATGTCGATCTGATCTAAAGATCCAACCTGTTCAGGTTGGAGGTGACTAAATTTATAAAGTTTCTTCCTCATACCTAGCTGTCATTTTTCCTGTTTATTCCAACCTGTTACGTAATAAATTTTCCCACAAGATGGCGGGACTTATTGCTCTAATAGCACTGTAATAAATCTCCTTGAATCTATTGAAAGAAATTGAATTTCTAACCAAGGAAATATATCAAAACATTGGCATACGTATAACTGCAGTTAATTAATGAATCACTATAGCCTGGGTTAATGATCATAATCTAATCTAACCGTTAAGTGTCTACCATATTTGATTTATTGTTTACAAGGGCTCATAACATGGATATGTCGATATACATAAAATTTCAAGACTGAGATACAACAATGTAATAATGCAACACTCTCGTTAATGACTGAAATACAATCGGTTCCCTATGTGCTATGAAAATCATACGAAGCCAACTCACACATTAAGAAATTCATGGATACATGAAATACAGACTAAGTTCTAACAATGAATAACGCTGCTTAGTTGGAAATTAGAATACCTCTATTGTTGGGAGATGTGAATTTGTGCAATGTTGGGGGTGAAGATTTTATGTTGTTGTCGTGTAGGGACCCTGTGAATCCACCTGGACGCCTCCTATGATTACTCTCGGAACAGGTATTTCAAGGGACTGGCCCATTTAAGAAAGCATGGAACAATCAAAGAATTTGCAAATGAAAAACTTTCAATCATGGTTCCTGACTTATCCCAACGGAGACTTACTTACCTATTCATTGAAGGTCTAAAAAATTCTATTAAAAACATAGTGAACCCTTTAGAACCTCAAATAGTGGAAGAAGCCATTCAAAAGGCCCGAAAGGTAGAGTCAAACATATCGAAGGAAAGATCCAAGACTTACACTTCAAGAAATCAAAACAAGTATGAAGGACAAGAGAAAGAAAATAAGGAAAAGGCTTGCTACTTTTGTAGAGAGTCATGGAACCTAGGGCATCGATGTCAAGGAAAAGAAGCGATTGGGAAGTGATGAATTATCAAAAACAGGGTTGTGTTTCAAATGTAAAGAACCTTGGCCACGAGACCAGCAATGTAAAAGAGGACAACTACACAGGATAGAAGAAGCAAGTACGGATGAAAAGCCAAATAATAGAGTAAACATGGATTAGACGAAGTTTGGGATACTTGCAGTGGTTACCCAAGAAAGTGGAAAGAGACCTTTTTGCGTCAAAGGAATATTAAAGGGGGAAAGGGTGATTGCCCTAATAGATATTGGGGCATCACACAGTCTCATTAGCAAAGGCCTCGTAACAAAAAGAAGACTAAAAACTCAAGAATTCAAAGGCTTTAAGGTGATAATCGGCAATGATACCCTTGATCAATGCACAGAGATCATTCCACAATTAGAGATTACTCTAAATAACCACACTATAAAAGCAGATTTTTTTGTTGTAAAATAGCAATATGATATCATTCTCGGAATGCCTTGGATTGACTCCTTAGGCCGCTTTACTATCGATAACCCCAATTTGCAAGTATGCTTCAAACATGAAGGGAAAGATATAACGTTAAAAGGATTACCTGACGGGTCTCCCAAAATAGTATCTTGAATAGGATTGAACGTATCCTCAGACATAATCAAGGAGAATGGATAGCCGAATGTTTGGTTCTTGATAAATCACCTAATAATGAATGTAGAATACATGACAATATACGTCCCATCCTAAAGAGACACCAAAGAATCTTTGAAGAGATCCCTCTAGGTTTACCACAAAAAAGGGGGTTTGAGCATTCCATTGAGTTAAAAGGAGCTAAACCCATTATAACAACCCCTTATAGACATCCCATAAATACAAAGAAGAGATTGAAAAGACTATCAAAGCATTATTGGAAATGGGATGCATCCAACCAAGCTGCAGCCCTTGCTTCTTTAGTAGTACTCGTCAAGAAGGACGAAACAATGAGGATGTGCATTGATTACAGACCTCTAAATAAGAAAACAATCAAGAATAGGTATCCAATTCCAAGGTTAGATGAGTTAATGGATGAATTATATGGTGCACGATACTTTTCAAATATTGATTTAAGATCAGGATATCATCAGATGAGGATGAGAAAAGAAGACGTTCCCAAAACAACATTCAGATTCCATTACAGACATTTTGAATTCTTCGTACTTCCATTTGGTCTTACAAATGTCCCAACTATGTTTCAATCATGCATGAATCACATTCTTAGACAGAAATTAAGAAAATTTCTCATATTTTTTGATGATATACTCATTTACAGAAAAACATGGGAAGAACATTTGCAGCACATCAAAGATGTCCTAAATATTTTAGAAACGAAGTCACTTTATGCCAAATTCTCCAAATGTGAGTTTGGAGTAGGAGAGATTCTTTACTGGGGGCATAAGATCAATGCGGAGGGAGTAGTGTTGATGAAGAGAAAATCAAAGCTATAAAAGAATGGCCAAAACCCAAAACCCTTACTCAATATCGGGATTTATTGGGCTATTCAGTTATTATAGACAGTTTGTGAAAGGTTTTTCTAAGATTACTGCCCCCCTTACAGATTTAATTAGAAAAGGTTCTTTTGCATGGAATGAGAAAGCACAACAAGCATTTGATGAACTAAAAGAAATTATGAGTTCTTGTCCAGTTTTAGCCATACTGGACTTTACCATACCTTTTGAGTTGCAATGTGATGCGTCAGGAGACGGGATTGGAGCAATCCTCATGCAAAAGAAACATCCCATAGCATTTGAGAGTCATAAACTCTCAGAATTAGAAAAACACTACTCTACATATGATAAAGAAATGTTGGCTATCATGCATGCCTTAGCCAAGTTTTGGCAATACCTAGTTTGTGGTAAATTCATCATGAAGACAGACCATAACAGCTTGCGTTTCTTCCTAAGCCAGAAAGATCTTAATTACCGACAACAAAAATGGGTAAGCCGGATACAAGCGTATGAGTTGGAAGAGTACATTAAGGAGGTGAATAATGGAGTTGCTATTGCTCTATCCAGAGGCACTAACCTCAATATGGTCACTTGTTTTTCAAAAGATTGGAAAGAGGACACTATTGCCGAATATGCAAAAGACCCTAAAGCCAGTCAAATATTAGAAGGGAAAGCTTCAAATGACGATTTCAAAATACAAAATGATATTATACTTTACAAAGGAAGAGTGTTTCTAACCCCTAGATCAAGGATGAAGGAAACCATCTTAAAGGAATACCATAATAACCCAATGTCTGGCCACCAAGGTTATTTCAAAACATATAAACAAATAAGAGAAAAAAAATCATAGAAAGGTTTGAAGAAAGATGTCCAGAGGCATGTACACGAATGTATGACATGTCAACAGAATAAAGCTGAACAAACACCTCCAGCAAGGCTCCTACAACCCTTACCTATTCCAAAACAGAAATGGGAAAGCATTTCGATAGATTTCATAACAAGTTTACCCAAAGTACAAGGGAAGAACAGTATTTATGTAGTAGTGGATAGACTCACCAAATATGCTCATTTTTTTCCAGTTACCACAGAATCATCTGCATATCAGACAGCTCAACCATTTTTCAAGGAAGTATTCAAACTCCATGGACTCCCACAAAATATAATCAGTGATAGAGATAGCAAATTCATCAATCAATTTTGGCAAGACCTATTCAAGCTAGTAGGAACAAGTCTAACCCCCAGCACAAGTTATCATCCGCAAACAGATGGACAAACTGACATAGTAAACAAGTGGCTAGAAGGTTATCTAAGGAACTATGTAACCGGGCAACAAAAGACATAGATCAAATGGATGCATTCAAGCGAATTCTGCTATAATATGACCCATCACATGTCCATTGGGATGACTCCCTTCAAAGCTTTGTATGGGTATAGGCACCTACATTTGCAAACTTACTTCCACAAGATACTCAAGTACCAAGCGCACAAGAGTTTATTCAACAGAATACCAACATTTTAAAAACTCTTAAAGAGAACTTACAACAGGCCCAAAACCAGCAAAAGATCTATACCGACCGAAAGCGCACTTGAAGAACTTTTGATGAGGGGGACTTGATATTTCTAAGATTACAACCATATAAACAAACTTCAATAAAAAGGAATGGAGCAAAAAAACTAAAACCCAAGTTTTATGGAGCATATAAAATATTGAAGAAAATTGGAGAAGTAGCATACGAACTACAACTCCCTGAAGGAAGTAAGATCCAAAACGTTTTTGATGTCTCCTGACTCAAAAAGGTATTGGGAAGACAAATAGAGCTATGTGCAGAATTACCCCCCCTTGGATGATGAGAGTCAGTTGGTCTTTAGATCCTGAAGTCATCTTAGATACTCGAAAAAGAAAATTAAGGAATAGAACCATTATAGAATACTTAATCCAATGGAGAAATCTACCCAAGGAGGATGCCACCTGGGAAAGAGAAGAGACTATCAAATTGCTTGGGGACAAGCAAAATCAAGCGGGGGATACTGTGATATCCCCTAAACAAACAAGTCAAGAATGATAAATAGATTTTTGCATTTAGAAACTATACATCAATTAATCATTAATATTTTGACTCAATTTGTCACTAAATTTTTATTTTTTTTTTATAGGTAAACGGCCGAAGCCTAGGTTATTTATTATTAGTAAGATTAATTATTATTATGTGTTAATCGTGATTAGATTTGAACCCAAGACCTCCCTAATGAGAGGCTCGCAATTTACCAATGCGTTGTAGGCTCTTGCCTAAATTGTCATTAAATTTTAAGATAATTAATTATTCCCTTTGTTTTAACATTAAAAACAATAAGGCAATCATGCTTATTTTTAAATAATATTTTTACAAAGGCAATAATGGTTATTATTAATTAATACTTTTATAAAGGCAATCATGGTAATTATTAATTAATATTTTTCAAAGGCTAACATAAGTGATCAAATAATCATATATCACTAAAATAAGACAATCACAATTATTTAAAACTAAAGGCTAAACGTAAATGTTTAAATCACAATATAAGATTTAATCAAATGAAAGGAGGTCGCCCCATCAATTGTTGTGACCTTCCAGGTAGACCCCTGTTCCGCATACAAAATGGCCATCGTGAAAGAGAAAGGGCATCAAATGGGAAGAGAGAAGCAGGCATTCGAAGCATACATCACAGTCCTCGAAAAGAAGTGAAGCTTTAGAGACAAAGAGCAATACAAGAAGTTATCCTGTGTGATATTGACCAAGGCCAGAGGAAGTAACAGAAGTCAACATAGACGGGGATAACAGCACATCTTCTGCAGATACGATCAAGGCGCAACCCTCAAACCCGATGGATATTGAAGGAAGGAGACACATGATAGTGGAAGTAAACTCAAGCACCCGATAGTAGAAGCACAACTCAAATACCATCACCCAAACTCTGTAAAGAAGGGCATCTCACATTGAGCACCGTAGAAGGATATGAGATAGGAGAAAATCAATTGGAGCAAAGAAGCAATACAAAGAAATATCATCACCTAAAAGAAGCTTATCATAGTACCTACAAGCAGTACAGGTATTAAGGCATCCAAAGGAGGAACGAAGCATTATTGGAACAACCATTAAACCAAAAGCACACCCACTCTTAAGCTACAACACTCACACAACAGCAAGGCAGTTAAGAATAGCATATAGTAACCAGGGATTTGCTACATTATAGAAGAATTGAGATTCACCTCCAGAGTGGGGATACAATTATAGTCTAATAAGCTCATCCTGAGATATATTTAACTAAGAACCATAATAATAAACAAAAAATAGGAAGATCAAAACAATTCTAAATCCAGGAAACAAGGATTAAGGCAGAGGTCATCTATCTCTAAAGGTCAGTATACTGAAACTTATAGGCATATGCATATGAAAGGATGGATACATCGTTAAGGTTATCTGTAATGTCCCCTAAAATTGTCGACTTCCGAAATCAAATGATGCTTGTATCACTTCAATTCATTAAGGAATTATTCCTATCAAAACTTTTACTTTCAATAATTTATCTTGATACTCTACTCAATTACTTAACCCATTTTGTTTGAATTCACTTGATTCATAAATCCAATATGTGCATGTTTCAATGTAATGAGATAGGTTTGCCCATGATGTATATTTTATGTACTATAACCATAAGATGGGTCCAATATCATGTAATGTATTTTAACTTTGTTATAATTAACCTCAATCTTGATAAGGGGGAGTCTCTTGTCATTGATAGGGAGCTCTAATGACAGATGTAGTTCCTCTTCTTTGGTATGATATATTTGGTTGACTATACTATGTTGATTAAATGTTTCTGCCATAAACTTTGAAATGGATTTGTATATCCTATTATTGCAGATGGAATCTATACCTCTAGTTTCTCTGTCACATGATCACTATTAGTCAAGGAAAACTTAAATGATTCTATAGAGTTTGTTGGGGTTAAATTATAGCCCAAGATGTATTATACACTACTCAACCGAGACACTAAGGTTTGGGCTTACTCAACCACAAACTGGAATGATATTCCTCTCATCTTGTTTCAATTTCCTTTGGTTCCTCTACCTGCATGCGATCTAGTTGTTTGTATTTGTATTTATAACTCTCTTAATATATAGCAGATAATTATATTATTGGTTCATTCGTAGATATTATTTTCTCTGTTCTTGGATGCCTCTTATATGTCTTCTTCTCTATTCATACGCCTGGCAAGAGTCTTAACTACTAGTTATGTATATCTCTCTAGCCGTCCACTATCTATTTTATTCGCCTGTATACCGGCTCTGTCAGTAGTTATGACCACCTCATGTGATCTCCTCTTGTCAATGTCTATTTCTATGCCTTCTTCTTTAATAATTTGGTCTCTGTAATCTTCAGTTTGTCTTCTCTAATACCCAAGAATTTCCTTCCTCCTTTCTATACTTGCGGTTTGCTAAGTGTTGTTTCTTTCCGAATATGCTTCGTTACTATGACGATGATCACTTCCATGTACAGGTATATCCTACGATGGTATGTGTTGCCTGATTCTTCTTGTTGCGTCCAACGATGTATTTCCTATGTTGGTCGTTCATGTCATTCGTCTAGTGTGTCGGAGGCTTGACCTCTACCGATATTGCAATATGATAGTTTATTCTATATTGTTTGTCTTGTCTATGGTAAGCTTGATTGACTTTCCATTTCATCACTCCGTTGTATATGACTTCTGCCAATATATGACTTCTGATTTTTTCACATTATATATATATATATATATATATATATATATATATATATTTTTTTTTTTTTTTTTTTTTTTTTTTTTTTCTATCCCCCGTTATTGTCCTAAATTTATATCTATCCAATTCCTCTAAGAGACATGTCCCTTTATCATTCATCTTAATATTTGATAACTGAATTGTTCATCTCATTGCCTTGATATTTCTTGATGGTAGTTGTATTAAGCAATATTAATGGCTCCTTGTATTCTTTATTTATTTTCTATTAGCAAACATTTTAGTACCAATATTATTAATCAATAATATTGTATTGTATTATTTTCATATAACTATTATCTCAATTGATATAATAATATTTTATATCGATAATTAGTATATTTAATAATTATAACATTTATTTATCAATTTTCTTTCTTTCTTTATTATTATTATTTCAATATTGTTATTTATTAAATTACGATATTTATATATAGTATTAATATCTTCTCGCACTATTATAATGATTTAGATAATCATCAAATAATTTATTCTGTTTAATCAACATATTATTAATAATAATAATATATATATATATATATATATATATATATATATATATATATATATTAATTATTAAATCCTATTATAGGAATGGGGGCATTACATTATCCATAAGGCCTACATTGCGAGATCTTCTAGGAAGGATGGATAAATCGGGAACAATTATCCATAGTCTTAAAGAGGGGTAGAATCGTGAGAGGACGATACTTAGTGGAGAGTTAGCCTAAAATAGCTGAAACCTCCCTTAGGAACTACATATCAGATCACGGCCTCTCATTAAGAAGAGAAATAATTGGGATTAGGAACTTACGTTATTCTTTAATTAGTAAATAATGCTATATTTTGATTCATAATTCCACTAGAGAACTAACATCCTTGCAGGTGCAGAAGGTAGAAGTGGGAAATCCAATTCAATAACTAAGGGACATCACAAACCTATTATAAACCTTGAAAATACCAATTCCAATTTCAATTCAGAAAATGTAAAGCGAGATACTAGGTTTGCATCTAGCCTCTCTCTTTTCCTTAAGGGGTTTCATCCTTAGGAAATATCCAGTCAAATTTAAGCAACTCTTAGGATTTGAGAAAATAACATATATTCATGGTGACAATCCCAATGCAACTGCTTTCTTTTATTACCTCGAAATGAGAGGAGATGCAAACAACTTAGCAATGTGGGATAAAAGCCTATTTCATCTTTTAGTCACTTAAGTCATTTTGTCATAAAGTGACTTTAATTAATAAAGTACTTTACAAAACAACTTAATAAAACAATGACTTAAAACCTTGGAATCTCCTACTTAAAATCTACTTTACTCAAACTAAAACTCCTATGATA
The DNA here is from genome assembly GCA_028749045.1 of Cupressus sempervirens. Classification (NCBI taxonomy): domain Eukaryota; kingdom Viridiplantae; phylum Streptophyta; class Pinopsida; order Cupressales; family Cupressaceae; genus Cupressus; species Cupressus sempervirens. The sequence continues at coordinate 441,313,923 of CM053790.1, read as the reverse complement.
GGCTAGCATCCTAAAACAACTATCGTTAGCCTATCCGGATAGAGAGATAGATCAACTAGGCAGGCATTAGGGCTAGCACGGAGAAGCAGGCATTGCAAAAGGGTCACGTGATGAGATCCCCAATCTTGGTAGGTAAACACTGGATTGATAAGCCTGTCATGTCCCCATATTTATAAGATTTGATGATAAATTAATTATTAATAATAATGACATAATTTTTCATTAAGTTAACATATTAATGTCCTTGTCTCCAAGAGAAAGGACATCTATCACATCATTTGTAAATTATTATTCATCAACCTCCATTCTAATATTAAATGAGTTGATATTCAAAATCAAACAAGTTGACATTTCATTGATTGGAATGATTCTTCAATATTACGTAATTATATTAAATGTATTAATATCATGCCTTCGTATATATGTACCTTAATATATATATATTACCCTATTCTTATATCATACTTTAAGAGGGAATCTTATAATTGGATAAAATATAATAATAGTTCATACGCTATTATCGATTGTTCACAAAGAAATAATATTGATACACTATATGAATAAATATTAGTCATAATTCATAATAATAGTAAATATAAACATTATTAATAATATACGTTAATGAATAAATGAATTATGCAATATATATCTAGCCGATAGTAATTGTATTACATATATAAATAAATATTATAATAATAAAAGATTATAATATATTTAATTATGTAATATTAATAACTAATAATAATAAATTGATTAATCGATATAATAAGGATAAAAGAATTAATATAAATACAATATGATATATAAATAAAATAAATAAGGATGGTAATAATGGTGACAACATTATTATGTTATATGGATGGCTTATATTATCCATAAGCCCAAGGATACACTACGAATATGGAAGTTTAAATAATTAATAAATATTATACATATATAATATATATTAATGTATATTATTAAATATATGTTAATAATCATTATTAAACCCTAACCATAACAAGTAGTTAATTATTTGAAAGGTTGCAACCATCTATGACCATTCACTTGTAATAACATATATAAATAGGAGAGCAAATAATAGACTAAATTTTATCATATACAGATTATTATCAAAAACTTATCAAATACGGAACGAGTAAGGAAATGTCCAAAAAAGGGACATTACAATTGGTATCAGAGCTAATATCCTGCCAACTTGTGAAACGTTTATTAGAAGACTATAATTGTAACAGAATTCAAAGTAATGAGATGATGGACTGTATGGATTTTATCCTATGAAATGAATATAGTGGAATTTTTTCAGGGATGTAGATTTTGGGGTTGCAATTGTTTCCCGTGAGATGATCGTTCAAAAACAGAAGGTATGGTTCTCAATCAAGACATAAATAAGGTTTCTGATTATATCTCTTGAGTTTTCTGAAAAGTGATTCTGCCAAAGTTGGTTTTTAGCGAGGACTAATCCCATCCACATCTTCAGGAGGATACATTTAGCAAAGAAGGAAAGGAGGTATGAACCACATCATATGCAAGGCTCACGAGATTGGCAAGTTTGAAAGGACAATATACAAATGGTTTTTTTCATCCAAGATAAATTGCAGAAAATCAGAACCGGGTCAGTCAAGTTCTTGATGTGGAGACATAGCGCCTCTAAACTTCCCTACACGAAACAGGCAGATAGTATTTAATTTGCAAATGACAACTTGTAATTGCTATTACACATGGCAGTTTAGAGGAAAAATGTAAAGATACACCATAGCCGAGGAGTATTATATGGAGTTCGCAAAAAACCATGATAATAATCCGGTTGCCATGAGCGTTGTTGTAATACATTATGATGCCCACCATTATTGCCGCTAAGTATAACAGGATATCTACCATGAGAAATATTACTGTGTACAGTTCGGGAATTAAATATTAATGTTGTGGACGTCACAAAGAGCAACAAGCGTTGACAATTTTAAATTATTGGATTCTCCTGACATCTCTAAGAAATGGGCCTTGTAATCCGTGTCTGGTACAATCAGATATAATATATTATTGTCAATGGTCAGGGAAGAGCCGCCTATGAAGATTGAATCAATTTCAAAGCCCTGGTATTGGGATTCAGTGAAATGGAACAAATATTGAAAGTGAATGGAGAGGAGGAAGTCTCAGCGGCAGTAGCAATAAAATATCAAAAATAGCAATCGCATCATGCTGTGAATGTAACAAACAATATGGAGAATTGGTACTAGATTTGATATAATTCAAACAGTCGGTGGAAAACATTAAAAATAAATACGAACTCTTCATAGTAATGAGTTTTCTATGGATTCAATAAGGCGCTGACTATACAAACTCGTTGGTGCTATTGGTGCTAGTTATATTTGCCGAAAAACTAAAGTCACAACATGAATGGTGTAAGGGGAGTATGCTAATGGTATGTACAGCAGGAATCATTCTTGGATAGCATACCAATGATTATTTGCTGACTTAGCGATAAAGGACGATAATCTAAAGAGATGGTCTATTTGAACAACCGTCATTTTATTTCCCAATGAATGCCATCCAAATATAATTGGTATTCATTCAAAAGTAGAGATACTCAAAGTTTCATCCACGATGGAAAAAGTTCAATCTCTAATCACCATGGGAAGAGGAGCATAAGGGATAACTCTGCAAGCACTTAAGAACATTATAAGCATTTTGGAAAGTGTAAAATCTAGGATATTCGTGCATGGATTTTAATTCTAATGGAGCAGTCAACTGTAGTTGAATTCAAATCTTATAAATAGCATGGAAGAAGGGGCATGCATGCTTCCATACATTGGAAAGCTTAAACAATAAACACGAGTCACGAGAAAAATTTGAGACCCATTAGTATGGAAGATTAGAATCAATGCAAAGGGAATTGCTTCATCAAACATATACATCTGACAAGCGATCAAGTAGAAGAAACATGGTCTACTATATTCAAAGTGAATGAACGAATATAAGAGTGACCTCCATGGTTGGTGCGATTACCTTCCAACCCTTCAATATGGGAACATGATCACTTAAAAACAAAATCTGGAGATTTATATGACAAATTGGCTCTAGTTATGATATCTCTCAATTGGATATTGAGAAGATTTCTCAGTGTCATTTCACTCAACTTTGTGGTAATAATAAATCAGTTCAACATGATATGTTCTACCATCTAATGAAATACTGAGCACCATAATGAGTTTAGTCTTGTATAGACACAAAAATAAGAAGAAGAATACTACCGCCCACGATCGGTTTCAATGAAAATTGATTAAGAGATGAAAATAATCGTTAACAATGAATTATGAAATGGCATGATACGAGAAGATGCAATTTATAAAAAAAGGGTGTGTTTTAAGAAACCATGTTTGGTGAGGGTAGATATATAAGGAACACTATTCATTCTTAAATCAGAATGGAAGAAGATGAGAGAGAAAGTACTATTAAGAAACAAAGCTCACATAAATAGAGATATTCCAATTAAGAATTGTGGAACAACTGGTAAGCATTATATCAGAAATAGTGATAGGACAAGCTTCTATAAAGCCATCATTGGATTATGATATGTGACCATTGGATGCTTAAACAAGAGTAGATAATGGAATAGTATCTCTACTTCCTATTGGGAATTTGTAATCAGACCCAAGGTGAATATTTTAATGGAAGTAATTAAATAAGAGATTAAAAATGACATAACTTATAATAGATATATTGAGCCAATCTATAAGGTGAGAAGCAACATCTCATATTCATATATACTAGCATAAGCATAGAAGCAATAATGATAGATGCTGGCCTTCCTTGAGGGAGATCTATCGTGATGAAAGGTTTGATGATAAATCCAATGAAATTTTGGATCTTGCATTATTTCCTCATCGTTGCCCAATTTACTAATGGGTTGTGAAATAAGATAATTGATTTGAGGTCATGTAAGAGTAAATAGATGCACTAGAAAGAAATAATACATGGTGGAAATATACAAAGAAACTAGATGCAAAGTTAAATATTATGTTATAGAAAGATGATGGTACTACCACTAAGATTTAAAAGGGTACTTGGATAGAGTGTGCAGTTGATTTTTCATAAACAAGACCATCCTAGTATTCTAATAACAATAGACAATGGAAAAAGAGAATAATATCAACAGACTACTAGACCAGGTGAAATCAAATAGGTTTGAAAAACAAAAAAAAGTGTGGCATGAACCATGACAAATGTTGTCCCACCACTCAAGTGAAGTATTACACACATGGAAATATATGAAATGAGGTGCAGTGACCTATCATAGTTTAGTGACTACTGATTTTACATCTAACATTACAAAAGAGTAAATACATGTCCATAGAGCAATGTATATTCCAAAAAAGAAAGAATTTAACCAATTATGATAGAATGGAAAGCCATGTGATTAGATAGTACATAGGGGTCTATTTCTCGTCCACATTATGATCTCTTAAGATAGGGAGTTGGTGGAGGGAGAGGCGGAGTAAATTCGAGCACCTGACAGATATCCTCCAGGGAACCGCTTGTAGCTTGTTTCACGCGCCCTCTGCACCGTCAATCTACCATCTCAAGATGATCGTAATAAGGAGAGAGGAAGATTCCTATTCATTAGATTAACACTCATTTTCTCATCCACATTATGATCTCTTGAGATAGGGAGTTGGTGGAGAGAGAGGCAGAGTAAATTCGAGCACTTGACAGATATCCTCCAGGGAACCGCTTGTAGCTTGTTTCACGCACCCTCTGCACCGTCAATCTACCATCTCAAGATGATCATAGTAAGGAGAGAAATTTATTTGTGTATTATAAGAAGAAATCTTTCAAATGAACTAAGTAAATTAAATTTAATACTCATCTTCTCATCCACATTATGATATCCTAAGGTAGGGAGTTGGTGGAGGGAGAGGCGGAGTAATTTTGAGCACTTTTCGGAACCGCTTGGAGAGGCGGAGTAAATTCGAGCACTTGACAGATATCCTCCAGGGAACCGCTTGTAGCTTGTTTCGAGCACTTGACAGATATCCTCCAGGGAACCGCTTGTAGCTTGTTTCACGCACCCTCTGCACCGTCAATCTACCATCTCAAGATGATCATAGTAAGGAGAGAAATTTATTTGTGTATTATAAGAAGAAATCTTGTATTTGTGTATTATAGGCGGAGTAAATTCGAGCACTTGACAGATATCCTCCAGGGAACCGCTTGTAGCTTGTTTCACGCACCCTCTGCACCGTCAATCTACCATCTCAAGATGATCATAGTAAGGAGAGAAATTTATTTGTGTATTATAAGAAGAAATCTTTCAAATGAACTAAGTAAATTAAATTTAATACTCATCTTCTCATCCACATTATGATATCCTAAGGTAGGGAGTTGGTGGAGGGAGAGGCGGAGTAATTTTGAGCACTTTTCGGAACCGCTTGGAGCTTGTTTCACACACCCTCTGCACCGTAAAACTACCATCTTAATAAGGAGAGAGAGAAAGATTCCTTCCAAAGGATTATGTAAATAAGAAAAGGGAACCCTACCACTTTCCTATGGAGTCTGCAATCAAGAGAGAACACCCTATTGTAGTGCTAGTTAAGGGAAAGATAGTAATGGCTCCTTTTCACAAGAACCTTTCTAGCCAAACAAGCAATCCACTAAGTAGACCACCTCATGTGGATGCCTAACACCCACCACCGGGGCCAAGGGGGCCAAAGTTCCGCTCTTGGGCTTAGTATGGAACTAGCTTGGATTAACTTATTATTATTCGAATTTCTTTGAAGCTTATATATATATATTTATATACATGTACTTATGCTTATTTTGTGGTTACAGGGTTCATAAGCCTAATGAAGAAGTATAGCCATTGTGCATTATTAATTTTAGGATCTAATCAAGGTTATGTATGATGTGTCTACATCGTGTCTACTTCGTGTCTTCATACATCAATGTGTATGCTTCGTGTTTTCTTTGTGTCTTCATACATTCATATGTATACTTTGCATTCAGATGCATACTACATGTGTGACTCTTTTATTGAATAAAATAAAGTACTCTTACAAGTAAAAATTTGAATGGGACCTAGTAGTCAATTCCATTATATAAGGTGAAACAAATATGAAAATGTTTATTGCTTGAGGACAAGCAAATTCGAGAGGGGTGGACTGTCATGTCCCCATATTTATAAGATTTAATGATAAATTAATTATTAATAATAATGATATAATTTTTCATTAAGTTAACATATTAATATGTCCTTGTCTCCAAGAGAAAGGACATCTATCACATCATTTGTAAATTATTATTCATCAACCTCCATTCTAATATTAAATGAGTTGATATTAAAAATCAAACAAGTCGACATTTCATTGATTCGCATGATTCTTCAATATTACGTAATTATATTAAATGTATTAATATCATGCCTTTGTATATATGTACCCTAATATATATATTACCCTATTCTTATATCATACTTTAAGAGGGAATCCTATAATTGGATAAAATATAACAATAGTTCATACGCTATTATCGATTGTTCACAAAGAAATAATATTGATACACTATATGAATAAATATTAGTCATAATTCATAATAATAGTAAATATAAACATTATTAATAATATACGTTAATGAATAAATGAATTATGCAATATATATCTAGCCGATAGTAATTGTATTACATATATAAATAAATATTATAATAATAAAAGACTATAATATATTTAATTTATGTAATATTAATAACTAATAATAATAAATTTATTAATCGATATAATAAGGATAAAAGAATTAATATAAATACAATATGATATATAAATAAAATAAATAAGGATGGTAATAATGGTGACAACATTATTATGTTATATAGATGGCTTATATTATCCATAAGCCCAAGGATACACTACGAATATGGAAGTTTAAATAATTAATAAATGTTATACATATATAATATATATTAATGTATATTATTAAATATATGTTAATAATCATTATTAAACCCTAACCATAACAAGTAGTTAATTATTTGAAGGGTTGCAACCATCTATGACCATTCACTTGTAATAACATATATAAATAGGAGAGCAAATGATAGACTAAATTTTATCATATACAGATTATTATTAAAAACTTATCAAATACGGAACAAGTAAGGAAATGTCCAAAAAGGGGACATTACAAAGCCTGTACCTCCATGGTTGTCTTGACAATCCCATAAGTATAATTTTGTTTCTAGGGTACCTTGGCATGTGTATATTTCTCCCTTTAAACATCCAACTCGCAGATATGTTAAGTCGGGAAACTGTAGAAACATACAACCATACTCATTTACTTTATTCCACGCTTCATTAGAGACTCGCTTGTTTGGGAGTTCTTTATCAAACAAGCACATAAACTGCCCAAAGAAGGCATCAACACCCTTCGGAATGTATCTAACTTTGCTTCAAAGGCAATTGCTCATAGTACTCCCACACATAAACTATAGAACTGTTAATTTTTTGCTGACAAAACTAAAAAATTGCCTAAGGCAGCAGCAATATACACCATACAGGAGTTCATGTTGAACACATCGCTAGACAACAAATTCACCAACTAATCACAGATTGGATCACTTACTAATGTGATTTTCATCACCCACAACTCAAAAAACTGCCTTGGCTTTCTTATTCTATGAAACCCTTGACTTGGTGACCTGCCTGTCAGAGTCTTCAAGTGGGATTTCTTCTTTCTTTCTCTTTTCCGTGACAGTGCTCAACCATGGAGGAAGACTGAAAGAAGATGCAATGCCTAAAGCAGTAGTCACATAGTTAACTCTAAATTGTCCTACATGACACTAGTGACTATAGCAAACACCTCAATGTAAATGGCTATAGGAGTAGGACTACTATGTCCAACTTCAGTCATCAATTGCTCAAATTCAGCTCAAGTTTCATGAAGCAACACTGTAGACCAAACTGTGCCAGAAGGAATTGACAAGGAGTATGTATCAAAGATGCTCTCGTAATCATACCGATCTCTTGTTTTTATTGCAAGTGCTAGAGTCATGGTAATAGGATACTCAAGAGATGGATGCTTGGTACAAAATGCATCCATAGCCATGTTTAGGGGTGAATCATGAGATTCATTTGATACTAGCATTGAATTTGCATGAGAAGTTGTAGCAAGAACATCAAGAAGACATCAAACCTGTGAAGGTTGCTTTGATTTCCTCGCTTCATCATCACTTAAGTCAATTTGAATTGATTGAATTTCAATCCCCTTTACCTCAAGTAGTCTAGAGTCCTTTCCTCCTTTGATAAATAGCTTGGGAAAACTTTGAATAGGACATTCAAATGTAGATGATGATGTCCCATATTTACCTCTACCTTTTATCTCTGATCTCAAACCAATTGGACCAGTAGGATCAAAGTGTTATCCAGGCTTTATCTTGATGCATATGAGACCCATTCTTTTCATTCAAGTGTTGGTATTAGCAAGAATAGATTGAAATCGATCCCAAATTGAGGTACTTTCCTTCCACAACCATGTAGGAGGATGAAAGTGTAACTTCTCCACATTATGTTGATAATATTCAAGATCTAAGATTTGATCATCATCATCAAATCTAGGAGGGATTGATGCCAAGTTGAAATACACAATCTGCTTACAATCAACCAAGTATAATTCATGCTTCGTATATCCACCTCGGTACATACATCAATCCAGATATCTTCTAGACGATGTATGTATAAGAACTACTTCCTCATCTTGTCATTTAGTCCTCTTCAATCAAAACAACTTATGGCAGCAAATCTTTTCAGCATTATATTTTGGAGTTCAAAGTCCATGTTCTTCTCTTTAGGTACAGTATCCAGTCAACCCCCACCAATCTTTAAAGGGTCACATGATGAGATCCCCAAAACTGGCCGGTGAACACTGGATTGATAAGCCTATACCTCCATGAGTTGTCTTGACAATCCCATAAGTATAGTTTTGTTTGTAGGGTACCTTAGCAATGTGTATGGTTCTCCCTTGAAACATCCAACTCGCAGATATATGAAGTTAAGAAACTATAGAAACATACAACCATACTCATTTACTTTATTCCATGCTTCATTAGAGACTTGCTTGTTTGGGAGTTCTTTATCAAACAAGCACATGAATTGCCCAAAGAAGGCATCTTGAATCCTTCGGAAATGTATCTGAGTTTGCTTCAAAGGCAACTGCTCATAGTACTCCCACACATGAACTATAGATCTGTCATTTTTTGTTGACAAACCTCAAAAAGTACCCAAGGCAGCAACAATATACACCATGTAAGAATTCATGTTGAACACATCGATAGACAGTGCATTAACCAACTATTCACAGATTGAATTAATTAGTAATTCCACACAAAATACTTTTTTTTTTACCTTATTATGAGAGAGATGTACTTATATGTCTAGTGTTCAAAGGTGTTTGAATGCTTAAGCCCTGCTAAGCAACTAAGCAATGTAATGGGACCATTGATTTCTTCCTTGAAATCACATCGGCACGCTCCCTTTATTGCCCATCTAACAAGACTTGGCCTTTCAGTGGTTAACCAGTTATCATTGACGAACATGGTACAATAAGAGGTATCCTCATTCCACCAGTCCAAAGCTTTTATCTAGTGATGTTTGCAACAATTGGACTATGAGGGACATCAAAAATACAATCAAGAGTCTCAAGATCAAGACTAGTGATAGGGTAAAAGCACAAATCTGTGTCACCATTTAGGATACCAAAACCTATTTTGGTCAAATCTCATTTCTCTATGAAAACTCGATTTTTTTCAAAAACTAAAAATACCATTTTATAGATCCCATATTCAATATCATAATTATATAAATTTTTGAGTGTTTTGATTAGTTATAATATGTTATAAAATCTCAAAATATTATAAGTTGATATTTCAACATTTCAAAAGATGTTCCCTCAAAAAAGGAAAAAAAATAGTAAATCATATCAAAAAAATTTAAAAATCATGTTTATCTCTAGAGGAGAGAATCCTCTTCAGAAATATGTAATTTTTTTTCAAGAAGGTATAGATTTGATAGGGAAGTTTTGACAGGAAGAAAAAACTGTTGGATTCTAATAAGGTCGAACTTGAGCTTATAACAAAGAAAATATATATAAAAAATAATTATTTCTTTTTTTGTTCCCTAGCTATACATGTCATCTATAAGATATTTTTAAATCAGAACAAAAGAAGATGATTCACATATACTTGTTTGATGGGAATTACACTTATATTTTTTATAGTTAAAAAATGGACTTCAAAATAAAATAAACTGAATAAATTCTTACTCAAAAAAATAATAAAAATTATAGGTGTAAAACTCATCCAATTCTACACATTTCATCAGTTTACATCATCTTCATATTCTAAACACAAATACCATTTTTGTCATTAATGTTGAACTGTCGCATTCTGATATCCTGTTTCTTTATAAAAGATGACACAAGTTTGTGCTTTTACCCGATAGTATTGCCATCATGATCTCCAATGGTTCGAGAGGGTGCATCAAAGTGTTTTGCACATGCAAGAATGAATTCCAGCTCATGTGCTACCAAGGGAAAAGTAGACAATAGGTAAATATGGCTTTGCTTGATCCATGTCATATTCTCAGTAGCTTCAGCATCAACTCTTGCAAGGAAATCTTCAATGTTCATGTGAGATATATTAGTACCTCGAACTTCATCACAGTAGGAAGTTACTTGTGATGGGGGAATAGAATTATGATATTGATTGTACTGATAGTTCATCTTCTTTTTGTCTTTTCCCTTTTCTAGAGTAGGTTCTCTTGACATTGCAAAATGGTATGCCTACACAACTGTCAAATTAAAATCTGATAATGTGAGAACATCAAATGTGAGGGATCCATGATTTTTTTTTTGATGTAAAAACCGGAGTTTTAGACAGGGTATGGATAGAGAAAATAAATGAAATAATTTTTTTGATGTAAAAACACGAGTTTTGGATAGAGTATGGATAGAGAAAATGAATGGAGGTAAGGATTAAGAATAAAGAAATGCATTATGTGCCATACAAGATTAAGAATTAAGAATAAAGAATAAATGGATTGAGTTCCTTTCTTGACCGAGGTTGGCATACTGTTGAGTTCCCATCACCCTATGACATTAGAGGTGTTTGTGATTATAGGTGTTCTTATGATTTGGGATGATTTGGGATCCCGATATTCAGTTGATTGGTACACTGGTTCATATTGAGTTGTTTCACAACCATGGGGCTCGAAATACTTATACCAGTGTAGCACAACACATGGTCAAAGTATACATCTCGAGGTGAATATGTCATCCTAGCATGTGGTTTCAGCAGACAAATGCAAAATACTTGAGAGCAAGCAATCTCTAAGAAGGGAGGACTGTCATGTCCTCTTTTCTAGGCCAGTAAATTTTGATGCATTGTTAGCCGATTTTGCCTTGATCTCATGGGCTAACGGAATTTCTTAGAGATCAAATTAACTATTGGCCTAGAAGCTCCAAATAATGGCCGAACGAGGTTGTTTCAATGGGCTTTTCAGATACTTATTATTTTTAGTAAGTCAACAGGCCGTTAGCTCTTGGCATTTAAGTGTTGGACTAGGCATATCCCATCGAGATCTTTCTAGTGAGTTGCCGCACATGCATATCTGAGTCCATCTGATCAATAATTTTAATGCCTGGAGATTTAAATGGTTTATTAATTAAGAGACTTTAATAACATAAGTTCATATTATCAAATGTCACTTTATTATTATATGAGCACTTTATTCTCTTAAGTGGGGAAAAGGCTATTTTAATAGAAACTAAAGAACACTGAAAGGAATGTGAAGAGTCACCGGGTTGGACTAAAGAGAACAAACGTGCTCATTTACAACATACTTGGTTTATGATTTTGAATTTTCATTTTTCTCTCCTGGAGAGCTCTGGAAAACTTCAGCTTTCAGCTAGTGAGAAGACAGAAACCCTTGAGCATGGAGGTAGTGGACAAGACCCATAGTCTCGTGGAGATATCACACAAGTATCTCATTGTGCTTTAAATCTTTATTTCATATTATCTAATACAACTATAGATTCTCTATTTATGATTGGATCTTGTTAGTTTGCTGCTGAAATTGAATTTGTTACTTGTGAGACTTTATTTTATCTGGGTATTTTCTAGGGTTTTGCAAGTTAAATCTGAATTATATTGGATGAAATTATTTCTTTGTATTTATGAGAATTTTTGAGAAATTTAGCGGAACGTCATTATTGTCGTCATTTTAAGAAATTGCAATCAAACTTTCCAATGCTGAATAATGTAATTAAACTGAATATTTTGTAATTTTAGTACCTTCATGCTGAAATTTTAAATAACATTAGGATGTTGATCTACATAAAAGAGTCACCAAAACCACCACTGCAGTCAACAAGCTTTTAACAATATGTGATTCCTTCATATAGATTCCCACAAGCTAGCCATGCTAAAAAATTATAATAAAAGAAATAAGCAAAACTTTAAAAAATCATGAATCTTCACACACTAACATGTGATGATATGTAAGTAACATGCAAATTCATGGAAGTACATGCAAGTTACTTTACATGAAAATTTCTTCATGATACTTTAAAAGAAAGAAACAGTGCACAAAAAAAAAAGTCAACCCGTGATTTAACCTTTGACATGCCAATTAGTTTTTCCAAAAATGTAGGCCACAAATTATACCACGAACAGCTCATGACTTTCACCCTTTGCTGCAACCGGTGAATTCATGTGACCCCCTGCTCTAACACTCTATTGTAGATATTAATAAGAACATAATATTTGAATATTATTAAATAAGTGGTATGATTATTAAAAAGAGGTTTATATCGTTATATAGGGATTAGAAAAGAAATCATCCAAATGGATAAACATTGCATGACTCACTACAAGCGAACTAGAAAATTAGAAAGAAAAAACTTGTCACTAAATTCTTGTGATTCCTTTCTTTGATGCCATATTTTAGAAAATAATAGAAAGTGATATTTTAACACTCTAGGTTGCCCATTTGGATTCCAATATGGATGCAAGTTCAAGATTGAGGTTCAAAATTCATACAAATTTTTTTAGGGTTGGGTTTGGATTCGTTTTGGGTTCACCCGTACAAAAACATATGTTTTTTTTTTAATATGTGTGTGTGTGTGCGCGCGCACATGTGTGTATGCAACAACAAATAAGTCCATACACCAGTCCGCTAATTGTAAACCAATACAGCAAAATACACCACCATATCTATGTTTTAGTTCAATAGGATATTAATTGCATCATTTAAAGATACATACAAAATGATGCACTTGCTAGGAAACATGCATGGAGCATATTTCCATATGAAGCGGACATTTTGTTAATGAAAGGAATCGTCAAAACATAAGTACAATTATCTAAATATTTACTTTGTATTGGTTATAGGATTTCTAACTAGGCTAGATCAAAAGTTGAAACTTGAATTTTTAGTGTTGGGTTGAAAATGTTGGTGTAAATAAGTATTTACTTATTACACTTTACTTAAGTTTACTTAGGTTAATGCATTATTTTATTATTTCTTAGGTGAGACACTTAGGAGTTTGCGTACTCTTATGAGTTGTCATGTTGACAACATTGGAGTAAGGAACTCTAATTCAACACATGGTGTCTAAAACACTAGAGTTTGCATAATTAACTGAGTTGTCATGTAGACAACACAGTTATTCGCACTCCTAATTTAGCACATGGTGTCTACAACATTATTTTGTGTGCTACACCTTTGTAGGCTTATCCTCTCATCATAGCACTTACTCCTCTGCTTAATAGAGGATAACCCATATCTAGTTGACATGTGCCTGGTTGTATGACTTATCATGTTGTTGATTCCTATGCATTCTAGAAGTATTCCAAAGGCCATTATATACAGGCACTCCTAGTGTACTTTCACATTGAATGAATATTATATCATCATTTTGATCATACTCTCTTTGGTCTATTGGTGTGCTTGTGCTTGAGTTCCTTGGTCTTGGGTGAATTTTGCCTTAAGGCAAATTCTTACATGGTATCAGAGCTGAGGGAGATTCTCTTCACATAGCTGTTTGAGACCATTGTTGCTTTAGCACCTCAACCTAGATCCAAAGAATCTGCAGAAATTGGGAGCATCTAGAGCCAAATCGGTCCTGGCCATTGTGATTGGAACATCAATTCGGTGAAATTTGGTTATAAATTTGCCTATGGTGGGCCAAAGTCGATTTTGAGGCAAAGTTTTTTTGCAAACCGACACTTGAAGGCCCAATTTGCAAACTAGGTATGGTCATTTATTTGATCTACTGATTTATTTTCATATCTGAATTTTATTTATTCTCTGCAATTATTTGTTGAATTTCTGGAATTTTTCAAAAAACATTTAGCCCAATCGGGCCTGTAGAGAATTTTTTTTTGCAGGAACTGGGCAGTGACACTCTGGCCCCTACAAGCCAAATATTCCATCAGCATTTATTACAATACGACAGTCTTAGTATGACAGTCTCATCGAATTTTCCAGGCAATCGATTTTCAAATACAGTGACTACATAAGCCACCAACTGGACAACACAAATTCGGCACTCTATAAACTCCTAGCAGCCTTTTGTTATTACATTACGGGCTTAGTGTTTTTATTCCACAGCGGAGGACCTCCCACAACGCATGTGGGACTAAATCTTGTCCCCCACCGACCGTCAAACCAATTCGGCAGCCAGCAATAATACTTTTGGCGCCCGCTGAAGACTTTCCAACATGGAATTGTCCTCGGCCACTACAAAATTGGATTCCAGCACCGCTGAAAGAAATCCAGCCCATCATTGTGAACTCCTTCGGCACCCACAGCAATCGCCCTCCGACCGTCCTCCCCACGACATGCAGTGCTCAACTATAAGCCACCACGCAACATGAAGACCTACACTCTGTCCGCTCGCGGAGACACATGGACTAATCAATACCTACCACGTGCACAGAGCACGCCATCGAAGAATGCCACGTTAGGCTCTGGACACGTCGACAGACCCTCCACACAATAGCACAACAGATATAATCAACGCCTAGTTAACAATACGACTGATACGCAAGCAAACAGCTAATCCGCCATGCAGCCCTGTCATATGCCGAATCACCAAACACGTGGAGACCACGTCAGCTATCCGTACTAAGACATCTTGAATTTTTTCATACAGTCTATACAAATCCATACAATGCCATGTCATCATTTATACAAGACACATCAGTGTGACGTCACCAGAGGGGCCAGTGTATGCTAACTTCAGCATTCTACTGTTCTAAATTTGACGGTCGTCTGATAGTCATCTAGGGGCAGATTTGAACTGCTGCAACGGTCGTTTGACTGTCAAATTTAACCCTGTCTTTTGCTGATACAACCCCTCTCCAGATTGATTTTTGATTTGACAGTCTGACTTTGGGAGGCCATATCTCAGTCATCTGGGCTCTAAATTAGGTGCAATTTTTTTTCATTTTGGCTAGAATTTCCTAAACTTTTCAGTGGTGCAGTTCTTGTCTAGTTTTGGTGCACGGATTTGTCAAAAATTGTGTCTTTTGGCGACTGTACCTATCCAATCCTGCATTTTACAACTTCAAATGCTTCGTACGAGCTCATCTGGACTCGAAAATAGATTCCATTTTTTTTAAAGTGTGTTATTTTTTGTCTGCTTTCCAGATCTGCAATCGGATTATAGGGTTGTGTGGACAAAAGTATCACTTTCAGAATTACATCCTTTTCTGCATTGTAATGCTTTGATATAACTTCAAAATTGTAATATATCTAAGATACATTATAATGTTCCAGTTTTGAACTCCATAAGGTTGTAAAAAGAAAAATCAAAAGACCACTAAGGCCAAAAATTGGCAAGTGGCCATTATAAATGCACTACATATAAAGTGCCAAAAGCATCTTTTTTGAGGGGAGTTTCTTGATTGAGTAAAAGGGGGGGTGTTCTTGGTGTTGTGTTCCTCTTTTCCTATTGTTTAATTTCATTTTCTGCATTATGGAAAATTTTATGTCTCCAAAATTAACTCTACATAACTATGCTACATGGTCAATTAAAATGTGGTGTCATTTAATGCATAATGGAGTTTCTCAATATGTAGATGGTACCCTTCCTAAACCAAAAAGTAATCAAGTATCTACAAGTGACATCTCTGCTTGGGAAACAATGGATAGGAAAGCCCTAGGTGATATTTGTTGGGGGTTGAAGACAAGATCATCTATCAGCTCCAGCAGTCTCGTACATCCAAGCAAACTTGGGATACCCTGAAAAAACTCTATGGTACAGTGTCTGAGGAGGATGCTTACAAAATTGAAGATGAGCTTGTCTCCTAAAATCCAAAGACATTTGATTCTATACAAGACTTTATCATAAAGGTGAATGAATTAAGAATGAAGCCTGATGATTGTGGGAGTCCTATTAAAGATGACAGGTTGATCTATCTCATTCATAATAAGCTGCCATCTGAGTACTCCACATTTGTTTCTTCTTATAACACCTCAAAGACTACATTAGGGTCTGCCTATCAGAAAGTCTCTTTTGATCGCTATGCTATCCTGTTGGATGAAGAAGAAAAGAAGTTGCAGTCAATGGGGATCCTCAAGTCATCCAAGTCAAAGGCATTGGTGGCCAAAAATGAGGGTCCTCAAACTTCAAATAAAGGAAAGGGAAAAAAGAAGAAATGGAAAAATAACACACAAGAGGATGCAGAAAAGACAACACCACCATCCAATCAACAAGGCAAGTCTTCCTCAAATTCAAATAAGAAAGGGGACAATAATCAGGAGAAAAAATAAGTGTTCTTATTGCAAGAAGTTGGGTCATGATGAACATGAGTGTTATCATAAAAAGATTGATGAGTTAACGAACATCATAAAAAACACAATGTTCCATTGCCTAATGCTTATAAGGAGAAAGGATCCTCCTCTTCCGATTCAGAGGGAAAAGGGCAAGCACTTATTGAAAACTCAAGTTCTTCAGTGGAATGGATTCTTAACTCAGGTGCCTCATATCATATGGGTTCTTCAAAGGAGATTTTTCTTCATTGAAGCAGTCCAAGGTACCGCACATCTTTGTAGGAGATACTACAAAAATGGAAGTTGAAGGGAAAGGACAGGTGGAGATAGAAAATGGGGAATTCAAAGACATTCTCTATGTTCCTAACCTAAGCTCTAATCTCCTCTCAATTTACCAAATCACTCACTTTGGAGATGGAAATAAAGTTGAGTTCCTTCCAGATTCAGTAATGATGCGCACTCTAAAAGATGATTCATTGGTTGTAGTGGGAAAAGTTGATCAGGACACAAGGTTGTATTCTTTCTCTCACTTTGTGCCTAAGTCTCCTTCACATGCCTTGTTGACTCAATCTAATCCACAAATTAAATTATGGCATAAGCGGTATGGTCATCTTGCCTTCCGCTATCTTCAGCAACTTTGCTCAAACAATATGGTCAAAGATCTAGCTATAATCAAGTTTTCTAAGGGTGCATGTTCAACATGTTTAGTGGATATGCATCTAGAGGAGAAGTTTAATAAAGGAAGTCTTCAAGAGCACCAATTGTTCTTCAATTGGTTCACATGGTACTAGCAGGTCCTTTTGCAGTGACATCAGTCAGCCAGGGTCGTTACATACTTACTTTCATTGATGACTTTTCACGCTACACATGGATCTACTTTCTTCATCAGAAGAATAAAGTGTTGGACAAGTTTCTAGCCTTTAAGAGTCATGTTGAATAGAAATCAAGGAAAGCCATCAAAGTTCTAAGGATGGACAATGAAAGCAGATATGTGAACACAAGACTTAAAGACTTTTGCAAACTTGAGGGTATTGATCTTCAGAATCCACCACCATTCAGCCCGCACAAGACAGATGTTGCAACACTGAGGTTGCAAACTCTTAAGTCTATGGCAAGTTGCATGGTACAAGCCAAGTCTCTTGATCCCACACTTGAAGTCAACGCTATCAGCAGTGCCAATCACATACTTAACAGGTCTCTTCATAATGCCTTACATGGAAAGACACCTTTGAGGCAGGGTGAAGTGAAAAACCAGTTGTGAAACACTTCAGAGTCTTCGGTTGTCCAGCATGGGCAAACATATCTTCTAGGGTATGCAAGGCACCACCACCTAGGCCTTGTACTTTCATCGGATATGAAGACAGTGTTAAGGCAAACAAACTTATGGATCCTAGGACATATGAGATTTTCATAGAGAGGAATGTAGAGTGTGAGGAAAGTTCACCCAGCTTATCCTCTACTCCTCTCCGCACTTCATACATTGTGGAAATTGATAGTGACACTAGCAATAGTGATTCAACAAATTCAGATATGTGGGATCCTATTGACAGATCCAAACGGAGGTCACGACATCAACACATTCCACATGCATATATTGCCACAGTGATAGATCTAGAACAGTAGGGTACACCTAGTCTTCCAATTCCAGCATCAGAGGATGACTGCATAGTAGATATTTCAAGTTTGTTTGTGGAGTCATATACAGTAGATTTAGGGGACACCATTGATGATATACATCTTCTCTTTGATGGACAAGATCCTTCTTCAGTTGTTGCGAGGGCTCACTCTAACCCTCATGTCCATTCTCTACATGATCGATCTTCACAGGTTGATATGATTGTGGATCCTTATGTACAGCAGTTGTAGGAGGTCTCTTTATCAGTTAAGGAAATAGTAGATTCTTTGGGATAGGTTCTCCGTTCTACATACATCCTTGCTAGATTTGACATTGTTCTTTTCAACAACATTGGAAGGGGCAACACTAAGTATTAACACAGGGTCAGTTGAGCAGGTTTCAGAAGCATCATTGATCATTGGGATTCTTTCTACACATAGGGGAAGCATCTCTTATGTACCTATGATATTGTTCCTTCCAAAGGGGAGGAACATTATTCAGCAGTCCTGGATCAGCTTCTACATCGGAGCAGCTATCACTGATCGGCACTCTACATTTGGGGTGGGGGGGGTGGGAACTAACTTGCCTCTCTTCTTCTTCTCTCTTGTGGGGGGTACCTTTTCCTCTTTGGGATTGTGTTCTTCTCATATTTCTCTATTGTATATACTTGATATATGTCGCAATGGGGGGGTCTTGATTACTCCATCCATCCATGCATCTAGTTTTTTCATCTCTCTTTTTGGGGGAGGGTTTTCCCATGAGGTTCTCCCTCTTTCTCCGCTTTATGAGAGATTGCATTTCATTATGTAAATGGTACCTGACATGGACTAGTAGCAAGGACCCATCATGCATTTCATCCTAGCTTTCGTAAGTTTAAGTGCATTTCCCTAAGTTGCACTTAAGGGGGGGTGTTGGTGTAAATAAGTATTTACTTATACACTTTACTTAAGTTTTCTTAGGTTAATGCATTATTTTATTATTATGCATTATTCTATTATTTCTTAGATGAGACACTTAGGAGTTTGCGTACTCTTATGAGTTGTCACGTTGACAACACTAGAGTAAGCAACTCAAATTCAGCACATGGTGTCTACAACACTGGAGTTTGTATAATTAACTGAGTTGTCATGTAGACAACACAGTTATTCGCACTCCTAATTTAGCACATGGTGTCTACAACATTATTTTGCGTTGCACAAGAAAACACATGATGCTACATGAAAACCATTTCTTGTTTTGAATGATTCTCGCTGCCACACAAGACGTTACGTCTCCTCTCCAAAATGTATTCACCTTGTAGAAACAAGACTAAAACGTTGGTGATTGTCCCCTAAAGAAATAGTTATGAGAAACTCTAGACCGACTTGTTCAAAAGAAAAGTTTCATTCAAGTGTTGAATCCTAGGGCGGTAACTCCAGAAGTACTGAAAAAGAAGCAAGAAGGCTAGCGAAAAAGTTTCCCTCACGACCAACCAACTTAGACGTTAACACCAATGAATTCTAATACAATGTTCCAACTTGCAGATTATGGCTACAACCACTGATTTTCAAAGATTTGCCTTGCAATAGGAGACCCCGATTACTGAAGCGTTTGGCAAAAACTAGCCAGAAGAACTAGCAAAGAAAATATTTCCATTGTTAAAATTTGCCCTAGCTTTTATATCAGTCGCTGGAATATATCTTCTCAAAGTTCATCTAATGAATGGCTCCGATAATACAAGTCTTTGTAGTGCTAAGAACTGCAAACATTTCCAGAATTAGAGATGTTTTCTCCAACTAATGAACACTTGTTTGTTCCAATATTAGTTAATTTGCCACATATCATACTTCCGCTTCCAATGTTACCATGATAAGAATGTGTCGCCACAATATTCTGGTAATTATGTTTTGTTACAATGAGAGGGAAAACATTTCGTTTTCCATTATTCCATGTCATTATTTGATACAACTCAATACTCCTTGAATCTTCACCCTCTGATGATTTCAAGGCAAATATTATTTTAAATCCATGGCCCCACAGAAAATGTCTCTCTATGATTCACAATGATAACAGAGCGTTACAGAACTTTTTCTACAAACTTCACGATAACACTTTAGATGGTGTACTTAATTCCCACACAATTGCTTCTCTAGTCACAATGGAATCACACCAAGATGTGGCCCTCAAATTTTATTAATACCACTAGGTATCAATATGTATTAATTTCTCATCTGTTGTGATAAACCCCCATCAAAAGAATATTTCACAACCTCTAATAAAGGAGACAATGTTATCCATGGCACTTGGGAAAAAGAAGCCTATCCATTATTGAAAGAATATTTAGAGAAACCTACACAGACATCATTTACAGCAATGAATTTCAGCTTACTGAACTGAAATGGCAATACCAAAACACTAGACCTGATGATTCAATATTTGAGTTTTAAACTATCTTTTTATTTCTCATGGATGTCACACGATACTGGAAATAGTTTCCAGATTTTATACTGAAGCTCCACAAATAATACAATCACCAACTTTGAGGTGTCGATGTAAATATTTCACACCCCAATTATAATCCTCAATCGATAAATTACTCTAGTCTTCACAAAGAACCACTATTCTCTACAATTCCTTTTTTTCACTTCAAGCAATTATTGCTTATACCTTGTTAAACCCAATTCCATTTCCTGTGTATGTCAAGGAAGCTTGTAAAGGAAAACCCCAACAGTACTATACCTCTTCTTTCAAGTACTCCAATTCACAGAATGAAAATTCTGAAAATTTAGCATATGATCTCAAAATTCTACCCAAGATTCAAGCTGTATTTATTATTGAACCCCACAAGTTGACAAGCTCGATGGCTCTGATACCACTGTAACATCCCGAATGAATATTCTACTGATTTTTCTCACAAACAAATTTAAGCACCAATAGATAACTCATGCAAAACCACCCAAGTAATATAAACCAGCAAATAAATCGATAAATGCTCATTAAAATACCTCCAATGTTATTGCATTATACATCAGCAATACAATAACTATTATTATCACCACAATCCAACCTTTAAAACAGTATTACAATCAGATTGGAATACTAGACTAGAAATACAATGTAAGCACAAGTGAGACACCTGAAATGAAGCCTCCACCACTATGGGTTTTCGTCCACCATCTTCCGGCTTGCGGGTTTCCGTCCTCCAAGCAGCTGAAGCTAAAGCTTCCAATTGACTCCCCGAGAGAGATCAATAACCAAATTAAAAAAACCAAGCAAATATCAAGCATAGATGAAAGAACAAAACTCCCTCTTTTAAAGCTCAACTATGACTCTTCAGACTCCTATTTTGTTTTTTGTCTTATCTCCTTTGTCACATTTTCCCCTTTTGAAGCTTCCAATTGACTCCACAGGACATATCAATAACCAGACAAAAAAACCAAGCAAATATCAAGCACAGTTGTGAAAGAATGAGACTCCCTCTTTTAAAGCTCAACTATGACTCGTCAGATTCTTATTTCGTCATTCCTCTCATCTCCTTTGTCACATTTTCTCCTTCTTTAGTTAAAAGAGACTTTATAAATGGTTTTAATTGAACTCCAAAGTCACTTTTAATTATCTTATAACTTGGACGTGTAATTTTCTAATGTCCCCAAAAAAGGGACATTACAGTGATGCCTTATTAGTGATCTCTTCTCTACAAGGGAGAAGTTCTAAGTGTAATTCTTTGTAATGTACTCTCCTCTGTGAGAGATTAGTCTAAGGTGAAAAACCTTGTTCCACCCTCTAGAAGCAACTATAGTGGGTCCACCCTTTAACTTGGCTCATGGCAAATATCATGTGAGCTATACTACATGTTGAGATTTACGCCATGAAAGGTGACAATCTTTTATTTGATATATATGTGAGGTTGCTATTGTAAGGTGACGACCGTAGCAATAGCTTGACCATGTTATCATGATAGACTTGATTAAGTTGTTGTCTTGGAATGTGTCGGTAATCATGTTAATAAAATGTATCATGATTGACTACATTAAATTTATGTCCCGAAATGAGCCAGAAATCATGATATTGTGGTTGTTGTGTTGTATTCTTGATCCATTGTCATGATAGACTACATTAACTTGTTGTCTCGGACTATGTCAGAACTCATGAGATCACTACTAACTATCTAACTCGATGGAGCTCAAAATTTTACAGAATTAAGGACTCCACTTTTTGAATGTTGGGATATATGGAATGGTCAAAACATGAGTCAGGAATCACATATAATGAGAAGTTATGCCTGTCTTCAAAGCAATCAAGCCTTTTTCCAAGAGTACACAGTATGATGACAGTAGTCAGATGAGTACAAAAGAGGGATTTCCAAATGTATAAAGACGATACCATCCAAGTAGTAGGAATTTTGAAATGAATCAATGACAAAAATCAGATCTGCGAGCCAATGCTGTTAAATAGTTGCACTCTTCGTGAATGGACTATTAGCATGAAGGGACATATGAATCTAGTTCAACGATTGAGATTTTGTTAGAGCAAAAGAATATTTTTGTAACAGCTCAAGTGTTTGCTAAGGACATTCAGCCTAGTTCATGCCCAATGAAAGAATTAGTTGCTGAAGTTCATTGAAGTTATACTTATTATTTAGTTGTTTGTAATGGCGGTACTTGTGCAACTATATGTCTCATCTTTAATGACAATCCTTGGACCCGAGCAAGCAAACATCCAGACAGCACCCACAGAATATTACATACCACATGATGATAAAGAAGTACATGGCCCTTCTACCGGTCTCTTGTCCACTGGATTTTCCAACAATCAATCTCAGAATGGTTGTTGGTTTTCAAACTCTTGGAGATCCAATCTGCAGTTTTGGGAACCAACATGACCAACTATGTTTGTGTCCCAAAATGTGCCGAAAATCAGATAGTATATATTCTTAAAGGGATATAATTGTGTATAAGCATTTTTTATGCAAACTTGAATACGAGATTATTGAGATTAAGAAATTGCGCTAAGAGAGAGTGTTAAATTAATATCTTCAATTGGATCTGATACCAGTTTATGTATATGTATATTCCATATACCGATATCAGATCCAATCGAAGATATTACTTAAACACTGGAGAGAATCTGGTAACTTAGTTAATATTCTATCTAGGATACTGATTCGTTGCAAATAGATCTAGAGGTAGAGGCGACTGGGTACAAAAGGCAGACAAAAGCCCTGTGGGTGCCACCCAAATGCCACCCATAGGAATCTAGATGCAGACGGTGATGGAGCCCTATTTTTCAGGGAAAAATCTAGGGATCTATTTATGATGTTGGAGGTAAAAAATCCATATGATCATAGAGCTCAAAGGAAAAGACGTGAAATACATACACAATCAACAACCTAATCAGCAAGGGCATTGAAATACTTATTGTTTTATTATTAAATCTGCTCAAGTGAGCATATGCCTTTTGGTATTACCGGTTGGATATCTTAGCATCGAGCAGGCAAGGCTCATAGGATTCCAATCTGCGGTTTTGGAAACCAACAAATTGGCAACTCTACTAAGTAAAGTTGCAAAATAAACCCTAAGAGTTTCTAATTGCAGACTAGTATGAGTTAGATTCTATTTAATTTGTTAAAATATTTTGATATATTTGCAATTCTAAATTGATAAAAAAAAATTTTAGTAAAATTAATTTTCTTGGAAGATTTCAATCTCTCTAAATTATTTTGTAAATCTTAAATTGTTTTATGAAAAGTTGATCTTGTAGAAGCATTGTATGTTTTTCAAGCTTTATCTACAGATTCAATCTTTGGTGAGGTAGACTCTATTGGAAGGAAGAACTTAAATTCTTGAAGACAATTTATTTCCTCTATTTGGACGTGGCGACTCTATTGCATTTTGATTGGTACTTTAACAAAAGGAGTGCCCGGATCATTAGTGACTCTGCTGAGGGAAGAGACTCAAAGAAATGTACTTTTCTTATTCTTGAAAGAGCGGACATTGTTATTGCAATATGTTCCAACCAAAGAGAAGGAAACAATATCTTCCAAGTGAAGATAGACTGCTGGACTTGGGAAGATTTAAATAAGATCCTAATGATTTATATTTAAGACTCTCACTTATTGCCCCCAAATTTTATGGAGATGGTAGTGAATGTGCTCTTAATCATTCGAATGCTTTTTACAGATTCTCACATGCATACAAGGTGGATTTGGAAAGTCATGCAATGAGGCTTCTTGTCAGAACCTTGTAAGATTTTGCGAAGGAAGCATTTGACTTATTACCGACACAAAGTGTTTCATCATGGAGGGAATTGAAGGAGTGGTTCCTTGCTGTATTTCATGATGCGGGCCATGAAGAAGAGATGTGTTATGAAAAATATGAGGGTCAGAATTGAAGCATGGAAGAGGATCCTGACATGTCTCCACTTGATGCCTTCTTCAAATTGGAAAGGTATGAGGGTGAGACTTCAGCACATTTGTTTTTGAGGGTGATGAACACTAATCATGAAATTCCGTCAAACCTCAAACCTCCTTACATTGTGTTTCTGAACAGAATTGTCAAGTTGAGAATCTCACTAAAGGACCCTGACATGAAGCTTCTTCTTCAAATATGGGATCAAGCTATTAAAGATGAAGAAAAACATACTAAAGTAAAATAAGAACATAATGATGTTTCAGATTCAAATGCAGAAGAACTTGAAGAAGAATCCAATCATGATGAGACCGGTAAGGAGTTAGATTGTGAAGAAAATGGAAAAGATACGAGGATTCTCTCAGTGTGGATGAGATTTTGACCTTGTTAGACATGATATATCAAAAGTATGTTGAAGAAAAGGGTGATCAAATTTTTCTTCCCATACACAAAGAAAATCAGATCAAGGAGAAACAAATTGATGTGTCCTATGAAACATTTAATGAATAAGAAAATCTATTCATCTTTACAAATCCATATCACTTTCATGAAGAGGAAAACTATGAACCAAAAGGGGCATACATTTCTTAGAAGGATGACATGTTGGTTGAAGATGTGCAATGTGGTCTAAGTATAGAAAGAGATACGTTTGGATACAATTTCAAAGAGTTTTCAAATACTATATATGATGGAATAGTAGAAGGAGATTCCGACGACAATGTGAACATACATCAAAAGGAAGAAAATGCATCCAAGAAGGACTTCCAATTCATTTCAAAAACAATAGAGAATCCGGACAAAGTATTTTGTGGAGATGAAGTAGAACAACATGTGGCATATGAGCACAAGGAAATGCTATCTCACAAAGATATGCAATCAAATATATCAGCACTATGGTGAAGATAACACACCTAAATATGATGTTGAAGTTGACACAATTCATGATATGCATTTAGAAGATGAGACATCTTCCAATCCATCCTATGAGCAAGAAATACAATCATGAGAAAATAGTTCTGAAATTTTTTCAAGTGTTGTATCCACTCAAAGTCTTGATCAAAGAAAACTTGTATTTCCTGAAAGTGTACTATTTTCAAAAAAAAATTGTGAAGAAAATCAGCATTTGGAATATGAAGATCAAGCAAATTGTGTGCTAGAAGATGTCCGAGCAGAGAAAGTTAATCTAGATATTGGCATAACAAATCAACTACATGGGGATCCCCCAATCAGCAAAGATCACAATATATTTAATAATTTCTCAATCGCAAAACAAAAGTCAAATACGAAGGATTGCATTCATGAAGCAGAGACAATAAGTATTGCTCATGATTGTGACGCATTTGATACAGGTATGAAATATGAACAGCATACCAATGTAAGTATCCTTGAAGGCCCTATGGTAATATTTGTTAACAATATGCTTAGGGAGATGTTTTTAAGTTTTCATCATCATTCTTTTGAAGATTTTTCTTCCATGTATATTGATCGAATCAATAAAGCAAGAGGTCAGATTTTTGGACTCAATGATAATGAAATTTATTACATTTCTAATGATCTTATTGGTAAGGCAAATATAAATTCTAATCTTGAACAAGAGATGCATATGTCATGTGATGATTATTTGTTATTTTTTAACCGATCAGATTTTACTAGGGAACAACTTGATGCATCTACTTCAGCAAGGTTCAGAATGTTACATGATCTGAATCAGGTGTTCGACAAAGGAAAGAATCAGTGTTCATTTTGGGGGGCTTGGGGCCACCCAGTTTCACTGTACACCATGCTAAGCATGGATGTTCGGTTTGCTCCTCCAAAGATAACTAGAATCTCACTATGCTCACAAGGAGCATATGTCCCCAATAAGAGCCACTGATGGAGCCCGATTTTTCAGGGAAAAATCTAGATCATAGAACTCAAAGACAAAGATGTGAAATACATACACAGTCAACAACCTAATCAGCAAGGGCATTGAAATACTTATCTTTTTATTATTGAATCTGCTCAAGTAAGCATATGCCTTTTGGTAGTATGAATCTAAAATCAAGAGGGCATCATAAATGCAGGATAGAGAGACAAATCAGAAAAACAACATTATGCTCATATGGATAAAAGACAGGTTTGAAATGGTGATAGTCAAATCTGCAAGCACTCAAATTCAAAATTCAAAACAGTAAGATAGATTTAAACAAATGTTTACAAAGATGCCAATATAGATAGGGCTGTTGCTATGGTAAAGTGTTTTCAAACCTTGATCTTAATATGCAAAGTTAGGTGCAAGAGGCTTCCAAGTTATAGAGATGAGATGAAAAGCCAAGGTTATTTTCCTAAAACTGTAACTCACAACCTACTGATTCGTCAATTGTGCAAACAAAATAAGTGGCAAAGGCTAGAGATGTCATTTAGAGGCCATACACCTGATGTTGTCACCTACAGCAACCTCATTTTTAGACTTTGCAGTTGGCAGTTCGTGAAGACTTTTTGACTACCAAACTGAATGTTCAGAATAAAAGAATGTTGTAACATACAAATCTTCTCAACCTAATTGTACAATCTTAAATTTCTAAATTTAAAGGAAATTTTCAAAAGTAACTGAATTCAGTTCAGCTGACATTGATTTCAACCATCTGATTATAACTGAAGGAAATTAAAGTATTGCTAACATTTTAACTACTTCTAATTATTCAACTGAAATTAAATTAACAGCTAATTATATCAATTGAAATTCTCATAAAGTAAATGTTTTCTCTATCTTGAAAATGAAAATGACCGTCTAATCATTTGAAGGTAAAAAAGTGAAAGAAACATATTGTATAAATGAAAGAATCTCTTAAACCTATTGTCCAAGCCTTGGCATTGGTGAGAGGAGAAGCATTGACATAGGCTTAACATCTCAACCACAGACCATTACTTATCCCCACATATTCTAATTTAATAGAACAGCCCTCCCTACCTCGAGATTGGGCTTGGGATGTTCATGAGTCCAGCCATTAGAGCAACCCGGTGGGTTGAAGTCTCAACAGTTATTCTCCAAAATAACTGAAGCGTTTGGACATTCAACAAAGATCACATGTTCAGCACATATGCCTAAATTCTACCTTGGTCAAGGATTTCAAATTGGGTCTACAAAACCGATCTCCACCACTCAACTTGACAACTTATACATATCTAGAACATGCATGAGCTTTATAGGTTTTTAACTTCTTATTTATTATACCTAATGTCATTTCTTCCCATGCGGATTATATACACCTCCTCACCATTTTCAGGCTATGAAGCCAGTGATTCCTAGGCCTGCAAGTTTATATTCACAGAATTGATTTACACCACCTTGACCTTGAATGGCACAACTACCTGGCGAATTCCTCGATGTTCATAATATCATCTTACAAAAAGGATGCATTTACATCTTGAACTAAGACAATTGATTGTACAGGATTGGTATAATTTCATGGCTAGGAAAATCATCAATATAATGCAAACTCCATATTTTAAAATTTATTAAATACTTTCTTGAACTTGAATCAATGCATATACAGCAGTGTTATGGATACTATGTGTTATTGACACAAGGGAAGTACAACTGATTTTTAAATGGGAATAGAAAACTCAAAATGAAACACTGCATATAGAAAGTGGTATTCTTATACTACAGACAGCGTAATAAATGCAAGGAAAACCATGTATAACAGAGGTCTTACTTGACACCTCTACTGCAAACCGGTTGCTCTATTGTCAGGAATATGTCTTATCCTTCTATCCGGCGACCCGCGGCAAAGATTATGCTGGAGTATTTGGGATGGATGTGAGATCAGTATGTATATCAATTTCTAGGCTCAGTTGTTCCGAGAGGTTTTGATAGCAAGGAATGTTATGGAAAAGGGAAGAATGAATCGATTATGATTATGAGACTAATAAAAGAAAGAGCTTGACCATTCGGCTCCCTTCAGTTACATGAACCCATTCGAATACCATTCAAATTGATTTAAAAAGAAAAGGGAAAGAAAAGAAAGAAAAATAGGAAGTTAAAGGGTTATTATTATTATATATTCTTATTCTACATTCATGTGTACCTATTGATAAGGTCACATCATTAAATTATGATTTATAAAGTATTGGTGTCACCTTATTTTTATATACATATGTTCGTATTAGAGAACGTTTAATAATAATTAAATAATAATAATATTATTTGATAATTCTTTTAAAGGTAAGAGTTTATGTGCATTTGATATTATTTATTATAATGTTTTTCTTAGGTCATGCGGTTCCATCATGTAATATGTTGTCAAGTCCTAGTAACCTTGCCAAGATAGTTTTTAGGTCAAACCTGTCGATTCTGATGACTAGACTATTATACCATCCCCTTACGATGACCCCGTTTAGCAATGCTTTCCCTCTCTCTTCCGTCTTCTTCCTGCAATCAATCAAAACAACATTCTTGCCAAGACATCAATTCAAGATTTATAAATTGTTAATTCAAAATCATCTAGTGACCGTTAGAGATTTCATCAATGTCAAAATAACTAACTCTCTTCACATATTCATGAAAATATCTCATCGTCATACATGTACTTCACTCACTCATTTCACATGATCGAAAAGAATTAAATTGATACAACGGCTATAATTAACTAACTCACTTTCACATGATCAAGAAATCTAAGTTGCCGGTTCGTGGTTTGATTCCGGGTTTGGGTTCAAGAACCAGTTCGCTGGTTCAACAAAATTTTGGAAAGGGGTTTGGGTTTGTTTGGGTTCGTTAGTACAAACATGTAAAAATTATAAATATATATATACATTTTTATGAAGCATGTGTTAAAATTAGAATGTAGCATAGTACCATAAACACATTTAAAACTTGAAAACAGCATAAACAATAACATATCAATGTATCATGGTGAGCATACCATCATATAGTAAAATAGCTCAATCAACTTCAACATCAAAGATGAAAGATTCAAAACATTTAAAATATCAAGTTCAAGTGTCATTGTTTCACGTTCAATGTTTAACAGTAAGTAATAGAATAAAAATCTATTAAAATTCTGAATTTATACTTCTAAGTTCTTCATTCTTCATCTTCATCTTCTTCATATTCATCTTCTTCTTCTTCATCTTCTTCTTCATCTCCTCCTTCTCCGCCTACGTTATTACTTGCACCAAGGCCAATGGGATCAGCAGCAAAATCAACAATGGTATTGGCGTCAAAGTCATCAAAATCATCAATTGTAAGCGCAGCAGTGGAAGCATCCAAGTCCACAATCTCTGCATCTACATCGCACTTCTTTGTCTCCCCTTCTTTGTATTCTTGACTCTTGTGCAAAAGAAGGCACAAGTTGTTATGCACAAATACCAGGTTCTCGGCTTTTTTTGATCGCAACCTATTGCGCTTCACTGAGTGGATGAAAGAATAGGTGCTCCAATTTCTTTCTGATGCAGAAGAACTAGCAACCTATAAAGACAACATAGGGTAGGCAATTAAAAAGGAATTAATTCAATATTATTAAAAAATTCTTTTGAAGATAAAGTGAGCTAATTTAAAAATTTAAAAAAACTTACTTGTGATATAACTTTGATTGCAAGGGGCTGCAATGTTCGAAATTTTTGGCCATGGAGGTACCACCAACCACGAGCATGCTTCTTGAACCGATGACGAAGAGCATCATTACTTAGACCTGTAGCATTGACAAATGCTATGAACTCATCCATGATTACATCTCTTATATCATCATTGGGAAATATTCTTCTAAATGCTGCCTAGTACCCGTCAGACACTTCCATATCTCTATATGGTGGCAACCTTCCTGGTAGATCACAATATTTTGAGCTATAGTATTTGGGGGTCAAGGCATAGGCAAGAAAATGTAATGGAGTGGTCATTTTGTTCCATCTTTCAGCAATAATTTTTTGCACTTGTTTGAAAAAGGTCTGTTGCGGATCTTGCTCCTGCTCATTTATAACTTGCCTGATCTTCTCAATCATTGAGTCTATGCCATCATAGATCTCTCCAAGGCAAGGCCTATCCATGTCAGTGTACCTAAGCATGCTCATAATGGGCTCGATGATCTTAAGGAGATATTCCACACATTCCCACCATGAGTCAACCAATAGCCTATCCTTTATTTTGTTTGCCCTTTCAGTGTTCTTTTGCTTCCTTCCATACACCCCAATTGTTGTTGATTACCATACCTTGAAGTGCATCTTTCACTTGCACAAGTCATCTTAAGACGATTATATGTGATGCAAAACGGGTCTCGGCAACCTGTGACATAAATTAGAGCAAAAAACAACTATTAGATACATATTTTAGAAAACTAAGAAAAGTATACACATTGGCAATTGCACAAGTAAAATATGAAAAATCAAAAATTGTCAAATATTAAAAATTAAATTACTAATTTGAATTCAAGTTCATTTACCTTCAATAGCTCCAATTTTGAGTAGTTCCTGAAAAGAGATTGAGTCATGTGGTGGTTTGTGACAAACATTTGTATGTCCTCAACCTCTTCATACACTGTTTTGATCCACTCAATTTCGTTCCCAATCTTTTGTAGCATAAGATTGAGTGAATGGACTGCACAAGGTGTCCAAAAGATATGTGGATATCGTGATTCAACCAAAAAACCTACTACTCTACAATTCTTTGCGTTGTCCGTTATGACTTGGACAACGTTTCTTGCAACAACTTGTTCAATGGCCTTAATTAAGATATCAGCAATAAATGGCCCATCTTTTACTTTGCCCTCACAATCCACCACTTTCAGAAACATTGCCCCTTTAGGGGACAACGCAAGGACATTGATCAAGGGACGGTTCCTAGAATCCTTCCAGCCATCTAAAACAATTGTCACCCCTGTCTCAACCCATGAGTCCCTTATGGGCTTCAATTGATTTTCAACCCGTTGGACCTCATCATCCAACAAGGTGGTACGCACTTTCTCATACCCAGGGCCACAATACCCTTTTGGAGCTTCATTGGCACCCCTCAACATGTCCTTCCAAAACGGAGAGCGGACAACATTAAAAGACAACCCATTTGCATAGAGGCATCTTCCCACCTTAATGTCAGCAATATCCCGGACCTTGTTTTGAAAAGAAGTTTCTATTGGCCCCTTTCTTTTGTGTACAATGGGGACAGATTCGGTGTCAGTGTCCATTGTAGTATTGAAGAAGGGGTGGTCTTGTACAATAACATCTGAGGGGGGCTGCATTCCCTTAGCTTTTTTACTTTTATTGCTACTATTGCCGAGTTCTATTGCCCTGCGTCCTTCTCTCTCTTCTGCTGCCTCATGCTCTTTAATATATTTTAACACGGTGTGATTTGGTATAGGGACACCATTTTTGCCCGAGCATTTCTTGACTCCTCTTCCAGTATAACCACATAGATGGCCTACCACACGATAATAAGAACTATTTCTTTCTACATCACATCCTCGACATCTCCAACGGAATGCACCACCTCCTGGAATGGGTTTTATAATGTCTACATACTTCCATAGAGGAGAATCGGAGTTGGTTTCCATTCTTTGTTCGGTTTTGCCTATTGATGAAGAGGTAGATGACATTACTTTCGAACCTTTCCCTATGGCAAGAAATTACTAATTAGATATATGTTCATAATCTATATGCAAGAAAATGACGAATTTTGAAATAATGGAAAAGATTCAAGAACTTAGAACATATGAAGATTGAAAGAGAAATGAAAAAAAAATGGAAAACCTAGAACAAAACAATAGTAAATGGACTAAGATCTTACCTCTTGGTCCTTTTCCAGCCATTGCAAGTTTGCAAATGTGTATAAATGATGCACAAACACTTCAAGAACACCAACAAGTCAATCTTCAAACTCCTCCTTGCACAACCGGATGCTTGCTCAAAAACTTTTGTGTTCTCCTTCAAGGCAAAACAACCTATTTAGAAACATCAAATGACTATGAGAGAGCAAAAAACCAATTCATAACACCTTTTTTTAGGGTACGTGGACCCCAAAAATTATTTTAAAATGCAAATAAATCACTTTATTTCCGCGTCCATGGGCGGGTTCTTGGCTGGGTTCGAACCTGGTTCGATTTTCCCAGCCTGGTCTGCCCGAGTTCGTACCATGGTTCGAACCAGTTCGAACCAAGATTCGAAAATCGAACCCTGGTCAAACCCTAGTCGAACCGGACCAGAATCTCGAACCGGTTCGAACCAGTTCGAGGTTCAGAGGGGGGGGAGAGGTACCCATGTAACTTAGCAAGAAATAATAGATTGATACAACGGCTATAATTAACTAACTCGCTTCACGTGATCAAGAAAGAATAGATTGATACAACGGCTATAATTAACTAACTCGCTTCACGTGATCAAGAAAGAATAGATTGATACAACGGCTATAATTAACTAACTCGCTTCACATGATCAAGAAAGAATAGATTGATACAATGGCTATAATTAGTTTAAAATTTAGGGCAAAAATTGGAACGTAACAAATGTCCAGATTATCTCTTTAGGGATGATGTTTGTTTGATCCAACATATTTTGTACATGCACTGTTGCGGGTGATGCACAGGTGTTTGTAGATTCTAGCTCAACCTATTTTCAAAATGCAATGACCCTTGTTTGGAGGTTTCAATGTATCAATAATTTTTTATACAACTTTAGGCGCAAACAATGAACTAGTGCGGGAGAGTCTTTTGGTGTGCAAGTGTCTCAAAAAATTCGAACATGGGATATTTAGTGTGACCTTTCACGTTGCAGGCAAAACCAAAAAGTCTTGAGTGAAAAGCTTAATCCCTACGGGGAGAAACCACCGTGAGAACATCAGCACTCGAGAGCATAGCCGAAAAATCATCAGCACCCACACCATTCCAGTCGAATGATTTTGTTTCGAAACATTGGGGATTTTATATCACCTATTTCCACTTACCAATTCTTTCATTTAAATAATTCATATGTAACAATTTTTTGTCTTCTTGCAGGTATTATGAATATGTGCGTTGAAGGAGGACCTTGCATGAATTGAGAATATGGAGACTCGAAACATTTATATGTTTGAAAGAACATTGTAAAGTTTATCGTTGAGGAGAGGGCATTTAGATTATCAAACTCTCGGTTATTTTCATAAAATTATATTAAGGTTTTGTATTGGTTATTTGCCATGAAAATATGCGATGGTTGAAAAAGCAACCGACACCCTTCAGCCTCCTATAAATATAGATGAAAAAAAATGATGGGGACAATTCATATTCCTACAAATTTTTACATACCCAAGTTATATATTTATGCACTTTGATATATTTTATTCTTTCATTAGTAAAGAAATGAAGTTTTGAACTAAGCTCATGAATTTAGATTATTGAGTAAATATGTTTATGTGATTTTGGAGTCAAACTGCATTGGATGGATCATCTATAAAGAGTGTCTCCAGTGCAATTTTATTTCCGACATGATCAGTAAGAAATATTTATTTTATTTACATAGTAAGAAATCTCAAAGAAATATTCATTGTATGCTTGAAAACATTTTTTACTTGTATGGTTGATATTCATAGTATTTTTAATTATTTAAATTTATTTAGTTTTTTACTATAGAAACAAACTACATTGTATTGTGCAAGGATGGTTGCCACCGATAGTCAAAGTTCACTAGCAGGGCAAAGTCAGAGTTCAGTGAGAGGGCAAGGAGGCGATAATTTCAAAATTGATTTAGGGTCTCTTCTATGGAGACATACAAGAATATCACAAGTTTCGTGTGGTGGCTCCTTTATTTAGAGTTGTTTAATTGTCAAAGTAACAAAGGAAAATCTTTCAATAGCTCTTATTTCTGGGTAAAACTTCATTTCATGGGCCTTGCTGGTAGAGATTTTGGAATGTGCAGAGGTGCAGATGGGAAAGGGTTGTCTGATGCACAAATAGCTTCTTTTGTAAAAGAACAAGAAGTTGCTGATCATTTGGTTTAAACAAAAAAAAAATTTAAGTCATTATCAACCTCCTTCCTCAAGAAATAACAAAATACAACCTCCCTCTAAAATGGAACCAATTGTATCTTCCAAACACCCATTCATGCAAGTACTTGTATCAAGAGAGCAAGATGAAGTAGAAAATAATGCATCAGCTCAGAAAAGATGCCCATTGCACTATGCATTTATAATGGAGGCAAGAGACCCCGTGCTAATGAAGCCATTGCATATTACCTCAAAAAAGACTACGAGGTAGTCCCATATCACTCTCACCATATGTAAACCCAAAAACTATGGCATAGTATGGACTATAAAACCCCCTTTCCTTTCCTTTTTTTCAACCTAGTAAGACCACCATATCGGAAGTAAATGGTAAGAGCCATCCAAGAAGCACTAGATGATTATAGAAGTCCTAGGTATGAAAAGGTTTGTACTACTCTTGCAAAAGCAGTGTCTATAGGGAAAGCACTTCAACCCATTAGAAACGCCTAGAAAATTTTGGGTGTGACAATTGTGTTTGATGGTTGGAAAGATGCAAGAAACAAGCCATTAATTAGTGTGATTGCAATGTCCCCCAAAGGGGTAATGTTTCTAAAGGCAATTAATTGTCAAGAGGGGTGAAGGATTCAAAATTCGTCTCTAATATTCTCATTGAGTCCATTGATATGGTGGGTAGTGAGAACGTGGTCCTGGTTGAGGGTCGGTATGACCATATTTTTTGGACAACATGCACTATACACTCCCTCAACTTGATCGTGCAATAGATTGGCACTCAAATAGATTGGCTAAAGCAAATGTACGAAGAGGGAGAGGACATACAAATGTTTGTGACTAACCACAACATGTCACTATCCATTTTTAGAACATACTCACAATCGGAGTTGCTTAAGGTAAATTAATTTTTTGTAATTATTAAATTTCATCAATATGTAATTTAGTTAATATTTATAATTTTATTGCCAATTGACATTGTTAACTTGCTTGGGTTGTTGAGACTCATTTTGCATCTCATACTATTGTTGTGAGATAACTTCTCAAGGTGCAAGATGCTTTGAGCGAAATGGTCATTTGTCCTCAATGGGGTATGTGGAAGTCTTCAAGTTCAATTACAAAACAAGCCCTAAAGATTTGGGGTATGATATTGGATGATGGTGGCCTTATATGCAATATGTATTGGATATCATCAGGTCCCTTATGACTATGCTTCTCTTTGCCGATACAGATACACCTTGCTTGGGAGATGTGTATGACGGCATAGATACCATGGTTGAGAAGGTAAGACATTCTATACAAGAACATGAGAGTGACCATACAGAATGTCAAGCCTTATGCAATAAAGTGGAAGCAATAATTCTTCATCATTAGGAGAAGATGACTACCCCATTGCACCTCCTTGCATATGCTTTATCTCTGAGGTACTATAGTGCGACAGTAATTTCTATGCTAGATAGAATTGCACCATATGCTGATGAAGAGGTTGCTAATGGATACTCCAAAGCTTTCACAAGAATCTTCCAAGATGATGAGATGCATGAAAAGGTGAGGTTAGAGTTTGCCTTATTTGCTTCCGAAGCAAGTCTTACTCCATTTGCAATTAAGGACCAAAATAAAATGGGAGCAATCATATGGTGACACATGTATGGTCAGCCATACAACCATCTACAACGTCTTGCAATCAAAACCCTCTCACAAGTAAGTTTTGATTTTTGCTTTTAGATTACAACTTGTATTCTACAATCTAGTGTTTAACATCTCTTATATTGTCATTTGCTTTTCGTTTGTATGTTTAAAAAATAATTTTGTGAACACAATGCAGGTTGCAAGTTCTCCTACTAAAGGGAATTGGAGTGTATGCTCCTATATCCATTCAATGAAGTGCAACCAATTAGGGTCAAAGAAAGCTGAGGATTTGGTCTACAATCATACCAACTTGTATCTTTTGTCATGGAAGGATGATGGATACATGGATGGGGCAGCCAAACTATGAGATGTACTCCCTAAGGGCCCGTTTGGTAGTTGGAATTAGAATGGAATTGGCATTCGGAATTCTAAAAAAATTCTAATCTATTGTTTGGGTCCACACAATCAGAATTGGAATTGGAAAAAAGTGGAATCCGGTATCCCCATTTGACCCCCAAAACAAGGATTCCAAATTCTTTCAAAATACATGTTATTTGGAATTCCCGTTTTAATTCCCATTTTAAATCCCATTTTTTGAAAATGAGGATTTCAACTAAAGTAAAATTTAATTGGGTTTGACTTCCGGATGCCCATTTGGGGGCACTTTTTTTTGCCCTAATTTTTTAAATTTAATTTTTTTAAATGAGGGGAAAATTTTCCGCTATTACTTGCTCATATATTTGCCACTGTTGAGTAATTTATCAGACTTTTTCCGCCTGATCCGCCTCAGTAGTTACTGCAAAAAAGTTTGGTGAGATAAATTTTTCACATACATTGTTTCTTAGTTAAATGAATCGTATGCAGGACAAAAACAATCTACTCTGTTGATTTTTTTCTGGCGTAAAAGTGTTTCCAGGTAAAATTTCATAAAATTTTAATATAAACATTTAGACTTTGCACCTATGAGTTTGAATGTTGTGATGATCAAATTTTTTATTGGATCTCTACAAATATATATTTTTTAATGGGATGTTTCTGACTCTTATTTCATCAATTCTTGTGATTCGGATTCATTCAACGAGATTTGAACAATATACATATTTCATATCAGTAATTATGTGAATTATAATCAATGGTATTTTTTTTATAGAGCAAGAGTCATAAAAGTTTTAATATCCATTAGTACAATCTCGTCCTCATCCATTATGATAATGTTTACTTTCAACATGACTTAATCTTTTTATACTTGTTAAAAATGTTTGGAGTTTGGACTTCAACAAACCAAATAAGTATTGAATTTTTTTGGATGATGATAATGCTACAGCTGGATGATAATATTTTGCATGTTATTTTGGCTAGTATTCCAATTCCACAATGTGCAACCAAACGGAGGAAATTTGTATTCTCACAATGAATTCTTGGTCAACCAAACAGTCCCAAATTGGATTCCCTAATCATAATCTGGATTCCAAGTTTCAGAATCCCAAAGCCAGCATTCCGAATGCCAATGCTTAATTTATATTCCAGCAACCAAACAGGCCCTAAGTGTGCAAACTTGGATGCAACACTTCATGATCTTACTACAATGATGGATGAAGGTGATGATAGGTCCATGAC
The DNA here is from genome assembly GCA_028749045.1 of Cupressus sempervirens. NCBI lineage: Eukaryota > Viridiplantae > Streptophyta > Pinopsida > Cupressales > Cupressaceae > Cupressus > Cupressus sempervirens. Next base: position 441,275,925 of record CM053790.1, on the reverse strand, counting down.
ACATGGTACATGTAGCGCAAGTAGAACCATTCTTGGTTCAAATGATATGGACCTTGCAGTGGTTGGAGATGAGGATCCAGATATTTTTAGAATCCTTATGATTCCGATTAGTGAACATTGAATCATGAACTATGTTTTTCATTTTGAGCCTATGAAGTTCTAATTTGTGCTTATGAAGTTTTAATTTGCATTATAGAACTTGAGTATCTATGCCTGTGAAATTTTAATTTGAAGTTTGAACTATTTAATTGACGTATGAAATATCTTGAAACTTGATCAATGGTGAAGTATCATATGATACTATCAAATGATGTTTCTTTGTATATTTCTGAGTTTCTAACTCTAAGTTCTTGTATTTATAAGTTTCTTAAATTCTTTGCATATATATTAATATTATATATATAGACATTTCCAAATGCATCCATACCCATAAAACAAAATTCCCGCATCTCGTATTTGTTTCCAATTCTGCTTCCAAATCAGTAACTTAGTATTCTATAAAAAAACTGGATTGATTATTACAAAGACTTTTTATCTTCTAATAAAGGGATTGGAGAAGACCCCACGCAAACAGAAACATTGTATGACTCACAAAAAAGTGAAAAAAGAAAAAAGAAAGTAAACACTTGCCACTAAGGTGGCTTAAGTACAACTTAAGCCTCATCTTTTTATAGTTTGTTATTTTTAATAAAAGCTTATCTCGAGGATTTTTACTATGAATTGCAGCAACCCTAAAGATAAATTGCTTCCAAAAGAAGGTCCTTTGTCAGAAAAAACTGTAATATTCATCAAACTGCAGTGTTAGAATTCAACCAAGCAATCTAGGTTCTATGTTCTAGCCTAGTTAAAAGTAAAACTTCAAAACTTTCTTTGCAGTATCAAGAGAAAAAGGTATTCAAAGACATTGATGGAAGAATTGGAAATTTCATTTCTGTAGCAGGAAAGTCGAATGATGAGAATAGAAGCCCCTACTCCAAAAAAATCGAATTTGTAAAAGGAATTTCAGAACAGATTATTAGGATTTCTAAGGCATTCATTGCAGTCAATACAACCAGCTGCCCTCCAAGTGCAGAGCATTTTTCAGAATATGACCAACCTGTTTTTTCATCTTGAAAGGATGTCCAATAAGCAACTGTAAATAAAGGGATTGTTCTAATTTTGTTAGCTGGAAGAACAAGTTTTATGAAATTGTCAAATAATAGAAAGTAAAAAAAGTAAAAATAGAAAAGTTCGAAGTCTACAGCATCTGTGTACACAAGGATATAATATGACTACATCACTACTGATTTTGTGTCCAAATTTGTTCAGTTTGCATAACTTGAGTCAGTCATGGAACTAATTCTTATAAAAAGAAAATATTTCTGTACTAAATTATCATTTAACCTATTAATTATATGGTAATATCATATGGAAAGGTTCATAACTTCGTGAACAGGAGTAACTTATATTTCACAGTACATTTTGGGAAATCTCTCTTGTGGGATGTTGTAAGAAAGAATAAAATTATTGTGAATAAAATTTTGGTTTTATAATTTACTGTGACTGTATGAGAGAGGGCTTGTGTGAAGATATAATTGTGAAAACAAATAAGGAAAGAATTGCAAAAAATACGAGTTCTAACGAGTCTTTAGAGTACAAACAAATTGTAATCTTTCTCATTATGACGGCGCTTCTACAATTTTTATTAGGATAATATCTTCTAAGATATAATGTTTCTTTAATGGTCATCTGGTCATCTTTAGTCTGTATAGGAAAGTTACATATTCGGTCTTCTGTCAACGTTTGTTTCTTTTAAAAACGTCTTTGTAAATCTATATAAGGAACGTTCCTTCCTCTATTTAATATAACAAGATCCCCCATTATTCTATCATCTAGCTTGTGTAATGTGGTATCAGAACTTAGAATTTTTTTTTGAAAAAATTAAGAATTTCTATATGAAATCTTATGTTCTTTAATTTTTTTCAGAAATAAATTCATTCAATTGTGTTTATTTGTTGACCTATCTAGGATTTCTGTTCAAAAATTACTTTCTAGCATTTTCATGGGTACACTTGTTCTACCTCTCTTCAACCCATCTATGGTTGTCTGCAACTCATATGATCATTTACACTTGAAGCTTCCTTTTAAGCCTATCTACAACTATTTTGAGTTTTTTGCAGTTGGCTAGGGCTTCATTCAAAACTGTCTTATTTTATGCTGTTTGAAAAACTAATTGCAGATTCCTAGCGGGTTTGCTGATATCTCAACTGGATTGTCATCAATCAAAATTTTCTAGGCACCCTAGTTTTTGTGCCTCGAATTTTGTGCCATCAGAATTTTATTATTATTTTAGGTGCCTTCTAGGTTTTTTGAAATCTCTTTGGGTCTTCGAAAAAACATTATGGGTTAGCTGGAATGTTTTTTTTGGAATCTATGCTCATTCGGTTTTGATCGATGTTTTCCTCAAAAATCATATCCATTCATTTGTAATCTGTGATCTTCACATGAGATTTTGTTTTCTGGGTTTGTCGATTTTTTCCTCAAAAAACGTTCTTTGGGTTTTGTAATATGCAAAATTGAATGGATTTCAATGTTCTAACTGTTTTTCTAAAAAATGATGCTTTGTAAAACTTCAGTTTCTAAGTTTCTTGGTTTTTTATCAAAAAACGTGTGGCTTCTTGCAGTTTGTTCTGAGTCATAGTACTCTTCTGCTAAAGTTCTTGGTCTCTAACATTTTGCAAATCCAGGGAGAGTCATAGTCATTGCAAAATGTTCAGACATCCATACACTAACCATTAAGGAAGACTATTAGGATAAAATATCTTCTAAAAGATATAATATATCTTTAATGATCATCTAGTGGTCTGTAATTTGTATAGTTAAGTTTCCTATTCTATAAACTGTCACGTTTTTTTCTTTTAGAAACAATGTCTTTGTAATTCTATATAAGGAACGCTTGTTCCTTTGTCTAATATAACAGCATCATCCCATTATTGTATCATCTGGCCTGTGTAACAATTTTCTACCTTTATAGATTTCACTACCATAAATCTTTGTGATGCTTTATGTGGTGATAGTTAATTTTTTCTTGTAAAAGTTAATTATCACACTTAAAAGATCTATGTTTCCTAGCATACATCTTTAAACAGATCGCAAGAAAAAAGTTCTTAGGGAACCTGAATCTAACTATAGAAGGTATTATTGAGGATTGAATTCTAATTTGTTGAATGAACTCTTATCCCTTTTCACTATCATCCACTTCACATAAATTCAAGTAATTATCTAAGAAATGTAGGAATTCATCAAATTAAAACTCTTATCCCCTTTTGCCATTACGCTTGTCAGAAGAATTCAAGTACAATGACTAAGAAACCAATAAATGCAGGAATTCATACAATCAATTGAAAATTCTAGTAAAGTTTTAGTTCAACTAGCTTTATTTGTTTTGACAACCTCCTAAATATTGTTAGGTTACAGACATTTGGTCAATCTTGAGAGAATTCTACAAGCTACCTTGGGAATCAACCAAAAACACACTTTATGGATTATAGACCTCTCTACAACGTGTTTCATAGAAGATGGTTTCTAGATTGAGTGATAGAAGGGAAGAGCACCTAAGAAAGATATGTTGATTTAAATTTGAGACAACAAGACATTGAAAAAGAACTTCAAAGCCCCATAACAGTGATTACACGTTCTACTGATAGAGTTGATGCATCAAAGGCAACCATGGAAGACAACCAAGAATCAATTGAAAGATAAAAGAAACTAGTTAAAAAAATGGAACCCTTGCTTCTAGAAAAATAAGGAAGAAGCATTCCCTTGTGGACATAAAACCGAGAGTGTGGTATTCACCATACTAAATACATCCAGAATTTAGTTTCTGAAGGGATGCATATTTTTGTGTCCAAACTTGAATGAAGTAGTAAAAGCGTGTTGTTTTCTAGTAGTGTCTTTGAATGGAATTCACTTTAGTATATTATAATTTAAGGGAACAATCATGTTAATGTTCTTATAACAAGATTGAATAAGCAGCAAAAAGATACAAAAAATGAACACAAAAAGACATAATTTATCCTACGAAAACCTTCCACTTGAGGGTGAAAACACAGCCACACGAACAAATCCTTTATTGAATAATAAAGGAATTAGATAAAATGCTCAAAACACATTTTGAGACTCTAGGATGAACTCCAACAATATTCAACTCTATATATAGCAAAGAAGAAGCCTTTTGATATGCCATAACAATGACTGTTCAATTTAAACCTTTCCAATCTTGAAATGGGTGGAAATATAATTCGCATCTCCAAGGAAAGACCTTCATATCTCCAACTGGTCAACCCCTCATATCTCCTCAAAGGTCTTAACATTGAACATACTCAAATGCAGTGCTTAATACTCTCCGAAGATAAAGTCAACCAACACAAGTAAGGTATTAGAATATCTACTACAGCTACAAGACTTTGTCACTCCCTCTCTACAAAAAAGATATTTTTCCAAATTCTCATTCCATGGAGTCTCTCAACATGACAATTACAGTTGCTACACCCATTGTGAAGGAAACAATTTTTTTTATCATGGATCATCATGGATTCTCTCAGCATGATGTTCACCATGACTACTCCCATGAGTGAAATAAACACAAGCCCAAATCACTGAGTCCCTCCACATAATGTTGTCATTGTAATGTCCCCAATGTTGGGGGTTATCAAGGAATTGAGTATAACCTACAATTAATTGTTAGAATCATAATAGTAACAAATTCAGCTATACTATTCTAGCCTCTATCCTAACCCCAACCTTAAAGACATCTCCAGATCGAGCTTCCTAATCCTTAGCTATTATGTCATCTTCTCAAGAGTGCATCCCTTAAGACTCTTCTTGGATGGAACATCCTCTATCCAAGGCCACTCACATATGCATATGTTGACATTATCAAAATATTTTGGCACATCAATCTCGGAAATGTTGGTCAGATGTTTAGCTTTTGTATGCCTCTTGAAGGACCCAATAACCAATCACATGTTATCATGTCTTTATTTTTAAAGTGTCACATTTGGTGTTTAGCTTTTGTATGCCTCTCTTATCAAAGTATTTATGTACCCTTATTCCTTATTTGATCCTTACATTTACACATCCTTGCCGATGTGTCTTTAAGATGTTTGTTAGGAAATATAATTGGTGTTTGTGTTTATTGACGTTCAAGATAATTGGAGTGCTGAAAAGATCAATTCTCTTTATGATTGAGTACATGTATTATTCCTTCCTTCTGCTCCAATGGCCAAATGGCATTTTTTCTTGATGTTTTCTTCCCCATATAAATAAATGCAGTGAAATATCATTCGAGTCATGAATCTAGATGTGTCCTCTTCTATTCATTAATTTGCATACATAAAACCATTCCTAAATGGTAATAAACTATGTTTTTAATTAGTTTGAAAGAATTAGCCTTTATACTAGTTGGAAATAAATTGCTTTCTTTAGAGATATGTAGCAATTGCCTTTCATGTATTTTGTCACTGATATTCCTTATCTAGTCTTTAACATGTTAACTGACTTGGTTATTATTTCTCATCTCGTTAGCAATACTATTCTAACTGGGCAAATATTATTTCTCATCTCATTAACAATATTAATAAAAATATATTATTTCATCTTGACATATTAACATATTTGTTCAATTGATTAAGTTTGTTTGATGTTAACTTGTCCCATATTGTTGTAGATATTATATGTAGATTTAATGATTGAGAATTGTTAATCTTATCATTATTACATGTTTAGTTGGTATTTGTTCATTTATATTTAACAATTCTTAGTAGTACATTGATCCCTTTATTAACACATTACTATTTATCTTTCTTACAAAATAGATGATAATTCAAACCTGCATCTTTAATCAATAGTCATTGGTTCAAATTAGTGATGGCTAATGTTCTATTCCATAGTCTTAATGGTTTAGTTGTTGCCATTGTAGTTTTATTGTACTTAACTATTATTATTATTATGTATTATTATTGAATCTTATTTCATAAAGGTACAAGGGGTTTAGCTTAGTTGGTTGAAGCAATGAGTTCTCATTGGGAGATCTTGATTCAAATCCCAAGAGGGACATCTTTGCGGAATTAAAAATTGTGACTCTTGGTCTTCCAATTGTTGTTTTTAGTGTGGTTGCTCATAATGAGCTTGAATTAGCTTGTAAGTCTCATGTTGTTGCTCAAATGAGCACAAGGTTTTGTAAATGATCTTCGATATAAAAATCTTACTTCACAAAGGCATCACCTAAGTCATCTCATCTCAATATGACATTCACCGTGGCTACTCCCAATGGGTGGAACCACCATAGCTACTCGCAATGGGTAGAACAAGAGCTTTCACATCAAACTTCTTTAGCAAAGAAGAATGCATTAACAAGGGATTGCACCACAAACATTTCCCTCATGGACAAGAACTCATTAAAAAGGGATTGCACCTCAAACTTCTCCCTCATGGAGAAGAACTCATTAACAACGGATTACACATCAAACTTCTCCCTTGCAGAAAGAAATCCTTAACAATGGATAGTACCTTGAACTTCTTCCTCATGGAAAAGAATTCATTAACAAGGCATCGCACCTCAACCTTCTCCCTCACAAAGAACTCATTAACAAGGGATTGCACCTCAAACTTCTTCCCCATAGAGAAGAATTCATTAAAAAGGGATTGTACCTCAAACATCTCCCTCATGAAGAACTCATTAACAAGGAATTACACCTCAAAATTCTCCCTCATGGAGAAGAACTCATTAACAAATCTTCATGATGATGTGGCTCTCTCTAAGACAAATATCAACCTTCTAACCTCCTCATCCAAGGTTGCCTATGACGAATAGTCAAACTCCTTCGTCATGCAAAGCATCATGGAACCCAAAATCAACCATGGTGTTTCAATCTTCAACTCAAGATAATCAGTTTACTAGAGGTATAATAAAATAATAAACAACTATTTCAACAACATTTCATCCAATCACCTTGTAATGTCCCCTCCTAACCCCATAAATTTGCATATGATTAGTTAAATATTTTTTCTCCTTTTTTGCATTTAACAAATGAAAAAAGAATCCACATATATGTATTTACTTCTAAGCCTTATGAAACAAATGACTAAATACATATATGTGAAACAAAAAGGGAATATAAAGACATAAACGGGATACATGGCTAGGAATTCAAGAGGCCTGAGTGTTTCTTGAGCAGAAGTTCGTATATCTAACTACCCAGGGCTAACGAAAGAGGGTAGAGAATTTTAGGAAATTCCTAGCAGAGAATTTTAGGAAATTCCTAGCAGAGAATTTGGACATAGGAACTCCGCATTGGCTAGACTACCTATTGAGTGACACAGTCATGTCAATAATGGACAATCTTTAGCAATGAAATATTTGTTCAGGATAGTACTGACGCAGGAGAAGGACAGTTTGTAGAGGAAGGGGGAAGAAGGAATCTTAAAGAGTCTTACAAGTTGTAGGTAATCTTCAACATCTACCATCTATCAGGAAGAAGCAACCTGAAAGGAGAATCGTGGCAAGAAAACCAAAGCGCTTGTATCGTTACATAAAGGGAGGCGGACACATCTCTTCTATGACAGAACTTTGACTGTGCAGAATTCAATCCTCTAGAGTTGGACCGAATCATCCAATGTAGCGAGAGAACGCATAGCATTGATGCATGATAGAGGTAATAAACATGGGACAACCATTAGAATAGCCCCCCAACTTGGTATTTGCATAGCACTTGATAGTGAATCCTATTGAGAGCAGATTTAAAGATGGGAAAGACAACATCCAAGTTGGGAGAATCAGCCACACTAGAGGAATTTTGGAAACACGCAATTTTGGTTATGGCATATGTCATGAGATATAAACCGGTGACAAGACAAAGAAGGGAAAACAATTCTCAATCAATACGCATTCCAAGAGACATATAGTTGATTATCAAGCCATTCGTTGGAGTCACAAGGAGACATTGCATTGGGGATCGTGAGTTACAATGGTAAGATATGCAAGGAAAAAATGCCAAGGATAGCCTCATCTTCAGGTGTAGTTTCCTATGGAAAGAGAGGTGGAAGATTTGACATTACTCAAGATCGTCATTGGATGAAGCCTATTAGTCTGAGCATCGTGGTTGAAGAAGAAACAGTAATCATTTGAACTATTGCACAGAGATAAATCATTCGTGCCTAAGGTTAGCACAAATAATAATGGTTGTAAACAACATGGGCTCTTTTCCTGATTCTTATAGGAATTTATCAAACTTGAACTTTTTGAGATGTTAACGAAATAAATAGTGTTTTTTGGTAAACCGTAGTAACACCTTCTGCATATTTTTTCAATCTACAAGTAGATGTGCTTGGAACAGATATAGTGAAGTCGCCAATTAACTAATATTGAAAATTGCGAAAACATATTAATATATATGTGGAGCAAACCCAAGTAGCTTATTACACACCTTTAGGAGTCCTAACCCATCTACAATCCAATCATCAAAGTATCACAAACTTAATGTCATCTAATACTTTCAAAAACTTCATCTTTACAACTTAGGCATTATTACGCAATCGCATATTCGATCAACAAATGTTTACTTCCACATCTCTTTATAAATTAATCATACTTTGAAGAGTTATAGAATACTACTTAAGCTTTGTCATACAATTAGGCCTTTAGGCCTATTAGGCCTACGAAACAACTTCCATATCTTTACTTTATTAGGACTCTCACCACATAACCCAAAAGCATTGACTTTCATGCATCTAAAACCTCTTTTATCCACAACATTCCGAAGCCCTATTTATTGATTGTAAAATAGTGAGTTCCTTTGCTACTGGCATCAGTACAAACAATCAAGTCATTAGCCTCAAACATATGGTATCTCGAACACAATCGAAAGAATAGGGCCTATTCATCCAAGCAACTTCCATTCTCCAAATAAATACACATACCATATAGTTTTCCAAACAAATCTTGTTGACAAATGTACTAATAAGCCTGACTTTCATCACTAATAAGACAATAACATGAACCAAGAGTATTGTCCTCTTGATGCTAACCACCAAAGATTTCTTATAAACTTTACTTGACCATTTAATGTAAGTGTTCATTACAAGTGTTGATCATTTCATTACTGTGACTATTATCATTATAACAATTTTAACTACATTTTCAATAAATTTGAGTTGTCCCAAACACATAATAATCTTGGATTCAATGCTGCAGCTAATTTAACATGTTTTCTTGATTTCTAACAATCAATTAATATCACCTGCAATCCTTGTTAATGCCATAATATTCAAACGATGAATGACATTGCCTAAATACTATTAAGTTTCCTGTACTGACCGACTAGGACATTAATTTTTTCACTTATTACAAAATTAACCATATCAAACCAACTTAATCTTAAATTCCATTGAGTGTACTTTGTAATTAATCAAGAATCAAAATTTTCTAACAATGGAAAGTCCAAATATTGTTAAACCCTTGTAACTAATTCTGAAAATAAGCGTTTTAAACACTTTTTGGGAAACTCATTCATTCTTTCATCATAGATCATGGCCAGATCCTAAACTTACTCTACAACAAAGTTAACACATGATAGAACATCTTCAAATCAATTATAGAGACAATCTAGTTCAATTAAGAATATACAAATGCAAAGAAACTATCTTAAACATGACTGTCTTAGAGTAACTCTCTAGAAATTTGAACAAAACATTGCATTTAATCACAAATCTTTCAAACCAAACACATTACAATTGCCTCTCATGATCTTGCTTTCCTTCCTTCACATGGATTTTCCATTGGAGATCTGCATTCAAAAAAAATTATACAAACTCATGAAACCACTATTCTATACAAAAATGACAGGTAGAGGGTTGTTTGATCAATCTTTACAAAATTCCCTCGAACCCTTAGCCACTACCTTAGACATGACCATTTCATATTACTTATAACCACTTTACAGATTTCATGACTACTTAACTGATTGTGAGAACAACATGCAACATGTTATCAACTTTTGCAAAATGTTGTATTTTGCAAGTTTTTTACATTTTTGCATTTTTACACAAATGACACAAAAACTTTGTATAAACACTTCTAACACCTCAAAATGGACTAGAAATGACCATTTACAACATTCTTACCCTTTCATAGATATATTTCATAATTTGACCATATTGATCAAAACAAGACCTCACTGCACAACTAGGAAACTTTGTTACAAATGACTCATCATAACTTGAAATAACTCATAATACATCAAAATGACCTTATTGACTCAACATTGATGAGATTTACTCTTGACATGTCTTCTTGACCTTATTGTCTCTTGATGAGATTTAATCATTGCTTTCAATTTTCCCTTTGATTTGGTCTATCTTAAGGCTTAATTGGAGTTACCAATTAAAGATAAAATGATCATTTTAGTGCCCAAAAGGTGGACTCTCTAAGTGCAACTGCGTGATTTAAAAAATCATATTATATTTTAATATTGACTTTCACTTTATGTTATGTTTATAAGTTACTTTATCACCTAGATTTATCACTTAAAGTAACTATAGAGCACTTTATGTTATATTTTTAAGATGAGTTGCTTTTTAATTTTTCACTTAAGTGACAATATTAACCATATAGTTTGATTTATTTTTGGAGTAACTTTATGTTTTATTTAAAACATATAAGTTAAATATTACTCTTCGAAATGATATTTGCTCATAATATGTTAATTCTATTATGCAAATGTTATTTTTGACCGAATTAAGTGATATATCCTCAAAAATCAATTAGACATGTGCTTAATTGATCCCTTAAGTTGTGCAAAACATATCTTTCAACCCATTTGCATGTAAATATACAAATGCTTCTAGAGACCACATTTTTGAACTAAATGCATTTAACTTAAAATGTGCAATGGGCCTTCTAGAGTGAGACTTGCATATTTTAGTTTTTTTTTAAAATGTAATGACTTCCAAAGAGTGTGATTTGCATAAGAGACCAAGTCTCATGCATTTTTAAACATGCAAATGTCCTTCTAGAGTGTGATTTGCACTAAAACATGTAAATTACAAATGCGTGTTTAGAGTCCAATTTTAAACATTTAAATGTATATTTGAAATATGTTATGGACTTTTAAGAGTCCATTTACATGTAAATGCACTTCCAGCCAATGTATTTTATATGTAATGTGTCTTCGAGAATCCAATTTTGCCTTCAAAACTCATGTAATCACCCTCCCAAACCCCATTTTTGCACTCCAAAGCCAAACACATGGCATGTATTGCATATTTTAAATATGTAATGAGGTCTTGAGAGTGCAATTTGCACTTCCAGCAATCGTATGAATGTATTTTTAAAATGTAAATGCATCTATAGACCCTGATTTTTAGGAACCCGTTTTTGCTTTACTAAGTCAAAAACACTTCAAAAGCATCCATTTTTCTGGCCAGGTTTTTGCTAAAAAGGCCCACAAATTTTGGTTTTTATCCACGTTTTTCCATTTTTCTTCCATTTTTTTGCTTTTGAATCCATGTTTTATCATTTGGGGAAGACGTTTTTGAATTCACAACTTAGAAACGATCAATATATATGCATTCTAAGCTCTCTCATTAACATCCTGATGATGGATCATAGAGTATGATCCGAAACGTTGATGCTGAAAAAATCATACACAATCTCACCCAGAAGCTCTTATACAGAATATATATGCATTTGTGAGCCACATTTTTGATAAAAATGCTCAGAATTCATCATTTCTAGCCCATAAATATGCATTAAGTGGCTATACATTTGGAGATCACGTTTTTGTCATTTCTTTCCAAAATAGACTCATTTACATGCATTTGGAGGGCACATTTTTCCCAAAAACATCCCAATAGATGCATTTCATCAAAAACGTTTTGCATTTGGCGGTTTAAAGATCATGTTTTTGGCATTTGCATACAAAAACGTTTCATACAATACTCATCAATATACATCACTTGCAAGATTGAAAGAGTCAAGTTAGTTGTTTGTGGATCCGGATTAGGAGGACAATTGGCCTTCAAGTCTATGAATCTTGCTATTTGGGCTCTTTGATCTCCGAGTAAGTGGACATTTTCAATCTTGCTCATTAATTCATGCTTATCTTGTTATTTTGTTGCATATTATGGCTTGTTATGCACATTTGTCCAAAAACATCCCATCAATAGTGCGTTTTTCCTTTAAATAAGATGAAAACCTTCATTTTCACATGTTTGGAATTTCCCCAAATTCCTATTTCGAAATTGCATGTAGGAGAGTAACTTGATATTTGCTCAAGTTTGAGTCAAAGCAAGGAGTATGTTTTTATTTTGCTTGTTTATTTGCTTCCTTGTTTCGGAAGAAAGTTGAAGAATTAAAGACTCTCAAAACACACAACACCATGATTATCAAGGTGAATGCAGTGGCACGAAAGTACAGGAACTCCCGATCCTATGATCATCCAGGATTGCATCATCAAGTACAAAGCCCTTCAAAACAATCCCTAGGATTGTTTCAATTCTCTTTTGTCTTCTTCCTTCTTTAGTTTTCATGTTTATAATTGGAGAGAATGAATTGCATGAAAAATATGTAATTCCATGTAATTCGATTTGCATAAGCTTATGACATATAATCCAATAATTTCTCTAGTTTAGTTTGAAAAGGTTAAAGTTTGTTAAGTTGCTCCCATTTTTTCCTCCTTTCTTTTTCTCAACTCCTTTGCCTATATAGAGGAGTGCCCCTTCATTGTAAAAATCATATTTATTTGTATGCAATTGAGCTCTGGAGAAATTGTGCAAGCATAACTTTGATTGTGTGATACTATTTTGAAAGAAAAGTGAATACAAAGAAACAATTGAAGCTGAACTTTGATGGAGTGCAATTGTGACTTGTGTCAGTTGGAAGCTTTGACTGCGATTTACATTTGTTATCTTTGATTCATGTGTTTTTGAGTTCTTGGTAATTAAGTATAAAGAGTTAGGAAGCAATCGGAGCCAAAGCTTTGACTAGGAGCGGTTGTGGAGATATATAGACTAGGAGCTTAAAGTGTAGCTTGTTTCTCTTTCTTAATTCACAAAAATAGTTAGATTTCTTTACTTCTGGAAGCCTTTTTGCCCCAATAGTAAAGGTCATTCTTATAGCATAGATTACGACCAGACTTAGAGCCCAATTGGTAAGCTTTTAGCTAGCCTTTAAGTTAGTGTCAGTTTATCGATATCACCATTTACAACTTTAGATACAAGTGTAGTTTGAGGTTTCATTTTGCCCATTACTCGCTCCACGAGTAAGTGGATTCTTTCTTGAAAGCTAAGAGGAAAGAATATTGATAATACCCTTTCAAATCTCTCAACTTCTTGCTTACCTTGAGTTGATCAAAGGAACGGTGAGAAGGGGAGCCTTCTCTTTAAAGTAAGAGAGACTATGTCTCACACGCTATGGCTACTCTACCCATTTTGTGACTAGATTTTACCCAAAACTATCGGTTGCAAAATATCCACCCAACAACACACTCAGAAAATACATATAAAGTTTAAACAAAAACAAATGATAGCTGAAGCAATCTGAGCTTCAATGGAAACACCGGTGGTTGAAAAGCACTTATCTATTTATACTCGAATCCATCTTTTAACATCTGCAAGCAGGTTCCATAGCTTCTGCACAAGCCAGGAAACACATCCTGTGACTCAGAGCTTTGAGCAACAGATCCCATGTTTAAAAAGTCAGATCTCATTAAAGCACTGAGATTCAATCTGAATATTTTGAAATCCTCTTCCTCCTCATCGACCCTACTCTAGCTGACTACTTTCTCAAGCCTTAGGAGCATATTTCACACATCACAATTTTTATCTCTGCAGATTGCATCACACTGCCCTCCACCGCCAATCAGCTCTACTGATACTTGTTATTAGTTTTGTCTTCAATATGGATAGAGCTCCCAAAACATTACCATATATCTCAACATCATAATAAATATCTCACTCTACACACTCAGAAAATGTATATAAACTGAAAGAAATGATAGCTGAAACACTCTGCAGTTCCATGGCAACACCAGTGATTGAAAAGTACTTCTCTTTATAGCCGAATCCATCTTTGAACATCTGCAAGCATGTTCCACAGCCTCTGCGCAAGCCAGGCAACACAGCCTGTGACTCCAAGAGCTTTGAGCAATAGATCACATGTTTATACAGTCAGATCTCATCAAAGCACTGAGATTCAATCTGAATATTTTGAAACCCTTCTACTCCTCAGCCACCCTACTTTAGCTGACTACTTTCTCAAGCCCTAGGAGCATATTTCACACATCACAATTTTTATCTCTGCAGATTGCATCACACTGCCCTCCACCAATCAGCTCTGCTGATACTTGATATTTGTTGAGTCTTCAATATGTATAGAGCTCCCAGAACATTACCATAGATCTCAACATTATAATAAATATCTCACTCTACACACTCAGAAAATAAATATAAACTGAAACAAATGATAGTCTGATCAAGCACTCAGAACTTCCATGGCAACACCAGTGATTGAACCAAAACAGTGAACGCAGAAACAATAGTCTGTATGATGACAGCAGAATGAATACTACTTCTAACTCCGTACACAAGATGTTTGCTTAAACACGGCTCTTATATCATTTCAATGTTTCTAAACCAGAACTGAAATAAACAGCAAAAAATCAAAGATAGAACACAATGTAATGTTCCCTATCTGATGGCATTGGATTTGGGACTGATTTCTAATGTTTGAAACTCCTCCTTATATTTAATTTATGGTGCTGTAGTTTCTGATTGGATTCTTGTAGAATTACTTTGTCTTGCGTATGTTAGTGGATATCCTATATCAGAAACGGCTGAGCTGTTTGTATAAGCACTAAAATATAAACTCAATTCCCCTAGCTGGTGGTTATGTATAAATTTTGTATCAAATAATAGTCGTCACTTCGGAGAAAACTGATCTAATTTCATTCCAGCGCAAGAAGTAATGTCCTCATGCCGTGATCATAGGGCCTTTGTTCATGATGATGATAATTCTGCTATTGGTTTCGGATAGATATGTCGATGTAAGATAGATATGTCGATGTAAGCCAATCACATTTCTCTGTGCACCCTCCGATGAAGATATCACTAGTATTGACAGTGAACAGATATTGATGTCTTCCTGATTGTCAAACCTCTGGATGTGATCTGTGCAACAATGTTTGCTTGTCTGCTATTTCATTGTTCAGAATATGCCACTAGCACTCCTATGATCAGATGTTAGAATTGAAGATTGGAGAGGTGTTAATGTTTTGCAATAGATTTCAAAGCCTCTGATGATGTCTGGTAGGAATGATTAGCAGTGAACTCAGATTCGTGATCTCTTTCGATGATTATTGGATGATATAGTTGTTACTAATTCTTCTTAAATTTATCCCTACTCTTTTTGCAATCTCCTCCAATGTTTCTTACAGTGATTGTTGTTGTGTCTAATCTGAAGTTAATATTTATACAATGCATACAGTAATCTGTAACTTACATGTCACTGGTTTGTGTCCAAAAGCTTATTGCTTTAGTTTAACTAGGGATAAAGCACTCAATATCTTTCCCCTGATTCTGGCTACTAGAGTGAGATCAATTCTCATTTTAAAATAATCTACCTACAGGCCCTCCCACCTAAGCTAATCTACCTACAAGCCCTCCCACCCGGCCGCAAATTATTGGTTGGGCGGTTGGTGGGCTTCAATGGGAGGCAAGAAAACTAGGAGAAAGGATGCTCGAGCTAGATTAGTTACAATCCGGAGCTAGATGCCATTGTTTCCAGAGAAACCTATCAACATTGTCTCACAGCCACCCGGGATGGCCGGGCCCTGTATATTTGGCAGGGCGAGAAAGATGGGCCTCTAACATTTGTCGAACTCATCACTGGAAGTGAGATGGGTGAAAACAAATAATCGACGTTAGAGGGACTAACGGAAGCCCCAGGCCCAAGCATCTATCTATTTGTTGGGCAGGGTGAAGCTTCCTTACCCACACCCCCTCAATTCTCTATGATTACACATAAGGATTTCTAGCTCCTAATGTCCTGCCAACTATTTTATCCGAAGCGCCTGCCCTCTATATATTATTGTCAATGGCAACAAATCTAAGAATTGGGGGCACCATTGAAGCAGCCCGGGCAGGTCAAAACAGCAGCTTTTTAATTGGTTACTTCCTAGCTAGGGTTCTTTAGCAGACGTACTTAGGATAAGATCCAATAGCTCACTATAGTCTAGGGCAGTTGCCTATTGAATTGTAGGGCCAACCCTACCTATTGAACCTATTGAAGTCAAGACCATTGATCCCGACTGCTATAAGCGGGCAGGGGCAGGATCAACCTTAGTGGCTGGAGTCAATAGATCAATGGAGGCTTTTCCATCCCTAACACCAGTCATTGTCACTGCGAACAAAGATAGGGAAGTGGAAACATCTGGACCGATCAAATCTTCGATATTCAATTTTCCGGCTTGGTTAGAAGGAAGGGTAAGCACCGATTAAAAACTATCTATTTCTTCTCCACCCTATAGAATAATGGGCCCCCCTCTAGAAAATCGGTCACACGAGAATGGGTCAGGACCTTACTAAACAACTTTTGGAAAGGCCAACTAGCTAACTGAAGATGGATCCCAAGATGATGGACTAACTACAGCAATAGAAGTAATAGTTGGGATTAGCCAATTGTTACTGCGATAAAGTGTATGCAGGAATACCAAGAGTTAAATCAGTTTTTAGAATCTGCCCTATCGGCAATAAAGGGGGGGCCGATACCCGAGCAATAAATGCATACTCAAATGTCGAAATCCCACCTCTATGAATCGAGTAAAGCAAGTCAAGTAAAGGTGACTATATAGGGATCGACTAGCTAGATCGGAGCAAATAATAGTTACTCATCTTGGTGTGCCAGCCGGGGATTATCATAATTGGACATGGGAATAAATCTTGAACCAAATGTGTACTAACAATAGAGGTAGGAAGTTGAGTGCATCAACATAAAGAGATGCCTAAAATTCTATAGGGCAAGTAGTGGGCACCAATCTCTATTTCCGGATAGATTGGGGGATAATGTGTACATTTCATTTATTCCTCAATAGCCCAATGGGGCCTAGCCCCGCTCGATGAAGAGCTCTCGCCCTACCATGGCACTAGGCAGATCCCTACCATTTTATAGGCTCGTGTACATGACTTCCTATAGGGCCCCCGCTCCTAATCCCCACTAATGGTAGCCTTCAGCGGCCCCCCTGTACTATTTTATGGTGGCTATTTTGAATGTTACGCATATAATATGGAATATAGCCTCACCCTATAGTTCCGGGAGGGGATATAGTTGTTGGTAGGTGGAAGGCCTAACTATAATGGTATAGGTGCCTAGTTGGTTCGCTATCGGAGGCCCCCGGTTGGCTGGATAGTTTCAAGGCAAGCTCTATTATTAGATCCTTCGTGGCCCCCTATCAATTCTAGGACCCCCTAGCCTAGCCTAGCCTAGCCTATCATTTTATGGGCCCCGGCTAGAAAAAATGGGCAGATTATTGTATGGGTCCCGCCTAGAAAAAATGGGCAGATAATTGTATGGGCTTTATTATTTTTGGATTGATTGAAAGGCTATTGGCCCCACAATTCTATGGCGACCCTGAACCCCAACGGCCCGTATGGGAGCACCCCAAGTAGGAAGGAGTAGAGACAAGTTAGGAAGGATTTTGTTTTGATTGGCCGGAAGGTGCCTGGTCCTAAAATTCTATGGGCGGTCGATCCAGTAGACGACTATCAATGAAACATGTTTCTTTTCGGTTACCCGTTACCATCTCCACCAGCGAGCCCCAATGAGGAGTTTATCGATGGTCGTAGCTTCCATTCCTGCTCAGCCATTATCTTAGCTCCAACAATTCAGGATGGAGAACCCAATAGGCAATAGGATAGGAGGGCGGCTATAACTATAATGAGAATTCTCGGCTATCCTGCAGGGTGGCAGAACTAGAGGAAGGATGGCCAATCTTATAGTAGTTGCTAGAAAGCCCAACCATTATTAACCCCAGCGCCCTAAGGGCTATGCCTATGCGTGAACAATTCTATAGGGTTAACGATAAAGAAGGAAGGTTCAATCAGCCCCTACAATGGCAATAGGCATCTAGGCTAGGTTCATTCTATTCATCTAGGCGCTTGCTTTAAAAAAAGAGTAGGGCACGCGGGCCTACTATTCTATGGCCAATTCATTAATCCTATTGATAGTAAGGCAGCAGGTTCAGCGGTGGGTTCGCGGAACTTTCGGGCAGTGGATCAAAAGAGTGCTGAAGCAGCCTATTCTGTATATTGATAGCCACCACCAGCCATAGAATATGAACTATGAACACACCAACCATACAGCAATATGAGCAGCCATAAGGTTATAGGAGGGCGAGGGCCCTACTTTATATATTGGCCAAGCAGAATACCTATGAAGACCTCCAGTGGTTCACAGCCCTACTATTCTATGGCCGGGCGATCGGGTCAGGTCATTTATGCGCGGGTGGGAGGCCCCAGCCTATTCTATGGCTAGTAGTGAGAGGACCTCCACCCCCTACTATAGCCCCCAAGCCCCAGCACTATAGTCCACTTTTGAATGGCACTATAGTTGGTTCTATACTCCAGATTCTATACTACACATGGGTCTGCCTGCAGGAGCCCATAGAATTGTAGGGTGGCCTAGCCTCTTAAGCTTTTTCCATTCAAAATTTAGGGCCATCCATTGTTCAACCATCAAGCTTAGTCTCTCAACTATCTAACTTTTGCGGTTGGATGGGTGCTCAATGCCTGCTAATCACTGCAGTTCAATCTACCCCTTTAGAACTTCATAACCAGTTCGATGGCTGGCCCTTTAGAACTTTGAGGCGATGCAATTAGATCTCGGTGTTTGAATCTCTCGATCTGTTAGGTGGCCCGGAGGCCCTCCTCTCCCTCGACAACCTAATGCCTTTTCTTCAAATAGCGGTCGAGTGCACCAACTATTCTAAATAGTTGAGAAATAGTTCCCTTTATGGATAGTAGGGCTCCTCAGGATTCTGCACACGGTCAAGATACGGGGCCTATCCACCCTACCTTTAGAGCGGGGGGTTAAGGTTCCCCGGATAGCCAATTATTGGGAGGCCCTACCCCTATATTGAAAAGGGTAAAGGCCCCCCCTTAGAATAGTAGGTTCTAAGGGGGGGCCCTCCTATTCTAAGTAGCGTTGTGGCGTCCATTTGTTCTGACTCCTGAGAGACACATCTCTCATTACTTTCCTCAATTTGCACCCTTTTTATCATTAACGATAATTAGCTATTGTTTTAGTAGTTCAAATCTCTGACCTATGCAACAACCGGTTTGCAAACAAATCGTATATCCTACAAATTAGTTTTGCCATTTATTATATTGTTATGTCCTTGTTTGTTTACGCTTGTCTTCGGAGCGATTACTGAAAACATTATCACCATTCCACCTGACATTATTGATAATAAATAATTATCGATGTATAGTTTAAAGGTGGAGCCTATGTATTGATAATGACAAGGTCAATTGATGATATCCATATCATATTTGATAATTGTCAACTTCATAACATCTTGACCATGGAATTGCTATGAAAAATGATGATTCTTTTCAATTGATTCCCTATTAAAGTTTGGGTGCCACTATTTGTTACATCCCAATTTTTTACCCAATTTAAAATGTTCATATAGCCGTTGAGGTTTCACATGAAGTCAATTGATAGTTAAAAGTTGTTATAATCATGTGAAATGATAAGATGGTTGATCGTTATAATTTCATATGAAGATGACATGCTAGTTAACTGTTATGATAATATTTTAAAGCTATTTTCGGAAGTTGGTTATTTATCATGAATTCATGGGAATTAAAAAGGTGCTTAGCCATTATGATTGTTTATGATTAATAACTTGTTACGATAATATGATTTAATAGTCGAGAATTTCCTTGTAGGGAGCACGTCAAAGGGGTGGAAGCATTGTCAGAAAATAATTGGGCACAAGGGCACCACCATCACTAGGCAAATAGGTATGAATCTTGAATCACCATGGCTAAGAGTAACGACTAGGCAAGCAAGAGCCACTTGGACAATATATAAAACATTTATATATTTAAACATAATCAAAATTCGTAACTTTGATGTTCTATGTTGGCATCCTCATCATTGATGACATCATTCAAAATTTATATATATATGCAAATATATATAATTATAAATTCTTCTTTTAATAAGGAGTCCTTTGAATTCTATTTTTAAATTATAAGTCTCTGTGAGAGGTGATGAGTACACTTGGCGATATTTCTTTCTTTTGGAATCAGTGAACCAAGAAGCCGATGTTCTTGTTTATAACTGCCATCTTGAGCCGCAACTTGAGTTCAAGCCTTCTCTTGCATAAACATATATTTTCGACTGCATTCCTTTCAGCTTAAGATCGATACTACTCTCCTTCACTTTTTCTTTCTTTTTCATGCTCTTACTCCTATATGGCCCTGATATTGAAGGTGAAACCGAGCTTGTTGTTTCTTTTAACGAGGGACTCTGTATCAAACATTCGTTTTGGCAAACCAAATCATTGAGAGCCAGCCAGTCGGGATTAACCGAATTTATTCCATCATTGATCAGGTCATGTGGATAACTTCTATTCTTTTATCTGGTATTTATTGCATTCGAAATCTAGATGCAAGTGGGTTTTAAGGAATGCCAATGTTATTTCCTCAATGCATGACTGTGAAGTAAAAGATGAATAATGAATAGTTCATTCGATAAAGCTTACCATGTAATCTAACTATGTTCGAATCTGAAACAAAACAGATATGCAATGTTTATGTTTTCATTCTCAAATCAGCTTGTCCTTTATTTTTGAGATATAATTCCCTGATTTTTTCGAGGGAAGTTCTTTAGTCACAAGGATGGCTTTATGCAAGTAATAAATTATCATTTTCCCATCGGCTGAGTTTCAGCAAATAAACTGACTTCATTAATGAACAGACACCAAGGACTCACCCTAGCTGGATGGCCAAGAAAGAGGGTGAATAGGTAGTAAGGAAGTTCTGCAAAACCAAGGAACAGGAATCAAATTTGATATGATAACTTAAGCTTTAAGAACTATCCAATAAGCTCATCCGTGTCCAATTTACTTACCCTGTTGTCAAGTCGAGTGGTGGAATTAAGAACTAGAATGCTCAATAGTTGGACAAGGTGTTTCATCTGTATTCTGGCTAGGGAGGGTATTTCTCAAATGAGATTTGTGGGGATATTTTAAGGGTGTCCGTGGTTGTGAGGTTAAGCCCTTGACAATGTTTCCCCTCTCCACAAGATGTCAAGATATGCACCAGACAAAGAAAAGTTATGCATTCAAACATTTGTTGGTAACAGGTATTTCACTTTTATGATTTTTTACAAGTAGAAGATATGATGGATTGATTTATATCATTGATTCAGTAATTTCCTTTAATGAAAGGAACTTTTCTCGTCAATATAATTGGTAACCAGTTAGATCAGTTATCTTCCAACTGAACATGGAATATATCTATATACAAGAGATAGGTTTATGTGAGGGATTGTTAGTTTTGTCTTTCATTTATGCAAATAATGAATATGAATGTATCTTCAAACTGTGTGGTATTGCCATAGTTAGCAATGGAAGGAGAAGGGATGATACCTGAGTTTCGCAGAAGCATCCCTAGATGGATTTCGGTTTCAAAATCTATGGTATGTAGATTTTAAATTCCGTGTTAAATTCATTGATGGTATCTTCAATTGTTAATTATGAAATTTCCATTTAACTAATTCTAACCATTAATCTCATTCCATGAACATATCTGTTATAACTATCTTCCTATGAATATGAAGTATTAACTGTATTTCCTTGATATGATATGATGTTAGTTAAGACTCAGGAAAAGTTGTTGTTACACTATTTATGCAATCACTCTAATTTTATATATTATTCATATATCGCTTGATAACTTTTTATATATAATATAACATTATATGTTATATATATTCTGCGTATCTTTATATTCAATAGTAATATTCTTATTGTCATCACTATCTATTATATATCATATTCGTATTTAATAATATAATTTATTATGATTTATTACAATTGTTTGTAATTTTAATATTTTAGTATTATAATCATTTTTATTATCATTTTATAATTATCAAATATATCTAAAGTATTATATTATAAATATATTATTATTATTTATATTTTAATATCGTTAAAGATTCTTATATTTTTATCTCTATTAATAATTAAATCCTATTTCAAAATGGCAACATCACACACAAAGACACATAATTTATCCTGGGAAAACCCTTCACTTGAGGGTGGAAATCTCAGCCACACGAAAAAATCATTTATTGAATAATAACAAATGTTAGATACAATTCTCAAGACACATGCTAAGACTTTTATGAACTCCAGCAATATCCAACTGCATATTAGAAAAGAAGAAGCCTTTTGATATGCCATAACAAGGACTCTTCAACTTCAAGCCTTTCCAATCTTGAAACGATTGGCCAATAGTGTCCACATCTCCATGCATAGTATTTGATACCCTAAATGATACAGTGGTATTTGATACCCTAAATGATACAATGGTATTTGATGACCTAATTGATACAATGGTATTTGATGCCCTAAATGATATAGTGGTATTTGATGGTATTTGTCATTTCAATAAAGTGGTATAGCAATTTGTTCCTAAGCGATATTTATGGACTAACCTGAGTTTTGCAGAAGCATCCCTAGATGGATTTCGGTTTCGAAATCTATGGTATGTAGATTTTAAATTATGTGTTAAATTCAATGATGGTATCTTCAATTGTTAGTTATGAAATTTCTGTTTAACTAATTGTAACCATTAATCTCATTCCATGAACATATCTATTATAACTATCTTCCAATGAATATGAAGTATAAACTGTATTTCCTCGATATGATATGATGTTAGTTAACACTCAGGAAAAGTGGTTGTTACACTATTTATGTAATCGCTCTGATTTTTTATATTATTCATATATGGCTTGATAACTTTTTATATATATTATAACATTATATGTTATATACATTCTGTGTACCTTATATTAAATAGCAATATTCTTATTGTTATCACTATCTATTATATTATATCATATTTGTATTTAATAATATAATTTATTATGATTTATTACAACTGTTCCTAATTTTAATATTTTAGTCTTATAATCATTTTTATTATCATTTTATAATTATCAAATATATCTAAAGTATTATATTATAACTATATTATTATTATTTATATTTTAATATCATCAAAGATTCTTATATTTTTATCTCTATTTATAATTAAATCCTATTTTAAAAGGGGGACATCATACACAAAGACACATAATTTATCCTGGGAAAACCCTTCACTTGAGGGTGGAAATCTCAGCCACGCAAAAAAATCCTTTATTGAATAATAACAAATGTTAGATACAATGCTCAAGACACATGCTAAGACTTTTATGATGAACTCCAGCAATATCCAATTGCAGATTACCAAAGAAGAAGCCTTTTGATATGCCATAACAATGACTCTTCAACTTCAAACCTTTCCAATCTTGAAACGGCTGGCCAATAGTATTCAGATCTCCATGCAAAGACTCTTCACATCTCCAAGCGACGGACCCCTCATATCTCCTCAAAGGTCTCTTATATCGAACATACTCATATGCAGTGCTTAATACTGTCCGAAGATAAAGTCAACCAACACATTTACCATATCAGGTATTAGTATATCTCCTGCAGCTAAAATAATTTAACAAGCCCATCCTTAAACTCCTTTTGGAGATCAATTTTTAATAATATTTTCTCTAAAACAATATTTTACTTTTTGCATACAACTAATAAAATACAAACTGCAAAGCCTCACTTTTAATCAAAGTGTTTTGTTTTTGTATATGCTATTAGTAAAATACATTTTCCCTAAAAAAATTCATATCTTCCCCCAACTCTAATCCAAACATAGCTGTCTATACAAAAAAAAAATTCTTCTACATCATCGATGAAAGCATCAATCTTCTAAAAATATATAAAATTACACTCATCTAAGAGGTGGTTCAATTTGAGCATGCTATCATAACATTATACACATTCAGCCTTGCAAAAAGGCATTGTCCTGCTGCAAGTTAAATTTATTCTAGGATTACTATGAATATTATTGCTTGTTAATAGAGTGAATCGAGCATTGCCTCCAATGCAGGTCAAATCATGCAAATTGCTTTCTTAAGGACTAAAGGGATCTTCACACTTTTTCACTGAAGAGGAATGAAGGACAACAGAGAGCAAAGATCCCTTTAAGTCTTGAGTAAACTGATGTAACGAATTTCCCTCCTTCAAAATGTATTTTGACTGATATATATTCTCAACATCATGCAACACTCAGCAAATTTCTAGGCAATCTTCAACAACCTCAAATGCAATATCATAGGAGAAATTGTAAATTATTCATCATAGGCACTGAAACTCAGAAATATTATACATGTACAAAGTAATCTAATTGTCACTGAAGTTGGAACAATGTTGATGTTAAATATGACTCGAGATGACATACTTAAATCTTTTTGTGCCTTCCATATTTACTATATAGAAGACCGGTTGTATTTCAGTAAAATCTTTTGCAGCCTCCAACTTTTGTCTCAATCTATCATACATAACCTAGAACTTTTGTGGCTTGCTTCTTTTGTATCAGTTAGGTACAAAGTTGATTATCCCATCTAAGTATCTATTTTTTAATGATTTTTTAAATCATGGGTGTTATACACACATTATACAAGACCAGGAATTGAATAGCTTGTTATATAAATTTTGTAGGCTTATGTAACAAATTTTTTAGACTCTTGAGGTATTTCCGTATAAAGTATTTTGTGTCATCCAAAAAAGGTAAACAAAGGCACAACTGTCATGTAAGATATTGAAAAAACACTCGAAATGGAAGGGTTACAAAAAATATTGTTAGCAAACTAGATTTCTCACTTTTGGTGCATGATCACTTTTTACTTGTAAATTATGTCCATCTACATTTAAGAATCAGCCAAGGAATCTACATTTGTTGAGATAAAAAGAAGCAAGAATAGGAAAGACAGGTAATAACCTCGCAGCAATAAATCCACCTTGGCAACCAACAGCCTTGCTCAAAGTGCCAATGCAAATATCGATGTCTCTTTCTACATTGAATTTCTCTGCAACTCCTCCTCCATTATTACCACAAACAAGAGTTCCATGGGCCTGAAAACATATAACTAAATTAGAGACAGAAAATATTTAAATCAATTCAATTTTAGATCATAAAAGATGTCATAGATGTTGTCACCAATACCACACATTTATAATTGTGACTCACATCATCAATAACCAATAAAAATCCATGCTTTTTACGAAGCTCAACAAGCTCAACCAGAGGGGCAAAATCTCCATCCATGCTAAACAAGCTGCCATTGAACATTAAAAAAACTAAGTTAGGTAAGCATCCAAACATATAAGACATAAGATTATAATTGAAATTCAAAACCACCCTTTGCTCATCATCCTAATGTACGGCACTTTCACACATAACTCATTTCTTTGTTACCTTCTTTAAATGTCAAATGATCCTTATTTATCATATTAGCAAATCTGCTTTGGCTGCCAAAACTCCTCCTTGACACTATTGATAGACTGGAAAGACATGACCACTATGATGTGAAATCCAGAAGAGAATATGTACTGTTGATTTAAGGGAGGCAAGCAAGAAACAACAAAGAAAGCTCTGATCCAAGTGCACTATCAAGAAGCAGTCTTTGGAGAATGAGATGAATCTTAATTGAGGACTATTTTTGTTAATTTGCAAGGGACTAAAAAGGTTGAAGTGAAGCAATAGTGCTTCAGAGTATACTAAAAATCATCAAAAACATCTATTTCAAGCATATACAAAGAATATATAAGTAAACCATCTTTACATCCAAAAGTTTGAAGAAAATCGAGAAATTGTCTTGCAGTCTTAGCAACCCAAGAATAAACAATTATCATTTGTTTTGCCAAAGATACCAGGGTTAAGTAACCTCAGACAAAGAAAAAGTGTTGCCTAAGTTGTGAACTCTTTGGTTAGTACCAACAAAAATGGGTAGATAAAACTACAACATGAATTTCAAAAAAATCAAATAATTAAAAAGCTAAAACTTAAAAAACAATTTAAAATAGAAGAAACTTGAAGAAAGCTAAATAAAGTGAGCTGTTAAAAGATGAATAACCAAGATAATCGGTGAGAAAATGAATAGAGACAATAAATTCAATATGTACAAAAAAAGAAGACTAATTAAATAAGTTAAAACAACAATAAGCCTAACAAAAGGACAAACCACAGTAGCCAAGCAAAAAATAAGACAAGGAAAAAAAAAAGAAAAACTATCCATGAGTGGTCTAGAGGAAGATAATCAAAATTAATGGAAACCTGTAAGGTTAAAACTAAACGTAGATGGGGAAAAAGGTGAAAAAGATAAAATAAGAATAATGAAGAAAGAATTAGAGAAGAGAGCTTAATATATTTTTAGGGGATAGCAAAAAGTCTTACTAGAAAATGCTAGAACAAACAAATATGTTAAGGAGAACTCAAGAACCATACAAAGAAAATACAACTACATTAAGGAAGAAGAAAAATGAACCAAAAAGGAAAGAGAGAATTTCATAAAACTAGACAATTAAACAAACTAAAACAAGACATCAAAAATAAAACAAGCAAAAATTTGTAGGACAAACCAAAAACACTAAAGGAGAACTCAAAAGCCAACTAAGAAAATACAAAAAATAAGAAATAACAAGGAAAAGAAATAATAAACTAGGTAACTAATCCAAACAAATGAAATAAGAAATAAAAGTAAGAGGAGAAAACCCAAGAAGGAGGAGACAAGAGGAGATTGGAACGGAACAAGGAGGGGGAAGAAAGATAAGAGGAGAGAAAGAAGTCCTACTAGGAAGGGGGTGACTCATGGATAGGAAGAGGGGGAGGGGAAAGAGGGCTAAGAGGTGGAGGGAAGTGATTCTAAGCTCATATTAAAGAGGAAGCCATGAAAAACTTAGGCGCTATCTCTCATCCCGATTGTAGTTAGAGGGGTCCATGTGGAAATAAAGAACATATTAATTTATTAATGCATGAGTTGATCAAATATGTCATCAATATTTGAAAATAGAAACAAATAATTAATATATATTAGAATGAAGTATTAATCAATAAAATATAAGATAATCAATATTATTAAAATTTAATAATACTAATGTGACCTATAAATAAATAGTTAATTGCTAATCAATATTATAGCAATCATTATAATTCGTATAACTTAAATTAATCAATAATAAATAACTAATAATATCAACAATATAAAAAATATTTAATTGACACTTAGGCCAAGTCGATATCACTTGTCAAACGGCACTAATAAATGGTAGTATAAAAGAAATACAAATCAACTTAACCTAACTATGTGGAGTCGCAACCCATATTAAAATCATCATTGTATAAATGGAGTTAAGAAACGAAGAACAAATAGAAAAAGAGAGAGGAAAAAACAATAGAATATATATATATATATATATATATATATATATATATATATATATATATATATATATATATAAAGCATGGGAGGTGAGGAAAATATAAGACAAAGACCAAGAAGGTGGTAAGTTGCAATAGAAGGTAATAATAAAAGGACCATCAACATCCCTTCAAATGAACATAAGAACAAATGCATTAAAAGGTCAAGGAAATCGATAAAGAAGATTTGAAAGGTGCCAAATGTCATACTCCATCGCTTGAAAGGAGGTAACTGTTATGAGAGGAATTAGTCACTTATGGTATGTGTTTGATTTCTCTTTTGCATGATTCAACCTTAATAAATTATATGATATTTAATAGTTAAATGAATAATATTTCAAAGAGAATTCCATAAATAGACTAATAAATAAAAATAGATTCAATATAACATAGGAACGATGATTGCATTTAATAAAGGAATAATAAATTCCTAAGACTTACAATTAGATGTCCAGTTTAGTTATAATAAACTACTCATGAAATCTCAAGACTAATGGATCTTGTACCACTTCTAACACCTTCAAAGGATACGGAGTTTGTGAAGGGAGTGGCAGAGTAATTTGGTCATAAGTTGGGAGGGTCCCAAAACAAGGAGACCACTTGTATACTGTTTTTACGCCCTGCTCATGGTCAATTCTTCCATCCTATTTTGGGATTAGTGAGAGGATATATATCCATGCAGTTTGGGATATCTAAGGTTGAGTATAGTATTTGCTCATTTTGCAAAGGAATATGCATTCAATGATAAAATATACTTAGGGGTTAGTAAATATGATATTAATGCATGATGAGCTGTGATAATGTGTGTGTGTGTGTGTGTGTATCTGATTATTTTATTTTTTATTTATTTCTTCTAAGTTAAAATAGAAAAATTAGAATAAGAGGTCATCACAGAGGAGAAAGAGGGCTAAGAGGTGGTGATTCAAAGCTTATATTAAAAAGGAAGCCATAAAAAACTTAGTTGCTATCACTCATGCCGATTGAGGTTAGAAGGGTTGATGTGGATTTCAATGGCTTTATTGAGCTTCTTGTTAAAGAGGTTATCTTCTTAGGAAAGGATTCACATGTTTTCTAAGCAGATATGGTATTTCATAGAGTGGTTGGCAAGGGCTAATTTAAGCAAACAATCATGTCTAATGTTGGTCATGTGTTCCTTGATTTTGTTCAAAAAGACCAATCAATTTCCCCAATATAGGGAATGCCAAAAGAACAAGCCAAATTGTAGACATTGGACTTGAGACAAATGTCCCTAGGGTCTTTAACAAGAGGGATGTGATTTCTTGGAGTTGACAAAGGTTTGAAGATGCATTGAAGGCTCTTTATAAGAAGGATTTTGGATATTTTGTGGGAGATGCCTTGAAAGTATAGAAAAGAAGCCACAGGAGTGCAAGAGGGTTGGGCAAAAATGAGTTTGGATATAGAATTAGATCTGGTTTTGTTAAAGGATTTAAACTTGATGGTGTAACTATTCAAGTTGTCTTTAATAGGAGGGATGTGATTTCTTAGAGTTGAGAAAGATTTCAAGATGCATTGAAGGCCCTTAATAGGAAGCATTTTGGATATTCTGTGGAAGATGTCTTCAATGTACAGAAGGGAAGCCATGGGAATGCAAGAGGTTGGGCAGAAATCAGTTTGAATATAAAATTATATCTGGTCTTGTTAAGATTTTGAACTTGTTGGTGTTTTATGGAGTGGTCAGCAAGGTCCAATTTAAGCGAATGATCAAGTCTAATGTTGGTCATGTGTTCCTTGATTTTGGTTCTGAAAGACCAGAGAATTTCCCCAATATAGGGAATGCCACAAGAACAAACCAATTGATAGACATTGGACTCGAGACAAATATCCCTAGGGTTTTTCATAGGAATGTGATTCTTAGATTTGAGAAAGGTTTGAAGATGCATTAAAGGCCCTTTATAACAAGGATTTTGGAAATTTTGTGGGATATGCCTTCAATGTACACAAGGAAAGCCATAGGAGTGCAAGAGGGTTGGGCAGAAATGGGTTTGGATATAAAATTAGAACTGATTTTGTTGAAGATTTGAACTTGTCGGTGTAACCATTCAAAATGAAGACTTTGTAGGTTGTGGAGATATGACGACTCTTCGTGCAGTTCTTCACCACAAATGTAGAAGGCTCTTGTGGTTAGTGTTTTCATGATGCTGATTTTTTGGGAGGGGTGGTGATGAGAAGAGTGCATGAAGAGGCTGGTGTGCATGCATTTATAGAAAACACGATAAGAAAGGTATACATTTGGTTTTCCATAACCCCACCCATACTGACTGGTGTGCAAGCATTTATAGAAAACATGATGAGAAAGGTATACGTTTGGTTTTCCATAAACCCACCCATACTGACCTCAAATTGCACTCCTCTTCGCATCACTGCCTCTCCTAAAAACCCAGCATCATCGAAACCCTGTCACGAAGAGCCTCTGCATTTATGATGGAAAAAGCCTATCCACTAGAGCCTTCCATGTTTGTGATGAAGAAAACATATCCACTAGAGCCTTCTGCATTTATGATAGATCTTAATCAAAAATATAAATAGGTGCTTTTGTTGAGAGATGTATTTGATGTCCATGCAGCTTGTTCATAACCGTTACGTCTTTTTAAATAGATAAATACATACTCTGTCAAAAGTTTATAGAAGGATATCTTTCTTTATTCCTCTTCTCTGTTAAGAATTCTAATTATTATTTTTTTGGCTCTTCTCTAGATTAAATTGCCTGATATATTTGAAAGTTAAACTAGTTCTCTAAAAATGCTAATCAG
This sequence comes from Cupressus sempervirens, assembly GCA_028749045.1. NCBI lineage: Eukaryota > Viridiplantae > Streptophyta > Pinopsida > Cupressales > Cupressaceae > Cupressus > Cupressus sempervirens. The sequence goes on along the minus strand of CM053790.1, from coordinate 441,245,521 downwards.
TTCCCCTTTGGCCAGTAAATTATTGCTTATGACAACACAGTTTGAGATAACAAAGGAAGTTAAGTAGTTTAATGTTCTCTTGCATTCAGTAACACTGGAGTACATTTTCCACAGGTCAATCAGAAATTGGCAGGGCTACTAAATAGCTAACCTGTCCGAGACAACAACTTTCTTCTTAAGCTTACAGCATGACCTGCAATAGTGAGAACAAACATAAGATAACCAATGGTTTTAGGAAATAATGATCTGCATGCAAACAAACACAACTGTTTAAGGCAAACAAATTCAGTGAAAAGCTTACAACAACTCATCAAGATGGGACATGTCACAATGTCTATATACAAAAGACTCTGCTTCCCTCTGCCTCTCAGAAAGACGAATGCCATCAATAATTGATGCATGATTTAAAGCATCAGAAAAAATAGCAACTTTTTCATCTGTCATCGGTCTACCATTGAGAGATAACAGGGAACTGATACTTCCAAGCGATGTCATCACTACCATATTTGCAGCAAAACCTGTAGGACACAGTAAGGAATCCTGAACAAAACCCACAACCCAAAATCAGCTATCTTTGATAGAAGATGTTGTAAATCATATCATGGAATGATTCAGAAATAGGGCAGCATTCAAGCTAGTTGAGGTTCATGCTTTCCAAACCATTAAATAAGATTATGCGAGAGATACATAACTAGCAATTATCATAAGAAGAAAAATATGTGTTTATTTGTCAGGTCATATACAAGAAGCTAGAGACAACTGTCTAGTCCAAATTAACAAAGATTTGAGTTTATAACATTCTATAACAGATAAAAGGGGAATCACAATGGATGACTAAAAACTGTAAGAAACTAAAAGAAGAATCCATAAATTCCATTATACACACACGTTGAATAATGTGGACCAAATCTCAACCATAATATTGCCTTGCTCTGAATCTGCCAATCCTAATCCATAGAACTCAGACCAAAGATGCTATTTTCAAGAAGCATTCCATAAATCATGCTAGAGTTGAAGGGATTAAATACCAAAGCTTCATATAACCATATCTCATCAACCTCTATAATTAATCACACCTTCGAAGTAGTAGTTGTTTAACAATATACTCGGATCTGCAAAAGGGTCTTCCCAGTTTTATCAAGAACTATCCCCGCACACAAACACATCAACTAGACCGGGCTAAAGCTAAGATATCTTATTCAATCTTTTATCACCTTCCTATGAACCTGCAAATCCTAACTCATAACCATCATATTAAAGCTGCTATTGTCAAAAAGTCAATATACCCTCATTTATTTAGGGCTGAAGGGATCATCAAGCGGCATGCCTATCATACTATATCCAGGGCCATTTTCCCATCCAAAACAAAATGACAAAAGGTTCTAACACAAGATGGACAACCCTCCAGAGGTCTCTTTTTGCATGTTGAAAATGGAAGACTTTTATTGCTGCTCAAAGAAAATACCCCAGTATACCATTTCATAGGTGCTCTCCTCGACCCAAAACTTGGAGCTTGGGTAAAGGAAATCTTAAAATCAGCTGGATCCATTTCTAGTTGCCCGAAGAATATGCCTTGATTTTCCATATTGAGGAAGCTTTTAATTAAAAAACATGGGAGCTTCAGTGTGTGTAAACTTGAAGCCAGTTGGACTTGTAAATCTTCCTATTAGTGCCTAACAACTATCATGGTCGTCTTTGCTTCCAAAATGGAAAAGAAATCAGAGATTCAAAACCTATTGTTAGTTTATGAAATATTCATAGGATATATCACAACTTCAGGAATGATTGCAAACCTAGGGAGCTGAAAAATGCCCTGTCTGTGTAAACATAGATCTTGAAAACCTGCTACCCACCCAAAACAGCTATTCTTGAGGTGGAATGAATTGAATGGAACCAACCAACCAACTATGAAAATATCCCATCCAATCTCAGAGCCTGCTACAAGCATGGATGTTTGACATGGGTGTGCCACAAGCATGAGAAACCCCATCATAAACAGCCAAAATGGAACAAGGAAAGACCAAGCTAATGAACAATGAACGAAACTCAATTAAATCCATCAGTGAAATGGCATCAACAGACAAAACTAGCAGCTAATACAAGGGGATAAGGGTTCCAGAAAGCATGCATAACAGACAGGAAAGACAGCAACATTACAACCTGTGATGACCACTTGTAGTCGAGCCAGAAAATAAGGACAACTATCATGTAATCCAGGAACTTGCTTCAAACAATTTTATTTATCCATTGACATAGACTTCTGATTATGGTGTTACAGTGTAAATGTTAATATGGAAGGTGTATTTGTTATTGTTCCAAGAAAACATAGATAGAGTTCACTACTTACCCAATACAAATGGAAGATTATCTTAATTCCCTCACTCATGATATTAGCCTTATCGGATATACCAACAGGAACATATTTATCAATTTATTCTTAATCTCTTATAACAATATGGTCTGATTTTCTCTGGTGTCTATGTGACTATTTCTTGTATTCAATTATATTGGATTAATGGATATCTATGTGTTGCTGACTTCAAAGGCTACTGCTCAACAAATGATCAATGATTGATATCTCTTTCTCAGTATGCCACTTCTCATAAATTCAAGGATTGTTTGTTCTATAAGTATGCAGACCAAGGGTCCAGATATCAACTGAATGTGTCAACGTTGATGACGTTGATGAATGCGTCTTGATTACTGTTCTTCATCCTCCCTTTTTCAGACACTGAGTTGGATGAATCTCAGCCTTTCATTCTACTTAGTTATGATTAATTCGCTGAGTGGAATGCTGACTGGTCTGTCCACCTATTCATCTAATCACTGTTTTGTCTTTTTATTCTGAACGGTGCTAGCATGGTATATAATTCTTTCGTTGTTGTCTTATCTTTCTCAGTCGCCAATTTGTTATAGAATCATACCCACTTGTCTTTGTCCATGGTTTGTTTATTTGCCAATTCTCCTTGCTATGCCAAGTCAGCACTGGTAACTGTTTGTCTTTATTATTTTCTCCTTGCCTCTGATGTATGTGATCTTTGGCACCATGAATGTCTTTTTTTTCGTTTCTCTTATCCACTTTGTATCTGACTGTCTCTCTTCCTTTTCTGCTGACAGGACTGTCTATTTAGCGTTGCCACCTATTATCTTCCCCTAATAGGGTGCAAACAGTCTGCCCTCCAACTATTAATCTGAATCTCCCATCTTTTCTGATATATTCATTAGTCCTTCTCCATACTCTATATATACCACTTTCCTGACCGGTCTTGACTATTCTTAGAGTCACATATAATTAAAAATTAAAATTGTCAATGGGCCCTTGGTCTACTGGTGAAGTTGAATGGCTCACAAAAAGCCAATTAGGGATCAAGTCTTGCTGAGTGCAAGGCCCAAAGACATCATAAGGGATGAGGCCAAGATCGTGCCCTAGGCGAATTTGGCAGCGTGGATGCTTCTTAGTCCTTGGCTCTTAGCTGAAGAGGTTTCAGGCACACGTGGGCCCGTATCGGGTACTTAAAACTTGTTTGTGGATGACGTCCATCAAAAAAAAAATTTAAAATTAAAATCAAATATGCATTTGTATTAACATATAAATATATTATAACATATGAATATCTATCTATAATATTTTGATTATTGATTAATATTGGTATTCCTAATTGCATCACTCATATATATATATATATATATATATATATAATTTTCATTTATTAATAATATTATTTAATAACATATTCCTTTAGTATTATAATAATTCAAAGATCATCATATATTTGATGTTCTAATGTATTAATGTAATATATTATATTATTATATAATGATTTATGCAATTATATTATTATGTTCATTATTTAATATTTATTTATATCTTATCATTCTCTTATTATTTCAATTATATAATTTATTCTTACAAATATTATTTTATCAACTTATTTCTTAAATTCTAATCTAGGAAAGCGGGGGACATGACACTCCACCCTTCCTCGGATTGCTTGTCCTCAACCAATTCAAACCTTCCAATGAAAGTGTTGGCATACAATGCTGATATCCAATCAAAATGTATTTTTGATAGATCTATTTATATTTTAATATATTATTTCTTTATTATTAAATAAATTAGTTTTTTATGTTTTCATTATATCAAATTATCAGTTTGATGATAATATATTTTATACTTAAATATGCTTATAATATTTATTTATTATTCAATATTATTTATTAAATTCATCTTTATAATGGGGGACATTACAATCGGTCATTCCTCAAATTGCTTGTCCTGAAACAATTGGATCCTTCATGCAACTTTGATCCTAAAATGACAATTTCAACTAAGGCAGGGATCCCATGGAGGGGGCTTGGGCTTTATATTTAAGGAGTTGGAGGTCCCATGATTATTTTTCGGGGGGACTAAAGCTTAATTTTGAATATTTTCCTATTAACTAGGAGCCCCTACTTTCTAGTTGAGCCGATGAAAACAGGGTGGGGCTAGAAATAGCCCCACCAACTTAGGGAAGAATTCTGCCACTTAGCAAGAACCTACCCTTCATTTTCCCTCCAAAGTGAAATAATCCGGCCAAAAAATCGAAAAAGAACAATTTATATTATCATAAATTTAGAATTTTTAGCTGATTTCATTTTCAAATTCATGGGACCACCCACTTCCTTGAATTTAGAAGCTAATTTTTTTAAGCAGATTTATATCTAAAATTCATGGGACCACTCCCCTTTAAATGATCTTAAAAAAGCTCAACGGCACCCACTCTATTTTTAAGCAAGCGGGTGCTCGTGGGACCCCAGCCTAAGGTCAAAACTATAATATATTAATAAAGAGAAATTTATTAACTTGAAAATATTTCAGCATACTATTTAATAAAAAAATCTTTAAAAACAATTCAAAAGTGAAAACTTATCTTGATTTATAGTAGCACTATCTAGCTCCTGTTTAATCACTACCTCCTTCCATGATGAGTCTCGATGAGTTATCCTTAAATCCTTAAGAGAGACATTATCTCTTCCCAAACCTTATGGATACCCTTTTTGGAAGCATTCATCCTTTATAATTTATGGTAAAGCCTATATGGATATCCCTTTAGGATTATTCATCTCTAATTAATCCTTGGGAGAGACTTTATCTCATCCTAGGCCTCTAAAGATGTAATTTATGCTTCATAGTGGGGTGCCCTAGTGGTTCCCCCATAATCAGAGCATAGTTGGGTGCCTACTCTTAACTGGGAACAAGACAATCATTTGGAGATCCAAAATGCGAAAGTATGATAATATATACAAGAAATATGTACGAGGACATATAAAGATACAAAGCATACACAAAATATAGACATGAGTACATAAAGACACGAAGTAAACACATTAATGCATGAAGACACAATGTAGACACAGAGCATACACATTCTAAAGCTTTGCTAAATTCCTTCCTATAATTTGAAATAAGCCAAGATCAAGGAGATGTTTCACTAAATTCAATTATTTGCAATATTCTTAACCATACACTTGAAGTTTAGATTGTTGTCTCTACTACCCGAGTTGGTGGTGACTAGCTTCTTGTCTGATAAACCTGCATCATATATAAGTACTCCAAAATATGTATTAAAATATTATTCAATCTTGTAAGTATTTAAATATAAGATCTTAATTCCCAATTTAATGTCTTTATTAAGGAGAGGTTATGATCAGATGCTTAGTTCCTAGGGGAGTGCTTCCTAGGGCTTTAATAAATAGAATAGCTCTCCACTTAGCAGCATTTCCTCACATTAATTCCTCTCGTTAAGACCTTATGGATAATCAATCTTGATATATCCACCCTTCCTAGGAGAGAGTTTATACTAATCCTAGGCATTATGGATACCCGCTTTGGGTGTATCCATCCTTAAATACACGTGTGTTTTTTTTATCCTTAACAATATATACCGGTTCCTTCAAAGAATACTCGATTCTCTATCTCGCTTCCTTAAGAACATTCAATTATAGAATATCTTGCAAAGTCCTTCGGAGAGGTTAGCTCTCTACCTTATTTCCCTCTAGGACATAATGCATTGTTTTGCCCTCTTATTAGTAGTTACTTGGATTAGTTTATATCTTCTTTCTATTGATCTCAACAAATTCAATATTCTGGAAGAATTTATCATTAATTGTAAGAAATCACTAAATCACTCTTGTAAGTTTTGATCGTGTTATTATATAATCTTATACCGATACCCTTGCTATGTCCTTTTTTAGTTCCATATGAATATTGCTGAATTGGATAGTTGAGATGGTATATATTCTTGCAGAGTTGAAGGAGGTGTAACAAGTTGGTTTTATGAGTCGTTCTCTACAGAGTTGTTCATCCCTATGACATGATTGTTGGATTATTCCATTGTTTCTAGCATGGTGGCATGATGATTGTGTCAATTGGGCAATTATTATCCCCTTCATTGGCGCATGTATTATAAAAGCTAGTTAGAGACATTAGGGACACCACACAGGTCTTCACTTAGGACCCGGATGGAGGATTCACATGGGTGGTTATAGATCAAGGAGTTGGGAGTTGCAATCCTTTCTTGATAGAGATTGGTATATTGTTGAGCTTTCGCCACCCTTGATATCAGAGGTGTATGTAGTTATAGTTGGGGTGAGGTACTAAATTAGATAGAGCCAATTTCCTTTTATGATAGCAAAGCATGGCAGGTTACTACGATTGAGTATACATCAGAGACGTTTTGGGATCTTTGCATTCAACTAATTGGGGTTTGGGTTCATGTTGCATTGCTTCACAATTTTGGGGTTATAGATTTTTACACCAGTGTGGTGCAAGAATTGGACAAAGCATCAACTTTGAGGCAAATTTGGGATACAGACATTTGATTCCAACATGCAAATGTGGATTGTTGTGTTGTTAACTGTTTTGCCTTGCTCCCGTGGGCTAACCGAGTATCCTTTGGGAGCAGTTCAATTTTTGGTCAAGGCACTTTCAGTTGTTGGCCAATTAGGTTGTTTCACCATGATTTTTGGAAAATTACTATTTTAGTAAGTCAGCAGGCTCAACAATTTTGGCATTTCAAGGTTAGATTAGGGGCATCTCGCCGAGACCTTTCCAACAAGCTATCGCACATGCATATTTGATTCCATCTAATCAAAGATTTTAATGCCTAAAGATTGAATTGATTAATTAGTAAAGTGACTATAAATTAAGTTCAGACTATTAAATGTCACTTATTATTTTGGGAACTTTATTTTCTTAGTGGGAAAAAGTATTATTTTAAAAATGAAATAAGGAAACAGAGATGGGAATATGAAGAGTCACCTATTTGGGTTTAAATGAAGGAAAATTCAGCATGCTTGGTTTTGTGATTGGGATTTCATTTTCTCTCTTGGAGAGTTTTTTGGGAAGCTTTCAGCTAGTTTGAGGACAAAAACCCTCGAGCTCGGAGGCAAAGGACAAAAATAGTCTTGTTGGAGATATCACATAGGTATCTCACTTGTGCTTAAACATTTCTTTTCATATTACCAATATGCCTGTATTTTTGTGTCTAGGATGGGTTATTCCATTGTTTGTTGTGGGATTGTAAAGCAATATTATTTTTGGAACGCATATTTTCAATTGGATATTGGTATTTGCTGAATGAATGAAAAATTTTTACATGCAAATCTGTTGTTAAATTTTTGTATTGTGTTTTGAGAAAAAAATGCGGAAAATGCCTAGCTCAGGATATTACATAAAAGAGGTTTAAAAAGGAACAAAAGAGAAGAAAGACAAAAAGACAAGAGTTGGAAAATGAAGTCACGGGGATGCTCTTAAAGAAATAAAGGGAAGCTCATTTGGGTTATGCTTGGCTTATGATTTGACTATTGTTATCTCAGAGAATAGGGAAGCTTCAACTTTCAATGGGTTTGACGACAAACACCCTTGAGCTTGGAGGCAATGGATGGAGACCCATTGTCGGTTAGAGAGATCATGCAGGTCTCTCACTCAGTATTTCTCATATCTAATCTTGTTGTAAGTTTTGTCACTATGATTGGATCTTTGTCATTTCAAACGAAAAAGGGCAAATAGTAATCAAACATACAAGAAAATAGACATGTCTAAAGCTCAATGCTACAAGAGTAATAAATTTGGACACACTCACAAATGTTGTCCAGAAAGAAAGAAAATTCAAGCTGCCCTATCTAAAGTCAAGGAAGAAAAGTCACTATTATTTTAGCCTTATCAAGTGACCAAAACACTAACAAGAATACTTGGATAATAGATAGTGTAGCATCTCAACAAATAATTGGACTCAAAGACCAATTTGAGACCTTTGAAGGTCACTCCACTAAAGAAGTCACAATAGGGGATGACTCCACCTATTCAATGAAGGAATCGAGACTTGTTCAATACAATTCAAAACCCGAGTTACTTTGTAACTAAAAGATGTACTATATTTACATGGCATCAAAAGGAATTTGGTCTTCATTTCTAGTCTAGCAGACCAAGGATATCGTACCTTTCCAAAAGATAAAGTTCTATCTTGGCCCAAGAATTCCAATATTAAGAATGCCATCACTATAGGTTTCAGAGATGGTAGTCCATACAAACTTTGCAACTCTCAAAACCTAGCTTTAAGTCATGAAGTCTCCAACTAAAATGAAATTTGGCAAAGAAGGCTAGGCCATCTCTATTTTTGTGCCCTACCCTTTATAGAAAAGATTGTTACAAGCATACCTAGTCTAAAATTTGATCATATTGAAATCTCCAAGGGATGTGCTTTAGAAAAGAATACCAAAGGATTCTTTCCACACAATGAACAAATATCAAAAACTATGCTTGTAACTTATTCACACTAACTTGTGTGGTCCTATGTCAACACCGTCATTGGGGGGGTTTTTGGTACTATGTAACCTTTATCGATGACTACTACAGAAAAAACTAGATCTATTTCCTAAAACTCAAAAACTCAAAATGAAGTTTTATTAAAATTCAAAAAGTTCAAAGCACTAGTTGAAAATCAAACTGGAAAGAAGTTAAGACCCTAAGATCTAACAATGGGGGTGAATACATTTTTTAAAACTTTAAAGAATTATAAATCTCTATTGAGATTAAGAGGGAGTAACAATACCTTATAATCCGCAATAGAATGGAGTAGCAAAAATGAAAAACAGAACAATCATTGAAGCCGCTAAAGCCATGATGCATAATCAAAATCTTTACATATCATTCTGGGTTGAAGCCTCAAACACAACAGTGTACATCTGAAACAAATGTCCTCATTCAATCTTGAAAAACATGACACCTGAAGAAGCCTTCTCTGGAGTCAGACCAGACGTAAGTCACTTAAGAATTTTTGGATATCTTGTTATATATTCACATCCCCAAAAAAAAGAGGTTCAAATTAGATCCATCCGGAAGGAAAAGCATATTTGTTGGCTACAATGAGACCTCTAAAGGCTACAAGATATATATTCTAGGGCAAAGGCCTATTGGAATCAACAAGGATGTTAAATTTGAAGATGTTGCATATAAACTTTCTAAGAAAATTGAAGAATCAAATGATGATTCAACTATTGAACTAGACGACAAACCCACTATAGAAAATCAAATTGGAAAGAAGTTAAGACCCTAAGATCTAACAATGGGGGTGAATACATTTTTTAAAACTTTAAAGAATTATACATCTCTATTGAGATTAAGAGGAAGTAACAATACCTTATAATCCGCAATAGAATGGAGTAGCAAAAATGAAAAACAGAGCCATCATTGAAGCCGCTAAAGCCATGATGCATGATCAAAATCTTTACATATCATTCTGGGTTGAAGCCTCAAACACAACAGTGTACATCCAAAACAAATGTCCTCATTCAATCTTGAAAAACATGACACCTGAAGAAGCCTTCTCTAGAGTCAAACCAGACGTAAGTCACTTAAGAATTTTTGGATATCTTGTTCTATATTCACATCCCAAAAAAAAGAGGTTCAAATTAGATCCATCCGGAAGGAAAGGCATATTTGTTGGCTACAGTGAGACCTCTAAACGCTACAGGATATATATTCTAGGGCAAAGGACTATTGGAATCAGCAAGGATGTTAAATTTGAAGATGTTGCATATAAACTTTCTAAGAAAATTGAAGAATCAAATGATGATTCAACTATTGAACTAGACGACAACCCCACTATAGAAATTCTATGGGAGAATTGTTCAAGAGATCATAAATCTATATCATTTAATCCTAAAAATACTGAAATCCCAAACAACAAGAAAAGACCACAATGGGCAAGGAAGATGATTGAAGAAAATAATGTAGCCCCTAAAGAAATCTTTAGAGAAAGTAAGAAAACAAGAAACATTTCATGCTATGTTGCACTTGTAAGTGAGCTCTCAAAATCCGAACCACCAATGTTAAAGAGACCCTAACATCACAAGCCTAGAAAGATGCGATGATTGAGGAATATCAATCTATATTGAAAAATGATGTTTTGGACATCATACCTAGACCTAAGAATAAATCAATTGTCTCCTCTAAATGGCTATTCAAAATTAACCATGCACCGAACGGAAGTATTGAAAAATATAAGGCTACATTTATTGCTAGAGGGTTCTCCCAAAAGGCTGAAATTGATTATGAAGAAACATTTTCTCCTATTGCATGATATACCTCCTTGAGGACTATAATTGTCATTGCAACATCTAAAGGATGGAATATATATCAAATGGCCGTAAAGACCGCATGCTTAAATGGTGTTATTGATGAAGAAGTATACCTAGAACAACTCGAAGGTTTTGACATCCATGACAAAAACACTCAAGTATGTAAATTGACAAAAGCTCTTTATGGTCTTAAACAAGCCCCCAGGGCATGGTACGAAAGGATAGATAGATATCTCATCAAACTAGGCTACTCCAAAAATGAAGCAGATCCAAATATATAATTCAAAGTATCAAGTGATGACATGATCATTCTTGTGCTCTATGTAGACAATTCACTAATAACAAAGAAGAACATCTCATTACAAAATGTAAACAAGATAATGCATCTAAATTTGAGATGAAAAATCAAGGTCTCGTACACTATTTTTTGAGATTAGAAGTATGGCAAAAGAACTATATTTTTCTAAATCAAGGGTAATATACTATTGACATTCTGAACAAATTCAGAATGATGGACTACATATCATTATCTATACCAATAGAAACAAACTTTCATAACCTTAGAAGTGATCAACTGAATCCAAACTTGCAAATCCCACACACTACAAACAAATAATTGGGTCATTAATGTATTTGGTGAACACTCGTCCTGACATCTATTATGCAACAAATGCATTGAGTCAATTCATGTGTGAACCTAATAAAATTCACCTCATGGCTACCAAACACATCTTGAGATATCTGCGTGGAACCATTGGATTCGGGTTGAAGTATGTCCAAGTTGAAAAAAAACTACAAGGGTATTCAAAGTCAAACTGGGCAGGCACTTATGTTGATCGTAAAAGCACTACAGGATGTTATTTCAGTCTAAGATCAGCTACGATATCTTGTTTTAGCAAAAAGCAATCCCCAATGGCAAAAACTTCAAATGAAGAAGAATACATACGTAGTAGCCTCAATGGGAGCCCGAGAAGCAGTTTAGCAAAGGAATATATGTTAGTGTAGTTTTTTATTTTTCCCTATATTGCTAGGTTTTTCCTACACTTTTAATAATCTCGCTTAGGTTATTAAAGCATGTCTTATTAGGTGAATGGTTGCAAGGTGTCACCTTCCTATATGTGAGCATCCATTAGCTATCTTGGGAAGATGCTTTGCTATCTTTAGTCCGATAGATGGTTGCTCCTCATTGGTCGATGTTGCCACCTCCTCCCTCTTCCTAGCCTATATAAGCATGCTACCTGGCTTGTACTTGTATCTCTTGTTTTTGCATCCTCTTAATGCTATTTTGCTTCTAGCATTTGCATTACTCTCTTGGACACTAACTCTGTGTTGCTATTTTGATTTTGTATCATTTGCATTCATAGTTTAGATATATTCTTTGCACTAGTTTTTTGGGTTATTAATCTTTTCAAATTCTAACATGGTATCAGAGCTTTTCTACGTGCAAGAGTAGATTTTAGTTTCCTTATTTGAGAGATTCAATAGGGGCTAATAAATCTTATTGTAAGTTTTTGAAAAACCCAATATGCTCTTCTCTCGCATCTTCGGATGATCTTGAGAATCAGAAAAGTTTGTCAAAAACGATTTTAATCTCTGAGTGATTGCAGCATTTTTGGTTATATTGGCAACATTCTTTGTTGTTCCAACGCGTCCAACAAGTTTGAGAAAGCCAAATTTGGCTTTCATTTCACCGAGATCAAAGATCGTCATACAAGTTGCAAAACTGGGGTTTCAATCTCAAATCTAACAACCAACTTGCATAATTGGTGTTTTCAATCAATATTGCAAGTTCCAGCATGCCATTTATTGACTTAGGTAGCTAATTCAATCCTTTCATGACGTCTTTTGGTTGTTGGGGTCGTTTTTTGATTGTTGGGGCCGTTTTTTGTTGTTAAAGGTATCTAATTTACACTACTGCTACATCTTCTCTACATCAGCAAGAAAAACGCTTTTTGGGTTTTGTTCGCAGCCCCAAAAAACCATCTGGGTATCTTTTAGTTTTTGCATGCACTCTATATATATATTGCAGAATCGAGCGCAGAAAGCTACAGCCGTACCCCTCTCCATTGTAGTCGCACTTTTGAATGCAGTTTTCAAATGCCTCGTTCTTGCTCATACGAACTCCGATTTTAACAATTATTGTTATGATCTTGGCTATTTTTTTGTGCTCTATCCACTAGTGCAGTCATTTTTTGATTTTCATGCATATTTTTTTCAAAATTTGCAGATTCTCGGCGGTGACTTTGCACAATTCTTGTTTTGAAAACTTCAGAGGATCATAACTTTCTCATACGACCTCGTATCGAGGTGATTCTTTTTTTAAAAGTGCATGATTTTTCAAGTAGATCGCAGTGGTGCTATTTTTTTCCTTGAGTATTGTGCCCAAGTTTCACTTTCAGCATATGCCCTTCGTGAGGGTTTTTGTAATGTATTGAAATCAAGACCACTTAGTATTTCTTGCTAGTGGCAATTGTAAATGCACTAAAATAAAGTGCGAAATCATATTTCTTTGGAAGGTTCTTTAATTGAGTAAAAAAAGGCGGGGGCGCATTGTCGTGGCTGGGTTCTCTTCTTTTTAGCATTTCTTCTCTGCATTTCTTTATCATGGATCAAACAAATATGCCCATCCTAACTCCATACAATTACTTTGAGTGAAAATCACGCATAACAATATACTTAAGGAAAGCTGGATTAAATAGAATAACTATGGGACTTGAAACTGAACCTGATAAAGATGAAGATAAGCCTAAGTGGTTTAACAAATGTGATGAGGTATATGAAACATTGTGTTTGTTTGTTTCTCCTGACTTGCTATTTCACATTGAGTCTTTGGATACACCAAATGAAATATGGACAAAGCTAGAAACACTATTTGGCACACAAGATTCAATGAGGGGTCATATGTTAGAAAATGAACTAATTAATTCAAGTCCAGGCAATTTCAACACAATCCAGGATTTCTTCACCAAATTGAAATCACTAAGGCTATAGTTAAAACAATGTGGAATTGAAAATAAAGATGAACAACTGATTCTTAGTATTCTCTCTAAGCTAAGTTTGAATATTTCGTGTTTGTCTCTACCTTCTATGCTACTAAGGGTGCACTTGGTACTCAATTCACCATGCCATCTTTAGATGATTATGCTATCAATCTCACTCGAGAACAAGACAAGCTAATCCAGATGGGCACTCTTAAGTCCTCTAAGTCACATGCCTTGGCTGCCAACCAAGGCACAAAAGAACAAAAAGGACAAAGTAGTAACAACAATAGTAATGATGAGAAAAAAAATAATAGCAAGGAAAAGAAGGATCAGATACCGGTTGATTCAAAAGCAACTATTGATACCCCATCTTCCAAGGCCGATAAGCCTAAGAAAGAAAAGGTCAAATGTGCCTATTGTAAAAGACCCGGTCATGATGAACATAAATGTTTGAAGAAACAAATTGATCACTTGACATACATTCTTGAGAAGAAGAATATTAGTGTTCCTGAGTCTATCAAACAAAGTTCTAATGAAGGGTCTAACAAGGCAAAAGAAAACAACAAGGGGAAAGGAAAGGGCAAGGCTCTTGTTGCAGTTGCTTCCTCACCATCCACTTGGGTTCTTGATTCGGGTGCTTCGCACCACATGGCTTCATCTAAGGAAGAACTTGCATCCTTGGAGCCGTGTACTATGCCTTCTTTTTTGATGGGTGATGACACTCCTGTTGAGGTGTGTGGGAGAGGGTCTGTTGATGTGGGGGATGGCACATTCCATGATGTTCTTTGTGTACCCTCATTATCAACTAATCTCCTATCAGTAAACCAAATCACTCACACAGGTTCAGGCAAGCGGGTTGAGTTCACTCCTGATTCAATGGAGATACGTGAGTTGCACAGTGATTCTATAGTTGCAGTTGGGAGAGCAGATCATCAGTCACAACTCTATCTATTTCCTCACTTTGTCCCTGATCCCCCTTCGTCTATTTTGCTCACTCACTCTAATGATGTGAGTAAATTATGGCATGAGTGGTTTGGCCACCTTAACTTCCGCTATTTGCATCAGCTCAACCAGCAGAGCATGGTCACAAGGTTGCCTTCGGTTCAGTTCTCAGGCAGTGTTTGCCAAGGTTGCATTCTTGGTAAGCATCCTAAGGAAAAGTTTGACAAAAGTAAGGCATGGAGAGCTTCACAGATACTAGAGTTAGTTCACAGTGATTTGGCTGGTCCATTTTAACATCCTTCTTTCAGCAGGGCCCGATATGTCCTCACATTCATTGATGACCATTCTCAATATAATTGGGTGTATTTTCTCAAATAGAAGTCAAAGGTATTTAATCATTTTCATGACTTCAAAAATTTTGTAGAAAAGCAATCCGGAAAAGCCATCAAAGTTTTGCGCACAAACAATGGTGGTGAGTATGTTAACCATCAGTTTAAAAGATTTTGCACTTCAGAGGGGATTGATTTACAACATTCAGTTCCATACAATCCTCAACAGAACGGTGTTGCAGAATGGAAGAATAGATCCTTGCAGGAAATGGCAAACTGTATGATTCACTCTAGATCTCTTGCACCACAGTATTGGGCAGAGGCCATTAACTATGCTTGTTATATCCAGAACCGTGTTCCTCACCGAGCCTTGAAGGGAGTTACTCCTTTTGAAGCTTGGAGCAATCGGAAACCATCAATTAAGCACTTTCAAGTTTTTGGCTCTCTTGCATGGGCCCACACTTCTGCAA
Organism: Cupressus sempervirens; assembly: GCA_028749045.1. Taxonomy (NCBI): domain Eukaryota; kingdom Viridiplantae; phylum Streptophyta; class Pinopsida; order Cupressales; family Cupressaceae; genus Cupressus; species Cupressus sempervirens. Next base: position 441,230,179 of record CM053790.1, on the reverse strand, counting down.
AGAAATGTAAGGCCTTGGATCTGCAAAGCAGACCTTGCATATTTGTAGGTTATCCTGATGGTGTGAAGGGTTATCGGTTGCTCCACCCTACTACACATGAGTTATTCATTGAGAGGAGTGTTCAGTTTGAGGAGGGATCTTCAAGCTCACTTTCCATCACTTCTCCAACTCCTACTTTGACATTGGAGTCACTTGGAATACATGACAGATCTTTTGATGAGTCAAATTCACCTGAATAGTCTTCTACCTTCACTTCTGATGCAAAGAGTGATTCAAAGAACTCACCTCCTTCCTCTCCTAGTCATCATTCAGAGGTTAATGATTCCCCTCCAGATTCTCCATCTTCTGGTCCACTTTGGGCTAGATAGACCTTGCAATCCGTAGGTGATTGGGTTGGGGCTCCATCAGACACTAGGCGGACTCGTTCACAATTCTAGGATGCTCCATATGTCTTCATTGCTACTGCCTCAGATCCACAATCCTTTCATGAGGCTTCTGGTATTCCTGAGTGGGATACAGCTATGCAGGAAGAGTATAATTCCTTGATGAGGAACCACACTTGGGATCTTGTCCCTCTTCCTAAGGGAAGAAAACTTGTTCGATGTAAGTGGATCTATTGGACAAAATTTGCAGCAGATGGGTCAGTTGACAAACACAAGGCTCGCTTGGTTGCCAAAGGATTCTTCCAAGTTCCTGGGATTGACTACACTGAGACTTTTGGGCCAGTTGCCCGAATGAATTCCATTCGACTTGTTCTTGCCATTGTTGCAGCTAATCGTTGGGAAGTACATCAAATGGATGTGAAGAGTGCTTTTCTTCACGGTGACCTTCATAAGGAGATCTAGATGGAGCAGCCACAAGGCTTCCTTCAGGATTCTTCACTTGTGTGCTGTCTTTGGGAGTCTCTCTATGGCCTCAAATAGGCTCCTCGGGCCTGGTATGCCAAGATGGACTCCTTCCTTCTATTAGTTGGGTTCACTCGGTGCCATTTTGATCCTAATGTCTACATTTTGCAACAAGTTGATTCACTTCTATTTTTGGTTTTGTATGTTGATGACTTGTTGATCACAGGAAGTTCTTCACCCACCATTAAGACTGTCAAAGTGGCCCTTCAAGACAGTTTTTTGATGACTGACTTGGGCTTGTTGCACTACTTTCTCGGGATTGAGATCTTTCAGTCTCCTTCTGGGATCACCGTCATACAGTCCAAGTATGCTCTAAATTTACTCTCGAAGTTTCATATGGTTGACTGTAAGCCTGCTCCAACTCCCATCCTTTCTGGAGTCAAACTTGAGGCTCAGTGTTCTCCATTTGTTGATGGCACTTTGTACCGCCAACTTGTTGGGAGTCTCATTTATCTGACTCATACGAGACCTGACATCTCATATGCTATAGGCATGGTCTCTTGATTCATGCAGGAGCCCCATGAGCTGCACTGGAAAGTAGCCAAGCAGATCCTTCACTACATTCAGGGTTCTCACAGTTTTGGGATTCACTACGCAGCAAGTATTGAGCTTGATTTGGTGGGCTACACAGATTTAGATTGGGCAGGTGATTCTCAGGATCGCAAGTCTACTTCAAGGTACAGCTTCTCACTTGGTCCAAGTCCTGTTTGTTGGTCAAGCAAAAAGCAATCTGCTATTGCTCTATCTTCTACTGAGGCTGAGTATCGGGGGGCTATAAATGCTGCCACTGAGGCCATTTGGCTTCAACATCTTCTCACTGAGTTTGGTATCCAGATTAGACGGCCATTAGCCATATTTTGTGACAACCGAAGTGCCATTCAGATCTCACGGAATCTGATTCATCATCAACGGACCAAACACATAGAGGTCCACATGCACTACATCCGGGAGCTCATCCATGGTCACGTCATTGACCTTCGCTATTGTCTGACTTCTAAGCAGGTTGCTGATATCTTAACCAAACCCTTCACTAAGAGCAAGTTCCTTCATTTGCAAGCTTTGCTGGGGATGCGGGATGCTTCATCTTTTGGGGGGGGCTCTTCCTCTCACTCAAAGTCCTGACTTTTTTTGGGGGGTCTCTTTTCTCTCTCTTTTGGGGGAATCTTATGTACATGGGTACCTCATCAAGCTTGACTTGTCAGGACCCATTTCTACATCCACCTAAGCTTCGCTTATGGAGGGGTGTTAGTGTTGTTTTTTATTTTTCCCTATATTGCTAAGTTTTTCCTACACTTTTAATAATCTCACTTAGGTTATTAAAGCATGTCTTATTAGGTGAATGGTTGCGAGATGTCACCTTCCTACATGTGAGCATCCATTAGCTATCTTGGGAAGATGCTTTGCTATCTTTAGTCCGATAGATGGTTGCTCCTCATTGGTCGGTGTTGCCACCTCCTCCCTCTTCCTAGCCTATATAAGCATGCTACCTAGCTTGTATTTGTATCTCTTGTTTTTTGCATCCTCTTAATGCTATTTTGCTTCTAGCATTTGCATTACTCTCTTGGACACTAACTCCGTGTTGCTATTTTGATTTTGTATCATTTGCATTCATAGTTTAGATATTTATTCTTTGCACTAGTTTTCTGAGTTATTAATCTTTTTAGATTCTAACAATATATTGTATGACTATTTGGAAAATCCTTGAACCCTACTGCATAAAGCTATTAATAAATTCAATTTTCCACAACCGGTCAAAGCACATGGAAATTCCCTATCACTACATCAGAGACATGGTAGATAGGCATGTATCAAGTTGGTATACATCAACACTGATGAGCAAACTACCAATATATTTACCAAACCCCTCTCAAAAACAAAAGTGGAATATTTTAGAGGTAAACTTGGTATAATTAAAATGTTATTGTAACACCTCAAATTGAATCTCAGTTATATTTAATTGTAATTTATATATATTCATTTAAATTTTGATGTTAAAGAGTTGCTTATATCGTGAAAGGTGACAATCTTTCATCAATGTACTTATGAGGTCACTCTTGTAAGGTGGTGATCTTATCAATAACTTGACATGTTATCATAACATACCACATTAAGTTGTTGTCCTGGAGTGTCGGAAGTCGTAATAACGAATGTATCATGAGAAGACTATATTAAGTTATTGTCGCAGAGTATCCTAGATCATGATACTTGTCATTATAGAGATCGTGGCATTCTAATTAATTGTTATCTGATAGACTACATTAAGTTGTTGCCCTGGAGTGCCGGAAATCAGATAACTTATTCTCTTGATAGACATAACAAATCTAATGCTAGTACACATATCAAGAGAATATTACTATAGTGAGGAAATATTGAAGATTCAATCCTCCCTCACTAAGAAGTAGTGTTAAAGTCGTAGTTGCAATCGAATTGAAACATGTGGTAAATCAGAATAGTATATATACATATACTTGCACATACATACATATATATATACATAGTTATATTTAATGTGAAACATGTCCAAAGGGTTTAGCTTAGTTGGTTTAAACAATGAGCTCTCGTTGTGGAGACCCTGGTTCAAATCCCAAGAGGGACATCTTTGTGGAATTCTAAGTTGTGACTATTGGTCTTGTACTGGTTGTATTTGTCTCATTGTAAAAGGTGGATTCGAAGTTGTGACTCTTGGTCTTCCAAATGTGGTTGCTCGAAAGGAGTTTGAAAAAGTTTGTAATTCTCAAATTGTTGCTTAAATGAGCACAAGATTTGTAAACGATTTCAATATAAATGTGAAACATGATTTACTTAACATAGATTAGATCTCATATCATTATTATTAGATTACCTCATATATTATCAGGCTCTCCATATAATTATCGTGGCATCATAACTACCGATCATCATATTATCATGGACTTGTTTTGACCGTCAAACCTTATACTTTTGTGCCTTGTTAATAATCAGACTCCTGAAACGGTGGTTCTAGAGTTGACTATTCCATGTCCACGAAGGAACATGACCCTATGTGGTACTCATGTCCCTATGTGGGCATGGCTCTTCATGGCCATATATATATTGATTACATTCGCTGTGAGAGAACATTATTAAGACACGGCATGACCAGTATCAACAGCAACAAAATATATAATTATAATCTGCATTTGATCTAAGTATATACCTTGCATTAAATCATAATTTTGCTTGAAGATTATCACATCAATTTTGATATCAAGTTTTGAGTATTTGATATAGTTATAAACAGTCAAAGTATATAGCAGATTAGAACATATAAGTGCTATATATAAGAACCTCAGTCAAAGAACATTGCATCACCCATTCTGTTATTCTATCAGAGATCTTAAATAACTTTTGAAAAGACATCTTGTTGATCTAATACAGAAAAAGTCTTGGCAAATAAGCTTTAAAACACAAGTAGTCACTCTTCTAAACCACCAATAAAAAGCAACGTAAATACTAAATCCCAAAGAAATGTGTTCCAAACTCACACACTGCACAACAAATGAGGTGAGAGTCAACAAAATGGCCCATAACATGCTAGACTGTCATCACATAAGGAGCTGCCCCTATTAATACCAAAAAGAGGTTCAAATTATCTTTGTTTATCTGCTAGTTTCTGTTTCTGTTAAAAATGCTTATATGACTTCATATTTTATCTACTCTTTTTTGGTCCCCCTTTCAGAATCACCCTGTAGGAGTGGCATTCCTCTTATTAAAAGGGTTTTTTAAACACAAAATATTTTTATATCAAATTATAACAATCGCTTTTGTTGAAAAGGTGGTTGAAAGCATAACATCTCTTTTGTAGATAAGTAGGAGATAATTTCCACAGCAAGTCAAATTGTGATATGGCTATCAGGATTTAATCACACAGTTAAATCCTGATAGCCATATCACAATCTCTTTTGTAATTTTATTTTTATCAAGTTTTGTTCTTAGATTTATATGTATGGTTGAAACTGAAATGATTTCTTTGGTAATTGTGGTGGCATAGTCAACAATATAGCCCCTTCAAAAACTAAAAAGTCTGTCAGGTACTTTGGGGGCAAATATCTACTAACTTAAGAATAATTCTACTACAAATATCTCCAGCTTCTAAAGAATAATGGATCAAATGTCTACCTGCATTTAGTTAACTTCAAAGATTTCAAGTATTATAACTAGTTGCTCTACTAACAGATAGAAAATATATTGTAATGTCCCCATCTTTTTAGCATCTCAGTGGGGTTCTTAGCCTTTACATTCTCCGAAGGCTAAGTGGAGAAATAAGGAGAAATTGATTAAATTATTTCTTATAAAGTCATTAAATAAATTAAAATTAAAATGTGACTTTATATTTAATTAATTTAATTAAAAGTGACTAAAGTTAAATAAATTAATTAAAAGAATCTTCTAGACGGAAGTATAATATATTATTTTATTTCTTCTAGAAGGTCCATCTATTGGAGGAAAACAATAAAAAGGGAGGGCAGCCTCATTGTTGAGCATCAAATGTGTTGTCTTCTACTCTTCCAAATAACTTGTGGAACCAAGGGTTTCTATAGTTGCTACATTGATCATTGGGAACGAACACTCCCATTGATTTGCATAAATGAGGTGGTGAAATATCTTTCGAAGGGTTGCACTTGTTGTAGAAGACAAATTAGTGTTTTCATTGTGCCAAATTTGTGGCCTAGGGCCAGATTTGTGGAGTAAGTTTGAAGGAATAAGTTGGATATTGCTACAATAACAACGCTACAATAATGTTGCTACAGTAACTTCGCTACAATATTTTTGCTACAATGTTGTTACTACAGTGATTTACTATAGTGACTTGCTACAATGACTCGCTACTATAAAATTCAGATTTTTGGAGCAATTCCAGGTTTCTATCTATCACAGTTTGCATTGTTTGAGAGTAGATATTTAGGGTAGTGGTAGGGTTTTTTTTCAAATCTGTCGTGGAGAGATTGCAGACTGATTTATATCAGAATTTCATTTCAGGAGTTGTCAAAGGGAATTAGAATATCATTTAGATCGTAGCATGCATTGCCTCAAGTCTCATTGTTTTGATTAAGTAAAAACAGGTTTTAAAGGACCCGAAACCTTACATCAGCAAAGTATTAAAAAAGTATCAAGAAAAGAGAACAAACAAACAACATTTAAATCGTAGCATGCATTGCCTCAAGTCTCATTGTTGAAGATGCATATTTTCTCATTTGTAGCCAATGTTTATATGTTCCAATAAAATACAAAAAATGATATTTACATCACCATTGTTAGTCATTTGGAGTTTGCATTTAGGAACAATCAGAATTCAGATCAGCGTTATATTCCTTGTGATATTGCTATCAGGATTTAACTGTGTAGTTTTTGAGTCAAACTCATTGATCCATATTTCATGAGTAGTGATTCAACATGAATCCATCTCTCATGAGAATAAATGGAACACTTAGCACTCATTGGATCTAGGTGATGCTCACAGAGGTGAAGCACCAGGACTTCCCAGGAGATCACCCATCCAAGTACTATGAAGTTTTCTCCATGGTTAAACCCACTTTGCTTGCAACCCCATTTGCAAAACCTTCACCAAGTGTTGTGCCTTACGAACCATTCAGTAGAAAGCCCCTTAAGCTCATCAAGTGAAAAGTAGGAGATAATTTCCATAGCAAGTCAAATTGTGATATTGCTATCAGGATTTAAGTGTGTAGTTTTTGAGTCAAGCTCATTGACCCATATTTCATGAGTGGTGATTCAACATGAACCCGTCTCTATGAGAATAAATGGAACACTTAGAACTCATTGGATCTAGGTGATCCTCATAGAGGTGAAGCATCGCGACTTCTCGAGAGGTCACCCATCCTAGTACTACTCCAACTTGAGCGTGCTTAACTACAAAGTTTCCTCCATGGTTAAACTCACTCTACTTGTTATATTCCTTGCTTGCAAAGTGTTTGACGAAATGTCAAACAACTGAATTATTAAAGAATTTAGTATTTGTTGAAGTTACAACCGGTTGGGGTTATTACACATACGCACCTCTTTCTTCTTCAATTCTGCTAATGCTGATTCCAGTAATCTATGATGATAAGTGTATCCACAAATGAGGGCAGAACCCCTTGGACCCATCCCATATTCTTGAGCAGCCTGAAAATTGCCACAAGAAATGTTTAGATAAGTTGCTAGCACCAAATCAGATGTAATGCTTGAGTGCTGCAAAGAGACAAAGTATAAAGTTCATACAACTCATAAAGAATAGAGCCTAAAGAATTTACATTTGCACCTTAGCAGCAGCACTTCTTACAGCAGGATGAGCAGACAATCCTAAATAATCATTTCCGGAGAAAAGCAATAATTTTCTAAAATTCTGTGGCTGTGCATCCAATATGTTATCAAAATCGCATGTCTCCTTGCCTAATAAACAAAGTATTCAGAAAGAGATAAAGTTTATGACTGAAAAATTGTTATCACAACAGAGAAAGCTAAAAGAAGATCAAAAACTTAAGGTTTGACAACCAACATTACTTTTAATATCCCAACATCAACATTAGAATCTCCATAGATGGTTGTTAAGTTTGCATATAATAGCTTCAAACAGGTTAAAAGGCATCACCAAAAACTTCTTAGACTGTTCATGTTTATCCGAAAACAACTTAATAACAAGAATGAAATTCACTCATATATAAGAATTGTCAAAAGACAGATCTTAGGATTGTTTGAAAGCAATCTGTAAAGAAACAATTTCAATTTAATGTAAAAAATGACAAAAAATGGTATTCAGTATTAAAGTCTACCAGAGTTTGTATTGCACACACATTTAATTTCATTTCAAATATGTAACAGATTTAGGGAAAGTGAAGGAAACAATAAGTTTTATGAGAAAATCCATAGTTTACAAACTCAACTTGTAACTCACCAATCATAGTGGTAGAAATCCCAGGGCCCCACTTGGAGGAACAGTACCCCAAGTTTAGAGCTTGAAGTTTTGCTATTCAATTATTGTGGCTTAGACATGTGATGAAGCATCAATCATCTATAATATCACATTGCACAAATCTCAAGCCAAATATGCACCTATGTATTTTAGTAGGTGTTGGTACCCCTAAGAAACTTTGCCTACAGTTCAGTTAGTTGTCTAAGATAAAATTCTTCTCATGTTATTCATGTCAACTAAGTCCTTGTCTAGTAAACTTACGAAGATGCTCAATCGTGGTTCAGTTTGCAGATTGTTCAAGTTGCACTAAGCCAAGTGAAAGGTGAAGAAGCTCCTGATTAATTGGAAGCACACGTAGTGGGAAGAAAGAGAGAAATGGTAAAGGTTTGGGCCTACAATTTTTGAACATCAGCAAACACCTGAGAAAACTTCTCCATTTCAAACTGGAACATAATTTGATTGGCAATGCCACAAGGAAAGGGTAACTAAGGTGTTAAACCTTGCATAAAACTATTCTGGGTCAAAATATGGCAAAGACAAGTGAAAGCTCTACTAATACAAATAAGTTAAGATAATGAGACAGTAGAAACTTTCCTTGGCAAAGCCAATCCAGATTTTGAAAAAAATGGCAAAGGTGTTGCATAAGTTAGACAAGAGGAAAATGCATTTAACTTAAAAGAGTCGCACTTTATTGATGATAATAGCAATCTGAAACTACAACCAACGTGGGAATGGCACATTAAAAAATCCACTGTTTTCAAGTCAATGCAATTTTTTTGGGGCAAGTCTGGGAGGAAACCATTCCAAAGTAGTTCACTTCAAGGAAAAAATGAAACATGTCTAAGTGTGAATGACTCTTTTCCAAAGGCAATGCTAGCTGAAAAAAGCAATTTCGGTGGCAAGTCACAGAGAAAAACACTACTTAAAGTAAGTGACTCGTACTTTTCAATGGCAATGCCAATACAAAAACTCGACTTTTAGTAGTAGATGGTGACCAAAAATGTTAACTAGAAAACAAACATGAGGAACCACAACTTTCAAGTGGATATCCCAATGAAAACTGACTAAGTGGCTACCTTCAAGTTAAACATGCCTAACAGAAAAGACTTCAAACATAAAGGAAAAATCACCTTTTTCACTTGGCAGAGCCATCCCAAGAGTGTGACAAGGAACTTAAGTCAACTAAATACAAATCCATTGCCAATTTCCAAGTTTTAAAAGCAAAACTAATTGAAGCCATGAGACCATCTTATATCATGGTGTATGAATGGGAGAGAGCATATTTGTACCAAACGAAAGCCTATTTTGGTAATTGAAGTATTTTATTACCATTTGGCAATAGATTATATTATGGTTGCTTCAAAAGTGGGGTTTTATTGAATATTTTATTATTATTTCCCCTTAAAAGTTGCCTCTAATGAACATATAAATGAGTAACTTGAGCGCATAACCTGTAATAATAGTTCATGCCAAACTTTTGCCGCAAAAATTTTCGATCAAGCTATGAAGTCAAGGATTTGATGTCCTCAATTTTGCCATCACAAAATAGGGGCAACCCTACACAATTTTCTCATAGATTTGTAGGTGTATCCTCTATGTTTTTGATATATTGGATAATGCAATGTAAAGGCAATATGCCATCCTTGAATAGTCCTTTATTTTGCACCTTTCCTGCATCCTTTTTGAGGGTTTATGTCAGCATTAATCATCTTATCACTCATCAGGGTGATGTTTTCCCTGACTGCAAGCACTTGATTATTGGTACCCTCCAAGTTTTTTTCTTCGCTTTTCTTACATTTGTGTTTTGTTTGTGTTAGTTTTTCCCAAGGATTATAGCTTTTGAAATTCTGCTCATTTTGAGTTATCTTAGGTCTCAAACAGAATTATCTAACTAAAGTTATTAAGGAATTAAGCATAATGTAGTTGAGTGCTTTCGGCCTAAGTGCATATCCTTGTTCTTTAGTTTATAATCTCTCAAAAGTGGGCTTTTTATTGATTATTGAATGAAATTAAATTGTCATCTACATAGGCAAGACCCTACAATGCAACAGTAAATTGTAAGCCTCTCATCGGGGAGATCTTTGATTCCAATATACTCAAAATTAACACAATGATAATTAATCTTGACAATAATAATACATAATCTAGGCTTCGACCGATTACCAATGAAAAAAAAATTGTCATCTACATGTAAAGTAGGTTTAGGACCCCATTACAAAATTCCAAATAATTTTGATAAGATTTAGACATAGTTTTCAATGATTTTCTAATCTAATGGTGAGCTTTTTCAGTCCTTTTACATATCTCTTCATTAAAATTATAGACATAGGATACGTCGAATTTCAGCAAAATTTTACCTTTTTTGAACTTCATCTAGATTTAATGATATTTAATATAATATTATTTTATTTTAAAATGATGTTGAGTTATTTAGTTAAATTATTTAGATTTAATGATATTTAATATAATATTATTTTATTTTAAAATGATGTTGAGTTATTTAGTTAAATTATTTAGCAATGTTAAACTATTTTGATGTTTTTTTTTCAATATAATACTAATATTTAAAAATACATAAACATATATAACTTAAATATAATGTCGACTTTTAATTCTGAAATTTTACCCTTTCCGAGTTTTATTCAAATTTCATGATTGACAAACTTGAATTCAAATTCGAACCTTGATTAGGAACTTATATGTAAATTTAAAACATGAGAGACAACTAGAGTTTTTATCCAATATTGCATGTCATCACATATGTTAATTTCCACTATCAATATTTTGGACCCAAGTCATAAGGGGGGGAGGAGGGGTTGAATGCATATACATGTGTTCAAATGAAAGTTGCAAATATATGCAAAATGCTTTAAAAAGCACATCATTATTTATGGTGACCGATTAAATAAGTTTGCAAATATTGAGTATATGTAAAACCAAAAACATTTGCATTTAACTCCAAATAACACATCTTAAGTTATTTGGGGGCAAAAATTTAATGTGTTTGCATGTGTAAATGACTTCATAAAGCATGTCACTATGAATTTAAGACCCATTTTTCGCACAAAGAGCCCCATGGTAGCAATTGTTAGACCAAAAGCATATGCATTTGGCTTCAAGACAATTAAGTGACTTAAGAGGCTAAGTGGAGATTTTACATGTCATTACATATGTTTTTAATGTGTAATGCCTCCTAAAAAGCACGTCAATACATAAAAACCCCATGGTAGCAATTGTTAGACCAAAAGCATATGCATTTGGCTTCAAGACACCTAAGTGACTTAAGAGGCTAAGTGGAGATATTACATGCCATTACATATGTTTTTAATGTGTAATGCCTCCTAAAAAGCACATCAATACATATAGAATTGTCATTGCCTTTAAAGGTTGGAAAAGGTGATTTTTGAGAGAAAGCACGTGTATTGCCTCATGAAAAACGTGTATTTATTCCTCTTATAGCTGTGTGTTCTATTCAGAAGTTGGGCGGCAAATTTTCCTTCATTTGCATATCATTTTTACATGTAAATGATGTGTAAACACATTTTGTGTTGTGTTTTGATGCAAAGGCTGGCAGTCAAGATTTTCCTCTTGAATACATGCTTTCTCAAGCATACAAACACCTGTGTTTTGGTTAAAACAGCCCATCTAGGGCACATTTTGTGCAAAACCAAGATTCAAGGTAGCAAATGCATGATCCAACACCTACATTTTGGATTTGGAAACTCATCCTAGGTGGAAAAGTTCATTTTCAGCTTGTATCTCATCTTCAACAAGCATGTTTTTCTTTTAGGTGTCATTTTTGCTTGGCATTGCATCTTGTATCAAACTCAATCAATTTCAGGTTTGAATAGTTCAAATCTTGTTGCTAGATTTCTGCATTTTATTTCTCCATTATTGAAAACTCGTGAGGCAACTCATCTTGACTCAAATGAGCATTGATTTCAAGAGGATTGAGTCAAGATTCATTGTCTATATAACTCCATTCTTGCAATCTTTATCTAATTCCAAAAAACTTTTGGATTTGATTCAGATTTTGCTCAAGATTTTAAGAAGACTTCTCCTGTTTTTTGCAAGAGGATGGAAGTTTCCCTATGCTTGTTTTAAGCCTTTTTCATGCATATAATTTTTTTCTTATTGATAAGTGCAAATCCTTCATTTCATTTGCAAATTTGCATGCATTTTTGTTTATGTGTTGATCCTTCTTTCTTTCGTCTTGATTTTTCCAAGTTGCATATGCAAGGGCTTCACTTTGCTTACGTTTCAATCAGGATTGAAAACCTTATTCTAAGAATGAAGTATTCAAAAGAAGCAAGCTATTTGTCCCATCATGTGAATGCAAACTAAAACCCCACCTTCATGCATTTCATATACCTTTTCCATACTTCTTCCATGGTTGTCACCGGACTTAAAATTCCCATTGGTAGTTTCAAGTTGCTTGCTGATTGACTTATAATGATAATCTATTAAAAACATCTATAAGTAGACATCATGCCATATGTTTATAATCAATTAATCCAACATTGTTTCATCCTAAAGCTTGCTGTCCCCATTTTTTGGTTTTCTCACTATACAAAGCTAATTTAATCCAAATCCATTTGCCTTCCGTTGTCTTGAAGGTTCTCAGCCATATTCCTCGTTCATATCCTTCCAAAATCCATACTTGTGCATCAAAAAAGCATGCAATGGATCCATCTCATGAAGACATACTCACCGTTTGGAATTTTCATGTAACAATTACGCGCATCGGATTTCCATGTCAAGAGAAGTTATACCAGCCAAGGGAAAAGAGAAAAAGAAAATGAAGTTTCAATATAATCAATACCATAACTCAATTTGCCCTTCATAAGTTACCTCATATAGTAATGAGGTTAGAGATAATGATATTGCTCATATGGACATGGATGACTTTCTCAAAAGTGTTGATGTTGTTGCATTAGAAGACATGTTCTACATCAAAGAAAGTTACATATATATGGTCTCTACCTCTCCTCTGGCTCCTCTAGGACCTAAGTTTGTATCTGCATGTGCAAAGAATTTTGATCATTCGGCCATAACCATTAGAGACCAAGATGGGAATACCATCATAAGTCTTGATCTTGAGACTATTGATAGGATATTCAATGTTCCATCCTCTCCAATAGGGTCACAAATATCTCAAAACAAAAGGCTTTGGAATGGTGGAATGAGGATAGTGCATACTACATCAAGTATATCAATAACCATTGGTTGATCAACAAGAGGCCTAACCTCACAAGATGGCCAAAGGGTGTGGGTCATTTTGAATTCAAGGAAGAGATCAATGATCTCATCACTCTGCTCATTTGCATTGGAAAACTCAAGGGATCAAACACTTTTGAGTCTTGGATGTATAAGTACATCTCTCTTATTGTTAGGTCTAACCAGAAAAAGATATTTTGGGGAGAGATGATTAGTGATCAACTGTCTCAGGTTCTTCCACTAGTACACTCTATATGAATTCATATTTGGTTTACATTGCTTCTGCCCTAGGTTCCTTTTCAGGCCTTCCTAACAAAGGAGACAAGACACTTGTGCCCGTATGGGAATACTATGATCAGTGCCTTTTAGAGTCAGTCGTGTGCATTACAAAAGAGTAAAAGATGCATTTATGGTCATTAAATATGCTTGTTTGACAAGGAGCTTCGGAAGAAGTCTGTATCTAACAAGGCTTGGATAAAAGTAAATGAATACAGTTGCCTTTTCTTACAATTTTTATCTTCCCCTATTTAAAAGTGGGTTATTTTCAAGGAGAACCATACACCTTGCCTTTGTAACCTACTAATAAGATCATCCTAATGGAATTAGCAAGACAACTTATAGCAATGCAAACATATTAGTCTACACTGCATAGGCCAGTAGTTGGGATTTCTTCACGAAATACACATAAGATTGGTGGGTACTCCATAGACACAATGTCAAAAGCAAATAACATGGAATTTGGACTTCAACTGACCACTCTAAAGAAATTCATGGCAAGGAGTTGTTTTGACTAGAGGGGAATGAATGATAAAATAAGAAAGCAGTATGCGCACGTGCATCATCTTGAGGATTTATGGATTGATTTGTGCATATAGGTGGACATCAAGAAGTTAGACTACTCAAAGTTGAAAAACTCGGACTAGGCAATATCTTAGTCGACCCATTTTTTTTGAAAATCTCCGAATTGTCAAAAACTCAGCGAAAAAATCAGTAATAAATCAACACTTTTATTGAAAATTTGAAAATATATAATTTCAATAAAAATTCTTAAAAGCGCGCACATACACCAAATGTGTAGAACATTTACTAATTGGGATATCCACCAGATATCAATCAAAGATTAGACTCAAATACATAACAATTAAAGCTTAGAAGATGAAGTTTTAACATAGAATCATTCAATCATATAACAAAAAATAAGTACGGCACGTAAATGGATAAGTTCATACTTATAGAAGTCAAACTCCATGAAACTATAACTTTTGAACAATATTAAGTTCAAGTTTCAATAACAATGAAAACTAGAAGTAGATATCATAAATTGCATCTAAGACAAAAGTTCAAAAGAGATCGTCCTCGCTACATGGATGGTGCTGAAGTAATTGCAGCATCTTTAACAAGTGCTGAATAGGTCCTCAGGCTCAACAGAAGCCTCTAATGGATGACCAAGCTCATGTTCCTCCTCAGGTGTTGCCACTCATGTATCCCAATCATTTGCCTCCATCTCAAACACACCTAGTTGTTCATCAGTCAATAAAGGATTCACATGCGCATCTACACATCATCACCATCAAGAGGAGCAATCCAATCTATAGAATATGGATCAATCTCTTCCAAGTCAAGTGTTTCATATGAAACTTGACCTTGTACCTTCTTTTTGTGCAACCAAAGGTTGTACCACACATAAACCAAGTTATTCAAGCACTTTTGAGACAACCTATTGTGCTTATTTGTGTGATGTTCTCAAAAGTACTCCAATTTCGCTCGCAACCAAAAGCACTATAGGGCTAAGATAATATTCAGATGGCAAGCTTTTAAAGATTAGGTGTTGTCGCACCATAATCTTCCAACCACATATCTGCAAGGATTAAAAACAGTCATTTATAATGTTGTGAAGATTTTGATAAATTTAATGTGCGAAATAAATTTTATAATAAAACTAAACATTTTTTTTAACCTGGTTGCAAGGCATGTCTCCTATGTTTGCAATCAGGTGAAGAAAACAATTGCCTCTCTTCCCTCTTGTAGCTTTGTAATCTTTGAATACATGTGTACAGAGTAACTTAAACCTATGCATCCACTCTAAATGTGTCAAAGAAATAAAACTCGGGGTTCAAGTAGTAGGCAACCGCATGAATATGTTGACGGAGTTGTCGATTCCACCTACAATCGCTTATGTTCCATATGGGTCTATATTTGGTCTCATTTGACCTACACAAGTGTTTAAGGGCCTCTTTGGCCCTATCTGTGGCCTCATATAGATACCTCATAGAGTTTTTATCCCATCCACCATTCATAGAACCTTCACCAACAATTCTAACATCTAGACATAAAAATTATACAAAAAACAATGAATTGCAATATTTAAACATTAAATAATAAATCATAAATCAAGACATGAAAACTTGCGTTGATGATTTCCTTCATTAGCTTGTCAAATCTGACATCAAACACAACCTTCTCTACTTCAAGCTTTTTGGCATAAGGTCACTCCAACCCTTTCTCCCTAACAAATATCCTTCTCAAGTTGGGCAATGTGGCTAATATGCTTTACCAAATGTGAAATTTAGTAGCAAAGTGTGTAACCCCCAATCGCACGAGATCCTTATCATCAGTGTGCTCTCTCATAAGACTCAGAACCCATGTGTGGTTGTAGATGTACTTTGTGAGATTCCTTCATCTTCAACCGCCTTTGCCACCCAACTCAGCTTCCCTAGGTCCTCTAGGAGCAAGTCAAGATAATGAGCAGCACCAGAGCTCCAAATAATGTGGGATGGCTATCTATCAAAAGTCTACCAGCTGCCACATATGCAGTTGTATTATCAATCACAATCTGGATGACATCGCTCACTCCAACTTCCACTACCACCTCATACAAAATGTTGCACAAATTCTCTACATTTTTGACTTGATTAGAAGCATCAACTAGTTTTAGAAATAATAATTGTCTCCCAAAAGCAACTAGAAAGTTGATGAGCGTCATATTCCTGCCATCTATCCACCCATCAAATATAATAATGCAACCTCTGCAGCCTCTTTGTTCTCAAACTCTTCTTTGCTCCCGCACAAGTTGATGAATGCTTTGGACCTTATCTTGTAACAACGGTCCACTCACCTCATAACAAGTCGGCGGCTTGAACCCCTTACTAGACACGGTCATTGTAGCAAGCAATTGATCCCAATATGGACTACATAAAGCATTGAAGGGAACATCATTATAGTACAAAAATCTTGCAACTACCACCCTTGTCTCATTCATCTCTTTGTTTCATACAGTTCCTTGCAATCTAGGTTGCACACCAAGAATGTTACATGTAACCCAAAAGTCTAACATATGCCAAACCATATTTTTGAATACTTGTATCCGTAGCCCAATGGAAGATGAAGCCCCTGTTTGTGGCCTTGTAGAACTAAAATCCCCCATTGGGACTGCCATTGCCTTTGATGACCTCTTTTTCGCTCCCTTATTTTGTGCATATTCTTCAAGACTTGCCAAAGCCTCCCTTGTAATCTCTTGCAGATAGTCATCACAAGGTGTAACTTCATTACATGGAACCTTTTCAAGGTGATATATCAATCGGTTTATGTCTCCACTCATCTCCTTTGGAGAATGGTTACATTTGACATCTCCTTGATTTGGTCCTGGTGTCCCATGTTTCCATAGCTCATCCCTCTTTCTGCCACCAACCATCCTGTCAAGAAATAGGTAGACTAAGAGAAGAACCTAGCAAAATATAGAGGATTACTAATTAGAAAGCATATAATAAATACCATTTTAGTACAATTATAAACCTATGATAATTAAAGAATTGAATCTTTATTTATTGCAATATATTCATGTATCATAAATTACTTAATGTTAAACAAAATTTGTAAATATTAAATATAATTTTAAATTTATATACTGCTTATTAAATACTAATTTATTAATAATTTAATATATTCACACTGAAATTATAGAACTATAAATTATTATATATATCATATATTATAAAGACTGTATAAAATTATGAATTATAATATAGGTTACATCATAACAATATCAATATATAGTAAGAAGTTAGGAATATAAATTTATAAACATAATCTCAGTATAAATATTAAATATATTAATAGTCCCAAAATCTATAATTATGTATAGAAGTTTATAAAGATTTGGATTTATTAATAAGATTTCAGACCTAAGTATTAATGTGTTATATAGTGCGGAGGTTGTATTATGAGTGCAGTCACAAACCTCTACTTCTGAAACACAAACCTTTGATGCTTTTGAATCTACTAAATCATTTGAATTCTTAATGTTTAACCAACTATTGTTGTTGCTTAAGGATCTACCGTATCGAACTCATCTAATAGCACTTGCTGGAAGGAGAAAACGTGGCCACTACTAAAAGGAGAAACTGTTGAACTCTTTGAGCTTGGAGCCATGACTCAATAAAAAAATAGAAAATACGGCTAAAAACTAATGGCTATCGTCCAACAAAGAAAAATAAGGAAAAGATGACAAACCTAAATTGCTATATTTTCTTGTTGACTTTTCTGACTGATATTTTTGCATGGCTCATGATTGGTGAGTTTTTAACATATTTCTCGCTATGCAACAAACAAAAACACGTTATCATTTTTAACAATGATTAAATCACCAAGCCATTTTTTGCGTGATAAATAACGCGATTAGTGAGACATGGCAAAGTTTTTTGTCATCGAGACTACTATAGACTAACCATCAAACAGTTCATAGACTTCAATTTCACAAAGATTTCTAATGGGATTGGATGATGGAGGCAAATTTGATCTTGAATATGTCAAACATCATATCAAGTCTTTGCTTATCATGCCACCTGCATGGTCAATGAAGAACACATCTATTTGGGATCATTTTCAGTTTATCCTTGCAAATACCAATATTTGGTTAAAAAGAAGAGGTCTCAAGTGCATAAAAATGACAACAGGCAAAGGTTTTGACCTTGCAGAGCCAGTTGATTTGAGCTCTGAAATCAAAGGAAAAGGAAAGAATGGCACTCCTACTCTTGCACCAGAATTTGCAATTCCATTCATTCCAAAGCTCACTACTAAAGGTGGTAAGGGTATAGGTAAAGTTCTTAGAATCAAAGATGTAGAGTCTCAAAGGATTCAAATCAATTCTAGTGATGATGAAGAACTTGAAGAGCATGTTCTTAAAGCACCTCACATTACTGATGCATCTGTCGCAATGGCTCTCCCAAATACTACATTGGTGTCAAACAAGTCTCCCAACTCTTTGTTTGACACAAACAGGAATTTATTCTCCATGGTACATGTGCATCTTGTAAGTTGTGGATACACCAACTATGCCCATTTCATTGGTTGCTCCTGCACTTGTGTTAAAGAATAAACACAACAACTTCAAGAATGTGTTTGACACATACTCCATGTCTATCCCCTCCATGACCATTTCAACCATGACACTATTAGATACTGCAACAACACAATTAGAGCAATTCATGGCTAAAGTTGCATGCAACAGCCCAACACTAGCGGCTATCTAAACTGAGACTCCTATTGCAACTATAGTTGCACAATCAGATATACAAATAGTTACCACTCCAGAAACAATATCAATGGTGGTTTATCCTCTTCTACCTTACCCCCATGGTTAAGTCCGATAACAAAAAAGAGGAAAAAGGAAGAACTTCCACCTGAGGAAATTGACTTCAAAAAAGTCAATAGACCTACGGCCCCTAACAGTTTCAAGGGTCGTAGTTGGTGCCAATGAGATCAAATATGTTGAGGTAGTTGAACCTTTGGTGGATAAGTCTACTGAGGAAATGCAAACCAATGATGATTATAGGATCACCTAAGTTGAACTTGGTAAGAAAACACGCCTTAGCTGTTAGCAAGATGCAATCACCTTGCTCACGCAGAGAAACGATAAGCTATGGGAAAAGAAGAATAAATTGAAAGAACAAAATAAATGTCTTCTTGAGATGATCAAAAAAAAGAATAACACTTCTCAAAGAGTTGATCCAATCTCCACATCTTCTCCTAAGCACAATACATAGATGTAGTGGAAAGCAAACATTGTTGATGATTAGTGCATTCATCTAGAATGTCATGCCCCTTGTTTTCCTCCAATAGAACTAAAAAATAAATGATAAAATAAGTAAATTGATTAAAAAATAAATCATAATATAACTTATTTGATTATATTATTAATATCATGAGACAAAAGAATATAATGTAAAGTAATATATGAACACAATATAATCTATAATTAGATAAAATACTATTATACTATAATATAAAATAGAAAGAATTAAATATAACTGAATAATTTATTAAGATAATAGATAGTTCCTATTATCTCTATTTAGTATCTAATGGTTATATATCGTAATCTTCTGTAAATATTAGAATGTTCCTAAGATTTTGTTTTTTGTTTCTAGAATAGAATGTTTCTATTTTTTACGATCGTTTCTTAAATAACCATTGTTAATCTCTTGTATAAATTGATCTCTTGATCACTGCTAATAACAAGCAAATATTTTCCAATTACTTCGCAATATGGTATCAAAGTCAATACTCAAAATAAAATCAACAATAATTATAATTTCTTGGTTGAAATTATCTATCTTTTATTTTCAAAATTATTTACATGCCTATTTGCTTCCAACTCTCTCTATAATCTGACTAGGGTTTCCGCTTTAAGAGATTTTAATCTGCCAACTTCTAGTTCGGTTTTGCAACCCAATTTTGTCCAGATCCATCTGTTTTTTAATCCATTTTTTGTGGTTTTTTTGCAGCAAGGTTGTTTTTGTTCAAAACCCTAATTTTTTATACCAGATCAAAAAAAATTACAAATTCTTGGTGGGTTTTTTGAGATCTCAACTCGGTTGTTGTCTTTTTTTTGGATGCCTCGATTTTTGAGCCAACCGATCTAGAAACCAACAACATATTCTTTTTGGGTTTTGATTGATTTTTCACTTCAAAAATCATGTTGGGTTTTGATTGATTTTTCACCTCAAAAAGCATGTTGGATTTTGATTGTTTTTTCACCTCAAAAATCATGTCAAGTTTTGATTAATTTTTCACCTCAAAAATCATGTTGGGTTTTGATTCAATATTCACCTCAAAAATCATGGCTTTTTGCGGTTTGTTTTGGAACATTATGCTCATCTACAAAGTTTTGAAGCATTATCCAAAGTACCATCAGCAATCTTCTTAGCAGACATCCTTTGCTCCAAATTCTGGAGGCTACCTAAAAAAAAACATTCAATACAACTATTGCCACAAGTTTGGGCACATGAAGGTTGAATGTCGGAAGCACTTAGCTTAATTTGGTTTGCAGCCCATAGCAAACAGTGCAGAGCCCCTTGAGCAGCCATAATCTTCCTTTTACACTTTTCGACAACTTCGTGCTCTGGATAGATTACTGTTAAGAGAGGGTATTACGATAACAAATATTTTCTATTATCTTTGTTTAGTATCTAATGGTTATCAATTGTAATTTTCTATAAATATTAGAATGTTTCTAATATTTAGTTTTTTGTTTCTAGAATAGAATGTTTCTATTCTTTACGATTGTTTCTTAAGGAAACATCATTCAGTCTCTTGTATAATGTAATGGCCCTCCTCAAATCTGCCCTCAAAAATGCTGATGAAAGCTCAAGGAATTTCATCAAACAATTCACATGCAACGGACGTATGACTGATATAGTACTTCAGCTAGCTTCAAATGACTTTTTTTACAATTTGCATCAATGAAAATCTTGTGCTAGAAGACTACAATGGACTACACAATGACCTAACATGAGTGTGCTACTAATTTCGACAATATTCAGTGCATATATATGATCTAAGCATGAGAAATGAACACCTACAGCCAACTGGCCTTTTTACAAACAGTTGGTATGCAAACTAACTAGCTGATAAATAATGATATTAAATTGCTTAAATGACACCAGCAACTATTATCTTCTTAAATGCAATGAAAATTACAATGCTCATGAAATATGGCCAAGACTTTGGCATTTACATGGATTACAAAATGATAATGCTGGTATAATGCACACTTACAGCTGAAAGCTTACAACACCCTAAAAACAATACTAACAAAAGAACCTGGTTGTAAATGGCTGAAATAATTTCCTTCTATGCTGCCCCTTCTGCTTTGCTTTTTTCGAACTGCTTTTTCGGCCTGCTTTTTCGTACCCACTTTTTTCAGCCTGCTTTTTCGATTCCGCTTTTCCGGACTGCTACTATGTTGAATCTCAAGACCATATCTTTCAATGGCGTCAAGATTTCCAGCTTGAAGGGATTTCATCCTCCAAACTATTGAGACCATAATCTCCAGAAAATTTCTCAATTTCTTTGATATTTCCAAGCATGAATAAATGAGAGCTATCCTCTTTCTTTTAATCCCTTCCTCACTTGCTCCACGCTTCCGTCTTGCCAATGTGGGATAATACATGACTTTTAATATTACTTTTTTTTTTCTTTTTACAAAATCCATGTATGCACTCAAAAGGGGGACTCTTGATTTTTTATAAAGTGACTTTATGAAACATTATAATATTTAATTTAAATAGTCACTTTACCGTTGTAACTTCAAACATTAAAATAATATACCAAATAAACTCGAAATCCCACATATAATAGCTCATTAGAAAGAGCCCAACAAAACGCATCTCATCCTGTCACTGAAAATTGAAGGCACTGCATCCCCCTATTGGCTTACTAAAAATAGTAAGTCTTCCTGACAACCCAACAAACGAACTCCGTTTGGCCTGTAATTAAATTTGACTGGGCCAAATAACCTCAGGATCCCTTTTGAAGTCCTGGTTAGCCCTCGGGACCATACAAGAATGGGCTAACGACAACATACCTCCAAACTGGCTAAGTGGGGGACATTACAGTCCGCCCCTCTTGAAATTGCTTGTCCCCAAGCAATCTCAACTCAGGATGCTGAATAATCTCCTCTGCCTCCCATGTCGCATCCTCAACTGGTAGGTTCCTCCACTTTACTAGGTACTCCCTGATAGTCCGCCTGCGAAGCACCCTCTCCCTGGAGTCAAGTATAGCCTCAAGAATCAAGATAAGTTTTCCCTCATCATCGAGAGGTGGAAATACTACTGAAGGCACCAAATTATGCCCCAATGCCTTCTTAAGGCGTGACACATGGAACACGTTATGTACTTTACTGTCTGCAGGCAACTCCAACTCATAAGCTACCTCACCCACTCTCTTGATTACTTTGAATGGTCCATAGTAGCATGGTTTCAATTTCTCTGCTCCACTCCTCTTGAGAGAGGACTGTCTATACGGCTGTAACATGAGGTACACCATGTCTCCTACCTCGAAAGATCTCTCAACCCTGTGCTGATCAGCATATTGCTTCTGCTGATTTTGTGCCCTTTGCAAATTTTCCTTCAAGGATCGCATAATGTCCTGACACTCCTGCAATATATCCTTGGCCTTAGGCACCCTACTGTCCCCAAATAACAAATCCAGAAAATTAGGAGCATCATACCCGTACAATGCCATGAAAGGGGACATTTGAATAGACATATGGAAAGAGGTATTATAGCAATACTCCCCTAGATGCAGCCACTTCACCCAAGCCTTCTGTTCTCCTACAATGTAGTTTCGAAGGTACCCCTCAACCCATTTATTCACTATCTCTGTCTGCCCATCAGTTTGGGGGTGGTAACTGGTACTCGGAGTTAGCTCTGTTCCACACAACCTGAACAACTCCTGCCAAAAGTGGCTCATAAACCTACTATCCTTGTTGCTGACTATGTTCCGTGGCATCCCATGTAATCTAAATACCTCTCGAAAGAATAGCTCTGCTGTCTGTACTACTGAATATGTGGACGAAATCGCAAAGAAATGTGCAAATTTCGTCAATCTGTCTACCACAACAAAAATACAATCCCGACCCTGTACCTTGGGGAGGCCTGTAATGAAATCCATGGAAATGCTATCCCACTTCTTCTCTGGTATGGGTAGGGGCTGTAGTAAACCACCTGGAAAGGAATGTTCCTATTTGTTCTGCTAACATACTAGGCACTCCCTAACAAACTGAAGCACCTCTGTTTTGAGTCCTTTCCAAGTGAAGCGCTCTCTCACCTGCCGATATGTCTTAAAGAATCCGGGATGTCCTGCCAATGGTGAATCATGAAATGCCCTCAAAATCTTTTGCTTCATAGCAGACCCGGGTACTAAATAAATCCTTTCCTTGTAGATGATCAAATCATTTACAACAGTGTATCGACTATCCTGAATAGTTCCTTCAATAACACTAGATGCCCAACTATCCTTGGCATACTCTACCAAGATCAACCTTGGCATACTCTGCCAAGATCAACTCTCTCTAATTGTCCGTGACTATCCCAACAGCAAGCAAATGAGGCCTTCTGGATAAAGCATCTGCGACGATATTTTTCTTCCCTTGACATAGACTATGTCAAAATCATAAGCCTGTAACTTACCCATTTCTGTTGCCTGTCATTGAGATCCTTCTGTCCAAGGAAATGTTTCAAGCTATTATGATCTGTTTTTACTGTGAATCGGCTCCCTGCTAAGTATTGCCTGAACTTAGCTAGCGCGTGCATGATTGCTAGCATTTCTTTGTCATAGATGTTGTAAGTTCTCTCAACACCTCATAATTTCCTGCTCTCATATGTGATGGGATGTTTGTCCTGCATGAGGACAGCTCCTACGCCCTCTCCTAAGGCATCACACTGCAGCTCAAAAGGCCTGGTGAAATCTGGAATGGCTAAAACAGGGCATCTACTCATCAGCTCCTTGAACCTGTCAAAACAATCCTGAGCCTTCTCTGACCACTTGAAACTATCTCTCCGTGTCAAATCTGTAAGTGGTGCTGCTATCTGTGAAAATCCCTTCACAAATCTGCGGTAGAACCCGCAAAGCCCAAGAAATCCCTTGAGTTGCGAAGTGTTCCTCGGCGGTGGCCAATCCAAAATGGCCCTGATCTTGTCTAGGTCAACCCGAGCACTTCCTACACTAATAATATGCCCTAGATAGAGCAACTCTGTCATCCCGAACTCGCATTTACTCATCTTGGCATATAATGACTCCCTCTCTAGAATGCTGAGCACTGCATCAATATGCTTCAAATGTTCCTCCCAAGTACGGCTGTATATCAGTATATCATCAAAAAAAATCAACACAAACTTCCTCAACTGATCTCTGAATACTCTATTCATACAGGACTGGAAAGTGGCGGGGGCATTAGTCAACCCAAAGGGCATATGACTAAGAACTCAAAATGTCCATAGTGGCATCTAAAAGCTGTCTTCTCCACATCCACCTCTCTAACCCGTATTTGGTGGTAGCCAGATCTCATATCAATCTTAGAGAAGTAGCAGGCACCGTGCAATTCATCAATAAGCTCATCAATGCATGGAATAGGGTATCAGTTCTTAATTGTCTTCTTGTTTAGTTCCCTATAATCAATGCACATCCTCATTGTACCATCCTTCTTCTTCACCAATACTACTGAAGAAGCGAAAGGACTCTTGCTTGGTCGTATGTGCCCCATGTCAATCAACTCCTTGATTGCCTTTTCTATTTCATCTTTATATCTCTTTGGATGGCAGTAGGGTGTGATGATGACTGGCTTAGCCCCTTCCTCTAACTCAATAACATGCTCAATTCCCCTATCCGGGGGTCTCCCTGGAGGTATCTCACCAAACACCTTAGTATGTTTGGTTATTATTTTTTGTACATCAGGGGGATACAGCTGTTTATGTTGCTCTGTCACCTCAGGCATTACTTTGAACCCTGCTGTCCACTGCACCTGGTCGTGTCTGAAGAAACTCTGCATCCGCTTGAGTGACACCACTTGTAGTCTCCCATCTAACAAACCTCTGAGTACTATCTTCTTACCATTTGCCTCAAACCTCATTTCCATTTTCTGGAGGTTAAATGTAAACTCTTCCAGAGATTTCATCCAATTCATCCCAAGCACCATATCCTGATCACCAATGTTGACAACAAAGAAATCTCCCACCATGTCATAATCTCCCAAACGAAGCTGCAAGTTGGAGATTTTCTTGGTACAATCGATTTTGAAGCCGTCGGCAACCATCACCTTAAATCCCCTATGCTCTTCTGTATGTAGCCCTCTACGTGTCACAAACTTTTCATCAATGAAGTTATGTGTTGCCCCTGTATCAATGAGTGCCACAAATCTTTGTCCATCCAAAGTTCCCCTAACTCTGAAAGTGACGGCCTCCTGTATACTGGACAACTAAGCTATCGTGCTATCACTGTGTGCTTCCTCATGTGAAGAATTATCATCTCCATCTGATTCTGATGACTGCTCTGAATCTCCATCCACTGACTCTTCGGCAGAAAAGTACTCCATCTGCTTGGCTTTTGCTTTCAATGGACACTTATGTGACAAATCCCAAGGCTCCCTGCAATGAAAACAAAGCTTCTTCTTCCTGAGATACTTAAGTGTCTCATTGTCCAACCTCTTACTTTCCTCCTTAGGTGGCTGACCCTCTCTACGAAAAGGTTTACTGTCCTTATCTTTCCTCGAAGGGAAACTCTTTGCCTGGAATTTATTTTTACAAGCTGAAGAGGAATCCATGTCACGAGCTTTCTTAATGGCTTCCTGCAAAGTGGGAGGGTTGAGAGCTTTAATCCACCCTCTCAACGGATCAGCTAACCCATCCATAAATAGAACCAGTAACCTCCGTTCAGATACATCTGTTACTAACACTGCAAGTTTCTGAAATGTATGTTTCCAATAATCCCCATTGTTTAAGCTGAGCTAACTCCTTGAAATGTAGTTCTGGATCCTTCCTATCAAAACGTTCAATCAGTCTCTCCGTAAACTCCACATATGAGGTAATGTGTGCATGACCCATAGTGACCATACCATGATGCCACCACTCGTGTGCTAACCCATCCAGATGAATTGCTGCATACTTAATAGCTTCT
The DNA here is from genome assembly GCA_028749045.1 of Cupressus sempervirens. NCBI lineage: Eukaryota > Viridiplantae > Streptophyta > Pinopsida > Cupressales > Cupressaceae > Cupressus > Cupressus sempervirens. The sequence continues at coordinate 441,204,178 of CM053790.1, read as the reverse complement.
TCCTCAGACATAGGGTTCAATTGAAAGTATGTATCAAGCTTTTGAACCCAAGCTCTTGCTATAGACTTCCCCGAGCCATCATAATATGGTAATTGAAATTTCCCTACTTTCTTCCGTAGCTCATAGCTCTGGTTCCTGTCATGTCCACGTGGCATATGTTTCATCCGCACATCCATATACTCCCTAAAGGTAATTGCAGCAGTAAAATCTGGACCTCCGGCTTCCCAATCTCTTCTCAACTGGTCCTATATATCAGTGATCTGGGGCTCTGGTACGAGCTGCTCTGGGGCTCTAGGAGGAAATGTGGGAATCATGGGCCTTGAACTCACTGTCCTAGCTTGCTGGGGTGCATGACCGAAATTGTTCCCAACTTGTTCACCTCCATTATGTGTCCCATCCTAATTGTTCCCATTTTGATTGTTACCATTTTGATTATTACCATTCTGATTATTTCCTCCACCCATGTTAGCATTCAACCCCATTTGACGAGCCATCATCTGCATTATAAGCTCCATTCTCTGATTTTGTTCTTGTGCCCTTTGTTCTGCTAATCGCTGTCCCTGTGCCAAGGTCTCTAATAACTGTAAGAATCTTTCCTCTCTAGGATCTCGAGCATTATTGTCTCCCATATTGCCGCCTTGATCAAAGAATATCTCCTCTGTGTCTGTATGACTGGATTCTATGTCCACCTGCACGGATGAACTAGACTGTTTGCTCTGCAGGTTTGAAATCCTATTTTGTCTTGCTCTGGTATTGCGAAAATTATAAGGCCCTTGTCGCATGCTCAAACATAAATGCTCTGATTTTAGTGTTTTGACATTTCGTCAAACACTTCCCCCTCTATCTGGCTGTTCCAAATTCCCTATCAGACCTGCACAGGATGGCAGGACTTATAGCTCTAATACCACTGTAAGGGCCCTCCTCAAATCTGCCCTCAAAAATGCTGATGAAAGCTCAAAGAATTTCATCAAACAATTCACATGCAACGGACGTATGACTGATATAGTATTTCAGCTAGCTTCAAATGACTTTTTTTACAATTTGCATCAATGAAAATCTTGTGCTAGAAGACTACAATGGACTACACAATGACCTAACATGAGTGTGCTACTAATTTTGACAATATTCAGTGCATATATATGATCTAAGCATGAGAAATGAACACCTACAGCCAACTGGCATTTTTACAAACAGTTGGTATGCAAACTAACTAGCTGATAAATAATGATATTAAATTGTTTAAATGACACCAGCAACTATTATCTTCTTAATTGCAATAAAAATTACAATGCTCATGAAATATGGCCAAGACTTTGGCATTTACATGGATTACAAAATGATAATGCTGGTATAATGCACACTTACAGCTGAAAGCTTATAACACCCTAAAAACAATACTAACAAAATAATCTGGTTGTAGATGGCTGAAATAATTTCCTTCTATGCTGCCCCTTCTGCTTTGCTTTCTTCGAACTGCTTTTTCGGCCTGCTTTTTCGTACTCACTTTTTTCAACCTGCTTTTTCAATTCCACTTTTTCGGACTGCTACTATGTTGAATCTCAAGACCATATCTTTCAATGGCGTCAAGATTTCCAGCTAGAAGGGATTTCGTCCTCCAAACTATTGAGACATAATCTCCAAAAAATTTCTCAATTTCTTTGATATTTCCAAGCATGAATAAATGAGAGCTATCCTCTTTCTTTTAATCCCTTCCTCACTTGCTCCACGCTTCTGTCTTGCCAATGTGGGATAATATGACTTTTAATATTACTTCTTTTTTTTCTTTTTACAAAGTCCATGTATGTACTCAAAAGGGGGACTCTTGATTTTTTATAAAGTGACTTTATGAAACATTATAATATTTAATTTAAATAGTCACTTTACCGTTGTAACTTCGAACATTAAAATAATATACCAAATAAACTCGAAATCCCACATATAATAGCTCATTAGAAAGAGCCCAACAAAACGCATCTCATCCTGTCATTGAAAATTGAAGGCACTGCATCCCCTTATTGGCTTACTAAAAATAGTAAGTCTTCCTGACAACCCAACAAACGAACTCCGTTTGGCTTGTAATTAAATTTGACTAGGCCAAATAACCTCAGGATCCCTTTTGAAGTCCTGGTTAGCCCTTGAGACCATACAAGAATGGGCTAACGACAACATACCTCCAAACTGGCTAAGTGGGGGGACATTACATATAAATTAATCTCTCGATCACTGTTAATAACAAGCAAATATTTTCCAATTACTTCGTAATAAAATTAAACTAAGATTAGAACACATTATCAACTAAGTCAAATAATCGGCTACAAACATTAGCAATGAAACCTAAAGCACACAAGATGACATGAATTATAGGTCTATTCACGAAGGACACTACAAACCAATTAAGTCAGCTCAATTGTTTGATAGACAGAACAGACATATCTCAAGATTGCAATTCATTAAGACATTGATTCTATATAATTCAAATTAGAAGGAAAGTGTTAATACTAAGAAGCCTCAATCAATATGCATCAGTATGTGACCATTGATAGAAATTAAGGTGGAATACTAAACAAGCCAATACTTGACAATATCCATCAATAAATAAAATTATATGCGGGGGTAGCGATCAGAACGGATGCTACTAAGGGCAGTATACATGATAGAAATCACAGAGTTAAATCCTAATAGTAATATCACAATTTGACTTGCTGTGGAAATTATCTCCTACTTATCAAGGCAATACTTGACAATATCCATCAATAAATAAAATTATATGCAGGGGTAGCAATTAGAACGAATGCTGCTAAGGACAGTATACATAACATAAATATTTGATCAAATATTGATCAATAGAGAGAGAACACGATTTTAATTCTTTAGATCACCGAAGAACATAATCTATATTTTAATTAGGAACTGATTACATGAAAGGGTTCGATAGTGAAGATACATCTCCTTACTTTTAGAGATATAAGAGTATGGGCACACACAATCGACCGGGATCATCAAACATCAGATATTTAGTATTTTATCCTTCGCAGAATCCTTTGTTGAGAGTGGCATACAAAACACATTCGATATCAATGAACAAGAAGAGGGATATGCAATGACAATAGGGAAGAACGATGACTACACAACGAACAGATATGATAGGAGAGTAGAATGGTTATGGGCGTCGTAAACTAGACACACAGGGTATCAAATAGCATAAATCAATGAGGATTGGATCAAACACTGAATTAGTCACTCGTCCATAAGCCATTCATTATTTGAAAAACCAACCAATGGAAAGAAGGTCTATCGTGGATGCAGCGGAAAGGTGTCCATTGTTCCAAAATGCATAATGTTGCCGAACCAAATGCTTGTGACCATAGCGTATATCAAGTACACAATATGAGGGAGATACTATATCAAAGGCATGAGGAGTATAGTCAGATATCTTGGGATACCGTACCATCTAGAATAGTGAGAGGTTACCAAACAATAGGTATTGATAGTGTTAGAGATATCATCATAGATTGATCTTTGTACATAATACAAAATCAGAAATCTATACACAAGGAAAATCTTTGGAAAATCTTCAGAACTAATCAATCCATTGAATCAAGAAATAATAGAAATAGAAATATATATATATATATATATATATATATATATATATATCAGCAGAATATATAGAAGCTTAAAATATGACTACAAGCAACAGTTTTAGAGATATAAAATCAATTCACCAAACTTGAGGAGGAGATAACTGATTGAGTATAAAAATCATCGTGACCTTGCAAGAAATTTTTGGAAATTGAAGTTTTGAGTAAATAATCCTATTATAACCTGGAAAGGATTAAGAGAGGGGGCATTACTATGGTATCAAAGCATGATCTTGCCATCCTACAGGGAAAACTTGAAGAGGATGAAATGTGAAGTTTATCTTTAAGATTAATGAATCTATATATAATATTGTGAATCTACACCAAGAAGTATGCCTAACCTTATTAAGGAACACTAGTGCATGATGAGACCATATTGCAATCAAGAAAGTATAGAGATATCACCATTTAGTGTAAAGAAAACAGAGCTTCGAAAGTGCTTGACCATAGCCACAACCTAAGTATTCAATAATGTATAATTTATTTTGATTATTATGATAAAAATTTAAAAATTAAAATAAATAACGGGAAGAGTGGCAATTAAGGGAGAACTGCAAAGGCACCCTATTGCAGTAGCAGTAAGGAAAATTGTTATAAGGGAATCCTATTGCACTTTAATTCAGGAAGAATCACTAAGGCACCCTATTGTTAGCACCTTCCCAAGGAAGCAATTAGGGAAGAATTGCGAGGGAACCCTATTACAATAGTATGTTAGGGAGAACTGCTATAAGGACACCCTAATGCTTTGTGATAAAGGGAAGAATGCTAGGGTACCCAATTGCAGAAGAGACCTAGGCTGCAATCAAGGGAGAATCGTGAAGGGCACCCCATAATTATAGCAACAATTAAGGGAGAACTTCTCTAAGGGCACCCAATTGTGTTGTAAGTGAGGGAGAACCGCTAAGGGCACGCTATTGCAAAATTAGTTGAGGGAGAACAGTTGAGGGCACCCTGTCATAGTAGCAATCAAGGGAGACTCGCTAGTAGGGCACCCTACTACGCCCTAATCATGGGAGAATTGCCAAAGGCACCCCACTACAGAGTAGAGATTGTATCTTCAGAGGCCTAAGAAGAGATTAAGTCTCTCTTAAGAATTAAACAGAGATCGATACTCCTAAAAGGGTATCCATAAGGTCTTGGCCGAGATAAAGTCTTTTCAAAAAATTGTAAGGTTTCCTCAGTAGGCAGGATTCATCGTGGGTCAAGGAAATGCATAACAAGGAGCATGGAAGCACTACCAAATATCAAGATAAGTTTTTCTTTATTTATTTTTTCTTAGTATGTTAGATGAAATATTATGAATTTCTCTACAATTCATAAATTTGTATATCCTAATCTCATATTGAAATTGTAATTTCAGAGTGGCGCAAAAGGATCTAAATGTTTGAGGACAAGCAATTTGAGGAAGGGTGGACTGTAATGCCCCCTATTTTCCTCCAATAAAACTTAATAATAAATAATAAAATAAATAAATTGATTAAAGAATAAATCATAATATAACCTATTTTATTATATTATTAATACAATGAGACGAGAATATAATATAAAGTAACATATGAACACAATGTATAATCTATAATTAGATAAAATATTATTATAATATAATATAAAACAGAAAGAATTAAATAAAAATAAATAATTCAAATAAGATTAGGACACATTATCAACTTCAAATAATCAAGTACAAACATTAGGGGTGAAACCTAAAGCACACAAGATGACATGAATTATAGGTCTATTCACAAAGGACACTACAAACCAATTAAGTCAGCTCAATCGTTCAACAGAAAGAACAGATATATCTTAGGATTGGAATTCATTAAGACGCTAATTATATAATTCAAATTAGAAGGAAAGTGTTAACACTAAGAAAACTTCGATACTTAATCAATATGCATCAATATGTGACCACCAATAGAAATTTAGATGGAATACTAAACAAGCCAAAAGTTGACAATATCCATCAATAAATGAAATTATATACAGGGGTAGCAATCAGAACGGACACTGCTAAGGGCAATATACATAACAGAAATTTTTGATTGATAGAGAGAGAACACAATTTAATTTATTTAGATCACAAAGAACATAATCTATATTTTAATTAGGAACCTATTACATGAAACGGCTCGATGGTGAAGATGTCTCTTTAGTTGAAGAGATATAAGAGTATGATCATTCCCACTTGATTGGGATCATTGAACATTAGATATTTACTAATTTATCCTTCACAAGCTCCTTTGTTGAGAGCGGCATACAAATACATTCGATATCAATGAACAAGAAGAGGGATATGCAACGGCAATAGGGAAGAATGATAACTACAAAACAAACAAATATGAAAGCAGAGTAGAATGGTTATGGGCGTCATAAACTACACAAGCATGGTATCAAACAAGATAAACCAATCAGGATTGGAACAAGCACTAAATTAGAAAACTAGTACAGAAGCCATTCATTATTTAAAAAAATGACTAATGGAAAGAACGTCTATTCTGGATAGAGCGGAAAGGTGTCCATTGTTCCAAAATGCATAATGTTGCCGGACCAAATGCTTGTGAGCATGGTGTATATCAAGTACACAATATGAGGGAGATGATATATCAAAGGCATGAGGATTTTTGTTGGAGATCTTGGGATATTGTACCATCTAGAATAGCAAGAGGTTACCAAACAATAGTTATTAATAGTGTTAGAGATATTATCATAGATCGATCTTTGTACATAATACAGAGTCAGAAATCTATACACAACAAAAATCTATGGGAAACCCTCCAAACTAATCAATCCATTGAATCAAGAAATAATAGAAATGTATATATCAGTAGAATATATAGAAGTTTAAAATAAAACGATGACAAGCATCAGTTTTAGAGATGTAAAATCAATTCACCAAACTCGATGAGAAGGGGATAACTGATTGAGTATAAAAATCATCGTGACCTTGGGAGAAACTCTTGAAAATTGAAGTTTTGAGCAAATAATCTGATAGCCTTGAGAGGATTACGGGAGGGGACATTACATAGAATCAAAAGGTGTGCAAGTGATTCATCTTGCTTATAAGGTGCTGAAATGAGGAAGGGAGATTTCAGCCAAACTAAATGAGCTTTTTACTTATTTCAACCAGCAACTCAAATTTCTTGATGCAAGCCTTAATGTCTAGAAAAGCATGACAAAAGTTGACTTTGTTGTTCTGTGGTTGTGGAATCATCTCTTCAAAAGAGATGTATTATGATTACTTGTGTCTAATGGTCAACAAGGAACAGGTTACACAAGGGTTGGTGGCAGAGACAAAGGCAGCAGTGGGTCGTCTTGACAACCAAGAATGCATGGTCAGTGGATATTTTCAAGAACTCACATGCAAAGTGACTGCTGAAAATGCTGAACTTCCTAAAGAAGAAGATGTTTTGATACAGTTCACAAGATTTATTTGTCTACAGCTTGAGGCGGAAGATTTTGATTTTAGCATGATTGACACTCTGACAAGCTACAAAGCTTCATTGAGTAGTCTGCAGAATAAATTGACAGAGTATAGTAATGTTGTCTCTGAAAGTGCAAACATGGTTCAAAAGTAATTGTTATTACACAACATACAAGAGAACCAGATGTGGCGTGAGTCCCTGCAAAAGTTCAGGGATTTTGCTGACACTCTTTAAAAGCACAATCCTAGTGTCTCAGGCACTCTTTTCCAAGCCTTGATAGGTTAGATCAAGATTGCCAGGCTGCATGTCGAATATGAGCATTTTGTAAATACACAATTACATATAAATGTATATCAATTTCATGCAATCATGTCACAAGTGATTTAGGCTCTGTGACATTGAATAAGTCTAAGTTTATTTTTGGATAAGTCAAGGTGGTTGCTCTGTGACATTGAATAAGTCTAAGATAGTTTATTTTTGGATAAGTAAAGGTGGTTTAGGATCTCCCCTTTTCTCTCCACCTTTTTCACTCCTCTTTTCCTATTTAAAGGAGAGAGCCCATTATAAACAATCATCTTTTATTTTAGGTAAGAAGGCTATACTTGGATATCTTGTATTTTGAAGACTTTGTGATTCATAGTACGATTTTCAGAATGAATAAAAGAAGCAAGATTTTCCAAGCTTTGTGTTGCAAATCTTGAGATTAATTGATGTTTTCTTCTGTTGCATCAGTTAATCATTCATTCTAGAATTCATTTGTTAGATCCTCCAGTTAATCATTTGAGCGTTCAGTTTAGTTTCTTGAAGACTTTATGCTTCAAGAAAAGAGATTGTTATAGTTTAATAGTGGCTGCAATCACTGAGAGTTGAAGACTCTGGGTATTTTATTTAGCTTTAAAGTTAATTGGTACGAGATTTTGCACCTTACTACTTATTATGTTCGTTTCTTGAATCGAATTAATTAAACAAGACTTTGGCCTCTTGTTCTTGATCTACCAAATATAATTGTAATTGTTGTCTTAGGAATTGTTCTTAAGTCAGCTAGTGAACCACAAGTATTATCATAGAAATGGGTACTTTTTGTTGGATTTGAACTCATAGTTGTTCACACACCATTCCTAAAAAAAGAGGAATTGATTAAGAGAACAGCCCATTTTGTAACTTCAGTTAAGTCTCTACTGAAGTCACCTGTGGTAAGAAGGGAGCCTCCCCTATTGCTGAGAGGAGAGATAATCTCACTATATGTTGCTTAAAGCTACAATTTTGTTTGTAGTACTAATTACTTTTAAAAAATCTAGCTGATAGGATTCATATCTTGTCTAGTGAATGAATGTATTGACTTTGATGTCAAACCTATGCTGCAAAAGCCTATGTGGATATCACCGATCTTGTATTCATGATCTAAGAATCATGATCAATTGATTAAAAGTCCTAAGCTCTGAATGTTGTTCATTTTTCATCAGAGTAATAACTTGTGAATTATTTTAGCAAATTATTTGTTGGACCCATGTGATGTTTGTCCATTTAATTATTTCCTTCTGGTCCAAATTTGTGCAGCAGCTAGCATCCATTGACATTATTCCTATTAATTTTTTGTTACAACTAAATACTACTCTCTACCTATACCAGAGGAAAGATGTGCTTGTTTGAGATTTTTTAAGTTTGTTTTACTTCAGATCTGAAAATCTCACTACAAGCCTTAATTAATGACAATTCGGTACTTGCAGTCGGGGTGAAAATATAGCCAACTAGTCAGTTACATTTATTGCGAAATCCCATTGGAATTTTGGTTTTTGTTGAATATTAGGGAGCTTCCCCTTATGTTTTGAATAATGGTTCTACCATACATAGTTTTGCATTCTGTATTGTCCTAAAATGGGCAATTAAAATGCTACTAGTAGGAACCCAAGGTTACACCAGAGATAAAACTCATTTGCTACCAGGAGGTAAAATTAAAAAAGAAGAGAACTGTTTAGGCAATTGCAACTATGGTTAATTCCCCCCCTGATTTGAATACCTAATTAATACGCTCTTGCCTTGGTGCACAAATAAAATGTTATTCACCATTGAGACTTCAACCAATTGCATTCTTAATGCTTACATTTTCCTGATAATATTCCTAGAACACAAAATTTTCTTGAAAGTATCACTTGGAACCAAGAGAAGCATCATAATGTGGGATGGTTGCTAGAAATTTTTATTGAACCAACATAACTTGCCATGTTGCAAGGAAAACATATTGGGATTTGTTGCTGAATTGAATATTGAAGGGAGCAGCTTCAAAACATCTAGTTTAAATTATATCAGTAGATCCTCAAGTCATGAAAAATACTACGGTGATTAAGACTCAGAGTATGGTGTTTATGGTAAATTTGTCCTTTCAAAATGAAACATGTTGAGACTTTATGGAATACCTTGGAGGGGTTGGTCATGGATGTGATTGTTGAACTCAAGAATATCATCTTAATTGTGATAACAAATGTAATAACATAAATAACAACAAAGAAAGTTCTTGAGAAGTGGGCATGACTGAAGAATGGGAAAGCTCAAATTAGTGAACATTTCCCAAATACAAAATAGGAATTAGGGGCCACACGGGATTGCTTAAATCTTGTGAGTTGCAACTGCAGAGTTTATCCATGGAGAAGAGGTCCTAGGTTGGGGCCCATACGGAGGGATATTATCATTCTTGTAAAAACACATGAACGGTTGCAAGGTGTCAGATATTGAAGTTACAAGACATTTTCAGTTTGGAACAAAGGGAATGATACAAGTAAACGACATGGTGAAGTTGCAGTGCTTATACATGAGAAGTGGTACGGTATTGTAAAATGTAATGTCCCTTCTTTGGGGACATTAGAAATATTAAGAAGGGACGTATTTACAATATTAAGTTTGACCATGTGAGCTGGAAATTTATTATTAAAGGTCAAATTAATATTCCAAGTGGCTACAAGAGGATGAGGAGAGATAAGACGAAAAACCTAGAAAGGAAGTCGAAGGGTCGCCATTGCGAGAATATAAGGAGAAGAGACCCTTTCCTTTTGGTATGCTTGATTTGTTATTCTAATTTTCAGTTCTCTCTTGTGAGAGTCATTAAGAAAGCTTCAGCTTTCAGCCAGTGTGAGGACATAGCCCCTTGTGCAGGCAGGCAGTGGACACAAACCCATTATCCGTGGAAATATCATTTCAGGTGTCCCATTTGTGCTTACAGGTTCTTATCTTGTTTTACAATCTGACTGTAAAATATGTGCATAAGATTGGATTGCGGTTAGATGGTTATTGTATTGTTGTTGTATAACACAATAACGTTTTAGAAGTTATCTGGAAGTTGTTGGTTATTATATTGCTATTATTTAAGGCAGTAATATGCTTCTGGATTGTTGAAAAGCTGTTGATTTAGTTCTTTTGATTTGTACTACATTTTCATATGCTTGAGTCTTTAATATCATTTTGAAAAAGGCAAATTAATTAGAGAGAGTTTGGGTTTTATTTGTTGTCTGTATTTTCATCTGCATGTGGATGTATTTCTGAATGTATTATTTAAGAATGAGTTTGAGCAAATATCTATCTCAGATATCATCTGTTATTCATAATTGTTGGTTATTTGTTAAGTGGGTTCGTACTCTGAGATTTACATAAAAGGGAAAACGGAAAATCAGGTTCAAGACAATACAGTGCTGGTTGGGTTTATTACAGTGCTGTTATGGGTCATTATAGTGGTATCAAAGCTGGCTTTTCTGCCAACCTGTGAGGTTTTACAAAATATTAAAGGGGAAAATTGCTTTGGTCAGAGACAGGTATGTGTGGCTTCCATTATTTATAGAGGCAAGTCAATAGTCTACATTCAGAGTTTAGTAAATAAGGATGTATGACTGGTAGGATTTGGTGTAATACCATTGGTGATGTCAATTTGTGGAAATCTGGATATTGTATGGGAGGATGGAATTCATCTTGTTATATCCAAGTCCACCATAACATTTGCAGCAGGTAACATTCAACAGGCGAACTGAACTATCAACAACAATGGTAACAAGGGCGGGAAATGCATTATTCGTGAGCAAGGGGTAAGACACGAGCGGACTAGAAGATTGCCGAACACGGTACTAGAAGTAGGTGACTCCTTATTGGATAAGAAGTTTATAGTCGTGACTTTTTCTCCAAAATGGGGAGTTACGAGATCATCTACAGGTGACGGCATATATTTTATGGTCATTACCAATAGTGGCCGCGACTTGGAAAGTGGTGACATATAAACTTTGGGCTGTGTGTTACTTCAAGACGTGAGCCAAAATGGGAGTCAGCAGCAGCAAACTATTTTACGACAATGAAAATGCAATCTTTGAACTTGGGATCTCGAAATATCTTCCCCTTGAATTGATTTCATCTGAAAATGTATGCAGCAGTAAAGATTCAAGCAATTATCAATTGCGGGTGAATAGTTTCCAATGAAGTTTGGATGGACACTCACCAAGGAGAAAAACTATTAAAATTGTGTTTTGGGAAATAGTTGAAAGTGACGAGCCCTCGGTTTATCAAGAATGACTTGGCAATATCGAAAAATAAATAAAATAATATTGTTGATTGTTGACAGGCACTCAAAGTAATGTATGGGTTCCTGGCAAAGACGTTACCCCATCCGATTTAATTTGATGCAAGAAAACATGGAGGAGATTTTTCTTTGGTGGATATGAGACAAAATGGTGGTAGCAAACAAAGGTGAAGGCATGGCCCACACAAGACATCGCATCTATAGTAGTAGTAGTGGTATTGGTAGGAGCTGACAGTGCGAGTAGACAGGAGTGTTGGAGGCTCGAGAATGTCCGAGTGGGTCTAACGGTGGTCCAGACGGCAACTGCACAGGCCATCCATCTTCTACACTAATAGAAAATCGTATATTGTCTGCCATGTATAATTACAAGTATGGTCAATATCTTTTTGATAATGGGAGCTACGAGGAGGCGCTGGAACAATTTTTGGCATCTTCACTAGATATTAGTGAGATATTGGCCTTATATCCCTTATTGAAACTTCCAAAACATTCTAATGATACTCCATCCAAGCACGCGCTTGAACCATCTTCCAATATTTTGTATGAACAACACCTTACAAAGACATTTTCTAATACATCGGATGAAGTTGAAAGCAAATCCCTATCACAAGATGAAGAAAATTATAAATCTTCAAATGGAAAGCTAAATCATAATTCTCTTAGTGTTCTTATCAAGTATCTGTCAAAAAGGAGAAAGAATATTATTGGAAAAGCAGCAACAGAAGACACAGATGAAGTTGTTACAGCAGCAATCGAAGATGCAAGTTCATCTACGAATTCTTGGAGGTCAAGCAATTCAAACAAGCATGGTAGTAATATTAGAGGAGGCAGAAGTGCTAGAGAAAAGGCAACAATACTGGATACTGCTCTTGTTCAGTGCTTACTACTCATAGGACAGTCTTTTGGAGCACTAGAACTTCTTGGATGTCCAAATTATTGTGATGAAAAGATTTGTGAGGAGTTCATGCAGCAAAAAGGTCATTACTTGCAATTGATAGAACTATATAAGTATAATGAAAGGCACAAGGAAGCTCTTAAGCTTCTTAATCAGCTAGTCGCGCGTTTAGATTGTCTTCCTGTACCTCCTGCAGATACACAATGGCTTGGGTTTGAATCAATTATAGAATACTTGAAGCCACTCAGGGGTCTTGATCCTACTCTTGTGCTAGACTGTTCAACTTGGATCGTTGAAACTTGTCCCCAACAGACAATCGAATTATTCTCATCTACGGACCTGCCTCTCCCTCCAAATTTAGTGAGTTCATACCTCAAGCAGCATGCACCGCACATGCAAGTTACATATTTTGAGCTTTTACACCAAGATTTAGAGTGCGAATGTGAAAACCAAAGAAAAATAACAGAATCTGAAATTGAAAAATGGACAAAACGATTAACCCAAGCTGAAGCTACAACATATGAGCAACAAAAGGTTGATAACCTCCATGATGAACGATCTAGTAATGGAAGAGTCAAAGGTCTGGGTGGATTGGAATCTGAATACTTTATGGCGAATAAACAGCTTGAGGATCAGATCAAAACCTTGGAAAGTCAAAAGGTATACGTGCAGCAAGGTTTAAACAAACATTTAGAACTGGCCAAACAAGAGAAAGAAAATGCAAAAAGGACCTTAGAAGAGAAAAACTTGAAGATAATCAAGGAAACAACAAAGTGTAAAATGCGACACCCTAAAACAAAGCTAGAACAGAAAGCAGCTTCCTTAAAATTGGAGGATATCTAGGAAAAGAATGAAAATGCTACAGCAGTCATGTCAAGTGTTCAGCAAAACAAAAATCAGAAATGGTATTTCAAAACAGAGGTACTTTGTATGTATGATGAGTACAAAAAACTTCCCCCGAAGATTCAAGAGGAATTAGCCTTTAGTGATTTCATAGAGTTCCATCCAAAACTGCAAAGCAAGTCCGATTTAGCAAAAATGAAGTACCTTGAAGTAGCTCGTGATCTCCTTGCAAAAGACCAGTGCAAAACTATGTGTAATGAATTTTCAACGGAGCAAAATTATCTAATAAGGGACCTTGAAAAAGAAGAGGAGTCAACCCACAATGATTTACAGCCTTCCAGCAACCACATAGAGGATGCTACCTAGTGTACAAGTTTTTATGTTGGTGATTTGGATGTTAGTGTTGACAAACAAGCAAATGAGGGCGGATGCACACGAGGTAATAACTAATTGGAAATTGTGTGATGAACCATATATTACCCACACCCATGACAGAAATGCAGAGGGACATACCGAGATGACCCTACAAAACGATGAACCACTTCGAAATGACAATCATGGAATGCATACCTTAAGGAGCCAGTTGAGGGTTAATAAGGATAGAGTTGTGGCTTCTCTAGTACATTATGACAACACTCACAAGTTGGTTGAGGGTATCTACATGAAGGCACAAAGGGAAGAGAAGGAGTTTGGCCTATTGCTGATCTGCAAGTGGTCAAACCAGCTCTTGAGACTATGAAATCAAATTATTTATATTTGCTTTCCGACAGGGATAACATTCTTAAGGTTGCTGAAATTCATATGGATCAGTTGGATAAAGAAAGGAATGAGATTATGGAGCTCAAAAGGGAGCTTAAGTATACTCATGAAGCATTGAATGATGCTTGATTTTCTTTTCAGAAAGAAGAAAATCAAATCAAGCTCATGGAATACTCTCGGGAATGTGAGAATAGAATGAGGCAGGAGTTCTTCGAGGAAGTCATTAACGAACTTGAGAGCATTTAGCAGATGTATGACTTGGATAGCTGCCCCCAAACAGTTAAGTAGCAAAACATCAAAACACTTTCAGCTTGTTGACAACCCTTTGTTTGAAGTTGTTGTCGACTGGACATCCGACAATCTGCTTTTTGTGTTAAATGAGGGATCATCTCTCGTTTGCCATGAAGAGGAAGAGTTTGATTTCAAACTTTGGGATCTTGGCTCAAATCCTAGCAGTGAATACGGATCTCAACATGGGAATGATGAATCAACTTCTATTGCTTATTATTTGATCAGCCCTAACATATTTTCCGGTTTCACCCCATTCAGGAGTTGGGTGAATTTTCTTCATCAGCCTCTGAACAGTTCTCAATGGAGTATTTATGTGAGACTTCTAGTTAGATTCTCAGCATCTTTCATATTCATAGCACCTATGCGCGTGGGAATTCTCCAAGTTTATGCCGACAGTATGAATTTTGATGTCCATGGGATGGTGGTTTCAACTTTTGAGCAGCTCATTTCTTACATCATCCATTTAGGTCAAGTCTTCACACTCTATTGGATTATATATGGACCTTAGATATATTTCTATCTCATCGTAGTAGCAAGGCAGCGTAATAGAATATGGGATCCAGAGATTCGGTTGACAGGTGGTTTGCAGAGTGGTACCGTGCTTCACATTCTAGCCGGATTTGTTGTCAGTTTAGGCTACTGGGTTAACTACAGATTTATATGGGATCCTGGTACGTATTGCTTGAGGGAAAGCAATCTCAAGGAGGGGACATTTGTAATGTCCCTTCTTTGGGGACATTAGAAATATTAAGAAGGGACGTATTTACAATATTAAGTTTGACTATGTGAGCTGGAAATTTATTATTAAAGGTCACATTAATATTCCAAGTGGCCACAAGAGGATGAGGAGAGATGAGACGAAAAACCCAGAAAGGAAGTCCAAGGGTCACCTTTGCGAGAATATGAGGAGAAGAGACCCCTTCCTTTTGGTATGCCTGATTTATTATTCTGATTTTCAATTCTTTCTTGTGAGAGTCATTCAGAAAGCTTCAGTTTTCAACTAGTGTGAGGACGCAGCCCCTCGTGCAGGCAAGCAGTGGACGCAAACCCATTGTCCGTGGAGATATCCTTTCAGGTGTCTCGTTTGTGCTTACAGGTTCTTCTCTTGTTTTACAATCTAACTATAAAATCTATGTATAAGATTGGATTGTGGTTAGATGATTATTGTTTTGATGTTGTATAATACAATAACACTTTATAAGTTATCTAGAAGTTGCTGGTTATTATATTGCTTCTGTTTAAGGCAATAACATGCTTCCGGATTGTTGAAAAGTTGCTAGTTTAGTGCTTTTGATTTGTACTGCATTTTCATATGTTTGAGTCTTTAATATCATTTTGAAAAACGCAGATTAATTGAAGAAAGTTCGGGTATTTTTTGCTGTTCATATTTTCATCTACATGTGGATGTATTTCTGAATGTATTATTTAAGAATGAGTTTGAGCAAATATCTATCTGAGATATCATCTGTTATTCATAATTGCTGGTTATTTGTTAAGTGGGTTCGTACTCTGAGATTTACATAAAAGGGAAAATGGAAAATCGGGTTCAAGACAGTACAATGCTGGTTAGGTTTATTACAGTGCTGGTATGGGTCATTATATAAAATTCCAAAAGGAAGACCCAAACAAACAATACATTTGGCTGAAAATAACAGTGACTGATATAACTTTAAAGAATATTTAAACCAATTTCTCACACCAAATTCTCAGAAAAGTTAACAGATAATTCATGCAAAAACATTCAGATTCAACCACTAAAATATCAGCAAATAACAGTATAAGAATTTCTATTTAATATTACTTTCAGCAGTACATGTAAAATACCAGCACGAATATGTTTTCCCAAATGAATATCACAATCAAACTCTTCAGTAAAATAAAAATTAAACTCCGATCGTAAACATGGAAGTTAACAGCCAGATTGGAGAATAAGGGATAAGGGCAAGCACAAGTGAGACACCCGACATGACGTCTCCCCATGAACAATGGGATCTCGTCCATTGTCTTCGAGCTCAAAGGTTTCCATCCTCAAACTGGTTATAGTTGAGCTTCTAATTTTTCAAGAGAAGAAATCTGAAAATCCAATCCAATATTCAAGCATGCTAAACTAGATCAAGCTTCCTTCCTTCAATGGACAATGCAGTGACTCTTTAGTTTCCCCTCCCTGTTGGTGCAGGAGCACCTGATCGAGCAACAAACCCTACAAGGTCAACAAGGCATAGGAATGGTGTACAAGGGTCTATAAGACCAATTTGTAATGTGTTGAGACCAGTCATAGCATTTCAGTATAATGATAAATGTAGAAGGAATGTAAGTCCTAATGGTCCTAATAAGGATATTGGCACAATAGGTGCCCAAAGGATCTAAGGGATGTAATAAGTCATGAATGATGTAAAAGGATTCACAAGAAGGTCCTTGGTCAGTTTTATGGTCTTAGGAAGGCATTTGTTTTACAAATTTGAATTTTTGAATTGCAACGGCTAGTTATTTTGGGCACATACTTGGAAGTTTGATTAGTTTTGTTAGTTATGCATACATTTGATCAGAGAAGGGTTGCAAGAGCATTGTAACACCTATTACAAGCCAAAGGAGGCAAAATAAAGGTGTGCTTAACTGGCAGGTTGGCAATAAAGTTACTTTCTGATTTCTGCAATTTCTGGTCCATTTTCCTTTCATTTGATTGTTCTTAGGACTGCAACTTCGTTCTGATATGCTAAACCCATTTTTGTTGCTCTGGCAAGGCATTCATGCATTATTGAATTCATTTTGAAGTCTAAACCAATCTAATTTATATGCCATTTCCTGACTGTATTGTCCAAGTGTTAGGAAAACAGCAACTAGTTTGAGAGTCTAATGTCATCAGACCCATTCCACGTTATGTTTGATTATTGTTTCTTGTAGAATGGGTCCTCAATGATGTATAATATGTTCCAGTAACAAAATTACTTGCAGGGATGGAGTATTGAAGGGTGCCAACCAAAGAGATGACTGATTTGCCTTGGAAAAGGGCATGAAAAGTAGGCACAATTAATGGATCTGAGAAAGTACAATAAGGAGGGTGGTATTTTATGGTAGAAGGTGTTTGGGCATGTCCAAGAAAAGGTAAGGAGATATTAATTCAGAGTTAGAAAGTAGTTTTGACAGAGTTTATAGAAAGCCCTAGTTGTGTAGCCTATTTGATGAGGGTTGGTAGAAGCCCTAATGAATGAGTAGATCAGAGAGAACTAATGCTGAAATCCTTAGTTTGGTGACACACAAAGATGTCAGGGGGAGTTTGGGATTTATATTCTAAGTTTTAAGACTACTTGCTTTGTAAAAGTGGCCTAATTTGGCCTCAAACAGCAGTAAATTGCTCTAGATTATCAGATTGGTCCAAAAGAGTGGTGCTTGGCCTTCAAGTATGTTGAATAACTCTGAAAAGTGTATCGAAAAGCAGATTAGCTTGTCTAGTGTTTTAAGCAGGATTGGAGAAAAGTCTAGAAAACGGGTCTGGCAGGGCTGCTAGCATAATTTTGCTATTTTGCAACCAGTTAATTTGTACCACTGCGAAATGGCGATTTGATTCAAATCATGGATAGTTGAAGGGGTTTGCTAAGCCTAGAGGAGTTGGGAGGAATTTGGAGTGTGGGATACTTGATTGGAAGGATTATATAGGCCTATTGAAGGGTTGGACATTAGTTAGTTATGTATTTGTTTGAGGAGTTTGATGCATGAAATGATCAGAGGGTTTATACCTCTACACATAGTGGTATCAGAGCCTCTAGTAGATTCTAATGGGAGTTCGGAAGACAAGAAGTTGTGAGAGGAGTTGTGGTATAGTCAATATGTCACCTAAGCAACAATTGGCAAGAGATAACTGGGAATTGAAAGAAACCTTGGAGGCAACTGAAAGAGAGATGAGGCAAATGAGAAGGGAAAATCCAGCATTAGTGGCAAGGTTGGAAGCCATGGAAAGAGAGCCTAGGAGAGGTTCGCCAAGGAACAATGGAGGAGAGGATGATGAAGTACTACATGAAGGAGGATCAGAATGAGAGGAATAGAGAAGAAGAATTTGATCCTGATGAAAGGAAGATGTTGAGATTTTTGAAGGCAGTACAAGGGGGTGCAAGTACAGTCCCTATGGATTTGCCCATTTATCATGGAAAAATGGACAACGAAGAAGTTACTTTGAAGTAGAAGACATGGAGGAAGAGAAAAAGATGAAATTTGCTAAAGTGAGGCTAAGGGGTACTGCTCTAACTTGGTGAAATAGTGTGCCGATGGAAAGACTAGAAAGAGGAATGGCTAAGAATCACTACATGGGGTAGGATGACGGCCATGGTGAAGAAACAATTTCTTCCTTCTGATTTTCCTATTCAAATTAAAAGGTTGAGACAGAATCTAAAGCAAAAGGAGATACTTTATGTCCTATACTGAGCAATTTCACAAGCTTAGTATTAGAGGAGGATTGAAGGATGAAGATGAGAAGGTTGCAAAGCATCTTAATGGCTTAAGATACAACCTACAAACTAAGATAGGGTTGAGTGTACCTAAGGGCAGAGGAAAGAGTGAAAAGAAAACAAGAGAGACAAGGTAGCAATGGTGGAGGTGGCACAAACAGATGTAAGGGCAGACCTACCCAAGAGAATCAGAGTCAAGGTGACAAGACAAAGGCAAGGAAACAAATTCAGAGCAAAGAGGAGGATATAGAGGTGTTGGCAGATTTGGAGCAGGTAGAGGATCTACTGTCTTTATAGGAAGATGCTTAATATGTAATGAGGTAGGACTGCTGTCTTTCAGGTGTCCAAAGAACAAGAACAGTGAGACAAGAGTGCACTTAGCTGAAGAAGAGGTAGGAAGAAGCAAAGATTGGGAATGCAGATCCAATCATGGAAGGTAATTTCCTCATGGTTAAAAAGGGTCCATTTCAGTAATCAGTACAACTAAAGATATATAGCTATCTTCGGGACACAATGTAAGAGCCAAGGTAAGATGTGTAAATTAATTATTGATACAGGGTCACATGATAACCTAGTGTCATGTCAAATGATTAATAAGTTGCATTTGAAGAGGATTCCTCATAATAAACCTTATAGGGCAACACGGGTCAGTAAAAAGGAAAATCTTTTGGTTCGATAGCAAGCCTATGTTGGATTTTCTCTTGGGGATTACCATGATAGGGTGTTGTGTGACATTGTGCCAATGACATGTTGCCATATCATTTCGAGAGACCTTAGCAATACCTAAGGAGAACTTTGCATAATGCATACACTAACTCTTTCATTGTTCATAAAGATGGTAAGAAGTTTGTGTTAACTCCTTTACAAGATGACAAGTTGGTTAATTCAAGCATTGTGTGCTGTGGAGGAAAGAAATACATGTATTTGCAGGGTAAGGGCCAGGTGCGAGTACATATCATTGAGCAGCAGCAAACTAATTGTATGGACCATTTTAAGGAACAATCAGATATGCAGTACCAAGGTGTACACAACAAAGTGATGGCGGGGAGCATTAAGTGCCCAACTAATAAGCAGGTGCAAAAGAAGAGATGGTATGACAGCAAAGGACACATGGAGGAGTCATTTGGACCTTGAAAAGACAGAGAAAGTGGTCCAGCAACAGACCAAAGATGATTGTACAAAATAGAGAATTGAGCATGCATTTTTCCTAATGATTGTTCTGAATTGAAAGCAGGTTGTAGGTGGAAAGACAACTCATCTCTTGAGTTCTTATTGCAACAGAATCCCAATAGGAAGATAAGTAACAGAGAGCCTTCAAGAAGGATGCATGGTGTGAAGGCAAGGCCCCTTTTCTCTTGGGACAAGAGAATTTTCATGGGGAGAGTATGGTGCAGGAGCACCTGGCAGAGAAATGAACCCTATAAGGTCAACAAGGCATAGGAAGGGTGTACAAGGTGTTACAAGATTCAAGAAGAGTTGGCAGATTAACGGATTTCCGGATGATTGATTGATGAACAGAGGAACAAATGTGTTCCTTATAAAGAATTAAAAGGACGTTGTTTCTAAAAGAAACAACGTAGACTGAAGACGGAATTAGAAACAAAACTAGAGACAGGATAGGAAACATTCCTATTTGGACTGAAGAAAAAAAAGACGGGATAGGAAACATTCCTATCTAGACTGAAAGATGGACTACAGACAAGTAGTTGACTATTATAGAAAGTATAAGATATTATCTTAATACCCTCCCTTAATGGTCAACGTACGGATGTCGGAACATTCTGTGATAACTGAGACCCTCCCTGGATCTACAGAATGCTGAAACCAAGAAGCTTTGCCAGAAGAGTGCTATGACTCAAAATAAGTTGCATTTACAAAACTTCGTTTTTGTGGAAAAAACGGTAAAACCCAGAATCTCACACAACCTTGCGTATTACAGACAACTTGAAATGATTTTTGAGGAGAAAATCAACAAACCCAGAATCTCACACGACCTTGCGTATTACAGACAACTTGAAATGATTTTTGAGGAGAAAATCAACAAACCCAGAATCTCACACAACCTTGCGTATTATAGACAACTTGAAATGATTTTTGAGGAGAAAATCAACAAACCCAGAATCTCACGCAACCTTGCGTATTACAGACAACTTGAAATGATTTTTGAGGAGAAAATCAACAAACCCATAAAAATAGAAACAGATTCAGAAGGCGAAAAATGCAACTTCGCCTTGATCAGGAAACGGAGAAGTCGGATGCTGCTTAACACCCAGACCAAGTTGATCGGTGTTTCGATATTCAAAGATTGCGATGATGCTCTGCTTCCAGGTTCCATAATTGCGACCATTGAATTTGGAATTATGTTCGAGCAGAATATTTGTCAGAGATGCCATGGCATGTTTTTCAATGAAAAACTGTGAAAATTTATGAAGGCACGTTCTTCGAGGCAAAAATACGAAAGACCCAGACGAATTAGAGAATGACCCAAAAGAGAGCTCGAAAAACCCAGAAGGAATCTGCTGTCGTTTTCTGGATCCGCTGGCTCGAAAATCGAGGCACAAAAATCTAGGCACCCAGAAAAAACGGACGACAACCCAGTTGAGTTCTCAAAAAACCCACCAAGAATCTGCAAACAAAATATTTTTTCGACCCCAAAAATTAGGGTTTCGAAAAAAAAGGCCCTGGCTGAAAAAGGCTTGAAAAAACTACAGATTTCTTGATAAAAATGGCAAATTTTTTTCCAAGGATCGATGTGCATGGACGAATGGGGCTAGAGTGTGCTGAACAAACACAGGCAGACCCGAGTTCGAGAATTTCTCTAGGCCGAAAACCCTAAGCGGGTTTTAGAGAAATTCAATAGAAATAATTTTGAAAAAATTTAAACAAATAATTTCACGAAGAAATTATAAATTTTTTCGAAAAAATTTAAGTAATAGCTCTGATACCATGTTACAAGATTCAAGAAGAGTTGGCAAATTAACGGATTTCCGGATGATTGATTGATGAACAGAGGAACAAATGTGTTCCTTATAAAGAATTACAAGGACGTTGTTTCTAAAAGAAACAACGTAGACTGAAGACGGAATTAGAAACAAAACTAGAGACAGGATAGGAAACATTCCTATTTGGACTGAAGAAAAAAAAGACGAGATAAGAAACATTCCTATCTAGACTGAAAGATGGACTACAGACAAGTAGTTGACTATTACAGAAAGTATAAGATATTATCTTAATACAAGGGTCTATAAGACAAAATTATAATGTGTTAAAGACAATCATGGCATTTCAATATAATGAAAAATGTAAAGGAATGTAAATCCTAGTGGTCCTTATAAGGACCATAGGATCAAAACATGTAATATCGGCGCAATAGGTGCCCAATCAGTCTAAGGGATGTAATAAGTCGTGAATGATGTAAAAGGACCCACAATGAGGTCCTTGCGTCAGTTTTGTGATCTTAGGAAGGCATTTATTAAGGTTTACAAATTTGAATTTTTGAATTGCAACAGCGAGTTAGCTTTGGGTGGGTACTTGGATGTTTGATTTGTTTTGATCGTACCTTTGATCAGAGAAGGGTTGCAAGAGCATTGTAACACCTATTTAAAGCCAAGGAAGGCAAAATAAAGGTGTGTAACTGGCTTAAGATTGGCAAAAATATTAAATCCCAATTTCTGCAGTTTATGGTTCATTTTCCTTTCATTTAATTGTTCTTAAGACTGCAACTTCATTCTGATGTACTAAACCCATTCTACTTGCTTTGGCAAGGCGCTCATGCATTATTGGATTCACTTTGAAATCTAAACCAATCTAATTTACACGGCATTTCCTGATCATGTTGTCCCAGTGTTAGGAAAAGAGCAATAGTTTGAGAGTCTGATGTGATCACACCCACTCTACTTTGTGTTTGATTACTGTTTCTTGTAGAATGGGTCCTCAATAATGTATAATATGTTCTAAAAACAAAATCCGTTGCAGGGATGGAGTATTGAAGGGTGATCATCAGAGAGCTGACTGATTTGCCTTGGGAAAGGGCATGAAAAGTAGGTACAGTAATGGGTCTGAGAAAGTGCCTTAAGGAGGGTGGTGTTTTAAGGTAGAAGGTGTTTGGGCATGTCCAAGACAGGGTGAGGAGACTTTGATTCAGGCTTAAAAAGGAGTTTTGACGGGGTTTATAGAAAGCCCTAGCTATAGAGCCTATTTGGTGAGGCTCTAGTAGAAACCCTATTGAATGAGTAGATCTGGGAGAACTAATGTCAAAATTCTTAGTTTGGTAACACATGGAGATGTCAGGGTGAGTCAGGGTAAGTTTTAAGACTACTTGCTCTGTAAAAGTGGCCTAATTAGGCCTTAAACAACAGTAAATTCTTTAGATAGTCAGATTGGTCCAAAGGAGTGGCACTTGGCCTTCAAGTATGTTAAATAACTCCGAAAAGGGTATCTGAAAAGCAGATTAGTTTGTTTAGCGTTTTGAGCAAAATTGGAGAAAAGATCAGATAACAGGTCTTGCAGGGCTGCTAAGATAATTTCGCAACCAGTCAATTTGTACCCCTGCAAAAGGGCAATTTGATTCAAATTGTGGATAGTTGAAGGGGTTTGTTAAGCCTAGAGGAGTTGAGAGGAATTTGGAGTGTGGAATCCTTGGTTGGAACTATTATCGAGGCCTATCCAAGGGTTGGAGATGAGTTGATTGTGTGACTGTTTCAGCAGTTTGGGGTGTGAAATGATCAGAGGGTTTATACCTCTGCATCAGCTGTCTCTTGTTCTTTTATTTTTTTAAGTCAAATGTTCTTTTTCTACTTGAGAGAGAAATAAAGCCCCTTTTAAATATAAAGTGACTTATATATGTGTCTTAATTTAATAGTCACTTTATTAAATAACTATTAAATATTTTAGCATTCAAAAAAATAACCAATCGAACTCGGAGCATGTGTGATAGACTGTTGGAAAGATCTCAGCAATCTGCTCCAAGTCCAATACTGAAATGCCAAAAAAAGAGAACCTGTTGACTTACTACAAATAGTAAGTATCCGAGAAACCTCACTAAACCACTCTGAGTGGCCTGAATTTGAACGTGCCTATAATGTCCCCTGGTGGACTTTACTTTGATATATCCCTATTAAGCTACTTGCAGACTTATTCCATATATACTCTCCATTTTTGCCATTGTCCCTTACCCCTTTCCTCAAAGTCGATATTATATATAGTTTTATTCTCAAAAGTCACGCCTTTTCATAATTGATAATGCCTTGTTAATAATTAAATTATATTTATATTAAAAATATATTAACAACATATATTATATATATTAAATATATTTCTATTATTAATTTTTTTTTTTTTTAAATATTACTATAATATTTTCACTTACATATTATGACTATTAACTTAAATATTTAATTATCAATATCTTCTAAGATTATAATGTGATCATAACTTTATTAATATTATTTTATGTATTTATTTATACCCTATTTTTGACAGGGATATCACAGTCCTCCCCTCTCAAATAATTGTTTATACATAGTTTTTCTTGTAGAACCATCATACAAAGCATATAATTAGATGCAAGAGAAATTTAGTATGAATCAAAATGCATGAAAACACAAAGTATACACGAAATAGACATATGAATGCATGAAAACACGAAGCAGACACATGAATGCATGAAAACACAAAGCAAACATGATGTAGACACATAATACATGCATTCTTGATTAATGGCTTGCAGTTCACTAGAATCAAGAAGATGATTTACAAATTCGATCATTAGTATATATGTGTATGTATAATTTTCAAGAAAATGTGAGTCAAGATAATTTATTCCAAGTCAACCCGATACTTCCACATGAGATGGCTTACTTAGGGGGATGCTTGTTTTGCACTTATTATCATTCTTTAGTCGAGAAGAACACTTAGGATGTAAACAAATTGCTTAGGCGCCAAACTCAAAGTCTTCCTCAAGGTTTTTGTGGATCCAAGCCCAGAATCCCATCTTGGAATGAACTCAAGGCAACTTAATCCCATCTTGGTCGGACCTCAAGGCAACTATAGGGACGCTGACCCTACCCATCTTGGAATAACCGGTTGGTTGGATTTACACTAGCCTAAAAAGATTGATGAGATACCATAGGTTGCTTTGACACCAAACTCAACGGTCTTCCTCAAGGTTTCTGTGGATCCAAGCCCTTAATCCCATCTTGGAGTAACCTCAAGGCAACTTGATCCCAACTTGGTCAATACTCAAGGCATCGTACAAGGACGTTGATCCTTACCTGTCTCAAAATAACCCGTTGGATGGATTGAAGTAGACTTTCTGTGTACACTGTCCCTATCCATTTCTCTAGTTATAATGGTCATGAACATGGTGCTATTGAAAAACATGGATGATAGATGATATTGAGGGTACTTAACTTAGTTAAACACAAATCTAATGTGTTAAAAGAATGTTCATTGTATTGTTGTATAAGTAGTTGTGTCTCTATTTGGTTTATCAACATAAGACTGTGAAGGCAGTAGAATACACACACACACACACTCATAGATATGTATGTATGTATGTATGTATGTATATATCTATCTATGTATGTATGTATATATCTATCTATGTATGTATATGTATATCTATCTATCTATGTATGTATATGTATATCTATCTATGTATGTATATGTATATATATATATATATAATACTCCTAATGGATCCCTTATTGTAATGATCCTTTTTATTATCCTTGACTTTGCTAAACTACTCGCATTTCTTTTGTTGACTGCACTTTATTTCCTTGCGCACTTTACTCCTTCCCTCCCACTGTACAGGGGATTTTAAACCAAGTTTAAGAAACTTATTTTTACTTCCCACATCAGATGGTTTAAGACAATTTATTAATTGTTTTTTGCTTTCCCCTGATCAATTGATCTTCTGCGATCAAGTTCGTGTCATGGACATCGGAACTTGATAACAATAGTCGTAAATAGAAGATACATCTGGTAAACAAACAAATAGCTTTCAATATTTTAATTATGGGTGTCTCTGATTGATAGTATAGGACCATATCCAACTTTGATTTAAAAGTTCTTTCATGTTTATTCTTATTTATTTCCTTCGATCGTGTGCAAATAAGTCCCTTATTATTTTATTTTTTTCCTTTTTGTACGTCTTTCTCTTATCTTTTTTTTTCTCGATGTGGCACTTAGTATGCATAATTCATTCGCGATTTCAATTTTTATTTGGATAATTCTCCCAGCAATGAGTTTCAGGCTCCAAAACCCTATTACGGCTCTCTTAGAGGATTACATAGCCTTGGGCAATTTTTTTCAAGCAGCTACAATCAATCAAGCACCTCTAGATAATAGTTTCAAGTTTTGCAAGGTCCGTATAATCTTAGAGCAGATAACCATATTCAGTCATGAGATGTCTTTCTATGCGAACTCACAATTCAGATTAAAAGCGCAATCAATTCTTTGTCTCAAAATTATTATTTTTTGCAAGGAATATGGCCTGTGCTAACATATTCGAACAAATACTATAGTCCAAGCTTATACTTCTCCGCCGAATATTTGTTTTGAACTTTAATTACATTGTGCATGGCTCCATAATATTTAATTCGCTCTAATATTTCTTTGGTCGATTATAGTAAAATATGTTGGAATATATATTCTTCAGACTTTGATGTGACCAATATTATTTCATATGCTATTTGAGAACTTCATTCAACTATTTCTCTGATGAAATATTTGCTTAATTACATTGACAATGATTTTTTTTCTCTTTTGTTAAGCCCCAATATAGTCAGCTCCAAAAAAAACTTTCACAACCACGACCTATCAAGAGTTTGCTTCACACAATTAGTTGTTTATTCATTGCACCATTTAATATTCAGAAATATTAAATACTATTCAAATTTATCTCAAGCCAAAGGTATTTTGCAAAACTTAAAATAGTAGAAGTTTATGCTTATTTCCCAAATATGATTATTAATTACTTCAGTTCTCCAAATCGATAACCGTTCAGGCTGGTAGTAGACACTTCTCTAATACCATTTGTAATGTCCCCTGGTGGGACTTAAACATTTCCCCATTAAGCTATTTGCAAACTTATTTCATGTATACTCTCCATATTTCCCATTTCCCACTGCCTCTTTCGTCAAAGTTAATATTATGCATTGTTTTATTCTTAAAAATCGTGCCTTTTCATAATTGATAATACCTACTTAATAATTATATTATATAAATAATATAATTATAATAATATATTAAAAAGATATATAAATCAAATACATTTCTTATTATTAATATAATGGTTTTTTTAACACATTAATATAATATTTTCACTTATATATTATGACTATCAATTTAAATATTAAATTATCAATATCTAGATATAACATAATGTGATCATAACTTTATTAATATTATTTAATTTATTTACTTATACCCTATTTTGATGGGGATATCACAGTGCCTAGGCCTAATCTCACACTAATCCCTCTTAAGGGACCATGGTGAAAGAGGGCTAATGACACATCAAGAAAAAATTGCTAGAAAAAGGGGGCATTACAGTCCTCCCTTCACAGAGATTGCTCACCCTCAAGCAATCTGTATCTGCATATTGTGAACAAAATGCTTGGATACCATATCAACCTCAAGGAAGTTGCTCCACTAGGCCATTGTGCTACTCTAATACAAACAACATGTTCAAAATTGTGAAGCCACTCATCAACCCCCAACAATAATGCATCAATTATACTAATACCAGGATCCCAAACTCTCATGTTGTCACAACCAACAGATATGAGGAGATAGAAATGTCTCAAGGAGCTATCAACACTGGACAACTCTCCATTTGTGAGTGATCTCTTGTGGAAATGTATACCATGATGAAAGTGTTGTCATTGATGTCAAAGGGCTCATGAACATGAACAAACTTATAAGTATCAATGTAAAAGGCATGAGAAAGAAATCATCATCAAAGCATATAAGAAATTGATTAAAGGACAACATAAGCATTACTATATACTATATTCAAAGGTGTGATACTAATATGGAAGAGATTAATGACCAATAATTATTGAAGCAGAAACAGACATCACCAAAGAGATATATATAAAGCAATTATAATAAATACACACTACATATATGGTAGTATGAGAAATTGCCATAGCAATCAACAGTATGAAAGACATACATGTCAGCCATCCATTCTACACAGGTGATGTTGAAAGATGAAACAAATTTTGCATATACATATCCTGATATTAAAGAATACATGTAGTATAAGATCTGCATAACAGCAGTGAAAATATATGAAGCCAGGGCATCATGATGAATAAATAGGAAGATTTAATAAACCATCCATGGTATGCAGCGGCCAGTGATATATATTCCCACATCACTCAACATGGTGTATACAAAACAAAACAAACCAGTGCAGTAAGCGTACACGACAATAAAATTCTATCAAGCAGCAACCATGTAGACTTTGTTATGACTTGACTAAACAAAGAATGCAAAACTACAATATAAACAAGAAAGCCCACATCGGTATATAAAGAATCATTAACACTAAAATAAAGACATCGTGCATTGAAAAGAATACCAGTTCATGCATATTGTAATAACCTGTTAGTGAAATCAATAACAATTATCATTTAACTATTAATCAAATGTAATACAACATTAAAATAGACTAAAGTCTTTATTTGACTCTAATAAAGAAATAATAATAATTAATTAAACTACCATCGACTCTTTAATAAAATATGATAATAAAATAATAATAACAATCATTTACCGCGATAAATAAATCAAGTTAAGCAATCTAATCAATGACCAAAAGAAAAAGCACAACCCTTCACAAGAGATTCATAATGCATATAAATCCACAGAAAAGAGGACAAAGTCAAGACAAGAAAAAGGAGGATCAGGCATCGATAGATATCTTCAAGAAAATTATTGGGAACTTCAAGAAAATTACGAAGCAGGCAGGATCCAATTCACAAAACACAAACGTCGCCCCAGGAAATAGCAAAGAAACGAAGATAGCTATCCTTGCTAATAGTGGAATACGATAACACCAGGAATCGTTGAAGTTTGATTTCACAAGTTGAGACAGTAGACGAATAGGGGTCTGAACAACGAAGGGAGAAATGGAAAATTCGTGACGGATTCGAGAAGGCAAAGAATGCACTAGACACTTGGGAGTCAATACGCAAGGAAAGAAGTAACTATAAATAAGTACGGTTCATGACATCACGCTAAACAGCAGTCGCTGAAGATACAGTCAGTATTGAAACCACTGGTAGTAGTGACTATCGCTATCAAGTCA
Source organism: Cupressus sempervirens (assembly GCA_028749045.1). NCBI lineage: Eukaryota > Viridiplantae > Streptophyta > Pinopsida > Cupressales > Cupressaceae > Cupressus > Cupressus sempervirens. Next base: position 441,175,012 of record CM053790.1, on the reverse strand, counting down.
ACGCCAATATTAAAGCCCATCAGTGTCCAGGGATATATGTCTCAATCAATTAAAAAAATAAACTCTCTCATCCGTATCAAGTCTTGAAGACTATTACAAAAACGAGAGTTGTTCAAACTTGACAGTAATTATTAAAGCACCATATAGACAAGAGATAATACATACTTATTTTTAATCAACATAGAAGAAATTGAATTCAAGTTTAGATTGCCCTATTAGTTCATTCACTAAGTACCAAAGATAAAAAGGTTACTAGGAAACTTCAGTCAACAGGAAGATTAAGCAAGGGGAAATTTTGTTGATAAGAGAGCAATATAATTCCTTTGAATTTAGGTAGAGGTCTAAGGACATTTGAAGGGCTTCAAAAGTAACACTCTTTAGAGAAGACTAATTGAAACAAGGCAAGGACTAAAAACCTTGAAGGTCAATATGTACTGTAGTTTAAGACATATGCATATGAAAAGATTGGCTATATCTATCCACGAGGCCTAGAACGAGGAAGATTTGTTCAAGGAAGGATGGATAGATCTAGCACCGACTATCCATAAGGACTTGAGGAGGAAGGAGCATTATGGAAAGAAGATTCTTAAGGAAAAGTTGTTCCTTTCAACTAAGAGCCTCAAGAAGCCTACCAAAAGACCTGCCCACAAGCTCTCTACTCAAGAAGGGAATTAGATGGGAATTAGGTTCCATAAATGTTTCCAAGTTTATTTTGTTTAGTAGTAATTTTATGCATATCTTTCCTATTTGAATGCTAACATACTTGTAGGTTCATAAGCTCAGGGATTCACAAGATAACCAAGGAGACAAGGGACATTAAACATATACAACATTCACAAGGGCCAAAATATATACAATAGCTTCCATAATGATTAAATATAGCGAGCAACAATAAGAAGCATATCTATTAGTTTACAAGCAACATGCAAAATGACATGTATCATGTTGATTAAATAAACATGACAAGTAGTAAGCAAAGTAGGAACAAGCAACATTTTCGAAATGTAGAGTTCCTTTCTATTGGCATGGTCAATAATGAAAGTATTCAACAGCCAAGTTCCATCAGTGTGAAGGCGGCGGTGGTCAACAAACCCACGTCAAAGGCAAATCATAGCAACTTATTCAAAATGAAGGACAAATAGAACATGTCAGTGTCAGGAATGAAGAAGACATAACAGAAATAATGTTACATGCCATACCATGTATTATGTCATCCTTTCATCATGTATTAGAGATGCTTGAGCAATGAAGTCTTGACCAAATATGTGAACTATTCCAAAGGATCCATCGTGGAAAATCTAAAGTGGAGAGTAAATGGTAATGGGTTTAATTTATTATTTTTGTGAAATACGTAAAACAATAATCCCACAAAGGAGTATTTAGAAGGTTGTGATGAATTGGACAAACTTACAGGTTGAACAAGGTGAGCAGGTACAGGACACTCAAATGGCTCGTAATGAGAATGAACAAGAACGGGAAGTGACGGAAACCTTGCGAGCTATTAGAGATGGGCAAGATAATACTGCTACTACACTTCAGCAGCTTGCAAGTGCTATGCAACAGATAGCTTCACCTCGCATGATAGCACTGAGTCATTACAATGGCAGTGGTAGTGTGGCAGGATCACCCCGAGCTACTAGGGCCCCCACACGGAACACTGATAGGCCTTTGATGCTCGTTCTTAATGCAGAGGAAGAGGCAGCACTGCCCACGGCACCAGGTTTACCGCCGGATAATGTTATGGCTATGTATGATGAATGGGATTTGTTCCCTGATTAGAATAAAGAGAATGACTTTGGTTCAATACAAGAATCATAAAAGGGAGACAGAGAGACCACAATAGGACAAGAGACCTAGAGCACAGAACGGGAACTTGAAGCACACCATGAACAAATTATCTCTCCTCTTTTTTGATGGCAGCAGTAAGACATCCACGAGAGCTTGGATTCACAAGCTAGACACCTACCTAACACAAGCCCATGTCATAGACAAAAGCCATTAGATTCGCCACAATGCATTTAGAGGGAGTAGCATATGATTGGTGGCAACATGGGTTGGTCACCCAAGATCATGGTCTCATTACGTCTTACGAGACTTTCATTTCTAAGTTGATCACCTGCATTGACGAGAAGGACATTGAGGCCTATTACAAGGATTTGGTGCAATTGCGACAAAGTGGATCTCTAGATGACTTCATTGATGAGTTTCAACAGATTTCAGTGATGGTCCTGGATGTCAGAATAGCGTAAGGTAATGTTGTTTACTGAGGGTTTATAGGGCAAATGTAAAGGTTTGGTTAAGGTCCTTAAACCAAACGCTTTGGATGATGCTATTAAGATCGCACACGATCTAGACTCACCTTCTTCAATACTACAATCTCCTAAGAAACCTTATTAGTGGTCTACTTCGTTCCAAAACAACAAGAACCAGCATAAGACTGCCCCTCCCAAGTTGGATTTTGAGACACAAAATGAACTCGGGAGTAAGAAGCTATGCTTCACTTGCAAGGAGCCATGGACACCAGATCATAGATGCCTTGGCAAAGGCAAAATACATTATGTCGAGGTACTCTCAGAGGAGGAGGATGAGAAGCAGGAGAACAGCAATGTTGATGGTAGAGATGAGGAAGAAAGTGAGCAATGGCCACCTAGAGAGAAAAAGAAGGAATCCACTTAGGGACAATCTCCTATAATAGCTTCCCTTTCTAGTGATCCCACAAGACATTCCTTTCATTTGAAGGGAGTAGTTAGAAGACAACGTATTGTGTGTTTTTTAGATACATGTGCATCACATAATTTCATAAGCACAAGCTGGGTTACAAAGATAAAATCACAGATTGATGACATACCCGAGTTCGAGGTTAGAGTGGCAGGAGGTGAGAGATTGAAGTGCATAGGGAAAGTGTCAAGACTTTCGATTCACTTTGATTACTTTGTTCTTGAGGTAGATTTTTATGTGGTCAATCTGGATGGATTAGAGCCATGTTGGCAAGACAGTGGTTGCAAACTATTGGCAAGTACACAGTTAATCATGATAAGATGCAGCTGAAATTCTTACAGGATGGTTGATAGGTGATCCTCAAGGCTATGCTAGAGGGTGAACCCAAAATGATTTCAGCCCACAGGATAGAGGCTATTATGAGTCATGATGACATGGAGTGGACAACACACTGTTTCATTTCCTCTAAGGCTACCTTAGACTCACGGCAGCAAGTTCATATTGACATTCAACCAATGCTTGATAAGAACAAGAGGGTTTTTGAGGACATACCTTTGGGCGCTCCCCCTAATAGAGGGTTTGAGCATATCATTGAGTTAGAGGAGGGCGCCAACCCTGTCATCACTACACCTTATTGTCATCCCAAGCACTATAAAGACGAAATCGAAAGGACGATTAAGGAACTCTTAGACATAAGACACATCAGACCTAGCTCCAGTCCCTTTGCTTCTTCAATCATTTTGGTGAAGAAGGATGACACTCTTGGCATATGTATCAATTACCATGCTCTCAACAAGAGAACCATCAAGAACAGGAACTCTATTCCTCGCATTGATGAGTGTAATGGGCACCCCTGGATGTCCCAAAAAACTAAACCAATTTGCTGAAAGGAATTTTGTCAAACAGTTTGCATGCAACCTCTTATTTCTCCGTTTAATGTTTTAAACCCCTTATAACTCCGGAAATCAAACGTTTATTTGTTTGTTGTGTTTTGTGCATGGAATTGGTATCATACAACATAAACAAGAAAGAAACTACAATAATATGCAAAGTGGAAATGAACTGCTGCTAATAAAATGTTATTTTCAGAATTCATAAAACCAAATACATGGCAAATTTAACAACTCACTAATTACTTCAGCAGTATTGACATAATACTCCAGCCCATGCTTTCGAACTTGCTACTACAATACTTTGTCCTTCAATCAGTCCACTACCTTCGTAATACCATTCCCTCAAAGCGGCATAAGCGTCGGACAAGTAGTGAAGAAGATATTAGCAAAATACCAAATCTGCCTGTAGCTGGAAATGCAACTAAACTACCTGATAATGAAGCCAATAACAAAGAATTCCAAAGGCCAAACCCCAAGGGAATGACATCTAGAATATTACAAGAGAGAATAGACGTCCTCAAATGCCAAGAACGGAGCTGCAACTCACACACCAATTTCTTCTCATATTCAACCTGCCTAATGAAGCCACAAATGCTTCCTTTTATTCTATTTCCAAGGGTCCGCTCAACTCATATGGGCAATGTGGGATAAAAGATGTGTAATATATAAAACATATATTAAAATACCCCTTATGTCTCCCTTGGGTACACATCACCATAAAATAAATATTAAAGTAACACTTTAATATTTTACAATTAAATTAGACGTTACTTTAATAAAACTTCAGGCATTTAAATGTATTAACAATCGGACTCCGAATAATGCGAGTGATAGCTCATCGGAAAGCTCTCACCAAGGAGTATCGAATCCAATCACCAAAATTGACCTACACTGTGTCCTGCCGACTTACTAAAAATAGTAAGTATGCCTGAAACTGAGTAAATCAACTTCATTTTGGCCCAAATTGGAAATGACTAAGCCAAAACACTCCAGGATCCCTTTAAACCCTTCGTTAGCCCTCGGGACCATGTAGAACAAGGCTAACGCACACACACTTGGTCAACTACTAAAATGGGGACATTACAATGAGTTACTAGATGAACTACATGGGTGAATTTTTTTTCAAAGATAGACCTCAGCTCTGGATACCATCAGATATGGATTCGCAAGGAGTATGCGCATAAGATAGCTTTCCAATGTCACTATGGGTACTATGAGTTATCGGTTATGCCATTTGGACTCACTAATGCGTCAGCTACATTTCAGTGATGTATGAACCATATTTTTAGAAGACAATTGTGAAAGAGTGTGTTAGTATTTTTTGATGATATCCTAGTTTTCAGTGGAACTTGGGAGGAGCACCTACAACACCTCAATGAGGTACTTAGTATTATGGAGGAGCACTCATTGTTTGTGAAGGAATCAAAGTGTGAGTTTGGATTGACCGAGATTTTTTACGTTGGTCACATGATTGATGCAAATGGGGTGAAGGTACACCAGGAAAAGATTCAAACAATCCTAAATTGACCACCACCAAGGAATGTAAACACTTATTTCTACCCCTTCGTTCTAAATGATATGAACTACACTTATCAATCTCCCAACTTCTTTCTATCAGTGCAATCTAGCTTATATCTGCCTCTCCAAATCCTATCTCTACACTTATTAATCTCCAAACTTCTATCCTAGGAGTGGAACTACCACTTATTTCTACCTCTTTGTTACCTTAGGATGGACTACACTTATACCTCCCAACTTCAATCCTAGGGTGGTCTAGCTTATTTCTATCTCTCCAAGTGTCCAATAATGAAATCTACACTTATATCTCCCAACTTCAGCCTATTAATGGGAATGACGAAATGGTGGATCAAAAGTGCAAGAAGAAGATAAGGGAAATGAACCAAGCAAAAACAAGGAATAAAATTCGCCCTTAAAATCAATCTTAACCTCTAAAAATGAACGAAAATCTTACCTTAAATCTGCCTCCTACCAATAATCGGGCCTCTTCAAATTCAGATGTGATCTCAGAAATTTCAGTCCTCCTCCAAAATATGATGCCCTAGCAAATGAATTGCTTGCAAAAATCTGCCCCTTTCACCAAATTTTGACCTCCTTGCCAAAATTGCCTAATTTGAAAGAAAGTCGCTGCCCTAGGGCAGAAAAGTCTGCCCCAAATTGGAATTTCGACCCTCTAAATTCACCCACAACTGCCAAAAATCAGACCTTAAATCGGTTTGCCTCTTCACCAAATAAAATCGCCTAGCTGGAGGAAGAAAATCGCAGCCCTAGGAGGAAAAATCAGACCCCAAAAAATCACCCAATCTTGCAAAAAAATCAGACCTTCTCCTCCAAAATCACCTAGGGCAGAAATCGCCCAACCAAGGAGGAAGAAAATCGCTCAACCAAGCAAGAGGTGGAAAGAATGAGGAAATAAGAGTGGGGGAAGTCCCTTCTTATATCCTCCAGTTGATCTCCAGAGTGAGCCGACCTGCCTAGAGGAAAACAATATTAAGTTAAACCTCTAACGATGGCCCAGTTTTAAATAAAACGTGAAAATAACTAAGCCCCATAGTGAAATTGGCTATTTTAATTGCCAGTTTGATCTAGAATTGCAAAATAGAAATATGTTAAGCCTACAAGATGTCAAAATTTTCATTTAACAACATTTTGGCAATTAAAATATCATTAAAATCGAATTTAGCAAGCCAAAATCAATTTTCAATTCCAAATTACTAATTTCCTTTAACATTTCTAAAATCCTCTAGGCAAAATTTCAACCAAATTAATGAGATTTTGCAATTTAATCCAATTTCAACTTTGCAATACAATTTCAATTTTTTAACAAAATAAATCCTTTTCCTGGTAATCGAAATTCAAACTGTAAATTCAATTTCACTATCAAAATTTCTTTTCACCAAAAAAATTTCAAGATTTTCAAAAAGGACTAAATCTAACAAATTCATTTTGAAAATGCTCAAGCTTATACAATTATTTCAAATTTTCAAAAAACCATCTAAGTCCAAAATTTTCAATTTTATCCTGCCAGATATCGTTTTAACCATCGAAAAAATGTTGGTTTATAAATTATGTTTGGCCTAAGGATAAAATTACATGTTTCGAAAAAATCAAGTTTTGCACTGGGTGAAAACAATTCAACTCCCCTCCTAGCCTGAAGGCGTCCAAGGTGTAAAGTCACCAATTCAAAAACCTCTCGACAAATCCAAATCTTGCCAAGGCCACCGAAAAATTCCCAAAATCCACAAAAATTGCCAAGGTTTGCTCGAAAAAGGGGGTCCCCAAAAATCTTGGGGCAATGGTGTGAAAACCTCACAACACCAGTATGGCAAGGTAATGCTCATGCATCTGCATCTCATGTCTCATCTCCTTTGGATCAAGTATCCGACACAGAGATTGGACACGTCGACATGGCTAGTTTCATACAAAGGGTCAAAGCTCCTTCAAACAGAGAGATGAGACGCATCAAAAGAAGTAACATTTATTTGGTGTCTAATTCCCCTATGGCTTCCTTGTAACCAACATTCATCTTAGGATGTGCTCAGCATTTCTGTCCTAAGACCGAAACAATCAAGGACGCAGATGGTAACATTATCATCAGCTTGGATCCAGAAGTTAATGAACAGATCTTCCAAATTCCTCAGAGTGCAAAGTGTGTAGATCTGTGAAAAGAGAAATCTTTGGAGTTATAAAATCAAAATAAGTTAGATTATCAAAGGTATATGAATGCATATTGGTTGGATGTCAAAAGAAACTTTTCAAGATGGCCCAAGACATTTCACAGATCTAACTTCAAGCCTTAATGCAAAGATTTGATTACTCTCCTTAGTAGAATGTGGCCTCAAAGAGTCTAGTGACTTTGAACCATGGATGTACAAGTTCATCTTTCAAATCTTTGACAACGACAAACCCATCTTCTAGGGAGAGTTTATCAGTACAGCACTGTGTGAACAGTTTGCTCAATATGGGAACGTCAGCACCATTTCACATGAACACGTACCTAGTTTATATTGTTGCATCTATGGGATCCTTCTCAGGACTTTCAACTAAAGGAGATTGGCTTCAAGTTCCAATTTGGAAATATTATGATCAAATCACATTGACACAAAGAAAATATCACTATAGCAGAGTCCAAGATGCATTTTTTGGAAATTTCAGGTGTCAGTTTAATAAACGGTTGGTAACTAGGAGAGCATCAAATGAAGCTTGGAATAGGGTAAATCAATATAGTTCCATCTTTTTGCAATTTCCAACTTCACTTTATTGAGAGTTGGTTATTTCAAAGGAGAATTGTATACCTTGCCACGATATGCTACCGATAAATTCATTTTGACGGAGTTAGCCAGATAGCTCATGGAGGTGTAGACGTATCAGAATACTCAATACAAGCTAGGATTCGATATCACTACAACCAAGCACTTGGTAATTGGTCAATATGTGATCAATTCAATCTATAAGGCAAAAGCTACAGAAGCAGAACTTCAACTTATCACATTGAAGAAGTTCAAAGCTAGGTTTGATTTCGATTACCGAGGAATATATTCAAAGATCAAAAGAGCGTTCACTCATGTTCATTGCATAAAGGACATGGATTGATTTGCAGACAGAGCTAAATATCATGAAGATGAACTACTACACGCTCACATTGCAACAAATCATTTTATCTTAGCATGATTGAGATCCCACCCAATTTTCAAATTAAAGATGATGGCAACATTCTTGATCCAAAATATCATCAGGCTAGTTTTGAAAAGCAGTGTCCTTTTCCCATACAGTGGCAACAGAAAGGAAGAACTTCTATCTTTGATAGATTTCAATACATCTTGCCTAATACTAACAAGCGGTTGAAAAACAATCGTTGCAGGAGAGTATATCCTAAGCCCAGGGGTAGATTGTGATCATTTTGGACCAATTGGAAGGACAACTCGAGTAGAGATTTCAAGAAAAGATGGTGCATCTTCTTCAGATTCGACTAAATCTCTCAAGTTCAAGCTTAGAGGCGGAAAGGGATCAAAATCCGTTCAAGAATCTTCTCAAGTGCTTGCGCAAGTTCAAGAATCTGAGGAAGAATTTGAAGAAGTTTAATTAGGAAAATGAAGAGGAAGGAGAGATTATGATCATTTCTCCTTCGCGACCGACAAACACTCAAGGTCCATTTATTCAAGAAACACCCTTTTTGGATGTGATATAGACAATAATGTGGATTCATTCTCCACGGTTATTACATCTACCATCCTTGCTTCAAAAGTGAACATGTCGGCACTCCCTATCTCTCCGGCAACCCCTATTCTCACAGCTAAGCGGTATGAGAATTTGGGAAATGTGTTTGAAGATTTCCCAACTCTCACAGAAGATCAAGTTTCCCAACTTGATACATCAATAACTACCTTCGAATTATTCATGACAGAATCTTCTCATCAGGCACCCATGAATTCAGTTGTGCAAACCGAAGCATGCACGGTCACAACAGAAATACAATGAGGATTAATGTCTATGGTGGCTGTGATGTCCCCATATTAGTATATAATTTAATTAATAAATAAAAGTTTTATATAAAGTATTATTATTATCTATTTTAAAATATAAATATCATTTATAATAAGATAAATAATATTAAATACATGTGATATATATATATATATATATATTGGATATATCTCAAATATGTATAATAATATATCATTATTTAATATAATAATCTTATGGTATGTTTAATAATGATATAGTTATAATTCATCATAATATAAGATTACATACTATTATTTAAAATTAATAATATAATATTATAATAGTCTATTAATATCAAAAAAATAATTTATATAGTTAATATAAGAATACAATATATAATCATTAAAAATAATATATAATTAATAAAAATAATAATAGACATAATTACCTTATTAATATAATTAATATTATAAGAATGATATAACATAATAATGATATATCATTAATAAATTATATATTATCAATATAATAAAATTATTATAAAATAATAATCTATAATTCGAAATAAACAATGATATTATATTCAAGACATAATTAATCTTACTTGATTTTAAGAGACAAAAGGTGGGGCTATTAGAAGTATAGTAACGGCAATACATTTCTTAGGGATATGTGAAGACCTCGATAAGATTGGAGGAGTCCAAGGATGGGTATATCACATAAATGAACGGGTATTTACTATTAACACTATAAAGGCTATTGCCAATATCATATTTGACTGTGGTGATATCCTACTATCTAAACATTTTAAGAGTTAATGATTACTTAATATCTAACCAATGATTAATGAACTAGTGATTCAATAAGTGACAATTCTTCATTATTATTATTATTATGGGGAGTGGTGACTATTCTATCATGCCTCCTGAGTTGGTCGATCATGTACATATGTGGATATCATATCATTGCAAGAGCATATTAAAAGAATTGATTTTATATAACTTATTTCTCTCTATGGGATCCGCTCAATAATAAGGGCCGCAACCATTCAGTTCAAGCAATCCAATTACATATCAGAGGCAACACCATTAAAGAACATATATAATCAAATTGATATCGGAGACGACTCCTATAAAAGAGACCATTGCATATATCAGATCAGAATATTAGAGATGACATAATCATTGGTTACCCTAATAGATCACAGCATATATCACAAAGCAAATCAGACATAGCCATGCATGACACCTTGCATAATATACATTGTACTATTAGGGAAATTATGGCAAAAGGGATACAAATTAAAGAAAAAGTTGCACATAAACAATGACCCCAAAAAGGGTTCATTACAGTGGCCATTATCCCTATTTCTAAAGATCAAGGTTTTAGTTTGCCTGCATGGTTGTGTAAAATCACTGTGAAAAGAAGAAAGGTTGTCGTACTTCTAGAGAATCTTCCTATCAAGAAAAATAAGTCTAAATATTTGAAAGACAAGATTATTTCAAGGATTGTGGCGGATTTTGAAAAGACTAATATGTAGAAACTGTTGAACCTTTGGTAGACAAACCAGCTGAAGAACTTGATCATTTGGATTACAAGTTCACCAAAATTTAACTTGGTAAACAATCACGGCTAAGTTGTTTGCAGGATGCTCAAGATGCACTTGCCAATGTGTCTAAAAGCAATCATGAGTTGTGCGAGAAGAAGAATCAGCTTAAACAAGAAGTTGCTTGTCTAAACGAGGTCATTCGTCAGTAGTCTTCACAATATGCAATCACCACATCTCAGAAGCCTCAAGAAAAACAAATAATTGAAGCAACAAAGGCTTGGTTTGGAGAGGTTTTCTCTGAAGGAGTTCAGGCCATCAAAGATGCGATCAAAGTTCTTGAACGTATCTGGGGCGTAGAAGAAATGTTACATGACTTGGTTGCTTCTTTGAATCAAGAAGTTGATCTCTTGAAAGAAATTCTAGGTGATTGGAATCAAATGGCTAATGCTGATCTGGAAGGCATGATTGCATGTGAGGTCATTCCATCTTCAAAAATGTTCTACAAATGTCAAGGACTCATGGGCCACAAAGAAGAAACACTGGGAAAACTTCTGATAAAGTTGCAAGCAACCGTAGAAGACTATCAATCAATTGAAACAGAGATCATGTGCAATCTGGAACAAATGGGATGTAATGTCCTTATTGAACATGACAACCCAGTCACAAAGGAGGAGATAACTTCAGAGTATAAAGTCAGAGTGAATGCTGGTCTTGATTCTAAAGAATTTGGATCACACACAATGAAGAGGTTTGCTACATACAAATCAGTAGCAAACTGCCTATGGGATTCTCTTTCACCAAATTACATGGTTGTGAAATCAGCATATGCTAATGCAATCAGAATTGAAGCTATATCATAGACAACGGAAATCTCAAATCTTCTTACAGTGCGTGATTGCATCACCAAGTACAAGGCCCTTCAAAACAATCCCTAAGATTTTTTTTTCAACTTTCTTCCATCTGATTCCCTCTTTAGTTTTTATGTTTTTAGTTGGAGAGAATGAATTGCATGAGATGTAATTACACATAATTTGATGCATGTCCTTATGACATGTAAGCCAATAATTTCTCTCGCCTAATTTGATCAAGTCAAAGTTGGTTGGGTTGCTACCACTTTTTCTCACTTATTTTCCTATAAAAGGAGTGTCTCTCTCATTGTAAAAAGGATCTTTTATTGTATGCAAGAAGGCTCTGAAGAAATTGTGCAAGCATAACTTTGATTGTGTAGTGCTATTTTGGATGAAAAGTAAATACAAAGAAACAATTGGAGCCGAACTTTAATTGAGTGCGATTGTGATTAGTGCAAATTGGAAGCTTTGAGTGTAATTTGTGTTTGTCTTCTTTGATTCGTGCTATTGTTGTATGGTTTAAATAATTGAGCATAACGAGTTAAGGAATTGTCGGATTCAAAGCTTTGACTAGAAGAGATTGTGGTAATACATAGACTACGAGCTTTGACAGAAGCGTGTATTACCTTCTTAATTCACAAAAATAGTTAGAATTCTTTACTTCTGGAAATCTTTGAGCCCCAATAGTAAAGGTTTAATTTTATAAAATAAATTAAAACCTAGAGCCACACCAGTACGCTTTCAACTAGCATTTAAGTTAGTATTTGTTTATTGGTATCATTGTTTCCAACTTTAGATAGAAGTGCAGTTACTGATCTTGCCCATTACTCACTCTACGGGTAAGTAGTTTCTCTCTTGAAAGTTAAGAGGAAAGAATATTGGTAATACCCTTTCAAAATCTCTTAATTTCTTGCTTACCTTGAGTTGATTCAAGGAACAGTGAGAAGAGGGAGTCTTCCCTTTAAGGTAGGAGAGACTCAGTCTCAAACGTTGTGGCTAGTCATCCTATTTTGCGATAGGAATTTCACAGAACTATTAGTTGCAAAATATCCACCCAACACATATTTCAGCAATCTTTAAAATGTAATCCTTGCTTGGAAGTAGACATAAATAATCGGATTTCAAAGATTCAAAGGCTACTTTGACCCCCTCTAAATCAGATACATAAAAATCATCTCCGATACCACCTTGCCCTTTTTGTATCTGAGCCTTCCCAGAGATCTTCAGTGATCCTATGAGTGTCTTCCTTTCAGCTAATTCTTCAAAGAATCATTGTCATTTTGAAATCCATTTTCTTGTTGGTCATCCAAAACACCATCATCTTTAAATTCTATTTTGATTGGTCCTCTAAATCACTATCATGTATAAGTGAGTTGTTGTTATTAAGGGTACATGATTCTTCACTCCTCACAAGGGTGTCATCAACGTTATCGTAGGCTTCATCTCCATGTTCGATTGATTTGTATGCAAGGGCAAGGTTGTCGTCATGTCATCATTCTCATACAATTTGTCATGATCTTGAGAGCCCAACATGCTCTCACATTGAATAAGACCATCCTCAGCAAAATGTGTTTCAATTACAACTTCAAAATCACTGATGTAGAGATTTTTATATCCCATACCCTTAAAAAAATTGGACTCATGTTGTTTTGTGGGGGCAAATCTATGAAATTCCTATCTTCTTTACTCTTGATCTGAATTTGTTTGGCTGCATTATATTCAATAGAATCCCCACAAACATGATTAGGTGTCGAACTTTCCGCACAAGTGAAACAAATATGCTATCTTCTCATTTTGTTCTTGCTCTTTTCTGGAGATCCTCCAACCTATAAACCTATTAGTTCATTTTTAATCATGTGCTCCTTGAACTTTTCAATTTTATGCTTAACCAATCTTTTGGAGAATTCATATGCATCAAATGATATCACGTGTTCCTTCCTCCAAATGGCCAACAAATCTGATTGCAACTATTTTTGATATCATCATTTTCATCAAGCTCTAAGGACGTCACAGTGTCCATGCAAGCCCTCAAGTTATTTGGATGATCTTTCCTAATTTAAGCCAAGAAGAAACATGTGGAGAATCATTACGTTCAAGGTCAATCATAGTGGAAAATGATTTGACCTTTGTCATTATTTCTAAGATCTTAACCCTCTTCACAAACATAGGGCCTTTGTCATCATGTAACTCCTAAAAGATTTTCACAATTAGCTACAAACTTTCCTCAATATATCATCACTATAGGGTGTTATAGGTGTCGCTATCCGTGTAATCTCACTAAGACATGAAGCAACTACAAGCCTAATATCTCCATGGGGATGCTCTATAAACTTATGTTGAACCAAAGTGAGCATTGAGGGTTGTAAAGCTCAATTAAGGAGCCTACAATTTCTCTAGTCTTCTTTGGACAAATATGTTTCTAATTCTTCTAGCTTGGACAGAGCATCAGCTATGGACTCCAATTGTAACACAATCATCTACAGCAAATTGCCCACTTCCTTTTCTTTTTGCAAATCTCTTAACTAATCACCATTGAATGTATCATTGAATTCTTTACAGAAGAGATCACTTTTTAGATATGCAAATGGCTTCATTTACCCACTTAGTTGTGAAGGTATTTTGTCAAACAATTTGCTTGTAGAAGTTCAAGTGTTCTTCCTTCTTATTGCTAGTGATCATGGTTCCAAGTTCATTAAGACATATCAATTGTATTTAAACTTCCGCAATGTTACTATTGTAATGATTCTCTCAAAACACAAAAGACCATACCTATATTGTTATACAATGTGTCACAGGGCTGGATTTAGCTCACACCCAAGATAAGCCTTCTCCCTTAGAATCTCCAACCATGCGTGGCACTAGCGATCACTACTACTGACTCCTCTTCTGGTCCAACCGTTTTCATTCACCTAGACTGCGCCTTACCCCCAATCTTCATCAAGTGTGCACACACCCAATTGCCTTAACATACACCTCCTACGGAATAGAAGTAAATGTCAAACCACCGTGGTTCTACTTCCTTTGCTAGACCATGCAAGCATCCTCGAGCTCCAAGCTCTACTCTTATTCAACTCAAGCTGCTCTGTCCAGATCACTCTCTGATACCAACTCATTTCCAACACTACAACCCAAAATGACCACCAACACCTGTCTATCGATTCACTTCCAGAACATTGTGCATCCCCTAGTACTTAAACCTTCCAAATACTGTGTACCGAACACAATCCTACACCAAACTATACCAACTGACTCCTAAATCCACTTTCCCAAGTCATCACATTCAACCTTGGCACCAGGCCTTCTGCTACACTACTCTATTTGACTATTGACCGAACCTATAGCATGCCACTATAGCATCCAACTCATCCTTAGCACCTCAACCCAGAATGCACCCGACTTCTGTTTGCCAATACACCTCTAAAACCTTATAACTCCTCAATATTTGCATCCTATCCTCGGATACGACTCACATGTACCTAAGTTGCAACTTTACGCCTCTCTGCATTCACTCGACAGCCCAAATTCTTCACCTCGATGATGCACTTCACATCAACCTACACTTTACAATAGCATATCGCCCAACTTACCAATTCATGACACTATTACCTAGCCTACTCTCGTAGCTTCCAAGCCAACCTGCCACACCATCAACCCACACTTCATCGCTCCATGCAGTTACTTCATTTCACCTCGAACCCACACCATGTAAGTTCTACACCACTGCCCCAAGCAACCCAATTGTTGTACCTCAGATCTGCAATATACAAATCCACTCTATACCACATCTTGTGGCCTAAACCAATTCTCCTCATGCCCCATGCCAAATGAGTCCCTACACCTCACTATACCATACAATCCATTTTCCAATCTACTCCAAGCAGCCCCTTGATCTCACCTCAGATAATGTCTCGCACACTATCACCATACCAAATGGCCCCAAACATTCTCTACAAATGAACTTGCCCTATGCAAGCCCACACCTCACCGCTCCATGCAACTACTTCATTTCACCTCGAACCACACCATCTAAGTTCTATACTACTGCCCTAAGCAGCCCAATTGTTGTACCTCAGATCTCCACTATACAAATCCATTCCATACCACACCCTATGGCCCAAACCAATTCTCCTCAAGCCCCATACCAAATGAGTCCCTACATCTCACTATACCATATAGTCAATTTTCCAATCTGCTCCACACAGCCCCTTCATCTCACCTCGGATAATGTTTCACACACCATCCTACTCCACATTGAGGTTGACCACCGTAGCCACCTTGGAGTCCAACTTTTTACTCCTCAATATTGTGCCAAACAACTCCTATGCCTCACTACTCCTTGCGACCCATCAATTTCACCTCGGAACTGTGCCAAACAGCTCCTACACCACACTGCTCCTCGCAGCCCATCTGCACGTTGGTCTTAAATGTACCTGACACTGCCATCTTCACTTAAGTTACATTCTGATGAACCTACAACACCTTGTTACACCATGTCCATCACTGCATTATGGTCTTGTGACACCACGCCACATCTCAACTACCTAAGCCAAGTTCCATTGTTTGAACCACTTCCAACAATGTCGATATCAACTCACCACAAGTTGCATATCTATTTGACCATCTCCTTTATATCCTTGATGCCAACCTCTATGAGTTGGTGTTATAACCCAAAGCCAATCTACCAAAGATTTTTGCTCAAATGCCAACTCCCTATGAGTTGGAACAACCCAAAGCCACACTTGTGTGCACCCAACTTCGCAACACAAGCCCATTAGATACTCCTCATATCGGCACAAGGCCTTACCTACACCACACTAGTGTGCACCCAACTTTGCCGCATAGAACCAAACTCTTAGTTTCATCTTGCAAATCAACAGCCCCTTCCACAATGGTTCAAAAATTCCAAGAAATGAAGTGGACTTGATTTGAAGATTTAAACTTGAATCCCTAATTGCTTGACGAATTCTATTAGAGTGACTGGCATAAAACTTGCTATGCACCAAAAGAGTGATTTTGCTCTGCTAGGATGAAACTTCATTAACATGCTACAATACTAACAGCATAACCATTATATGCTCTAACCAATCCTTAGTATCAAACAAAGATAGTTTAAAAGTAGGGAGGTAAAAACCTAATAATTCCACTCAAAGTACAACTCAAAATTCTCATGTCTTGGAAATGTGCCTTGACCACTGTCCAATTGATTTCCAAAATACAGAGAAATCTTCACAACAACATAAGAAAAGCCACAAATTGAATTATGCTTCTATAACTAACTGATAGAACCACCCCCACAAGTTCTTTCTCATGCCATGCATAAGAACTCCTCCAAAATGATGTCAAGACAAGAAGTAATGTCAAGGTTTCAGACACTGTCGAATTCTGTAAGGTCACAATGACCACACTGGCCAAGAGTTGTTCACATGCAGTAGCCCAAAGCAAAAAGGCACCCTGGTACAAACAAGTCAATTATATAGGCTTGTTCATGACATGATGCTTCTTCACGGAGGATGTTGTTTCATTCTTTCTTCTTTTTTTTGAGATTCCCAATAGCTACAACTTTTCAATAGCTCCAATATTAATTCCTTGTTCCAGCTCTATTCTTTTGCTGCAAATATTGGGCATCTTCTTCAACGTTGATGGTCTCTGAAACAGAATATGCACAAGTGGAAGTACTGAAGTTAAATGACTCACAATAACGAAATACCTCCAATTAAATCTTTCACAGCAACCAAACGGAAAATATAAATTTTATTCATCCCTTGAATTAAATCACGAATATCGCCCCATAGTCTTATGACCTTTAGTTGACCAAAATAAGTTACACAACAATAGATATACTATAATCAACCGAAGAATTAATCCCAATCTCCAAGTATAGTCGCCACTTTAGATTTGATATCTTCGAGAATATGGAAATAGAAATGACTAGAATAATTGCTGGGTCCCAGAATAAATTATATTCAAAAGTTTCAAAATTCCTTGCCTATACATTTCTATGCTCTTAATTAGCATAAGTTATGAATATCACAATGATGACCCAGGTAAGAAATATATCGCTCAACCTCAGAAATGAATGTCCAAAAATATTATTTGCAATACATTCACGGTAATTATATATTCAAAACATAGAAGAATGGAATGTTCTTGTTTTGAGTGCCTGAAGAACCTTCAGCGGCCCCCACATTTTAATTATTATTGCCCAAAGTTATATTTTTGGGTTAATACTATGGTCTTCATCAAATATGCGCCCAATAGGATTAAGGACAAACATAGTTTTATTAATTGCCTGTGCTCTTTGTAAATGAAGTTTAAAACGTAGCTTCAAGAAAAAAAATCACACTCCACTTCGCCAGATATAATCCTCAAACATTCAATAGACCAAGCCCCAATTATTAATCATTGCAACTTTGATAATAATCTTCTGCTAATAAATTTCTTATGGCAAAAATTGAATGGACCCCACAAGAAATAATAAATATTGCCCAAGAAGCAATATTTAATTATTGCCAGGTGTGAAGCTTATTATTTCTGAGAACCCAAGAATTCCTTTATTTTAAATAATTGTGTTCAAGAAACTTTCCTTTTTGATACCCGTGACCAATTCTGATATCAAATCGTTTATTTCTTTGCAAATACAAATACCTTAATTCTGTGCATATTATCAACTGTGAAAATCTCTCACTAAGAAAACGCGCAAATTGTGAAGTGTTATTTATGAAACTTCACAGGCTAGCACGGCAACCAAATCTAATACCACTATAGTTTCAAGCCCGAATATTTAACCCAA
Source organism: Cupressus sempervirens (assembly GCA_028749045.1). Lineage (NCBI taxonomy): Eukaryota > Viridiplantae > Streptophyta > Pinopsida > Cupressales > Cupressaceae > Cupressus > Cupressus sempervirens. The sequence goes on along the minus strand of CM053790.1, from coordinate 441,156,751 downwards.
TTTCTCACGCCGAATTCTCAGAAAAGTGAACAGATAATTCATTCAAAAACTTTCAGATTTAATTAGTAAAATATCAGCAAATAACAGTCTCAGAATTTCTATTTCATTCCACTTTCAGCAGTACGTGTAAAATACCAGCAACGATGTGTTTTCCCAAATGAATATCACAAACAAACTCTTCAGTAAAATAACATTCAGCTCCAATCATAAACACAGACATCTATCAGATTGGAAAATAAGGGATAAGTGTAAGCACAAGTGAGACACTTGAAATGACGTCTCCCCACTGACAATGGGTTCTCATTCATTCTATTCTAGCTAGAAAATTTTCATCCTCATAATGGTTGAACTTGAGCTTTCAATTCTTCAAGAGAATAAATCTGAAAATCCAATCCAATATCTAGGCATGCTCAAATGAATCAAACTTCCCTCTTTTGATGGCCAATGCAATGACTCTTCATTTTCTCATGCCTATCTCTTCATCTTTTGTTCTTCTAAGTAAAATGTAATTTGCCACTTAAAAGAAATAAAGGCAATTTAAAATTAAAGTGACTTATATATGTATGTCTTAATTTAAAAGTCACTTGATTAGATAATATTGAATCTTTTCGCATTAAAAAATAGCCAATCAAACTCAAAACAACATGTGTGATAGCTCATTGGAAAGGTCTCAGCGAGATACTCCAAGTCCAATACTAAAATGCATAATCATAGAACCCTTCTGACTCCCTACAAATAGCAAGTATCCTAGAACCCTTGCTAAATCTCACACTGCTCCCTATAAAGTTTTGGTTAGCCCACAAGACCATAGTAAAAGAGAGTTAACGACGCATCACAACATAATAGCTAGCAAAAGGGGACATTAAACTATAGGAGAAGGAATTGGATATTTAAGACCTGTTTACATCATTGAAAAAAGATGTTTCAGTTTTAACACCCTAGGACACATAATGTTACTGGGGGACTTCAATGCTAGGACAGCTAATAATCAATAATTACAACTGAGTAGTAGTGAAAAAGAAGGAATAATTCTTTATGGTTGGAAGAATGTAGCAATCAATCTTGGATTAGTGCTTCAGATGATGGTAATGGGGTTGTCTCACATTTTGGAACAGAATTATTGGGGTTATGAAGTTTGTTTGGTGTGGTTATCTGCAACACCATGAGAGGTTGGCCAACTTCAGAGGGTATCACGTGCAAAACACATAATGAACAAGGTGTGGTAGACTATGTAATTTTCTCATAAAATGGTAAACCTTACAGCTAGAGTAGAGTTTGACATTGAAGTATGCCTTATAGAGATGATAAAGAATCACATGCCTCTATTTGTTAAGTTGGACTTCACCTCAAATAGTCTACACAATAAACAAGAGCTACACATTCAAAAGAAAGTGGCTAACAAAATCACAATCCTCAAAGATCAAGAAAACAGGGACATCTTCAATGTTGTGCTTAAAAAACAATTTCAAGAAGTAAATAACTTCTTGGCAGATGAAAAGGTCAATGAAGAATATGGTCATGTCCGTGGTAGTTTGCTGATTCCTACAATCCAAAAAGTTTTAAGTGCATGTTAAAGGTCATACAGTAAGAAGAGGGCTACAAGTATTTTTCTAGCAAATCCATAGTACGATGAGGAATATAAAGGTAACAAAAAGATCTATAAAAGGGAAAGACTTAAGCAAATAAATCAAGAAGCAGTATGCAAAATCGATCCAAGCAAAAAAAAGTGTATGGAAAGACAAAAAGGGAAGAGTTAGTCTCCCTTGAATAACACAATCTCAAAATGTTTTGGAAGGAACTACACCAAGGGAGAAAACAAATCGAAAACATTATTTCAAATGCACAGTGGTTAGAATATTACAAAGTTACTATATGAACAAACACAAGAAAACACTCCTCCCATAGTGAATACATCAAAGGAATTCTTCAGAGTGGATGATATCAAACTAGGAATAAAGAAATTGGCAAATTGTAAAGCTAGTGACATTGATGGGCTTCAAGTTGAATTTTCAAAATAGGAAGCAGTACTCCTTGCACCTCATATAATAGGAATCTTCAATAGTGTCATTTGAGATGGTTTATCGACGGATTGGACAACTAATTTGGTTGTTCCCTTCTATAAAAGTGGAGATATCATTAATCCATTTAACTACCACACTATTATGGTCAACCCCCTTTTAGCAAACCTTTTGGACGCATGATAGAACATAGAGTCAGTAGTTGGGTAAACAGTGAGGGAAAAAGAGCAAGAGGGCAAGTTAGTTTTAGACCTAGACATTGCACCATTGACCATTGCATCACTCTTCAACATTTCATAGAGAAAATACGGGACAATCAAGGGAAACTAGCATATAGAAAGCCTTTGCCATGGTGCCTAGAGACGAGCTATGGTACGAAATGGAAGAAATGGGTAGCCCTAGTGAGTATAGAGAAGCAATGCATAGATTATATGAGTGTTAGAGCCAAAATCAGAACTAGTGAAGGAATGTCCAAATGTTTTTGGTAGTGACATTGGCGTTAAGCAAGGATATCCTTTATCACACCTTGTTTGGATTAAATACTGATAAATTAGAAACTTAATTAAACAAAACAAATGGGGAAGGTATTCAATTGGCTGAGTATGTACTAAGCTACTTTTGTACATGGATGATCTTATCTTATTATAACTCAAAGATTAAGAGATCATTTAAGGGACTTAGAACAATTTTGTCAAGAGGTAGGGATGCATGTGAATATTACAAAAATCAAACTCATTATTTCCTCTTTTAACGAGGAAAGAAAAGTATATTACCTTCATTTTTGAAGGCTTGGAAATTGTGAAAGAATACAAGTATCTTGAGATTGACTTTCATTATAAGCTCAGTTGGGAGACTTGGAGCAAAAATGATAAAGAGGGATGGAAAGCTTCATATTTACTCCAAAATAGGTGCAAAAAGAAAAAATATTGGGATTGGAAAACCAAAAAACACTTTTTGGATTTGCTGATCACACCAATGGTTGCGAAGTTTGAAGGCAGCATGTCAAACTGTGGATGGAGACAGCAAGAGAGATTTCAGAAACACCTAATAATGAGAAGGCTCAAAGTTAAAACCTCCACGCATATAAAATTATTTTTAGCAAAGGCTAACACTTTTCCATCTGAGGCATCAGCGATAGTTTGGCTCCAAAGCTATTTAAAGAAGGTTAAACCATAGGTAGCCAATGCTGGCCAAAAATTATAAAAGAAGAGGATCATGATCATAGAAAGAAAACTTGGATGGAACAAAATAAAATGTGGTTGAATAAATGTCACACCAAGCTACATGAGTGGCCTAATACAAATGGGAAAATAAATAAAAATTGTCATAGAGAAGTTTTAGAATGCCAATGTGGATTAATAACATTGGTCGGAAAAAGGTTTACTACATCCAACAGTTTACCCCACCATGGGAGGATGGAGAGAAAGCATATTTAGGAACAGCTATTAAAAGGAAAGCAAGGTTATTAGGGGAACAACTAAGAGCAGGATCGCATCATTTTAGGTGCAAGATGAGTAGATGGAAGAGGCCCAAAGAGATATGGGAGGACAGAACTTGCATGTTCTCCAAGATGGGTGCAATTGAGACAGAATAGCACTTTCTCACTGGATGTGCAGCATGTGTCAATATTCATAGTATATAATTATCTCAAGGCCAATAACATGCACAGTTTATTTAGAGAGGCTAAGATCAAACAAACTGCTATTTTTTCTTGTCAAGATTAATAACAAGACGTCAGACATGAAAAGAAGTATGAACATAGTTTCAGGTTGTGAGCTTTCTTGTCCGTTTGACAGTTCAATCTTGTAGACGTCATCAAGATCATTCATTCATTCATTAGATAGATGTCTATAAAGAAAATGGACATTAGCCAAATTAAAGAATATGGAAATTCAGAAGCGCAAATGAAAGCCAATGAAAATTCCAAACGCCAAACTAGAGAATATGGAAATTTCAAATACTAAAAATTAAAGAAAATAAAATTTCAAATGCACTAGGACGGAAGCAACCTGTGCTGCAGAAGTTAGACATCCAATACTGAAAAGTAGGCTCTGATATCTGAACCTCTACCGCAGATCGATCCCACGCCCCCAAAGAATCAAACGTCTGGAATTCTTCATGGCTTAAGTGTGTACTAGAATTTGGATATGTGAGCAAAGAATGGGCATGGCATTGTGTGAACAACGGCCTGAGCGACCTCGAACGCTTCAGTTTCTCCAATTTGGTCACTGCCTCCTCCAACCACGCATTCCATTCCCCGCCCATTCTCCCTCCAATTGCACAGCTCAAATTACATGCATGCGTTTGGCGTTGAAGTGTAGAGTGGAGATGGAGACGAACGAATCGCCCTTCGAACCCCTTTAATACTGCCTTAGTTGATAAATGTTGCTACGGTTTAGCTACTTGATTCAATTTAATAAATGACATCTGCCGGTAAAATTAAATTAAATGAGAGTCACAAAATTATATGTGATAGACTTTCTTCAAAGGATTAGTCTATGCCGAGTTTGTCCCATTCTAATTCCAATTTGGCAACAAGTCCTAATTGTGATATGAATATCAGGATTTAACTGTGTGATTTTGAGTCAAACTCAATGACCCATGAGGATATGATATGATAGATTTTAATGACGTCCATGACACTAAAGTAGTCTATGGGACCCATGCAATCACCCTCCTGAGTCAGGAGCGGAACTAGTCAGTTGTAAAGTTTTGGTTAACTTGTCTCTCCTTCTCTGAAGTTTGGTAATCAAATCCGTTGCTCTCTTCACTTGATCTTCCTCAAATAAATAGTTGAAGTCCTTGTTCTGCAGTATTTTTGTATAACCAGATCTGATGTCATTGTAAGCTAGGCAGTCTTTGACAAAGTGCTGCTCTGTCTCAACTATTCCCATATTACAAAATAAACATGTTATGTCTGCCCGCTCTTCCTTTGGAACTTGCCACCGACCAGTTTCACATCGCAACTGATGTGAACTAGTTCGAAATTGTGCCATCAACATTTTTGCTTTCCAATTAATAAGTGTTCTTATATAGGCCTTTTCATCATGACTAGAAGTGGGATTAAATTCTTTAATGTAATAAGATTTTTTTCGCCCTATGCGTCTTGTCCACAGAATATTGCGAAATTTTTCATTAACAAACTTTTTTATTTCTATAATGTTATACGAGCAAGTTTGGATGTTGATATCCCATTTTCGCATCCATTTGTCATTTTGCTTCATCCATGTGCTTTTCCGCCTCACAAGTTTTCCCTCTATGATCAACTTGGTAGTTTTTCATCGATGTTTCATGAGTAGTGATTCAACATGAATCCATCTCTCATGAGAATAAATGGAACACTTAGCACTCATTGGATCTAGGTGATGCTTACAGGGGTGAAGCACCGGGACTTCCCGGGAGGTCACCCATCCTAGTACTACTCCAGCCTGAGCGCGCTTAACTACGGAGTTTCCTCCATAGTTAAACCCAAAGCTTGCAACAATCCCAAGGTAAGGCTGGTCGATTGGGCATTGGGCTCCATCGCCAATACCTCTTGCACAATCCAAAAATAAAAATAATAAATAGTTTGGAATTAATTGTTTTACAAACATTTTCACCTTGCATTTTGTCGATTTTGACTTGGTCAACTTAGATTTGGGCATTGATTAATGGAAAAATTGAAGCTAATTATCTAATCCCATGGTTAATCTAACACATAGATGTATGCTCGAGATGAATGTCGCATTTCATTAGAAATCATAGTTATGTTAATAATGTTTCATGAGTATGATAATAATGATGCATATATTATTTTGTTATATAATCATAGTGACTTGTTAATATCAACTTAGATTTGGACATTGATTAATGGAAAAACTTAAGCTAATTATCTAATCTTGTGGCTAATCTAACACATAGATGTATGATCGAGATGAATGTCACATTTCATTAGAAATCATGGTTATGTTAATAATGTTTCATGAGTATGATAATAATGATGCATATATTATTTTGTTATATAATCATAGTGACTTATTAATATCTACTTAAGTTATGCTCATAAAATTACTGATGCATTTCGTTGTTGCAAGTGTCTGAGTGGTTGTAGGTTCATCGAGACGAGGGTGTGGTCGAGGTAGAGAGTGTTAACCTCTCGAAAGAGGATGGTCAGATAGCCCCTTAATGCCCGCATACACCACTTAGTTTTAATGTGATTTAATTTTTGTTGTATTTTATCTATTTCTCAGTCTCCTAAATGGTAATATGGTAGGATGGAAATATATCTAAGTTATGGATAGTTAGAAATTTAATTAGAGTTTGAATTGTGTGTCTTAGGTTTTGATTGATGTTATGATTGATAAGATAACTTGAGGATCATAGCATGATTCACCAAATAGACAACATTAATACTTTAAATTTATTTATTCTTGCTAAGCCAAAAATAGAGTACATGAAAGTTATTAACTATTCACTTAACCCTCTTACCCATTTTTCATTGGAGTAAAGAAGATATAATGAAAAAATTATTATTATTATTATTTTAAAGATGGAAATACCAAATTAGGTCAATTACACCCATGACGAGATAAAAGAATGAGTGATGGTGTGGGCGGTGAAGAAGGAAAGGGGCTGGAAAGAGAAATTCAAGAAGATAGAATCTTAGCAATTACCAGATTTTTCTTGAGAATGCATTGCTATTTTACTTAGGGTCCATGATTGTTAAGTTGTTTATTTATTGCATCATCAATGATTGCTAGATTTATTTGGTTATGTTTTAAATGTATCTACTTGTAAAAATCGAGCTAGTATGAAATGGAGAAGTTGTTTGCATAACATATCCTCTACCCCTTTTAAACTATCATCTATTTACCTAATGTAACAACAAGATATTGCATGGATTGTTTATTAGTTCTTGCGCCATCAGGCCCTTTTTAGCTAAACTTCTAAAGAACCAATAAATTGAGTGGGTTATATCACCAAACATTAGGAAGTATGGTGATTAGATTTCAAACCAATAGCAACGGTAGTTTAGATTGTAATATGTTCAAAAGGAATGAAACTTTGTTGTGAAAGTTGTTTTATACATTCTTTAAAGACTGCCAATACTTGGAATCAACCCAAAAATTACATTATGAATCTAGCTGAACACATTCAGGTGATTGTTTGATTTTCTCTTGAAAGTCTTTATGTTACTTAATCTTCTTAGGTATTGAACATGTTGATGGCCTAATTTTTCACCCACCAAAATTTTGAGAAAAACTTGTGAAAATCAAGTAGAAATTGTTGTATCATGCCTAGGGCTTTTGAAAATTCTGTTAACCATCATAAAAAACCCTAGGGCAAAAGTTTTGTCTTGATGTCAATTGAAGTTCATTCAAAATTAACTTGCAAATTAAAATAGGGATATATGAAAAATCTTATTTATATCTTTATATCCCTAAGTTTTTGAGCTAATATCGATTTTATATTTCATGACCTTTTGTATCTTTAAAGTTGCAACGTTGTGAAATTCTCTTTAATCACAACATCGCTCTGTTTTTTCCTCTAACCATGTTCAAGGTTGTGAGGAGACGAAATGGTCTATTCTCAGCTCAACATGGCTTCGTAGTGGTTACTGATAACATTCATGTTAGAGGTACGAATGAGCAAAACAATGAAAGCGCAAGATCACAAGTCATTTTTGGCTTAAGGGAATCCAAGTTGCAATGTTGCGATGAAAGGAAAAAGGCTAGTTTCAAATAGTCATCGCAAGGTCGCAGGCCATAAAGTATTGAGTATATTTTAAGTTGTGATTGTGTGAATAGAAGGAAATAGTTAACAAGTGAATCAATGCATGATCACAAATGGTTAGATAAACTATGAAGACAGAGTTGCGAGGATGCAAAAAGGTAGCAGTAGTTAAGAGTTAAGAGTAGTGCATCAATGCAAGTGGTTAAAGGAAACCTCAGGTTAGTGTAGTGAGGTTGTGAAAGCTTGCAATCACGCCTTCACAAGATTACTTGTTGAGTTAAGAGTTTAAAATATGAAACAACGATAAGAAGAAAACAATCAAGTTGAAGCCCTATTTGCATGATCAGTTAAGCCAAGAAAAAGAATTATAAGTTGTGAAACCACGAAAGATATCTAATAGTTAGAAGAAATTCCCATCGCTCTTTCACAAGTGTTTGAAGCAAAGTAACAAGTTAAGCTGCAATGGTGTGAAATGTAATCATGCAGTTAAGTTTTAGACCATTGCAACATTACTAAGGTTTATGATTGACTCGGAGTTAAAGTTACAAAGTGGTGAATATTGTTGATTGCACTGTAGTAAGGTTTAGCTGTAGTTACATCTTTGAAGTTGCAAGCTTGCAAAATGAACTTAGAATAGTTAAAGTTGAAAGTTAGTGCAAGATCACAAGGTTTTTAGAAATAGTTAAGATATTTACTATGAAGTTATGAAAAGAGGTGACATTTAGACAATGCAGAAATTGCATCTTCACATGGTTTCAATTGTTGTTAACATCTTAGGTTTCGAAGTAGCGAAGAACTGTTGATCGCACTTTTGCAAGCTTTCAAAGACAGTTAGATTGTTAAGTTGTGATGTTGCGAAAGATGAAGTAGCAGTCAAAGAAAATGCTTAGTGCAACATCACACAGTTAAAATATACATCATGACTAGCAATTGCAAGGGAGCGATAAGGTAAATATATGAAGCATCGCATTGTTGCTAGCAAGAAAGATGTCAAGTCCCAAATTGTGGCGAAGATGTGAAATGGTGAATAAAATCTCATTGCCAAATCACAATAGTCAGAAGGGAAAAGTGGAATGAAGTGTGAAAAAGCGAACAAAAGGAATCACATCCTTGTAGGCCAGGCCTAGTGGTTAAAGAAAAGAGATGTATGGTTGCATAATAGTGAGAAAAGCCCTATTTGCATGGTTGTAGTTAAAAACAAAGAAAGAAAAGGAACTATGGCGAAGCAACGAAAAGATGGTAATCGCATCATCGCAACTCTCAGTTATTAAAAAAAAGACAGTTTTCAATGGTCATGTCTGAGCTGGATAGAAAAGGGATGACTTGGATGTACAAAATGTGAAAAAGTGTAGATTTTTCCAACTTTTTGAGAATTGATAGTGTTGGTGTAAATAAGTATTTACTTATTACACTTTACTTAATTTTACTTAGGTTAATGCATTATTTTATTATTATGCATTGTTTTATTATTTCTTAGGCAAGACACTTAGGATTTTGTGTACTCTTATGAGTTGTCATGTTGACAACACTGGAGTAAGCAACTCTAATTCAACACATGGTGTCTACAACACTGGAGTTTGCATAATTAACTGAGTTTTCATGTAGACAACACAATTATTCACAGTCCTAATTTAGCATATGGTGTCTAAAACATAATTTTGCATGCTATACCTTTGTAGGCTTATCCTCTCATCATCACACTTACTCTTGTGCTTAATGAAGGATAATCCACACTTGGTGGACATGTGCCTAGTTGTATGACTTATCATGTTCCTGTTTCCTAGGCATTCTAGAAGCATTACTGAGGCCTTTATATACAAGCACTCCTAGTGTACTTACACATTGAATGAATATCATATTGTCATCCTGGTCATACTTTTTTGGTATACTGTTGTGCTTGTGCTTGAGTTCCTTGGTCTTGGGTGAATTTTTCCCTAAGGAAAATTCTTACATGGTATCAGAGCTGAAGGAGATTCTCTTCACATAACCGTACGAGACCATTCTTGCTTCAGCACCTCGACCCATATCTGGAGAATCCACAGAGGTTGGGAGTGTCTAGAGCCAAAGCGGACCTCGCCATTGCATCTGGAGTGTCGATTCGGTGAAAATTGACTATAAATTTTCCTATGTTGGGACAAAGTCAATTTTGAGGCTTTTTTTTTTGCAAACTGGCACCCGAAGGCCTCAATTTGCAAATCTGATATGATCTATTAAATCTGCGCAAGTAGTTTGTTTAGATCTACAATTATTTTCAAATTTTTGGAATTTTATTTTTTTTAAATCACCCAGTAGGGCCTGCAGAGAAAAAAAAATTGCGGGTACTAGGCAGTGACACCGTAGCCCTACACGAAATATTCCTTCCACAGAATATTCCAACTAATCGGCAGTCTCAATTTCCATTTATAATTTTTTGTGGGCTAGCAACACAAATTCGACGAGCATCATTGAAAATTGGGATCAACAGGCGGCATCAGTTCAGAGACCTGGTGACTTATTTATTTTACTTTTGTGGTGTTTTCTTTTTAAACACCCAAAGGGGTGTTCCCATTATCAATGTGGGATTAAACCACCCCTTTTTGGCAACCCCTACAGTAATACTCACCCACCAGAAAACACCCAAACTTTGTCGCACAGTCTCCCTTCGACACGATATTGAAATTCTTCGGCCTGTTCAAAGATCACCAATGCCGCTATTTGCAATGCCCGACGCTTGACATTCTCTGGCATCAAGTTTTACTTTTTGGAAGCAGCATCTGAAACATTCTGGCTGCATAGTCACCATCTGACATGAGGTGCAACACCTATGCCTTGAGAATCACCCACTTGGCAAATCGATAGTAACCCTCTCATGTAGAAACCTTGACACGTGTACCTGCCACATAGGCATTCTAGACACGTGAACTGCCCAATCATTTGTTGCATCATTGCAACATGTCAAACAAGTTGTACATTGCCTAGCCAACGCCATCCATATTGATCATATGTTCCATATGGTACGACCATATCTAGTTAGCAAGCTATATGCTGACGACATCTAACACATCACCCAAGCGACTATTTTTTGCTAACATCAATAGTTTACTATCTTAAAATTGATGGTTGTATGATCGTCGTCTATAGGCAAAATAGAACTATTATGATGGTTGTTTGATCGTCAAATTTAACCTCGACTTTTGCTGATCAGACCCCTCTCCAGATTCATTTTTGATTTGACAGTCCAACTTTGGGAGGCCATATCTCAATCATCCAGGCTCCAAATCAGGTGCAATTTTTTTTATTTTGGCTAAAATTTCCTAAACTTTTTAGTGGTGCAGTTTTTTCTAGTTTTGGTGCATGGATTTGTTAGAAATTGCATCTTTTGGTGACTATACCTATCCAATCCTACATTTTGCAACTTCAAAAGCTCTATACGAGCTCATCTGGACTCAAAACTAGGTTGCATTTCTTTTAAAGTGCATTATTTTTCAACTACTTTCTAGATCTGCAATCAGATTGTAAGGTTGTGTGGACAAAAGTATCACTTTCAGAATTAGGTCCTTTTCTGCATTATAATGCCTTGATATAACTTCAAAATTATTGTATATCTGAGATACATTGTAATGTTCTAGTTTTGAACTTTATAAGGAGGTTGTAAAAAGGCAAAATCAGAAGTCCACTAAGACCAAAATTGGCAAGTGGCTATTGTAAATGCACTACATATAAAGTGCCAAAAGCATCTTTTTTGGGGGGTTTCTTTATTGAGTGAAAGGGGGGGTGTTACTTGGTGTTGTGTTCCTCTTTTCCTGTTGTTTTCTTTCATTTCTTGCATCATGGGACATTTCAAGTTTTTAAAATTAACACTAGATAACTATGCTACATGACTTGATGATTGTGGGAGTCTTACTAAAGATGAAAGGTTGACCTATCTCATTCATAATAAGTTGCCATCTGAGTACTCCACATTTGTTTCTTCTTACAACACCGCAAAGACTACATTAGGGGCTGCCTATCAGAAACCCGTTTTTGATCGTTATGTTGAACTATTGGATGAAGAAGAAAAGAAGTTGCAATCAATGGATAAATAACACACAAGAGGATACAAAAAAGACATCACCACCATCAAATCAAAAAATCAAGTCTTCCTCGAATTCAAACAAGAAGGGGGACAGTAATAAGGAGAAGAAAAAGTGTGCTTATTGCAAGAAGTTGGGTCATGATGAACATGAGTGTTATCATAAAAAGATTGATGAATTAACAAACATCATAAAGAAACACAATGTTCCACTACCTAATGCTTATAAGGAGAAAGGATCTTCATCTTCAGATTCAAAGGGCAAAGGGCAAGCACTTCTGGCAAACTCAAGTTCTTTAGTGGAATGGATTCTTGACTCAGGTGCCTCATATCATATGGGTTCTTCAAATGGAGACTTTTCTTCATTGAAGCAGTCTAAGGTACGACACATCTTTGTTGGAGATAATACAAAAGTGGAAGTTGAAGAGAAAGGACATGTGGAGATGGAAAATGGGGAATTCAAAGACATTCTCTATGTTCCTAACCTAAGCTCTAATCTCCTCTTAATTTACCAAATTACCCACATTGGAGATGGAAATAAAGTTTAGTTCCTTCTTGATTCAGTAATGGTGCGCACTCTCAAAGATTATTCATTGGTTGCAGTGGGGAAAGTTAATCATGACACAAGGTTGTATTCTTTCTCCCACTTTGTGCCTAAGTCTCCTTGACATGCCTTGTTGACTCAATCTCATCCACAAATCAAATTATGGCATGAGTAGTATGGTCATCTTGCCTTTCACTATCTTCATCAACTTTTCTCACAAAACATGGTCAAAGGTCTACCTACAGTCAACTTTTGTAAGGGTGAATGTTCAACATGTTCAGTGGATATGCATCTAAAGGAGAAGATTGATAAAGGGAAGTCTTCAAGAACATGAGTTGTTCTTCGATTGGTTCAAATGGTACTAGCAAGGCCTTTTGCAGTGACATCAGTCAATCGGAGTCACTACATACTCACTTTCATTGATGACTTTTCATGCTACACATGGATCTACTTTCTTCATTCATCATAAGAATGAAGTGTTGGAAAAGTTTCTAGCCTTCAAGAGTCATGTTGAACAACAATCAAGGATAGCCATCAAAGTTCTTCAGATGGACAATGAAAGCAAATATGTGAACACAAGACTTAAAGACTTTCGCAAACTTGAGGGTATTGATCTTCATAATCCACTAGCATTCAATAGGCATAATACAGATGTTGCAACACTGAGGTTACGAACTCTTAAGTCTATGGTAAGTTGCATGATACAAGCCAATTCTCTAGATCCATCACTTGAAGTCAAAGCTATAAGTAGTGCCAATCACATACTTAATAGGTCTCCTCATAATGCCTTAGATGGAAAGACTCCTTTCGAGGCATGGTGCGGTAGAAAACCAGTTGTGAAACACTTCAAAGTCATTGGTTGTCCAACATGGGCAAACATATCTTCCAAGGAATGCAAGGCACCACAACCAAGGCCTTGTACTTTCATCGGATATGAAGAGAATGTTTAGGCATATAGACTTATGGATCCTAAGAATCATGAGATTTTGGTAGAGAGGGATGTACACTTTGAGGAAAGTTCACCCATCTTATCCTCTAATCCTCTTTGCACTTCATACGTTGTGGAAACTGATAGTGACACCAGCAATAGTGGTTCAACAAACTCATATATGTGGGATCCTATTGATAGATGTAGGGAAAGGTCACATCATCAGCACATTCCACATGCATAAATTGCCACAATGATAGATCCAACACATCAAGGTACACCTAGTCTTCTAGCTTAGCATCAGTGGATGACTTCTTGATAGGTATTTCAGGTTTGTTTATGGAGCCATACATAGTAGATTTGGGAGACATCATTGATGATATACATCTTCTCTTTGATGAAGAAGATCCTTCTTCAGTTGTTGCGAGGGCTCACTCTAACCCTCATGTCCATTCTCTACATGATCACTCTTCACAGGTTGATATGATTGTGGATTCTTATGTACAATAGTTGTAGGAGGTCTCTTTATCATTTGAGGAGATAGTAGGTTCTTTGGGACAGGTTCTACATCCATCCTTGCTAGATTTGGCATTGTTCTTTTCAACAGCATTGGAAGGGGCAACAGTTAGTATCGACACAGGGACAGTTGAGCAGGTTTCAGAGGCATCATTGATCATTGGGATTCTTTCTACACATTGGGGAAGCATCTCATATTTACCTATGATATTGTTTCTTCCAAAGGGGAGGAACATTATTTGGCAGTCATGGATCGGCTTCTACATTGGAGTAACTATCATTGATCGACATTCTTCATTTGGGGGGAGGGGGGGCTACCTTGTCCCTGTTCTTCTTCTTTTTTATAGGGGGATTTTTTTTTCTTATGAGGTTTTGTCCTTCTCATACTTCTCTTTTGTATATACTTGATGTATCTCATTATGGGAGGTTTTGATTACTCCATCCATCCATGCATCTTGTTTTTTCATCTCTCTTTTTGAGGGAGGGTTTTTCCCATGAGGTTTTCCCTCTTTCTCCACTTTATGGGAGATTTCAGTGCATTATGTACATGGGTACCTAACATGGCCTAATAGTTGGGACCCATCTTGAATTTCATCCTAACTTTTAGAAGCTTAAGTGCATTCCCCTAAGTTACACTTAAGGGGGGGTGTTGGTGTAAATAAGTATTTACTTATTACACTTTACTTAAGTCTACTTAGGTTAATGCATTATTTTATTATTTCTTAGGTGAGACACTTAGGAGTTTGTGTACTCTTATGAATTGTCATGTTTGGAGTAAGCAACTCTAATTTAGCACACGATGTCTACAACATTGGAGTTTTCATAATTAACTGAGTTGTCATGTAGAAAACATAGTTATTTGCACTCCTAATTTAGCACATGTTGTCTACAACATAATTTTGTATGCTACACCCTTGTAGGCTTATCCTCTCATCATTGCACTTACTGCTATGCTTAATGGAGGATAATCCATGCCTAGTGGACATGTGCTTGGTTGTATGACTTATCATGTTGCTGATTCTTAGGCATTCTAGAAGCATTACAGAGGCCTTTATATATAGGCACTCCTAGTGTACTTACACATTGAATGAATATCATATTGTCATTCTGATTATACTCTTTTGGTCTATTGTTGTGTTTGTGCTTGAATTCCTTGGTCTTGGATGAATTTTACCCTAAGGCAAATTCTTACAAATAGGTTTTGAAGTGTTCCAATTTTAAATGTCATCAATATCATGCTCTTGTTGCAGAGATAGATAAATTTTGAAAGACATGGAGGTTTTCATTACCATTCACAAAATTATTTGAGTTTTTAGAGTGAATTTGAAGTTGCAAAGTGTTTCAAAGTAATCTTCCAACATATAGCATTCACAATTGACTAAATTGTTTGAAGAAATGGCTCAACAAGAAGGAAAATTAATTGCACAAGCACATATTGAAGAATCAACTTCTCAAACAAAAAGCCCTAGCTTGTTTGTTGAGAAATGGATATATATTCTTCCTAGTTCTAGCAATGCACAAGCTACGAATGATCATGCTTCTAGAGATCCATATGTGTTATGTAGAGATGTAGAGGTTCCAAACAGAAATGTATATGAATTTTTATGGTTCTTCTACAAGAATAGAACAGAGAAGGTTCCAGTCTGCAACCCTTGGGTCAGAAACTTGGGCAAGGTTATCATGTTAGAAGTATTTGTAGATGTTGATTTGGTGTAGGCTCTAATCAAATTCTACAATCTAGTAAGCAAGTCATTCCACAGAAGAGACAAAAGCATCTTCTTGGCCCTAGATAAAGAGACATTCATAGAGGCATTTAATCTGGGAGGCCCAATGACATTGCCTATTGATGTTGATGACCTAACTGAGAATTTCAAGAAACATAATAACTCTTATAGGGGTAGGGAAGTGTCAAGGCACATCCCTTAGTTCCATAAAGATAAGGGAGAAATTCGAAAGAAGATGAAATAGAAAAGATCATGCCTCTTGAGTTCTTCCAAAGATACTTCCAAAATATTGTCTTTGGTCTAAACAAGGTCCTAGGTTCATATGTTCATATAGAACCATGAATACCCTAGGAGGACATTATGTTATGGCTTTGAACATCCAAGACCCCAACACTAATGTTCGATATGATTATGTAGCATGCATAATTGACAAGATACATGAGGAGATCATTGTTGCTTAGCAAAGACAATTGGAGATTTTTGTATTCCCTCATTATTCTATGATCATTACATCTAATCTTATTCAAGAATGTTGATTCTTTTGATCAAAGCTTCTTCAATTCTACACAAGAGTGGGGAGAAAGGTTACTAGTACAGAGGTGGATGAGGGTATGGCAAAGACTCTACCCTTATTCAAATGTCATTTCTTTTTATAATGATTTTGTGCATCCTATGTTAAAAATGATAGGATTAGTAAATGAAAGAATTCCTAGAAGTGTTAGAAAGGTTGTTAAACCTAAAATGTGCTTTTATGTTGGAAAACAATTAACACATGATTGGGGAAGTGTCTTTTTGTTTGAAAAATACACTATTATCAGAATTTATGGTTGCCCTCATGAAATAACCCCTGCAGGTTATTAAATTCTTCAAACCACAAAAAACTCTATACTTCAGTTGTTTGACATTTCGTCAAACACTTTGCAAGCGAACTGTGATGACTCTTACACCGAAACCTTTGAAAAACAATACTGGACTGTGGAATTAAAAAAAAAAAAAATTGGCATTCACATGAAGAAGGAAAAATGTGATAATTTGCTAACAATAGCAAGTTCAATGAAAGTGATCAGTATTCTATAACAGGATTATTGATAACGATTTAATGGAAAATAAATATCAGGTCTGGTTCAAACACTAATTTTCTAAGAATAGATGATTTATATATATACCTTTTTACAACCAATTAGCGCAAAAGAACCTGAGTCCGAACCTCCATTTTAAAAGTTGATGGCAGATACTGTACTCAAGGCAGGTCCAGACTGGATTGTATTGCCTTTAGACTCGACCTTTTTTTTTTTTTTTTGAGGAAATCGTTTCAATAATTAGCCGGATTCAAACCCGCATCACTGTCCCCTACGATATAAATCTTTCCAACTCCACACGATTGCTAAGGTTGCTTCGAACGCTGAAGGAAGACGCCTAAAAATTATATATGGTAAGATGTTTCTTCCGCCCGATTCCCCTCAACCCGAGTTTTGCAGATGGACGGATTTGAATTTATTCCATCCTCTTTCTATTCTGCCTTCTATCGACTGTAGGTGATATTTGTTTGCAAGGGTTCAATGCAGACGCAACCAATACATTTTGATCATAACGCGAGCCGCATAACTTAACACTTTGCTGGCGTGGCTATGCTGTCTGCATGCGATTGATTCCAGGCGGTAGTTTACTAGCAACTTGATCAATAGTCACAAGGGTTCTTAGCTCCCTTCGAGCCCTCCAATTTGTCTCTGGTTAATTCCTTTTTCCTCTGACAAACACCCACAAAATTCGGCCTTAGGCCACAAAACTCTGCTCCAATGAAATGGCTGTGGTGCCACCTCCAATATTGCAATAATTCAAGTGATATTCCACACCCTCAAAATTGCTTATCAATGAGAGTTATCGTTCCCAAAGATAGTCTGAGAATTTGCAGACCAAATGGCTACAAATCGCTCCAAATGGAATGGAAATCAAATTCACAAAAACCGCTTGTCCAAATGGGTGCCTCATGTCCTCTATTTATTCACTTGGTTGAGAAGTTACCAAAAGTTTTTCGGAATTATCTTTTATAATGTACTTTTATTATAAAATTAAATAAATAACTTTATAAAGTTAAAGTACAACCTTAATTTAATATTAGAACAAGTAGGTCCCACTTGCTGAACTATTATTCTCCGAGAACAAAAATGTAATCATTTGGAAATAAAATGACTCTCTTTCCAGAATCATTTGCCTACGAGAGTCGTTAATAGGCAAATTCCTTGTTAAAGTTATGGTTACTAGAAAGGGGACATGACAGTCCGCCTGTCCTGAAATTGCTTGCCCTCAAGCAATCTCAAAGCTGGATGCTGCAAAATTGTTTCATTTTCCCAAGTAGCATCTTCAACTGGTAGATCTCTCCATTTGACCAAATATTCTCTGATTACTCTTCTGCGGAGCTGTTTTTCCCTGCTTTCTAGAATGAATTTCGGTACTAAGATCAATTTCCCTTCATCATCCAAGGGAGGTAATACTACAGAAGGTATCACATTCTATCCCAACGCTTTTTTGAGGCGTGATACATGAAACACATTATACACTTTGCTATCTGCTGGAAGCTCAAGCTCATAAGCCATTTCCCCTATTCACCTGGTGATCCTGAAAGGCCCATAATACTTAAGCTTAAGCTTCTCTGACCCACTCTTTTTGAGAGTAGATTGTCGAAATGGCTGAAGCATCAGGTAAACCATGTCATCCACCTCAAAGCTCCTCTCCGTCCTCTTTTGATATGCATATTGCTTATACTGATTCTGTGCCCGAGCTATGTTATCCCGTAGAGTGCTAATAATGTCTTTACTTTCCTGAATCAAATCCCCGACACGTGGAACCCGAACATCACCCATTAACAAGTCAATGAAACTTGGTGCATCATATCCATATAATGCTTGGAAAGGTGTCATCTGAATAGACATGTGGAAAGTGGTATTGTAGCAATATTCACACAAATAAATCCATTTTACCCATATCTTCTGCTGATCCGCCACGTAATTCCTCAAGTAGCCTTCCACCCATTTGTTTACTATCTCTGTCTGTCCATTAGTTTGCGAATGATAACTGGTACTGGGTGTGAGCTCAGTGCCACATAATCGGAACACCTCTCGCCAAAAATGACTCAAGAATCTACTATCCCTGTCACTGACAACACTGCGGGGTACCTCATGTAACCTGAAAACCTCTGAAGAATACCTTGGCTACCTGTACTGCAGTATAAGTTGTGGTGATGGGAAAGAAAAGAGCATATTTCATTAGTCTATCTACTACCACATAAATGCAATCACGACCCTGAGCCTTAGGCAACCCGATAATGAAATCCATGGATATGCATTCCCACTTCTGATCTGGAATAGGAAGTGGTTGTAGGAGTCCTGCTGGGAAGGTGTGTTCTTGCTTATTCTACTAACAAACAGGACACTCACGAACATACTGCAATACATCTGTCTTGAGTCCCTTCCAAGTGAATAGTTCTCGCACCTGTCTATATGTTTTAAAGTATCCGGGGTGACCAGCCATAGGTGAGTCATGAAGAGCTCGCATAATAGACTGCTTCACCTTCGATCCTGGGACTAAAAATATCCTGCTCTTGTAAATAATCAATCCATCCACAAGTGTATACCGGGTATCAACAATTGTCCCATCAACTATCCCAGATGCCCATGAGTCTCTAACATATTCTGCAATAATCAGATGTTTCCAATCCTCAAAAATCTCAATCATCGAAATAAGATGTGGTCTGCATGACAAGGCATCTGCTACCACATTCTGTGTGCCCTTAACATAAGATATATCAAAATCATATGCTTGTAGCTTACTTACCCATTTCTGTTGTCTATCATTGAGATCCCTTTGCCCAAGGAAATGTCTCAAACTGTTGTGGTCAGTTTTTATACAAAACTTACCACCTACTAAGTACTGCCTGAACTTAGCTAATGCATGCATGATAGCTAACATCTCCTTGTCGTAAATGCTAAATGTTTTCTCTGGCCCACAGAGTTTCCTGCTTTCATATGCAATTGGGTGTTTGTCCTGCATCAAAACAACCCCAATACCATCTCCTGAAGCATCATACTGGAGTTCAAATGGTTTTGAGAAATCAGGCAACGCTAGTACCAGACATGAAGTCATGATCTCCTTAAACCGGTCAAAACAAGCCTGAGCTTTTGCTGTCCAAAAGAAAGCTCCCTTTTTAAGCAAATCTGTCATAGGAGCCGCGTGTCGCGAATATCCGCAAACAAATCTGCGATAGAAGCCACATAAACCAAGGAACCCTCTCAACTGTGTCAGGTTCTCAGGAGTAGGCCACTCCACAATAGCACGAACCTTATCAGGGTCCATCTGTACTCCTTCTTTACTGATAATATGTCCCAAGTATAACAATTTGATCATGCCTAAATCACATTTAGACTCTTTTGCATACAAGGACTCTGCTTGCAAGGTCTTCAATACTGTCTCTAGATGCTCCATGTGCTCATGCCATGTTCGACTGTATACCAAGATATCATCAAAGAATACCAACACGAATTTTCTCAGCTGATGATGGAAGACCTTATTCATGGTAGACTGAAAAGTAGCTGGTGCATTGGTCAACCTGAATGGCATCACTACAAACTCAAAATGGCCACAGTGACATCTGAATGCAGTCTTCTCTATGTCCTGTTCTCTGACTCTAATCTGGTGGTAACCTGATCTCAAATCAATCTTACTAAAGTAGCATGCCCCATGTAGTTCATCTATTAGCTCATCAATCCGTGGAATAGGATATCTATTCTTAATGGTTTTCTTATTCAACATCCTATAATCTATACACATTCGTAACGAACCATCTTTCTTCTTAACCAAAACTACTGAAGAAGCAAAAGGAGACTTACTGGGTCTGATGCGTCCCATCGCGAGAAGCTCCTTGATGGTTTTCTCTATTTCATCTTTAAGCCTCTTTGTGTGCCTGTATGGAGTGATCATGACTAGTTTAGCACCTTCTTCTAATTTGATGATGTGCTCAATCCCTCTATCAGGAGGTGTACCAGGTGGAATATCGCTAAATACCTTACTATACTTTTCCCTCAATATCTGTATGTCAAGATGATATTCTGTTTTTTGTTGTTCCTCCCGTGTAGGCATGAGAGTACACATGGCTGCCCATTTAGTATCCTCATGCCTCACCAATCTTTCTAATTGTCTGAGAGAAATCGTTCGGATATCACTATTCCGGATAGCTCTCAACACATGCTGTTTCCCATCTACTTCAAACTTGATCTCCATGTCCTTGAGTCGAAAAGTGACCTCACCCAATAAACGTAACCATGTAATGCCCAAAACGATATCCAAGTCACCCATATTGACCACATGGTAATCCGCTTTGAACTCATAATTGTTCAAGCATAACGGCATGTCTCTAACCATCTTGTTACATTTAAGAGTATATCCATCAGCAACCTGTACTCGGAGACCTTCGAATTCTTCTGTCTTGATACCACGATGCTCAACCAATCGTGCATCGATGAAATTGTGTGTAGCTCCTGTATCAACCAATGTGATTACCTTCTGTCCTGCTAGAACACCATGTAATCTAAAAGATCCTTCCTACTGAATGCTAGACAAACGCCCTTGCTGTAAATGCAATTTAGGTTCCTCTTTTTGTTCTAAATTTCTTGTTTCTTCCTCTGACTCTGAACTACTGTGATCATCCTCTTTTGCTGCACTGTCAGAATCTGACCCTTCGTAATATGCCCACATAACTCTGTTGGCCTTTCCTTTAGGTCTTAGAGGAAAAACATGATCCCTATCATATTAGCCTTTGCAATAAAAACATAATTTCTTCCTGCGCAAGTCGTTTAATGCTTCTACATCTAGGGGTGTAGTAGATTTTCCTTTGGTTTCAATGCTCTTCCCTTTGTTCTTATCCCACTTCTTATTGTCTCTGAAAGAGGTAGTACTCCGAGAGTTGAACCTACTAGAAGGTGTTGTAAGCTCCATACTCCGTGCTTTCCTCATAGCTTCCTGCAGTGTTGGTGGGTCAAATGCCTTAATCCATCCCTTGAGAGGTTCAGACAATCCTTTTGTAAATAAGATAACTAACCTTCATTCAGACACATCCTGTACCATGACTGACAACCGCTGAAATTCACTAATATAAACCTCCAAATTGCCAGACTGTCTTAACTATGCAAGGTTGCAAAAATAAATCTCTGAATCCTTCTTATCAAAACGCTCAACCAATCTATCCACAAAGTCTTGGTAAGATGTTACCTGATTGTGCTGCAAGGTAACCATCCCATGTGACCACCAATCATGAGCTACGCCTTCCAGATGTAGGGTGGCGTACCTAATGGCATCTATCTCTGTCATAGGCCTCAATGTCGAGAATGTATCCAACTTATGAACCCAAGCTTACACTGTCATCTGATCACTATCGTCGAAAATTGGTAAAGTGAGTTTGCTAACAGCTCGCTGTAACTCACTATCATGACCTCCTCTAGGTCTCCTATTCTGGCGGCTGCTTCTCATATGTTCTCTCCTTTGATTTAGATAGCGATCAAAGTTCAATAGTTTACGCACATGCAGGGGTAATGCCTGCCATTCTGCAGTAGCAGCTCTGAGATCATTCTGGAAATCATCTGGCCAGTCATCTTCTCCTATCTCCTGAGCTTCTTCCCTTAGGAAGGTGGGACGAGTAGGCCTATTTGCTGTCCATGATCTGCGCCTAGGAGCCCCCTGTGAGCCTGCCACACTTCTATTATCATGATCAGATATACCTCTTCCTTGTTCCTGAATCCTGGGCTGAACAACTCTTTCCATCATGGTATTCAAAGCCTGTAGTGACTGAGCTATTTCTTGATGTCTTGTAGTCATGATTCTGTAAAATTCTCTGGTTTCATCATCATCAATTCTGGGAAATCTCGGTGGACTCAGTGATTGTCTTTCCCCCATATCTCTGCCTTTATATCTAGTCCTCCTGCGAATATAATACCTAGAATATGATTGCATAAAATGTCCTTACCAACAGGATGGCAGGAATACTGCTCTGATACCATTGAAATAACCCCTACAGGTTATTAAATTCTTCAAACCACAAAAAAATCTATACTTCAGTTGTTTGACATTTCGTCAAACACTTTGCAAGCGAACTGTGATGACTCTTACACTGAAACCTCTGAAAAACAATACTAGACTGTGGAAGTTTTAAAAAAATATTTGGCATTCACATGAAGAAGGAAAAATGTGATAATTTGCTGATAATAGCAAGTTCAATGAAAGTGATCAGTATTCTATAACAAGATTATTGATAACGATTTAATGGAAAATAAATATCAGGTCTGGTTCAAACACTAATTTGCTAAGAATAGATGATTTATATATATTCCTTTTTACAACCAATTAGCACAAAAGAACCTGAGTTCGAACCTCCATTTTAAAAGTTGATGGCAGATACTATACTCAAGGCAGGTCCAGACTGGATTGTATTTCCTTTAGACTCGACCTTTTTTTTTGTTTTTGAGGAAATCATTTCAATATTTAGCCGAATTCAAACCTGCATCACTGTCCCCTGCGATTATAAATCTTTTCAACTCCACGCGATTGCTAAGGTTGCTTCGAACGCTGAAGGAAGACGCCTGAAAATTATATATGGTAAGATGTTTCTTCCGCCCGATTCCCCTCAACCCGAGTTTTGCAGATGGACGGATTTGAATTTATTCCATCCTCTTTCTATTCTGCCTTCTATCGACTGTAGGTGATATTTGTTTGCAAGGGTTCAATGCGGACGCAACCAATACAATCTGATCATAACGCGAGCCGCATAACTTAACACTTTGCTGGCGTGGCTATACTGTCTGCATGCGATTGATTCCAGGCGGTAGTTTACTAGCAACTTGATCAATAGTCACAAGGGTTCTTAGCTCCCTTCAAGCCCTCCAATTTGTCTCTGGTTAATTCCTTTTTCCTCTGACAAACACCCATGAAATTCGGCCTTAGGCCACAAAAATCTGCTCCAATGAAATGGCTGTGGTGCCACCTCCAATATTGCAATAAATTCGGGTGATATTCCACACCCTCAAAATTGCTTATCAATGAGAGTTATCGTTCCCAAAGATAGTCTGAGAATTTGCAGACCAAATGGCTACAAATCGCTCCAAATAGAATGAAAATCGAATTCACAAAAACCGCTTGTCCAAATGGGTGCCTTATGTCCTCTATTTATTCACTTGGTTGAGAAGTTACCAAAAGTTTTTCGGAATTATCTTTTATAATGTACTTTTATTATAAAATTAAATAAATAACTTTATAAAGTTAAAGTACAACCTTAATTTAATATTAGAACAAGTAGGTCCCACTTGCTGAACTATTATTCTCCGAGAACAAAAATGTAATCATCTGGAAATAAAATGACTCTCTTTCCAGAATCATTTGCCTACGAGATTCGTTAATAGGCAAATTCCTTGTTAAAGTTATGGTTACTAGAAAGGGGACATGACACCTCAGCCACCCCATATTCTACCCAAATATGTCTTTAAGAGACTAGGGTTCATAGAAGTCTTTTGGCAATTAATCTCATTGAACAAAGAGTAGTTAGGGAGACTTGTCAAAAGAGGAACATTCTTGTGCAGATGTACCAAAGTAGGAGACTTTGAAATAGGAAAGAATGTCATTAAGGAAACTGATGCCTATCTAAGAGCTTACAAATTGCCAACTGGGCTAGGTAGAACATATGACCCATATAATGTAGTCAAACATGCCCTAAAAAAAATGAGAGGATACACTTTACCTCATACAAAACCTATGTGGGAAGAGCATGTCATTGCTAACAAGTTAAATGAGGATGTTTGTAGGGAGAGGATGATTAAGTATAGAGATATTGTCAGTTTTGAGTAGGAAATGAAAAAAGAAAATCCATCCTTTAAGGGATTCTATCTTGACGAAGACTTTTGGTCAAAATTGGACAAGTGTATAGAAAATTTTGATGAAATGGTAGCACAAGTCGCTGAAGCTATAAGAAACAAAGTTGACACCAAATGTTTTAATGAAGATATAAGATTGCATTCCTAAATTGTGAGTTCCAGGAAGTTTACATGACACAACCTCTGGGATTCAAGGTTGCCAATAAAGAACATCAACTACTCAAACTGTTAAAAGTACTCAATGGCCTCAAATAAGCTACTTGAGCGTGGTACATGAAAATTGATATTCACTACTAACTAGGTGAAGAGACCTGGCAATAGTCACATGGCATCTACATCTCTGAATCTAAGTATGCATGGGCTTTGTTGTTGAGGTCATTGATGATGAAGAGGATCATCTTGAGAGCTCAGAATGGGTAGAGCAAAGAAATAAGAAACAAAAGATGGTGGAAGTGCCACAGAAAGCTTGGCAAAAAGCCCTACAAATTTTGTTAGGGGGCAGTTAGTACTTTGATGATATTAGAAGGAGATATTTTGTATCCCAGGCATCTAAGGATGACCAAAGGGCTAAGAAACTATAGTTGCAAGCCTAGATGATTGATGATAGAATCATAGAAGAAAATGAGTTCATGAGTGATGACACATTCATAAAAATTGAAGAATTTAAAAGGTTCTTATTTAAATTGAAACAAAATGAATTATCTTTGTAGATGAAACCAGGTGATTCTGATGAGGTAGTTGTTGAATTAGTTCAGAAGCTACAAGAATATGATCCTGCCAATGAGACCCTCACTATGGAAGAAGCAAGAGACCTAGTCAGAAGAAGTGGCATGATTGTTTTCTTAGGATGGATATTAGTTCATTATTTCTATTAGACCCAATGAGAAGACAAGATAAGTCTATCTCATTTGAGGATGAAAATCAGCTTGGAGAGCTAAGAGGCCTTGGATATAACATTGATGCCTTGACAATGGCAATATGGAGTTTAGCTCTAGAAGACCAGACACCAGCTCTAATGGAAATCAAGGAATCCTTAAGGGGGAATGTTATTTTTTGGAATGTGCACTCCACCTCTAGTAGCCAAATTTATGGGATGCACACTTCAATGGCTCTATTGGGTAAAAACAAGATGGATACCCTTCAAGCACAATTATAGGGAGCTTATGAGAGATGCATTAAAACCAGGAGGAGTTATGAGGAAGAAATGAAGAAGACATATGTCTTGGAGTTGAAGACCCTCAAGTTGGAAAATGAGGTAGCAACATTAAAGAACAATGTTAGAACAACTACATAAATTCATGACAGAGATGTGCAGACAGAAGGCCAATTACCTAAAATAGTGGAAGCATTAGGCAAAACAATGGAGGTTGATGAAGAAGAGGACTTGGAATTAGACAAGGAAATTGAAGTTAGAACTATTAAGAACTTGCTGACTCGCAAAATAAATGCACTAGAATTGGTCTCTTAGAATGTGCATAGCAATTATCTTGTGTTGCAAGGAGTAGAATACAAGTGCTCAAAGGTTGTTGCCTTATTGTCTCCGCTTTTCACTACTTGGGGTCCATATATTCCATTTTTTTATAGTCTTGTACCTATACTGGCACAAAAGAAGGATCTACCTAAGGTAACTATCATAAACACTAGAAAAATGATAAATAAGGTGAAAGATCTAAATGGTTTCTTTGGTGGAAAATTGCAACTGATACAGAATAAAATGAAGACAATTGCCACAAGAAGACCCAATTTTGTACCTACAATTTTGGAGAATGATGGAAGAGTTAAGGATTGGGTGGAATGGTCAACATCTTTTGATAGCATTTTGAACCATCCTAAATTCTTAGCATACTATAATAATGAGGTAGGTGTGGTAGTGATTTATGATTTGATTGACATACTTTATAAGTTAGAGTCAGAAATGTTAAAAGTAACTGCAGAGGTGAAGGCAATAACTAATACTAAATGAAAAAAATGCCTTGAAGAATTGGATGCAATTAGGGATACCACCTGACCTGACATAGATACAAATATTTCCATATGGGAAGTCATTACAAATACCAAAGCTCTACCATTTGTTTGACAATGACTATACAAATCAGGGATGTAGTTAGAGGCAGAGTAGACAAGGAAAAGGTAAAGAAAGTGGTAAGAGATTGAAGACTAACATAATTTTCTCAAAGACACCTACATAAAGTGCCACCTACCATTTTTGTAACTACATCCAGTTTTTGATCAAAGTACAAAGAATGCTTGTAATGTACCAATGTAAAATATCTTTGTATCTTGCTTCCAATAGATTTTTGACATGTCTGCTCCCATCTGAAGCTCGTTGCAATCCTTCCTATAAAAGGATTTCCAAGATGTGGAGTTGAGGTATAAAATCTATGTAATTTTTAGCATTATACTATTTCGTATTTGATCTAGTTAGCTTTGATGTCAATATTATATGTTGTATTCAATTTTGCAATGAAGGAATACTAGTGAATCTTAAATGACATTCTATCATATTCTAAGTTATTCTTGAGTTATACCAGTAAATGTATTATTTTCAAGGAAGATTAATACAAAGGAAAATTTTGTCATATCTCTGTCTCTAGATTCTATCGCTATTTTTATATGTTGGTTATGTTGGGATTGAATGAACAAGGTTCATACAACTTAATGCAACTAGGATAGGTTGTATATTAGTTTGTTGTTGCTTTTAATTCAAGGAATTAAGTAAATGCTTCAATAAATTGATAGGTTTTCTAGTCATATGAGAGTAGATATTCGTAAGAATGGGGTTTAGGGTTAACTGCTAATCAAATAAATTGTAAGGCAATTAATTAGGTCAAAGTTTTGTTGGAATGTTCAAAATGGGGAGAGTACTTCTGGGGGGGGGGGGGGGGGGTTTAACGTTTTCTAATCTTTTAAATCAAATAACTGAAAGTAAATTGCATGCATATAAATACAACAAATAGCCATAAAGTAAACACATGCAATAACACATAACACAAGATTTGGTAACCCAGAAACCCTTCAAAAATAAGAAGGTAAAACTGGGGTGGGGATGATACCCACAAAAATCACTAGAGTAATATATGTTTGACCACTTTTAATGGTCTGACCTGTGAAAGGCATACCCTGTTAAAGGCTTTACACTATATCAATAGTGACCTGATTAGAGGATTTATAAACACTTACATGAAGTGTCACCTTGTTAAAGGATTTACAATAGGTTGTTAAACCCACCTAATACAATAGGATTTTCAATCACCTTCTTCAAAGGTTCTCTTCCCTAGCTATTAAGCTAACCTATCAATATAGGATTTCCAACATCTAATACAATGGCAAGAAAGTATTAGAACAATGAACCTGATAGTATTCAATCTCTAATTGCTGAATTTAGGCACTTGATCTGGTTTCTCTAATCTTGATCCCCTGAGATCTGAGATCTGATCATGTTCCTTATCCCGTGTGTTGTTCTGATCAACTAGATATGAAATTGTTGCTCTATTCCTCTAAGTCTTTCCTTCTTCACATTGAATTTTGCTATAGTCTCCCCATACACTATTCTCTACCACATATGCAATGGAGTTTTCAACCTCCTTTTAAAGATTGTGAAGACTTAGGGTTAGGTATGGATCTAAAATCCATATTGAATCTCAAGTTCCTGCTCATTCCTTGCATTTTTCTCATTGGTTTCATGTCTTCTCCATTTTTATGATTGGTTGCATGTAGATCTCATAGGGAATGTAAAAGATTGGTCCTTATCCCTTTTTCTCCTTTGAAATTCTTCTATGTCAGCTCCAAAAATGGTTTACATTTGAGTTTGTGAGGGCACAAACTCATATGATGATTTTGTGTTACTTAGCACATACTGGACTACTGGTGCTCGTCACATATACTATCCTGGATTGCTCGACACCTATTACATTCTATCTTGCTCGGCACATATATGATTCTTGTTCACTCAACATATGAAGCATTCTAACTTGCTCGGCATCAACTGTGACTCAGTACCTGTTAATCACTTGACACCTATATACTACTCGACACTTGAAGTCACTCGACACTTATTGAAAATCTAACTCGACACACATTGTGGCTCAGCATACATAGTGTACTCAACTTCAATGTAGAACGTGGTTAAGTGTGTTGTCACTCAAATTTCAATACTATCTAAGGACCAACAATCTCCCCCTTTGACATGAGTGTCAAAAACACTTAACTAGACATTGCTAATATGTCCTTATGAGTACCTTATCTACAAAATTTCAAAATTTGTTCAAAATAACTTAACTTCCCCTAAGTTGATTTGTGCCTTGTCATTCTTGCAATCAAAATTCTGTATTGAATGTGCCTGATACTCTTTGTCTTTTGCCCTGTACCTATGTCTCTGTATCTAATCTATTAGAGCTTATGTAATTCTTGCATTTTGTATTAGAGCTAGTTTCCATATGATTGCCAAAATTTTGTATCTCCCCCTTTTGACTACATCAGAATGAATGAAAGATTGTAAACAAAATTTATAGCATTCTCCCCCTTTGATATATCTTCCTTACTATTATTTCTCCCCCTATCTTATTATCTCCCCCTTTCCTTATTACTATTTCTCCCCCTTTTGACACTTATGTCAAAGGGTTCTAAGGAGAAATACCATACTTAGCCAAAAAATTACTATTTACCTCCATTATTGTTTTCAGAGTTACATCCCAATTCTCCAAAGCTATGTCAAGTGACTTGTGTTGGATGGTAGTCTCTGCAGCAAGGTGTACAAGTCCATCAAGTGTAGAAAGATTTGGATCTTTCTTTAAAACTGTTTCAGCATAAACTTGTTCCTTATGGAGGACTTCCAAATGAGGAGTTATGGAGGACTGAATTTGCATTAGTGTGGCCTTTATATTGGCCTCCTCTGTTGTTAGTATAGCTAACTCCCTTTGTTTGTGAAGCGATTGTGTAAAATGCTTCTCACTTTGAGCTGGATCCCTAGGTAATTGCATGCTAGAGATTTTCAAATTTCTTTCCAAAATCATTATTCTTTGATTTGTTTCTTGTGTGAAATTGGAAAAATCACACAACTTCCTATGCAATGAAAAAATGTTTTCAAGGACAATTTTGAGTTTATCTATTGTTTTGGCCAACTCTACCTATTCAAGTGTTATTCCACTTGATATCTTTTGATTCACCTTTCCTTGAAATTTTCTTTCTGACCATTTCATGAGTTTAACATTAGTTTCCTGGTCTTCATTTGTCACCTGGTCAACTATGTCTGATAGTTGCTCTATTATTGGCTTGGCTTCATTTGGTGACTGCAAGCTAAAAACATCCATAAAGATGTCCTTGATGTCATGAATTGCTTGCTTATGTTTGAATTCTTTCCTCAGTATTTCTTGCCTCATCCTTCTATCTAATGCATTTTGCATTTCAGTCATTTGTGCCATTGTAATGGTTTTGGAATCATAGGAAGGAATCACAATATCTTCATCTAATTCAGGGTCTCTGTAATGAATTACCTTGGCCACTCTTGTTGAACTTGAGCCTGGAGTTGAAAATTGCAAGGGGATGGCTTCAATGCTCGGCTTCTAAATAGTCTTTGTAGGAGTGCTAGTCTTTGGTAATTCTACCAATGTCTGAATGGTGGCCTACTCCTTTTCTTTTGTTGTTTCCTCCTCATTTGATTTCCTTTCTTCTACACTCAACATCTAGATAGTATCACTTGTTTCACTTGGTGGAGGTTGTGGTGGAAGCATCGTAACTTTCATCCTAGTAGTTGTGTATGTGAAAGGTGTATCTTTTGGTTTCACCTTTTCTTTTTGTGGTGCTGCTATAGCTCTTTGTAGTTCATCTACGCTCACCAATATAGGGCTTGTGCATAACTGTGCTTGTAAAGTAGATTGGTGAAGGATCTTTGAGAGATCTTCTACAGTAAGAGGATTGATGTTATGAGTAGAGTTGTTAGGAACATCCTTAATGATTATTATTTCTGCAGGTGTAGTAGTTACATGAGGTGGACTGGGAGGGGGTATTTGTGTGTCTTGCACACTTTGTTCTTCTTCTTGCCACTGGTCAGCTATTGCCATAGTTGGTTCATCTTCTTCTTTCTCCTTATTCTCTTCCTCTTTCTTTTCTTCCTCACCTTTCTTTTCTTCTTCTCCTTTCTTCTCTATTTTCTTTACCTCTACCTCTCCTTTCTGTTCTTTTGCTTTCTTTTCCTCCTCTTCTTTTGGACACTGGTTTTTGCCTTATTGGTTTCCTCTACTTTATCATCAGTACTTTTATATATTATTTTCCACAATTGTGTGGATTTATTTACAACATCCTCAATCTTGTTTTGAAGGATGCAAAAGGCTCTGCACTTGGGTGCAAACTTGCCACTATGTTTCTTGTTTACCTTTATTATTTGAGCCTTTGTCATATTAGGCTTTACTTTTGCTAGGGTAGATTCTCTAATCTTCCTCTCCATCTTTAGACAATAATGCCACTTATTCTCAATTATTTCATAAAGTTCCTTGGGCATAGTATTGTCAAGGTCTAGAGGTGTGTTTTTGAATTCTGCCATCATGGCAGACACAGATTCCTCTACTTTATTTTTCTCTTCCCTACTAAGATTTTTAAAATTAAGAGACTTTAAATCATTCGAATCCATATTTTTAATCTTATTACAAAGTTTGTCAATTGTAGATTTAGGAGGATGGCTTACCACTTTAAACTAGCTGATGTCCTTTGATACTGTTCTTTCTTCATCATCTATATCTAGCTACGCCATATACCTTCTTCTCTTCTTAGGCTCTTCTGTGGGCTATTCAGTAGCTTTCTTCTTCTCCTTTGATGCCTCTTTAGCCTTTTGAATGATTGCTCTTATAGTTTCCCTTGTTGCTACTGGCTTAGCTAGAGCTAGCTTGGTGACCTTTTTGGGCTTGGGCTGAGCTATAAGTTGAGTCTTTGCCTTTCTCTTCTTTTGCTTGGTAGGTGTAGGTGATTCCTCAGCTTCTTCTCCCTTGGCACCTTCCTCCTTGTCTTCCCCTAAGCCTTGTGTTAGCTCTACTGGGCCTTGCCCTTGCTCTCCTTCTTCTTCACTATCTCCTTCTGCTTGTTCTTCTTCTTCTTCACCTGCTTCTCCCTCAATACTTGCTCCAAATGTCTTCTTTATCTTCCTTGCCATTTTATCTTTCTTCTTGATGATAGAAGTTGTTTTCAATTCAGTCTCAAATTTGGACTTGACAACATCATATGTCTCAAAGTGAGGATTTGTCTTATCAATTTATTCTGCAAGCAATGTTGTGATTATTGCTGAGGCTTCATCTATATCAAGCTCATATCCCAATGGCCTTAGCCATCTTACTCTTGGTATTGCTACCTAAATATAGGTGTAATCAATGTCAACCAAGAAGCATATGTCATTGACATGTTTCTCTACCAGTGAAACTAGTATTCTCATTCTTTGCTTCATAGACTTCTTAAAGTGTTCAAAATAGCTTGTCATTTGCACCTCAAAACTGTCATCCATTTGATCAATGAACTCATTGATTTGTGTGATTGCAGTTTTGTTGGGGGTTCCAATTTACCTTTACTATAGAAGGGAATTCTTCCATCACATAAAAGAATATACACATAAAAACTAAGCCAAATTTGCATTGAGCACCTTTTGATCTCCTTATTGCTCCTAGGTTCTCATTAATTTGCTGCAACATGAGTTCTGCCATATCATAGGTATGATCTCTCTTCACCAGTTTGTAGGCTACATCAACTACTAGACATGGCACACTATTTAATCTACTAGATTGATAAAATTTGTGAGATATAACTCTCACAACAAAATCTAGAAGTGGATCAGTTATTGTGTTAATGGTCATTCCCCTATTGTTCCACTTGGCTCCTATATTTTTCTCAATGACCTCCTTTCTATTGCTTCTCAAGTTCTTTGGCCGATCTAGGGTTGGGAATCCCATAACCTTATGAACTATTCTCTTGGTAATCTTAATGGGTCCTGTCTCTAGCCATAGACATCCATCATGAATTTGACTTAAAATAATCCATATCCATTCAGTTTTGAATCCTATAGGGTAGACTAGGGCATTGGTCAAACCCTTTTTCTCAACTATCTCAAATTCCTTCTTCATAATCTTTTTCTCACATAGTTTGTCATAAGATTGGAATATTTCAAAGTCACCTATGGCACCAATTTTGCAGTTGTAACATTTTATTACATCTTGAACCATGACTACTTTAGGTGGAATGACGGATAATGCACCAGCTGGGTCGTTTCTATAGGCAACTACAGGGATTGGCCTAAATTCAAGTTGTTTTACTTCATTGCTGACCAACTAAATCTCATGACCTTCCTTTTCTTTGGGGTTTCATGAGCTAGAGGCCATTTTACCGAACTAGGGTTTTAAACATATTAAAAACTTTAACTCTGCGTAGCTTGACACTTGATAAATACCTTTAAATCAATGAGTTCGTGCTGAGTTGTTGTTAAAATCCATGCGAATGAATGTTAGGTTGTTGCTTGATTGCCTCTTCACTCTTCTCATATTTTCTCTACATTCAAATGACGTGAAAATGAATGAAATTCAGCCTTATACTTGTTAAAGACCTAATGTTAAATGCTTTGTGCATACAGTTGTAAACTCACCACTTGAAGGATTCAACATGACTCAGCTCCCATTGTATTTCATTTAGTTGGCCTCCCCTAGACTTCTACTTCACTCGGCTTCAACTATCAGCTTGACAACTATTAGAAACTTGACATCCATTAGAGCTTTACTCAGCATCTAAGAGTAGCTTGACAACTTCTTAAATTTTTTGACTTGGCATCTTTGCTTATGCAGATTTCTTCCTTGTAGTACTCCTTTGTTCTTGGAATTGATGTGTGATTTGACTTTGTATATTAGCCCCATGCATTTTTCCTTTGCTTAGTTGGATGAAGTGTGACCACTTGACCTCTTGGGTGAAGTGATCTCTCCATTTGATGTGTTGCACTCACCTTTCTTCTTCCAAGTCTTGTTCATTTGTCCTCTTATTTGTTCAACATCAACCTTCTTTTTTCCTTTGTTGACTTCTATTTTGGGTGCTTTTAACTTTGTTGGGCAATTCCTGCTGATATGACTAGTCTTCAAGCAACTGAAACATGTAGTTTGGCTTAGCCATCCGCTGTAGCTTCCTCTAAAATGTGTCCTTATGCAATTTTTAGGAATGTGTCCATACTCCTGACAATAGTGACAACTATACTTGGTATTGTAATCCTAGTTGTAGTGAAGTGCATGGTTGGTTCCTCTTGCAGGCTGATTAGGTGTCCACATAGGCTTTGTTCTGCATTCAAATGCTCTATGTCCACATTTTTTGTAGTTGTAGCAGTGACCTTCAAATCTTGGTGTCCTCATGGTTTTGGTTCTACATTCATGTGCTAGATGTCCTTGCTTTTTGCCTTGTGGCAAAAACTTGTATTTGTAGACTTATCATGTTGATGATTGTTCTTGCTCCTGCACACATTAGAGGTATGTCCCTTTTTACCACAGAAATGATAAGTAGGTTTAGTGTTTTTACCTTATTACTCCTTTCTTCTGTAGTCGTGGATGATTCTCCTTGTTTAGTGCTAGTGTAATCAAGTCCTAAAGTGTCATTATTAGCCCTTGGTGATTTTAGTAGTTGCTCAAAATACTTGATAGCCTCATTGGGTTTGTTGTAGATTTTTGCTATCTCCTTTTCTCTCTTCAATTCATTCTGCAATTGTTCATTCTGCATCTTCAAGGTGGACTTCTCAATGTCCTTCATGTTTAGCTCATGATGAGCATTCATCATCTGGCTTAAGGTGTCTAGCTACATGTTTGAGATCTTTTCAAATTCAATTGTCTTCTCCTCCAGTCTATTTGTGAGATTTCTCTTGTCATCTTCTATCATGGCCTTGTCTTCAATGGCTCTTTTCTTTTGTTCAGTCACTTCACAAAGCATTATGGCTTGTGATTCTTGTTCAAGCTTGAGTAATCTAATTTCTTAAGCTTGTGCTTTATTTTTCTCCATCAGTTCTACTATTGCTACATCAAGTTCCTTGGAATCTCTATTGGAAAACACTTGTGTGGTATCAATCTCCTTGTAGTGTATGTCATTTTCAGCTATGGCTATCTCCTTCCTTCTTTTTAAGGACTTTCTCAATTCTTCTCTAGCTTCTTCCACTTTGTGTAGAGCTAGGTGCACATCAATCACTTGATTGTCTATGATCTTCCCAAGTTTGAAGACTTCCATCTTCAGATCTTTTCACTAAGCTGTTAGGCTTCTCCTTGTGAGAACCAATAGCTCTGATACCAATTGTTGGAATGCTCAAAAATGGGAAGAGTACTTCTAAGAGGAGGGGGGGGGGGGGGGGGTGTGAATCAAAAGTATCAAACTTTTAACATTTTTTAATCTTTTAAATCAAATAACTGAAAGTAAATTGCATGCATATAAATACAAAAAATAGCCATAAAGTAAACACATGCAATAACACATAACACCAGATTTGGTAACCCAGAAACCCTTCAGAAATAAGAAGGTAAAACTGGGGTTGGGATGATACCCACAAAAATCACTGCAACAATAAATATTTGACCACTTCTGATGGTCTACCCTGTTAAAGGCTTTACACTATATCCTAGCTATTAAGCTAACCTATCAATATAGGATTTCTAGCATCTAATACAATGGCAAGAAAGTATTAGAACAATGAACCTGACAGTATGTAATCTCTAATTGCTGAATTTAGGCACTTGATCTGCTTTCTCTGATCTTGATCCCCTGAGATTTGATATCTGATCATGTTCCTTGTCCCTTGTGCTATTCTGATCAACTGGATATGAAATTGCTGCTCTATTTCTCTAAGTCTTTCCTTCTTCACACTGAATTTTGCTATAGTCTCCCCATACACTATTCTCTACTACATATGCAATGGAGGTTTCAACCTCCTTTTAAAGATTGTGAAGACTTAGGGTTAGGTATGGATCTATGATCCATATTGAATCTCAAGTTCCTGCTCATTGCTTGCAATTTTTTCATTGGTTATATGTCTTCTCCATTTTTTTGATTGACTGCATGTAGATTGCATAGGGAATGTAAAAGATTCATCCTTATCCCTTTTTTTCCTTCAAAATCCTTCTATGTCGGCTCCAAAAATGGTTTACATCTGAGTTTGTGAGGGCACAAACTCATATGTTGATTTTGTGTTACTCGACACATACTAGACTACTGGTGTTCGACACATATACTATCTTGGATTGCTCAACACCTATTACATTTGGTCTTGCTCGATACATATATGATTCTGGTTCACTCAACATATGAAGTATTCTGACTTGCTCGGCATCAAATGTGACTCGACACCCATATATCATTGGGCACCTATATACTACTCGACACCTATTGAAAATCTAACTCAACACACACTGTGGCTTGGCATACATAGTGTACTCGGCTTCAATGTAGAAAGTGGTTAAGTGTGTTGACACTCAAATGTCAAAACTATCTAAGGACCAACAGGTTTTGTGGGTAGACTCTATATGACAATGGATACAATATTGATCATTAGTTCAAATGCATATTAAAGAAATCATATGGTTACATAAAGCACAAATATAAATCAAATCAACTTTTACCTTTCTATATGAAGAAATAAATTATTGGTCAGCACTTATTAGCAATAGTCTTTTGTATATTATAGTTAGCTACTATAATCAAGAAGTTATTTGCAAAGCTAAGAAGAATTGTGATAATTTCTGCTATAGGGGATAGATTTGAAGAAAAGAATATCAGTGAGTGAATTGTGAAGAACGTATCAGCTATCTAGTCATTCCATCCTTGAGGTGCACCCAACTAGGCCTACAGAGCTTGAAGTGTAGAAAATCCCTAAGATTTTGTTAATGGTGGTCCAGATCTAAAGAGATTTCAGTTGAATATAGGAAGTAGCTAACCCTTAGGTTGGTTTTTGTCCTCTACATCTTGGTATTAGGTTATTTTCATTCTGATAGTTTTTAAAACCCAACACGTGTATTGGGCAGAGTAGGTGGTTGATGTTTTCGTTTAACTTTGTCATGCAAAGAACATCTTTGCTTCTTTTCAATGTGAGTTACATCTTTCTCCCTCTAATGTGAGTTACATCTAATTCTTTAAGATGTGAATTTCATCCTTTTCCTTTCAATGTCTCACATCAACCAAAACAATTTGCTGCTTGCTAGCTTAAAACCTCACTTCAAAACCATGCTAGCCATGGAATGAGCAACATTTTAGTGCCAACTTTGACTTTGAACCTATTAAACACCAAAACAAGAAGCTAATGGAAAGTAGTAGAACTTCTAGCACATATGATGTGTCATTACTGGTATATAATTCATTCAAATTTAAACCGAGATAGTTCTTACACTTGAAAATGGATCATCTTGTAGTTGAGATATATCATTTTTGTTGTATCTTCCTTGATGATTAGAACTACTCTCTATACCATCATGTTGAATATAAGAGTTTAATGTTGTAGAATGAATTCTTGTATTAAAAAAATAGGATTTCAAGACAAAAACTCAGGTTGTAATGTGAATGTTACTCTTAGTCCTTATTGAAAATCTATCCCATATAGTAATGTTTGCTGGTTGTTAATATACAAATTGAAATTGATGGACACAAATGGAGGAATATACTATCAATGCTAACTTGTTAAAAGGAAAGAGAAAGGTTTTTGAGACAAAAACTTAGATTGTAATGTGAATGTTACTCTTAGTCCTTAGTGGGAATCTATCCCATATAGTAATGCTTGGTGGTTGTTAGTATATAAATTGAAATTGATGGATACAAATGGAGGAATATGCTATCAATGCTAACTTGTTAATATTGACCTATAATACCATAGAGGGATATTAAATAGTATCCTTGGTTATACCTAGTGCAAGACTGTAGGATATTTCCTCAGGCCATATGTTGCAACATTGTACACTAAAATTGTTGTATAAGATGTGTATTAATTTGAAGCTCAAAACATTAATGTATTCAATGGTGTACCTTGTAGTTTTTATTTAGTTTCATTATGGAGAGCATAATATGTGTATGCGTAATAGAACATTGGGAATTCCTTAAGGATGTTGAATTTTATAATATAGTTCTAAGCTTAGTCGTTCAAGCACACTAGTATGCTAAATGTAAATGAGTACATTCTTGCCTTTATTGAAATTTACATTCATTACATATTTATTGTCTTGGGTGTATCTTTGATCTCTTCTAGAGTTGTGTGTAACGTGGCATTAAAGGGAGGGTTAGAGATAGATTCATGACATTTTGTTTCACTCTAACTGCCAATGTTGATGGATGGATATTTTATGCTTAGTTTCTCCTTTTTAGTTCAATTTGGCAACCAAGTGCTTGGCCAAACCATTTTTACTTTACTGTGTACACTAAGAAAGTGTCACACCCTAAACCATTCTATCTAGGGGATCCTATGAGTTTGGAATGCTTGGATGTCAGCTTAGAGCTCCCTATCCATAAAGTGTAAGAGAGTATAGTTCAAATACGAGGGCTCTTAGCTGAGCCTTAGGAATTCTCTTCTTGCTAGTAAACCATGCAATGGGATGTTCTCTTAGAGATGAGATGCAAGAGTGCAAATTTCTACAAAGGATGCCTCAATAATGTAATGCAAATATGCAGTAAGCTAAGATGAAATGCAAAGTGCAACTATGTTAACAAGGTGAAATTATTACAATATCCAAGCTAATTATGAAATGTGAGTTAGACTATTGCAACAAAAGAACTAAGCTACCATGCAAGATGCCTCTAAACTAGTATGCAATGGTGATGATAGAATGAGAAGTTCTCCACAAAGCTCCAAAGAAACCTGTTAGAAAACTTGCAACATAACAATATTCAAAAGGTGGATGGCCCTTTGAGGGGGAAAGTTCTCTCTCTTTTAAAGTTATATAGATGGTAGGGATCAAAGGTCAAGATAATGGAAGATCAATGGTGGAGTTTGAAAATAGGAGTGATCCATGTGCACAAGCACGTCAACAAATAAAATAGAAGTTAACTTCCAATATAAGACAAAAATCACAAAGCCTTTTCTTTTAATTTGAAAATAGAAAAAGGACTTTATGTGTGCACTTTAAGTGGGTTAGAAGAAAGGGGGCTTTTATTTAATTAAAAAGGGAGCATGTTCTTTTAATCAAATAATGAACTTAGGATAGCATAGACAAACTATAGGTTATAATCAAATTAATTGATTATTAGCAATTTTCTCTAGGTAAATGATTAATTAAATTAGCCAAAATGCTAAGAATATGGCTAATAGTCTAGATGTCCATTTCTAGGTGATTACATATTGCATATGACATGTTGTTATTCTTGTAATGATTATGTGTAGATGTGCATACTTATATTGGTGCATATGAGTAGATATTCTTTATTTGTTACATATGGGTAGATATGTTTCAATTGTTTTCATTGTATATATATAGATGTGTAGTGTACCTTTTCTTTTTCCGTGTCACATTCCATGATTAGACTACTAGACATATGTAGAAGTAGTATGTTTCATGACTGCATCAGATCCATCTAATCCTCTTTTTTTGAGTTGCTAGGCTTCTCATATCAGGGTTGGGGGTGTTCTTCATGTTAGGAATAACCTCGGGGAGAGTAAATACTCTATGGTTGGTGTGGTAAAAGTGTCTGGCCACACTCCTGTCTCAAATAGCAGATAAACAATGTTTGATGCCTTTGGAGACCAAATCATATAGGACATAGGACGAGGTTTTATGAAATCTATTTTGATGGATTCTACAATCATCTTTAGATGATCATTTGATGTAATGATATAAATGGATAATGTATCAATGATCTCATTGTATTTGTTTAATGTGCATTTTATGGAAGTGATATGAAGATTGACATCTTAGATAATGTAGTTATGTACTTGTGTTGATTAATGAATTATTAATCCTAATTATTGAATATTGACTTTTCAACTAGGGTTTCTTTTATCTTTCTGCTTTTGACGCATTTGTATGATGTGGCATTGCTAACCAAGACATGGTTCTTACAACAACATAATAATTAATTACACACATGTTGCTAGAATGAAATTGTGCAAATTTTAATTTTTTGGAGTGTTCACCAACTAAATCATTCTTAGTTTAGTTCTTTCTTCAATGCAAGTTAAAATGCTTGTAAATTATAAATTTCAAATGATGTGAAAGGAATGTGATTAAATGTTTTAAACTAAAATGGCATAGAAATAAACCATGCAAACATGTATTTGGTTACTCATAAAAACTATTGAAGGAGCAAGGTTTGAATTTTAGACTTCCAATGGTTAGATCTACAATTGTAGAATTGATCCTACACTAGTGGATTTTACTCAAATTTTTAGAGTGCCAAAGTATGTGTAGGGAATTAATGTTTAGATGTATATTTATATATACATCTATGTGAGAGAATAGCTTGAAGCGGAGTGGGAGATAGAGAATCTTCCCCCCCCCCCCTCTCTCTCTCTCTCTCTCGCTCCAAGTTAGAGGTGAGATATATGGCCTTAGGGGAGGATTCATTCAGAGCAGGGAGAACTATAGATGAGTACAATAATATTCTCAAACATACATGCATGCACAAGTTTAGTAATATAGCAATACAGAAAAAGTGTGTAAACATGGATGGAGCATATTGAAATATGTGGCAATACATTTATATGGAGATGAATGAAAGTTTGGGGAATTAACCCAACTTAACTCAAGGCTATGTTATTTGTCAATGTATAATTGCATTAAAACATGTTTTCAAAATGAAAAGAAACTAATAAGAATGAACATGGTATGTAACTTTCACAATAACATTTTTCCTCAACTCTATGGCACATTTAGCTACAAGAATGATCATATATTTCAAAGTGTGTAACACTCAAAAACATGCATTTAAAGTATATAGGTAGGCATAAAAGGGTACACATGTCAATATAAAGTAATGGACCCTATTAATTATCAGCATGTGTGTTCATCATTTGGTATGAAAAATCTATAGGAACACAAAAATAAAATAAAATTGCATAATGAGTAGCTTATGTCTCACAAGTTAAATTTAGGAAATGTGTAGAATTAAGAAATTTTACTCATGGCATGTTAGAAATTGTCATGTTATATGATTATGCCCCATATAGGTATGGTGAGAAGTTACTATGTAGAGTTCTTTAATCATTTGAATATTAGTGATAATATATGACCTCTAGCATTAGTTGCATCTAAATGGCACAAGGAATTGTAAAAAAAGGAAAAGTAATGTGTCACTTGAATTGTTGGAAACAAGTATGTATATTTTTTAATTGATGTCTCAAGTTACACTTGACAATTCATCATTGGGAAGAGGAAAAGTGAAGTAGAAATAGAATTTGTGTCCAATGACAGGTGTGTAACTTATAAAGTAGTAATTATATTTATGCATCATGTATTAAGATAATATGGTATCTATATTGATGAGTTGTGGTGAACATATGTGGACTAAATATAACATTATGGAACTAAGGTTGTGTCGAATATAGGAAAACAAAAAAGGTGATATTATGCTTGATGACCAAAAATACTTGTATAGATGCATAGGGAATTAGGATGAGCATGGCCCTCCAATGTGAATTCCAAAAGCACAGACACAAAATGAAGTATGCAAGGAAATATATCCCTAGTGATAAATCAATCTAGATATGAAAAAGGTGAGATGAGGAAGGAATTATGCCTTTAGTGTACTATATATTAAGAAAAATAGAGGGAAAGATGTGATGTAAGAAATTGTCCTCCTTTCTAGGAAGATGACTTAATAGGTTCAAGTGAGGCTTAAACACTAGATGAGTGTAATAACGCTTTGAAATAATGAATTTGGGTAAGTTGTATTTGAGGGGAAATAATAGGGTAATGCAAGGAAGAATGTCAAGTAAGCAAGTGTGATAAGTTGCAAAAAATATATACTCATAGAAGGAAGACAATCACTTGTAATGACTTGAAATAGAACCCATAAAGTTATACTAACTTGCAGTTTGAATTTGGAGTTGATTTGGAAGTTACAAAATGCCCTCAACATTATGTTTATAGCTACAAGCCTTCTAGTGATTTGTGTACCAAGTGATTTTTCTTGAAACTTTTACGGTCAATCCAACAGGTCCAACACTTTTTGAATTAAGTCCTCATAGATTTAGTACCTATTCCTACACATAAAAGAATGAAAAAACTATTGTTGAAAGGAGTTTTCCTTGGTTGAATCCCTATCTAGGAATCAATCTTGTAAATGAAATAAATTAAAAAGAAAGAAAGTATGTAAATGTTAAGATAAATGTTAGATCTACAATGTATATAACTTCATGAGTAGATATTGAAATTAATGTATTCATGAATATGCTTGTATGTTACTTAAATTATAGTTGTTGGATCTTTGAATGTAGGAAGAAATAAAGGATTCCTTTAACAAATGCATGGATCTATGTAAGCCACTCCAATATCTTTAATGCTGTTATGCTTGATAACTCTTAGAGAGATGCATATCTATTCTAGATTTATTTGTGCGCCAAATTTTTGCATGAACATTTTGAATAGCACTCATTGATTTGTCTTTTTTTTCCTCAAGCTCTTCTCATCTTAATAATAGATCACTGAGTGTGATTCAAAACCTTCATGGAAAAATTTGGTAGACAATCAAATCTAGAATATATCTACATTACTCTAATACTATGGCTAATTATGGAAATCTCTTCATAATTATAACTCTTGCCTTGAAAAATAGAAGAAGGTAACGAAAGATATGGAGAAAAGGATTTTCTTGCTTGATTGAGAGATCCTCTACCTGACCATCGTAGTGGAGAAGCTTGTTGTAATAGATAAAATTGCCTTCAAAGATGTTGTGGATGCTTGAATGGTTGAAATTTTAATGTTTTCCTTCAAACCTTGAGAGTGCGTGAGAAATCTTCATCATGGTTCTTAAATTCATGTTTTTAGATGCTAAAATGAGGACAGATGTGTGGCTTGTATACTTCTCACAACATTTTGGGATTCAAAAATTGGAGGAGGCTTACATGGGATCTAATATCCCACTAAAACATTGCATCAAGCCATCAACTTAAATTTGGGCTCATAAGTTGAGGTATACAATGCCTAGTGTGTTGTAAACATTGGAAAATAGTAATCAAGACAATATATACCAAGGAAACAAAACCCAATTTGACATAGGGAATAAAAAATGAAGAGAGGTGTTGAAATGAGAAGATATGGGTACTTGGATCAAGCATAATGAACATGAAACCTTGAAATCATTAAAATGGGGCCTAACAAAGCATTTAATCATAGGTGCTAACTTTTTACTATGATGCATTTAGGCCCAAAATTAGTGAGAGATTGAGACAACCTACTCATATTAAAGTAAATCAATCATTGGAACAATACTATCAAGGTCAAGGGAACAAGGAAAGACCAAACTCCAAGTGGCTTAGGTCCCCACAAAATTCCAAACCAAGATAAAAGAGGAAACACTTAAGAGAGAGAGAAAGAAGATGACCAAATTAATTATTATGGTTTTGCCTCACTATGGATCATGCAAAGAGAAAGGTACTCTTAAAAAATATTGAAAAGTTAGTATAGAAATCTATGAAATATCTGTCAACCCATCAGAAAAAGATAACTAAGAGAAATAGGATCTTAAGGGAAGATTTGTTTTTATTAAAGGATCTAGAAAAAGAGATCGATCCTAAAGCATGTCTTCAAAGGGATTATAAAAAGAAGGATTAGTCTAAGGATGTAGTGAATAATTCATTTGGTATAATCATGTAATGAGAGTATAAGCCCAAGGAAAGCATTATCTCCTTAGCCATATGCAATAGAGATTCAATTGAGTCATTGTGTGTGTGTGTGTGTAGAAATAAGGAACAAGGAGTGGAGTGTATGTCCCCACATTAAAGTAATTGCAAATGCTTTAATATAAGAATGGTTTTAATGAACCATACATATATCCACAGGTCCACAAGAGAAGTTTCCACTATGAGATGCCCCCAAACAAGAAAAATCAAATGAAATAAAATATGTGATAAAGAGAGCACAAAAGAAATCTAATAACACTAGGGACAATAAGATCATATGATAGCTTGTGTATATTATATTTATATCAAAATGAATTGGCATCATCCCCCCAAAGGTAGAAGAATGGAAGTATGTGAAAGAAGATCATATAAGAGATACAATGAAAAGGATTTTTGGGTACCCATTTCATAAACCAAAAAGAATGGTAGTTATCACTTTATGTCATCCTACCCATTCAGACAACACAAGGAAAATAAATGAATAATAACACATGCATGACATATAAAATAATAGAGATACAAATAGAAGAATTTCATGAAAATTTGATTCTTTTATCACCTTGTGCCAATAGAGAAACAAGGTCATCTAGAAAAATCTAAAAAAAACCTATACGAAGCAACATATTGTAGGGGAAGCACAACACAATAGGAAAACACACAAAAGAATCCATCATACAAGAGG
This sequence comes from Cupressus sempervirens, assembly GCA_028749045.1. Taxonomy (NCBI): domain Eukaryota; kingdom Viridiplantae; phylum Streptophyta; class Pinopsida; order Cupressales; family Cupressaceae; genus Cupressus; species Cupressus sempervirens. The sequence continues at coordinate 441,112,868 of CM053790.1, read as the reverse complement.
ATCTAATCAATAATATCACACATTCCCCATCTTGGTTGTTATCATGTAGGGAAGGTGGAAAATACACAAGAGGGAAAACATCAAGCATAGTAGATAAAACACACAAGTTTGAGTGAGTCACTTTATTTGTCACTAGCATGAGATACTTGTTTTGCAAATCTACATGGAAATCATTATTGATGTCAATAAGCTCATGCATATCATCAAAATCATCAATATTAACATCATTTTTATTATAAACATTGAAGTCATCATCATCGAGATTATTTGTGTCATCCAAATTAATCATAATAAGATCTCAAATACAAACATAATTATCATGTTGGTTCAATTTCATTTTTTTCAAAATTAAATTCCTCTTGGACTACACATAGGTTGATCAAAGGGAATTAAGTGTGTGTCTTAGGTGAGTAAATGTTTTGAGAATAAAATGCAGATGCTTTAGCATGACATTTACTACAGTGCTCATAAGCACAATACACCACAACATAACATGCCAATCATGTCTATAACAGTGCTAAGTTTTAGTGCAATTTTAGATTTTAAAATGATCCTTGGTGGCATCGATAGTGATGAAGATGATAGTAAAATGCTTCTATTTCTTAGCATCATATTGAATATTGCAAGTAATACCAGTTTGTGAGCCATACCTAATGTTGAATGTTACATGACATCAGTGTCTACACCAAAAATGGTGCTATAAAAAACTCAATTATATACACCATATATAGCCTCCTCTTTGGCTTCCATTTTGCATCCTTTTCGAACCCTAGATTTTCTTTTGGTTTTGCTTCCATCATACTTTGAGTTTTTCTTCTAATAATGCTTCTAGTTTTGCTTATACTAGAATGCCCTTCATTGCTTTCATTTTGGCTTCCATTTTTATTCTTGTTTTTATTTCTTCTTTAGCTTCCCATTTTGATTCTAGTTTTTCTTTTATATTAACTTTTACTCCAATCTAATTTCTTTTTCTGCAACTTTTTCTCTCAACATGTGATACTTGATATAAATATGCTTAGTCTTAGAATGCAACACTAGATTCTTAGACATATTTATTGTGCTTGTGTTGTCACAATGTATGACAACATGTTCACTAAATTCTATCCTTATATCCTCTAGCATCTACTTCATCCAAACAACTCGATTACAATTGTTTGATGTTACAATATATTTTTCTTCTGCTATACTTTGTGAGGTACAATCCTACTTTTTGCTTAGCCAAGAAACCAATCTTCCTCCAAGAAAGAAGGCTCCATTGCTAGTTGTTATTTTGTGGTGACTGATAAGGAAAGTACTTACATACTTCATAAATTCTTTTTGGGCCCTATTTTATTGGGATTTTGGGCCGACATGTAATTATCAATTATAACCCTAAAGCGATAAAATGCTTCTATAAAAGGGCTTAGGGTTAGGGATTATTTTATAAGGTGATGTGAAAATTGGTTCTTGCAGTGGTATTGAGCTGTATGCGATTACAGATTGTAATCTGGTTGTTATCACTAGATTATAATAATATCCTAGGGATTAGGTGAACCATGTTAAATCTTGGTGTCTTGTGTGATTTTCTATGTAATCTATTATTTTTTGATATTGGTTATATTTTCATGTAATTGTTATTTCTATTCGTGGTTTATTCGTAACACTAGTGCTCTTTCTATCATCCATACTGCCTGCCCAATCAACATCAGTATAAGCATATAAAGTGAAATCATTAGATATGTCATACCAAAATCCAAACTTAGGTGTTCCTTTTAGGTATCTAAATTTCCTTTTTACTACTACATAATGTGCTTCTTTGGGGTCAACTTGAAATCTTGCAATAATTCCAACTGCATTTGCTATATTTGACCTTGTGTAAGTGAGATATTGCAATCCTTCAATCATAGATCTATACTTCTACTCAACAGTAGGTGTTTCATCCTTTGTAGATAACTTGTGTCTAGTTACCATAGGTGTTCCAATGGGTTTACATGTTTCCAAACCAAATGTTTTCAATAGATCTTTCAAATACTTAGTCTGAGAAATAAAGATTCCTTCTTTGTCCTACATAATCTGTAATCCTAGAAAACATTTCATTTCTCCTATCATGCTCATTTCAAATTTCTTCTTCATTTCTTTTTCACACTTGTCACTTTCATCATCATTTCCTCCAAATATGATATTGTCAACAAATATTACCTAAATCATCAATCCATCATCAATTTCTTTCCAATATAGATTACTATTTTCCATAACTTTGGTATAGCCAAGCTTTGTCAAATGCTTGTCCAACCTTGCATACCAAGTTTTGGGTGCTTGCTTCAAGCCATACAATGCTTTCTTTAATCTACATACAATGTCCTTGTCATCTGTTAAAGGACAACCTTCAGGCTATTCTATGTATACCTCTTCTTCAAGTTCTCCATTCATAAATTCTGATTTGACATCCATTTGATACACTTTGAATTTCTTATATGTTGTATATGCTAAGAATAACCTTATTGCTTCTATTATTTCCATAGAATCATAGTTTTTTTCATAGTCTATTCCTTCTTGCTGTGAGTAACCTTTACATACCAATCTTGCCTTGTTTTTTACAACTTCACCTTGTTCATTCATCTTGTTCTTGAATACCTATTTTGTTCCTATCACATTCTTGTCTGTTGGTCTGGGGACCAATTCCCATGTCTCATTCTTTACTATTTGATCCAATTCTTCTTTCATAGCTTGCTTCCAATAGTCATTTTTAGATGCTTCATATGTATTATTTGGTTCAACTTGAGATATCAAACACAGTTCTTCATTGGTTCTACTTTTTTTCATTACATATTTATTTGTACTTCTGATGATCTGCTTGGGTGGATGATTCTTTGTCATATTCTTATCTGAAGTAGGAGTTGTTATCTCAACTCTTAGTTCTATTGAAGGTTTTGAGCTTTCTTCCTACCTTATCTCTCCTTCATTATGCAAATCATTGTCATTCTCAAAGAATACTTCATCATTCCTTGGTTTAGTAACAATATTCTCATCATCTAAATTGTAGTCAACCATTCATTCTTGTATCCTGAATTTCTCATCAACTCTTACATTTGCACTCTCAACAATAGTACTAGTTCTCACATTATAACATCTACAAGCCTTTTTTTTCAATGAATAACCAACAAACATGCCTTCATCACTTCTAGCATCAAACTTACCAATATCATTATCCCTTTTGATATAACACTTGCTACCAAAAATTCTGAAATACTTAATTCATAAAGGGTATTGTTTGTGTCTTTCCTGACTTTCACTTTGTTCATAGTTTAGACTATTGTATTCATAGCTTCTCTCCAAAACATCTTGGATACATCATTTTTAGCTAACAAAGCTCTCACTACTTCTATTACTGACCTGTTTCTTCTCTTTGCAATGCCATTTTGTTCAGGGGTTCTTAGAGCTGACAACTATCTTTTGTTTCCATTAGCTTCACAAAAGATGTTAAACTCATTTGAAGTAAATTCTCCTCCTCTTTCTAATCTTAAACATTTAATATTTATGCTTGATTCATTCTCAACTCTATTCTTGAATATCTTGAACTTATCAAATACCTCAAATTTTTCTTTAAGAAATGCAACCCACATCATTCTAGAAAAGTCATCAACTAAAATCATGACATACCTTTCACCATAGAATACTTTAGTCTTCATAGTACCACTAAGATCTATATGTACAATCTCTAATTTTTCTTTAGTAGTAAACTTCTTGCTAGGAAAAAAAAGGTTTGTTGTGCTTTGCCAATACACACTCCTTGCAAATTGTGTTAGTAGGCTTTACAATCTTAGGTATATCTCTAATTGCAAACATACTACTAGTCTTCATAATGTTGTCAAAGTTTATATGACAAAATCTCTTATGCCATAACCAATTGTCATCTACCTTTGTAACCAAATATGTCATTTCAGCTGGATTCAGCTGAAATACATTACCTCTAGATTTGGTTCTTATTCTAATTACCTTTCCATCTTTGTCTCTGATCATGCATGTCCTCTTTGTGAACTCTAATTGATAACCTTTATCCTCTAGTTGTCCAACACCCAGAAGATTGTGTTTCAACTCATAAAAAAAAAATACATCCTCAGTGTTAGTTTCACCATCAAGAGTTATAGATCCAATACCTTTAACATGACATGCTGCATTATTTCCAACTTTGACAATGCCTCCATCATGACTTTTGAAGTCAACAAACTTGTTCATATCATGAGTCATATGATATGAACAACCACTATCAATTATCCAATCAGATTTCTTTTCAACCTATGATACCAAAGCTATTTTCTCTGGACTTTCTTCTTTAATTTCTACTAATCCTATTTCATCATCACTAGCACTTACTACTTGCTCATTAGTATCATCTTCTTCATTTACATACAGATACTCTCTATCTCTTCTAGGTTTGAACTTTCCTTTATATTTTTCCTCTCTTTTAGGACACTTAGATGCATAATGACCAAATTCATTACAAGTCCAACATTTAAGGATTTTCTTACCATCCTTTTCTCTTCTTACTAGAAGGGCTACTCCTTCTATCTTTTTTTCCTCATTAGATCTACTACTGCTAGCAAAGTCTCCTCTAGCACTTGTGCTCCTTGAAAAGCTAGGTCGAATATTTAGGGCACTAAAATCTGTTTATGTTCTGGTCAACTCTCTAAACTATCTAAGCTCATTCTCAACTGCTTCAAGTCTCCAAAGCAATGTCTCCTTTGTGAAATCTTTGGTACAAGATATCAACAATTGTATCATTTGAACTACTTGCTTAAATGGTGGTGTTAAGCTATTCAATATCTTCTAGATCATCTCATCATCTTCTTTGGCTCCTCGTTGAGATCTAATACCTACAGTAATTTATAATTTCCTACCTACATATGTTCTTATAAATTCATCTTCACCATTTTATTATCTTGAAATGCACAAATCCAACTTTGTACCCTCAATTTCTTAGAATGTTCATCACCTTCAAAACTATTTTCCAAAGCTTTCCAAATCATATAAGAAGTATCAAGTGATTTTACCTAGTTGTACTCAATTTTAGGAAGTGTAGACAATAGTACTTCTCTAGCTCTCATGTTGTACATGAAAAGTTCCTTTTCTTCCTTGGCACAAGTTTCTGAATCTTTTTTAGAAATGATTGTCTTTGTTGATTTTTTCAAGATCCAATATCTTGGATCAATACACAATAGATGTGTCTTCATCTTTTCCTTCTAGCTATCATAATTTGTTCGATCGAACTTGAGACTATGCTTTCTAAATATGTTCACCATGGATCTCCCAAAATTGTTAAACTTTATCTTCAAGGACCTGATGCTCTGATACTAATTGTTAGAAACAATAGTCCACAAAGATAACTTGGGGGGGGGGGGGATCAATTATCCAATAATTAAAATATTTATCCACCTTAAATAATCTTAACCAGTCAACTAAAGTAAACAACAACCATAACAAGATCCACACACACAATTACACTAGATATGTTAACTAGGGAAACCCTTGATCAGAGGGAAAACCCTAATGGGAATGATGCCCACAAGATTGTGCACTAATATAAATATTCCTTGTTAGAGGATGGACCCTATTAGGAGTGTATTACAATATTTAGTACATATGAGTCCCTGTTAGGAGACTTTGAATCCTTGTTAGAAGATTCCAACCCTATTAGGAGTTGTAGAGGATAGAAGGACCCACTGTCCAAATAGCTTCTGGGGCAAGATCAATGAACTCACTGTCCAATTGATCTCTCAACTATTCATTGTAGAATAATTGTTTGTATTGTACTTAAAATTCTTTCCTCTATCTTATTAACTAGACCAATCAGTGTCAGACCTTGTATACTAGGTCACAAACCTTGGATCCAAGTATCAAACTTTGGATCACATAATAAAACCTTGGCAACAATGTTTCCTTCACCTTCACTCTACTCTACTTATCTTCACATTTTGCTCTCCGCGCTGCTTACAATCATTCTACTTTCTTGCATTCATGATAAAGGAAAATGTCCTTTATACTAAATCCATAAAATAATTCCCTAAGTCATCTATTACACCTTCTCAATTAATTATTATAGGACCATATTAAGAATACATTACATTTAGCGATAACATTAATCTTTCACCTTGTAGCTTAAATATCTTTCTGTACATGTAACATTATGATGAGTGAGCTTAGCCATGTCATCTCCAACATGTCTTTTGCACATTTTTAATTTCAGATTCTTAGAATAACAAATATGCCAAGAGATATAACAAGTTTATCAGAAAATGCATTTATAAACTCTATCTTAGAATAGTCTTCACTGAAACTTGCATAAGTTCTTCCAGACTTAATATGTTATGCTTTTGAGGTTAGCTACATATACTAGACACTTAATAGTATCTCCCTTTAACCTCACTTGGTGTAAATGCTCAACTGCCTATCCATACCAACTTCATCTTTTTATTGTTCTTTTGTCAAATACCACATAAAACTGCTATGTTGACATCGACGATAGACATAGTCATGAATGTAACATATCATCATGATAATGATCTAATTAGGTTACTAGAATACTCCCCCATGGGGATATCATCAAAATTCATGCTTCCAACATGTAATTCATGTTTTTTTTGCAAAAAAATTTCATTCCATAAAATTTCATTTTCAAATAAAATTAGGTTTCGAGCTAAGAAATTTCATTTTAAGGTAGCATAAATTAGGTTCATTAACCTTCATCAATAGTAGGCAACATTCATCAATATTCATTAGCTAATGTCATCTAGAAACATTCATGAGCACATAAAATATTCAACCATTATCAAATAAAGTACATTAATTTTGTTTTTGTTTTTTCTTCAATTCAAAATAACTTTCATTTAGTTCTTTTACTTGTGTGACAAATCTAACAAAACCTTGCCCACTCTATTCTCAAGGCCATTCAACCGCAACTGAATAGCCTTCCTTGTAGGAAATTTTCTTGACCTCATTTATGAGTGGTTTGTTGAACTGAGAGCCCTACATTTTTGCCAACATTGTAAATTTTTCTCGCATTGTTTCATTCAAACAAAATCATTTTCAATTTATAAATATTTTGATAAAATATTTCATTTACTAATAATACTTAGAACTCATGCAACAAGTTTCACATATGATGTTCCACCTTTGACGTATGGTGGATTTGAATATGTCTAATTTAATATCATTAAAATATTATGAAAAAGATAATTCCCTACAAAAAAATCATGAGATCATTATTTAAAATAGAGTGATCAATAAGTAAATTATAGTTGGAGTATATAAAATAATAAATTTAAAGTACCTAGAACCATTGGTATCTTTAAGGGAATTATTTTTGCATCACTCACAAGCAATGTGTAGTAGTACTTCACCAGTCCATTTGTTAACAATTCAATTAAAATAATAAATGAATAGAAAATAGAGAATTCTCTCATAGGACCATTTACCTTCTAAAGAAAAAGATTTCAAATGAGGTTGCATGTAGCTAAGCTCAAATTCTTGTAAGGTGTTAGTCTTTATGTGTAGACAAAGTATAATTGTGTATTCACAATTAAGCTACAAGTACACAGAGACAACAAAACCTTACAATTTGATTTTAGATGTAAATATTTTAATTTGAAAACTTTTTCTTCAAAAGATAATTGGTGCATTTAAATTTTGATCAATCAATAAATATATATCTAATATGTGTCTTCAATGTTGGTGCATGGGCAACTAGGCAAGCACCTGATCACATGAAGGCACAAGACACACTTTGTCAGATTATGCTAACACAATTTATCTATCAAAGATGGGGTTAGAGTGGAGAAGGTATTATATATACATAATTTATATGATACTATGAGAATACATAGGCACTTGAGATTATCTTAGCATAATTTGTGTATAAGGATATGTGGGTGCATAAATTTACACTCAGTATGCACAAATCATCATTTGAGATCAAATGAGTGTCTCAGATTATACACACAATGAACAAAAGATGAGGGAATTGAAAATACTAGGGAAGTCCCAAGGGTCACGATTGTTGAGGTCCACTTAAGCAATCTCCCTTCTAGTGAAACTATTGTCTAAAAACTTTCTCATGAGATAATGTGTAATGAGCTCTTTGTTAGTGGGATGGAACTTGAATCTAAGAGGCAATTGTGCATCACACTTATCATATATGAAACCAATTTTAGACCATTTATTGTTATTTATTCTCAAATATTTATAATTGATTTCAAAAGGTTGAAAAGTAAAACATAGGTAAAAAAGAACTCAAGGGCCCATGATGGTGTTTTTGCATAGTTTTCTTTCTATTTCAAGTAATTTCATTTTCAAATAAAATCAAGTTTCAAGCTAGACAATTTTATTTTTAAATCACATAATTTGGGTTTCAAGAAATTTCATTTTTAAATAATATAAACTAGAAGCAGTATACATCCTTACCTAGGTAGTGTCGATGTTATGTTGGTTTTTAGCATTGAGTTACTCATACATATAAATATATATGCATATTCATATACATATTATAGACAAACCCCCCAAAAAATTATGAAACTATTGTCTAAAACCTTTCTAATAAGATAATGTATTATCATGAGTGGGATGAAACCTAAATCTAGGAGGCAACTGTGCATCACCCTTATTACAACTATAACCAAAGTTAAGAGTCTCCATTATTGAATTCTCTTTCCAATACAATCACAAAAACACAAGAAAGTTGAAGGATTTGAGCAATACAAATCCACAAAACCCCAAAAACACCTGCATGCAAGCACCTGTCATAGAGAAGACAAGACAATGAAGAGGCAAGGGTGTTGCTTGATGTATCCTTATAGAAGGAGATTGTAAAACCTAAAAGGGAAACCATAAAAGGTAAATGACATTTAATAATTACTATTCAATTATTTAATGGAAATGCAAGTGCATAAAGGGAAATCTTAAGAAGGGAGTAAAGGTAATTTAATAAATTAAATCAAATTAAACCTTTACTCTAACACCCCCCTTAAGATGAGCTACAGTGCAACAAAAAACAATGCATGAAAATGAAAGGAAATTATAATGGTGAACGTAAAGTTGGATCCTGACAACAAGGCTTGATGAGGCATCCAATCACAACCAAATCTCTATGATATGGATAGTTAGGGAAAACCACATGGGAAAAACCCTACTCCAAAAAGAGATAGAAAGAAGAAATTACAAATGATATGTCTCAAGAGACTCTCTCAAAACCATAAGTACAATGAAACCCCCCATGCTATAGGCTTGAAACTCCATAGCCCCCCTAGAATGTTGAACTCCTATGTCAATAAATAGACCAATTTGGCTCCAATTTGAAGGAAACAAAGGAAGTGGACAAAAAGGTTGAAACCCTAAGTCTAAGGTGAAGATAAAAGTCCTAGTTGATGCTCAAAGGAGAATTCATGAGAATCCTAAAATGGAATCTCCAATGGAGTTGGGATAGCAAGTGTGCTGAATCTATCATATGAGAGGAGTTGTGTGTCCTCTGATATATCCTTGACAATTACAATAGGTGGATCAATGACTATAACTACAATGGTAGGAAATGGTAAAGAGTAATCATGTGCAATATATGGAATCTGAATAGGAGGCAGAGGTGTAGAAGTCACAACACTAGTCCCTAGAACAACACACAAGTTCAAGTGACCCGAATTCACCTTAGTAGTATCTCGTGAAGAAGGAAAGTAAGTCTCTGATAATATAGATGATGGACCAAAATGAGAGAAAGAGTATAAGTGAGAAGAATGATCAATAGTCCTTATCGAAACAATATTGCATGTCTCACTATCTCTGATGTGCATTGAATCTTGTGCAAACTCAACTATCTTCCCTATCCCACTATGTGTAATCTGATAACTAGAGAAGGTTAGAGGACATAGATGGAACACATAGTACATCATGAAATGTACCATCATCAATGTTAATAGAACCTTTCCCACATACAATTTGCCCATCAAAATGTGTGGAGTAGGAGAAGCCTCAAAAGAAGAGAAAAAACCTTGAGAAGATGTCATATGGTGTGAAACACCTGAATCCAGTAACCATCTAGATGAAAGTGAAGTAGTAGTTGCACATAGTGCATGATCCTTTCCTATGTCTTTACCATCTTACTGAAATGATGATGAAGAAGAAAATTTGTGAGAAGTAGAAGGAATATCAATTGTGTTTCTCTTTTGAAGGAGAATTATCAAATCTAAAACAAATTTTAGCATAGCCATCAAACTTCTTCTCATATAAATGTTACTCCTCATGATTGGGTTTATTATAATAAGTAGGCTTTGGTCTATCTAGCTTTGATTTACTTATCTCCCTCAGGAAGAGGTGGTCTTGATGTGATGTGAGTGCTAGAATCAATCTAAGACTCTGTAGGATGTGACTTCTATTTTTTCTCCTTCTTTCCAAAAGATGTCTAAGCTACCAATGCATGAGTTTGTGAGCCTATGAGAGAATTCAATTGAGAGATCTTAGCTTTCTCTAAAGTCAAATGATCAAAAAAACCTTAAAGGATGACATGGTAATTCTAGTACCCAAAGCATCCATGGTGGAATGGAAGGTAGAAGCAAAAATCTAAAAGTTCCCATGAAGCTTAGAAAGAATCAAGTAAATACACTTAGTGCCAGTCTTGGTTTCCCACAACCCTGTAATAAAGATCTCTATTTTTTGAACTTCATCATGAAGTCCTCAATGGAAGGAAAAGAATCTGGTATAAGAGAGGTAAGCTCTACCTCAATCTGAAGTGCCTTGAACTAGTTCACTATACCAAACAAGTCATCAAGCTTGGTCCAAATAGCTAGAGTGGTATTGCACTTATCAAGTTGAAACTATGGATTGTTAGATACCTATAAAGAAATAAACCCTATTGCCTCATCCATCTTGTTCCTCTATTTCATGACCTTAGAAGGCCTCTATAAAACTAGTTGTACTGCATCTAAACAAGATCACAACCCTTTTGACTGGAGAAGCTGTGTCATCAGGGACTTCCATGTGTGATAGTTATGAGGGGTCAAAAGTTCTAGACAGAAGAGGTCTCAACCATTGTTTCATAAGGTGTTAGATTGTTTTTTGAAAAAATTCTGGTTTACTAATATAAATAATAGAAATAATAATACAAAACAGCCCCCACAATGCAAAAAAATGAACCCTAGCTTGTAGAAGGAATGTGTATACAAGAATAGAGAAAAAAAGATTTAGTTGATAATCACAAATATCTAGCAAAAAAATTGGTTAAATGATAGAGAATCTGGAAAGTTCTCAAAAGGATCTTTCTAGTGCCTCTTTCATATTAAAAAATGGAGCTAAAATGAGAAAGTTATTCCCCCTAGAAGATAGAAAGCATCATTTGACTTTGAGTGAAAAATAGGTACCAAACTGGGAAAAAATCCACAAAATACCTTCACCATTATATCCGTCTTGGAATTAGCTTTCTAACACTATTTTGGATCCAAAAAGAACCTCTGTATGCTCAAGTAAGAGAGAAAAAATTGATGGGTTGTTTGTTTAGCAAAAAAATTGCAAAACAAGTTGCAAAGAAGGCCTAAGCCCCCAAAGTTAATCCCCATTGTCACCAATATGACCACAAGTAGGCAAAGAAATGGTACTGTGGCTCGTCAGCAGTTCAGTGGTGGTGCCTTGATGGAGCGGTTATAGCTTAGTAGAGTGGAGATGACTAGGCAAAGCAGTGGCGGTGGTCGAAGGTGCAACGACGGTTGGGCGTTGGTGGTTAATAGAGACCATCGACAATTAAATGTAAACTATAAGTGGTTTGATAATAGTGGTGGTATTTTTAATATTGCCAGTGGTTTTAAAATCACCTTTTTATTAAATAAAAAATTGGATTTTTTAATTTTTCTACCTCAGACTGTGTGCTAGGTCATACAACCCTAGTATGCCAAAAAAAAAGCTTCCCTAATTAATGTTGTCCAAAATTAACAAGTTTTATATCACAATGGGGGTTTTGACATCTTCTAAAGCCAACTGTGAGTTTTTTTTGGCCTAAAAGTACTCTAAAAATTAGAGACCCCTATTTTCATAGAAAATATCCAAAAATAGCAAGATCTATTTTGTTAAACCCCGATCTTCTTTTTCTCCAAATAAGAGTAAGCTATAGTAGGTCAAGCTCTCATACCATGAAGAATTTGAGCAATACAAATCCACAAAAGTCAAAGAACACCTGCATCCAAGAACTTGTCACAGAGAAGAAAAGACAAGGGTTTTTCTCTAAAAATATGAAAATTTATATTATCAGACTGAAAAGATCAATGGAATTTATAATTGATTAATTCTTAGAGAAGGAGATTGTAAAACCTAAAAGGGAAAGCCTAAGAGGTAAATGATATTTAATAATTACTATATAATTATTAAATGGAAATGCAAGTGCATAAAGGGAAATCTTAAGAAGGGATTAAAGGTGATTTAAAAAACTAAATTAAATTAACCCTTTACTCTAATAAAAACATCTTGATTATTTCAACTATCCTCCACTATATAACTAAGGAAACCCTACCCAATTTTCCAGATGCCCACTTAGCCTTTTGTAAAATATAATGTGGGTTGTGGAGAGATTTTCTATTGACTTATTATATGGGTGTTAGGAGAGGTGTTAAAATACGATGGGATGGGATGTGTGGAGAGCCACAAATTAAAGATGAATATGAATGAATCCTATTGCCAATCTTAAATGAATCCTATTACCATAGATAGGCTTTCTTGGTATCAGAAGAGTATGTATATTATCATTACAGGAGGGGGATAGGAGGTTTTTGTTTTGTGGGGGGTGTAAGACCTCTCCTCACATGCACTAATTTAATAATTGAATCCCTCTAGTAATTCTCATTATAGGGGAGTATAAGGGATAGAAAGAGCAAGACAAGATGATGCAATGAATATTTATTAGGGTATTATGGTTTAATACATATTGTTATAAGAAGTTTTAGAAACTCAAAGATAAAACTATCATTACATTGTGTAGTATCTATAAGATAACTTAATATTAAAGTTAGGGTGAACTATTGTGCACATAACTATAGGATAATATTATGTTATAAAATATTAAAATAATTGTATTGTGTTGAGTTGACCCACTATGTGGAAACATGAATCAACAGTTATAGGGTCGAGGCGCCTTTGTATACTCTATATCTATATATGCATATTCTATGATTGATGGAACTAGAGTATTAAGATGGGGCTAGAACTCCTAAGAAAATAGTGAAACCAAGGTTAAATTTATTGAAGAGATTTTAACCTCATTATTATATATTTTAATTTGTAAAAGTAATTGAATATGTGTATTAGATTAACTTATTTTGTAATTAGTGACATGTCACTTGTAATGTGCAATGTGCCTTTATGGTGTCACTTGAACTTGTAATGTTAATGAGTAAATGACATGTCAAATAATAGTTTGGCAAGAGACACTTATCCTAAAACTAAGCTAAATCGAGTTCTTAAGCTAATCACATTTGTTAAAAGGCATTATGTAAAGTCTTTCCAAATATAAATTGGAATTCAAATTCTAAATTTGCACTTTTAAGGGCTAAAAGTGGTCCTAGGAGGTCAATTTAGTAAAAATTAAGTGTCAATATGGGGACCTACTCTTCACTACTAGAAGGTTTAGGAAATTTTAGTGACCCTCCAAATAACCCATTCCCCAAAGTTTGCAAAAATGGAAAGTGACATGACCTTACCCTTCCCCACACATTTGGCCAAGCTTGCATTTATGAGGGGAGACAAGAATGATGGAAAAGGATAGGATTCAACTCAAAACTTATTGCTAGTGTGCGGATAAGAATTTTGACATCTTTTTAGAGAGTCCTGGATAACTTAGTGGGCATTCACCAACTCTCTAGTTTTATATATAGTAGGGTTTTGAAGATTGGAAGAAAAAAGGATAGGAGTTCTTCTCAAATATCCATTTCAATTAGTTTTGAGCAAGGTTGGTGGCTCTTTCCAAGATAACTCTCCATTTGTGTTATAGATTAGTATGTTGATGGACTTGATTCATTTGTTGCATGCATTTCATGATATTATCGTTATTGTCCTTGTGAAGGGATAGGAGTGGTAATTTTGAACCTTGTTTTCTTGAATTTTTTTTAGGGTTTTGTTCTTGGGTGTGAAAGACATTACTCACCCTTAGAAGGGAAGAATTGGCCTTAGGTGAAGGGGTTAATTGGTTCCTCCATTGTATTTTAGAGTCTCATATCAAGGAGAAGAGAGAAAAGAAGCATGGAGTATGGGTCCATGCTTGTCATTGATGTTTGATATCATTTAGGGGTGATAAGGAGATGAATGCATATGAAGAAGTTATGATTTGTATAAGCCTTGTGAAGGCATGAATTGATTCATATTGATTATTATAAGCCTTTTGAAGGCATGAAATTATATATATTATCATTGGTATCCTCTCTTTGGTTGGGTGACCTTTACCCTCTTTCATGGGTTCTTAGGTGATCCCATTGTGAAACCTTGTTAAGGGTATTATTGTGTTGTCATGTTTCTTGCATTGTGACATGATTGTGTATGTAACCTATTTGGAATTGGTTCTCAAAACTTGGTGGGTGGTCTCATAGAGACCTAGGTTAGGAAGTGAGCACTCCATGGTTATGCTCAAGTTTATTAGCAAGTTTGTGGATTTAAGTTGGAAAATCTTGGGAGTTTTTGGATCTCTTATTGCAGTGTTATGAAAGAAAATTTCATGTGCATTGTGATCAAAACATTGTATTGAAGAGTTCTCTTTGCTCTCATTCTTGTTCCTTAGGTTTGGATTATTTTTTGAGTGATGAAAATTTCACTCCATTGTTATACTCTTTGTATGTATGTATCTTGAAGGTTAAAATAAACAAAGTCTTTCTATTGAAATTGTTGATTTGAAACATCATGTAAGTCTTCCTTTGAATGTAATAGTCATGAAAGAAAAAGTAATTTTTCTTTGTAAGGTTTGAATGATATTGTAGTAAAGTTCAAAAAAATCCTCCAATTGTAATCTATAGTTATTTTTGAAATAAATCATATAGGCACAAAAGAAAATATAACCAAAAAAAAGAACTAAGTGTGACAATGAAAATAGTCCCATACATTGGGAGAACAAATTTGCTCTCAAAAATGTATAAGGAATGAATTAAATAAAAATCACCATAGAGATTATACTTTAGATTATTCTCCCTTTTAAACAAATATATATATATATATATATATATATATATATATATATATATATATATATATATATATATATATATGCAAAATTAGGATTCAAACAATTTTATATTGAAGAAATTTAAAAATAAAATAAAATCAACATCTTACAAACAAAATAAACTTAGTATATCATTTCATGGAGGCTTGGAGGATCTGACCCGTGGGTCCCACACCTCCCCACTTTCCATCCCATCATCCCTCACACCATAGTCGGCATGGTGCACAAAAAGAAGAGTTCAATCAAAAAAATTATTGCATTAAACATGGGGTACCACTCCCCTCTCCCTCTCTTTTAGCACTGACTTCCCCACCATTTCTATTAACACTGCCCCGTTCATTTAACAAGTGCCATGTAGTGGCCAATACTTGCCTTTAGTATTTTAGTAAAAATAATTCTTATTCATTTGACATCAATATCTTATAATATCATAATATTAGTAATAATATTAACACCTTCTTATTGAAAATGAAAAATGAAAAAAATATTTTATAACTAAAAATTTACATAACTTATTCTAATTAATATTATTAGATTATTTACATTAGTAATATTATTATACATATAAGTACATTGTGTACATATTAGTTTTAAAAATTGTTATAGATTCACATCAATAGCTTAGACTATCATAGTCTTAGTAACTATATTAGCAGTAGAATGAATATTATAATTGTTATAAAAAAAGTTATTTTATAACTAAGAATTCACATATTTTATTTTAATTAACAATATTATATTAATTACATTCATAATATCTACTATGTATATTTATTTATAAATAGTTTAAAATATATATTAATATCAACAAATATAAAACATAAATAACACTCAATCAAGTTTACCTTTATATCCTAAAATCTTGTAAAAAAGAAATGAACATATAGGATGCTTCCAAAATAAGGGGTTCTATAAGACCAAATGGATTGAGCCAATTATAATTGGAATAAATCATTTATATAATATTTGTAATTAAAAAATATTTATTACAACTTTGTAAATAATCAAATGTGGAAGAAATACTTAATTATGATTCATTCGTGAGTGCAAAATTATTGAGTAATTGAGCAAAAGTGAATACAATATTATTGCCTATAACAAGTACAATAACACTGCCCACTCTTATTAATGACACCCTCTTTCATAATAATGTAGCCACCTATAAAAGGGGAATAAAGGGAATAGGGTAGTAGGCAAGTGAGTAGGGGATAAGGGGGAGATAAAAAGTAATATGAAAATAGGTTAGGAGCTTTGAAAAAATAAAGTTAATAGGGGGTTTATTAAATGGTTCATCTAATTTAGTTTTTAGTTGTTAATTTAGTTATTAGTATTATCAATATTATGTATATTGAATAATATAAATAATATATATATGTTATTTAATATATATATATATAATATTTTATATTTAATAATTAATTGTAGATAACAAAATAATATAAGATACATTGCATTTTATAATAGATTTTATATTATTTAATTACTATTATGCATATATTTTAGTTATTATTTAATATATTTTTTAAATATATAGTTTTGTATATTATTCTATATGTACGTTGAATTGTTATTTATATATATTTTAATATACTATCTTATATGTATATTATAATAGTTACATTAGATTGGAGACTATTGTGAATTCACTTTATGCCTATTTTATTTTAATATATCAACTATATTGTTTTAACATTAAACAATATATCTTTTAAGTCCTATTAATATATGTTCCTATAGCAATGGCATTCGAGCAACACATTAGACTTATCAAACTTTGTAAGGGATGTCTTCATAAATGATAATTGCATGATAATTGACATTTGATATTGTTGGGCCCTTGTGTAAATGGAAAACCACAAGTACATTATTTAAATCTAGAAATGGTAATGACCCCTTTAACCCTGCATTGGTGTTATCACTGAACTATTGTCTAGATAGTAAACACACTGGAATTGAACCTAATCATAGTTGTATGTAGCTATATAATTTTGAAGCTTGTAAGTGTTCGATTTGGTTATCCTAGTTGCAACTCAATCTATAAAGTGTATAGTTGTCTCAATTTTAACTTCAAAAAATAAATTGGTTGGTGTTTTTTTCCTTAAATTTTGGGCATGATAGGGAGGAAGGGGCTACTAAAATCTTCTTTTAAGATGTCTCACAAACTCCTCAGACAGAGAATGCATGCATGCATGCATGAATATGTGTTGTCAGTAATGGTAGAAAGTAAGTGAATGCAAAATTAGGTCATGGGGGAATGTAAAAGAGTTTGTGTGGTTGTAGCTAAGATCGATAAAGAACTATTTTATTTGCCTATTGTATATAAAGAGGAGAGACTGAAGAACACATGGTCAGGGAAACACATCAAATGTATAGCAAGGAATTACACTATTTATCACTTGGTCATTTATGACCACTTATATTCTTAACCACTTTGGAAAAATCCTAGCTATTTCAAATCAATACCCCACCTAGCTTTATAAATCAAAGCCCCACAAACCAAAATTTAAAAAAACCACAATTAGGGTTAGTACATGGATCTACTAAATGAATATATGAATGCCATGGGAATGGATGCATTGTATAGTTTGGCCAGGGAGTTACATTTGTGTTTTAACTTAGTGATGAAGGATGTCATCATGAAATTATTAGTGCCATGAATTGTGCTACTCAAGTTTGAAAAGGGTTAAAGTTTTCTTAAGGCATAATTAATTGCATTTTTGCACATTTTTTAACCATTCCAAGAAATTTTATTTATAAATAAAATAAGGTTTCAAGCTAAGAAATTTCTTTTTCATATCACATAAACTTAAAGTAATGCACATCCTTACCCAAGTAGTTGGTGTAGGAGCACCTTAAGGTCTTTTGAAGATCTTTACAATTTTTTGGCTAGTAGGTTGGTTTTAGCCAACCACCAAATAATAAGGACTAAGTTAGGAAGTCACAAGTTGTTTTGTATGTTTGGATGGTGTTGAGCTATCATTTTGCATGATGCTTAATGACATGAATTTCTTCAAACTCCTCTCTTGAAAAGCTAATTTGAGGATCAACTCCAAGGTTCTGGATGATCTTGTGACCTACTAGAATCTGCTCAGTTGAAGATAAATGTGAATGTTTAGGAGGAGGCCTTTGCTAGTTCTGAAATGATTTCAATAAGATGTAGAATCTGCTTGCTATTTCAAAAGAATAACCACAAAATAAAGAAATATATTTTTTCTATTTTTCTGTTTTATGATGAATGCAATCTAACAATGCAACTATATGAATTCCTAATTTAACCAAGGGGTTAGAAAAGAAAATAATGAAGATAAGGTGACAAGAAATTTAAGCAAATAACATGAAAAGTAAATCCTAATGGACATAAGCTACAAAAATAATGCATCTATGAGTTAAGCTTTCAAAAAGAATGGTAGGTAACCAATGAAAATAGGAGCAGTGCTTCCTTCATTCCACTGATGCAATTGTCAATGGGAATTCAATAATAGTAAAATGTTTCACTTTTCATCAAATCGCAAGGCCATAGAAAGTGCGCTCATGTGAGACTAAAAATTATGTAGGAACAACGTGATGATCTATTCTCGAACTAAGTACGTCAGCAAAATTTGTAAACCTGTAGTAAATAGCAGAATTAAAAGATCACAAAACTAGAAATAACACAATAAACTTTTGGCTCTATTACATTCCATGAACATGCATCCACAAAATATAACACACTTAGGCAATAATCACTACACTCCAAATGTGAGCACCAAAAGCATATATTATTGAAAAATAACAATGGCCTTAATTACATATTACATTCCCATATTTATAAGAAATCTTCTCCTCAATTTGTGTTGATAGTGAGAGATATCTTTATGCAATCATATGCTTCTAAATTAATAAAATAAATCTAATTATGTACAAATTGACTATCTAACTAGTGCTAAGTAGGACTCCATCCATTTTATATCATTAATTGGATGCATGAGCCTTTACATGTCATAAAACAAAGACAACATGAGAGAATAAGAAAGAGAAAGCCTTCAGATGATGTAGAAGTGACTGGAAGTGGCAAAAATAGAAGCTCCATCTTCACTAGGTGTTTGTAGGAGTTAAACTGCCATCAAAATGCATTTCTAATGCATGGAAAACTCTAAATTTAGAACTGACAATTAATTGTTAGCACACCTATGAATTCCTCAAAATATTCCATGACATTATTGAAAAAGTGCACTTGTGCACTAGCACAATAGTGCACCTTGGAAGCAAGCTCCAAAAATTCAAAATTTTATTAAGAATCAATAATCAAAATTCTAGCTTTTGGGCTTTGTTCCCCTTTATACTAGAGCCATGTCTAGGTATTTTCCCTTGAATTTCTCTATGATCTTAGTGACATGGGCTGCATCTAGAAAATCTAAGGCTTCATATTTATCTTTCACATTTTGCCTATAGTTGCCAACTTCAATATGAGTCTCTGCTAGTGTTATGATTAATTCTAAGGACTACACTGAAACTAGGTGTGATGCTACATTTACTAGTCTAGAGAGGATCAGAGCAAAAACCATCTGAGATCTTTTGGTTCGTCTGTTACACAATGTCAGGAATGCACCCACATCTGTGTGTCCTAGCTCGGTGTCTCAGATTTCTGAGTACTCATCTTGAAATTGTGATTTTGTTGGCACACCCTAGAACTTGAATACTGCTAGCTTTGAAACCATCTTCTCAACAAGGGAGGATGATGAAGATGCCATCAAATTTGCACAAAAAACATGTCCATTAGTTTAGGATTGAAGAAAAATGGATTAATGACACCCTAGTAGTGATACAAATCAAAACCCTAAAAACTAGACCACTTGAAAACACCTTAAAACCTAGTTTATAGCCTTGGAATGCAAACAACATGTGAACCTAGTAGGTGCACCTGGCGTGTTTTTTGTTCATTAAAAAGTGTGGGGTGTGTAGCAACACACCTCATGGGGTGGTTGCTGTGCACCCTCATATAACTTAGGAAAACTTTTGTTTTCTCATTTAAGGTGTGCCGTAGCACACCTAAAATGAGGTTTTAAATTATTTTAAAAAGTCTTTTTTATGCATTTTCAAAAAAAGAAGAAGAGGTGCATAGTAGCACACCTCAATGTGGTTAATCTTTAATGTTATTTGTTTTCACAGTGATAGGTAGGGAGGAAACACACCTCAATAGGTGCAGGGGTACAATGCAATAGAGCTCAAAGAAGAAAATAAGTGAGGAGAGAGGGAACCCCCCAAGTTATATAGCCCCACACACTCTTGGTGTTGTGTAGTTGGGCATCACCAAGGGGTGATGCCTTGACTTAAACACTTTTGCACACTAGTGCACCTGGGGAGGTGTCCTAGTGTGCTCCCCTTTTTTCTATGCAAAATGAATTCTCACTCCAAAACTTTGATTTTTTGGCTTCTCAATTTTCCAGTCAGGACCCACACTTGACCAAAAAACCTAAAAAGGTCTTGGGTCATGGACAAGGGATCTGAAAAGCCAAAAAAAATAAAGTAGGGGGTCCCCATTTCTAGTCGAAATGGGGTGTGCATTGTGAAACCACAACAAATAGCCTCGGAAAAAAGGAAGAAATGAAAAAGGCATTTCTTCATCAGTAAACGTTCCTCTAATATGTGTCAAACACCAACTGAATCTTGAACATTCTAAGCATATTTGGAGTCACTTTGCAGTCAAAACTTTAGAATCTCAAACTTCCAAGTTTAGTGTGTGCTTATTAGTGTAGTCATTTCCTTCAACATCTAAAAATACAGTCTATAAAAAATTTCCAACAACTTGGAAACAATCTTCTACTCCATCTAATCCATTCTTTGACACTCTTCGTGAAAGCTATTTATCAATCCTTTATCTAACTAGACGAGAGAATAAGTTTTTAGGGCTCTTAGCAGGTTGTCACTTTTTTTATTTGAAGTTGTAGGCAATCTTTTGAATACTTGCTTCATGTAGCTCATAATGTCACCATTTGATTCTTCAATCAAGCAATTTTTTGATACTGGATTAGCTTATTTAGAGAGCATATCTATAAAATCAGATCATATTTCTCATACTTTATAGAATCCTTCATTCTTAACACCTTTCTTTCTTTATTTATTTTTTACTTTCTTTTTGTATCCTAACCACACTTAGACTATGTGACCAAGACATTGGTGTTGTTTCTTGGATTTGGTCTTTTGTGAACATCCCTTGCATTCCTCTTTTAAGAACTTTTAGAAACTCTCACACCAAACAATGATCTCAGCTATTCCTTCAAGAAGACCCTTCTATTTGAACCAGTGGAGTTTGGATCATCCCTTGTTGTCTTCAACTTTGATTCAAAAATGCTTGAGATCATCAATCTTAAAATTTTCAAAGTGTTGAGCACTTGTTGATCTACAATTCTGAATTCAAGACTAAAAGTCCTTTGTTACTGCAAGTAACATCCATTCCTTAGTTGGTACAAGAAACAAAATCATAAAAATGTTTTGACAAAAAAATACCTCTTCCCAAAAATTAGAACCAAAAGAATGGTTAGTAAGATATGTCAAGATAAAATCTTGAGTGTACCTACCCCTTGGACTAACACAACTTTGAAAACAAACACATGACTGAAAGAAAACACACAATTGAAAAGAAACACACTTGCAGAAATAAACACACTTGCAGAAAATAAAGACACTTGTAGAAATGAAATCTTTTTTTTTTTTTTGCAATGATCTCTTAGGCCTCAAAGTAATGCTTCAGAAATTGCCCATTGATTGGCAATGAGACTAATTCTCCCTAAAAGGAACTCAACCTAAAAGTGTTTTCTCCCAGGATTTTTGTGATCTGATAAGGACTAATCCACAAGCATTGAAACTTTGTGTGGCTGCCTAAATTTTCTTTGTCCTTGTCCCAGAGTAGGATAAGGTTGGATATCTTGAAAGACTATCATGGCCCTCTTGTCAAACAACCTCTTGATGACTGCTTGACATTTTTCCATAATGATCCAAAGTAGCTACCCATTTTTCATCCATCTCCAAAAGATTCATCAATCTGATTTATGCCTTGTTAGCATCTTTAGCATACGCACTCATGAATTTCAAAACAAGATTTTTGAGGTTAAGTGGAAATACTAGCTCTTGTCTATAGACAAGCAAATATGGAGATGTCCCCAAAGCATTCTTGACCCTTACTCGACCTGTCCACAATGCATATTTGAGTTGTGTATGCCAATCTTTAGGATTGTCATTCAACAAACATTTAATTATTGTAATCAAGTTCTTGTTCATAGATTCAACTACCCCATTTCCTCATGGATAATAATTTGAAGAGAACTTGATAATAACTTCATTTTCTAGTGCCCATTGAGTTAAGAATACTAATGCAAAAGCTAGTCCATTATCACACACTAGGGAGAATGACATCCTGAATCTAGTAACAATATGTTCCTCCAAGAAGTCTGTAACCACCTAGCCATGTAGTTCCTAAATGTCTCTACTTTTATCTAGTGTGTATAGTAATCAGTAGCTATGAGAATAAAAGTGTGCCTTGTTGATGATGGTGGATTCACTGAACTAATAAAATCTAGCCCCCACTTTGTGAAGGGGCATATCTTGAACACTGGTTATAGTGGCATTGCAGGATGTCTTTATCTATTAGAACTAGTCTGAAAAATATGACAAGTACGCACATGCTCAAAAGTATCCTTGAATATTATTGGCTAGAAATAACTTGATCTTAAAATCATATGAGCAATTACTTTTTCCAACCCATGCCCTATACCATACTTATCATGAAATTGTTCCAAAACTTCTTTTAATTCCTCATGTCCCAAACATTTTAGGTAGATTCCTTTATAGTTCCTTTTGTATAATTTTCTATCATGTAGCATGCAGGGTTCACACTTCATTTTGAGTCCCCTTCAGTGTGAACTATTCATCCAACTGGGGTATTGATTTTGTAAAAGATAGTAAACAATATCCTAGTACCAGACATCTATAATTAATCCTTGGTCAATATCAACTTGAGCTATTACAATCATCTTTTGATCTGCCACATCTATTTTAGTATCAAATCTAAATTTCTTTTCATCCTTGATCTGGTTATCTACTATCATCTTTGATAATCCTTGGCCTCTAACCAACTTCATGGGTTGAATTTCTAAATCAAATTCTTGAAGTATTGCTATTTATTTCCGTTTTCTTTCACCAAGTTCATTTTGCATCAATAATGTCTTAACTGCAAGATAAGGCACAATTGCATATACCTTGCTCCTCAGAATATAATGGTGAAATTTCTTTACCACATTAACTACAGCAATAGACTATTTATTGAGGTTGGAATAATTCAACTTGACATTTTTCAAAGGGTAACTCATAAAGGCAATAAGTCTTTCATCTTCCTTTTCCTTCTTTTGTGTTAAAATCCCAACACATGAGTGTTCTGAAGCAAAATAGTATATTTTGAAAGGTAGTCCATAGTCTGAGCTTACTAGTAATGGGGTCATGGAAATGGCCACTTTGATATCCTCAAATGATTTCTTAACCTCTAGTACCCATTCTATCTTAGCTTGCTTTTTGAGTAAATCATTAAGGGGATGCACTATCTCTACAAACATGCTTATGAATTTTCACACAAAGTTTAGCTTCCCAAAGAAAGATTTCAACTCTTTTCAATTGTAGGGAGGTGATAATTTTAGAATGGCTTCAACCCTATTAGGATCAATGGAAATTTTGGCTTTAGAGATGATATGTCTTAGGAACTTCCCTTTGGTAACCCCAAACAAACATTTCTTGGGATTGAAGGATATGTTGTATCTACGACATCTATTGAATACCTATTTTAGATCAAAAATATGAGTGCTTCAATCCTTTGAAAAGATAGTTAAATCATCCATGTAAATGACTATACACTTATTTATCAATCTCTTAAAAGCTTTGTCCATGCTCATTGAAATGTAGCTCCTGCATTAATTAGTCCAAAGGGCATTCTTCTGTAGGTAAAAGTTCCCTATTTAGTCTTGAATGATGTCTTCAACCTATCCTCTTCATTGACCATAATTTAATTATATCCTGAATATCCATCCAAGAAAGACATCATCTTTGAACCATTTACAATTTGCAGAACTTCATCCAGTAAAGGAAAAGGGTAATTGTCCTTTTGAGATGCGAGGTTTAAATTATTAAAATCCACGCAAAGATGAATCTCCTTGGTTATTTTCCATATAGAAACCAAATTAGCCACCCATGTAGAATGGAAAATGGGGAAGATGATCTAGGCATCAAGCAACTTTTCAACTTCCTTCATTATTAGTGGTTCAATGATAGGGTTAACAGGCCTTTGTCTTTGCCGAAAAGGCTTCACATTAGGTTTTAATGGAATTTCATGCGTAATAATTTTGGGACCATACATTTTTAGCTCCTCATAACTCCAAGTGATGACGTCCTTATATTCTATAAGTAATTTGAGCATATCCTCCCTTTCTTGTGCATTGCACACCTTTTCGATCCTTACGATTTTAGGATCTTCATCTATACCCAAATTGTACGAATCATATTCTTTAGTCCCCTTTTCTTGGACTATTCTTATGTTAAGTGCTAATTTGTCACAATAAAAAATGTGTTCCAACTCAATCAACCCCTCAGGGATATTGTTAGTCTTCAAATTCAAGATCCTATCTTCATCTTTGAGTTCATCATCTTCAGCTTTATTGTTAGGGGTATCATCAATTTCTTTTCCTTTGAAGTGGCCATTGCATATGAAAAATTCAAGTATATGTTGATCATCTTGAAAAATTTGGAAGTCTATAATGTTATCAGAGATAGATGAAGTGGCAACTAATTTGACTGAAAACCTTTTCAATTTTGTTCTCTCGACAAGTTGAAATGCACTAGCTGAAATAGTGAGGGCATCTGTTGCCATATTTTCCTTGCTCAAAATAGATTTTATATTCAAAGCTTCAAAATTATTCATTAAATCCCCATACTCTCTTCTTGTATATGAGCAACCTCTTATCATTGCAAGAATATACTGACTTAACTTGTCTTATAACCAATTGAGAATCTCCCTCAACTATGAGAGCTGTGATTCCTTTCTCCAATGAAAAAAGAAGTCCTCAGACCAATGCTTCATATTTTGGAACATTATTAGTACTTCTAAACTGTAATCAATATGCTGCGTAGAAAGACTTACCTTTTCGGTCGATCAACTCAATACTTGCATTGGCTCCTAATTTTTATTTGGAACTGTCAAAGTGAAGTGTCTAGATCAAATCCTCTTTAGTTTCCTAACCTTATGCTTATTCATCCTTAGCTTTTCTTTCACTTGGGCTTGAAAGGATTGTTTCTTGGGGACCCATTGTAATCTTTCATGGGGTGGACTTGATGATTCTCCACTATTATTCCTTGACATGAGAAGTGTATTTTTTCCTTATTTTTCCTAAATTTCCCCTATCAATTCTACAATTTCATCCATTTTGGGTTTAGGATGTATGACTACTGAAGTCCATTCTTGACCTTTCACGTACTATCTTCTTCTTTGAACTTTGATCATTCCAAGTGGATTAGAAGATAGACCCCCACCATCTGAAGAGGTATCATTATATGATGTATTTAGATCCTTAATTTCCTCTTCAACCTTTCCCATAGACTTAGATATGTTTATAAGATTTTGATTCTCTATGGGTTCATCTTTTGGACCATTACTATTCTCTAGTCTCATCATCTATGTCAATACCTTAGTGACTGCTCCTTAGCAAGATGAATGTTTGAACTCTGAATGACTAACTTTGTGCAACCAAAAAAATCCTAGAAGAAGGAGGATACTGGGTTCAACATCATTTCCTAGACATTGTAAGTTAGCCATCATGTTGTCTATGAATTGCATTACGATCTTGTACTTTGGGTTAAAATGTTGGATTCTACCTCTGATTATCTTATATTTTGATTGAAGTTGTATCAAAAGCCATCACCTTATATGAACCCAAATCTATTTGTAGGAATGCTACCTCATTGAGAGCATTGCATTCTATAATCATTGTTTTAAACTTTGGCTTTGTGTCTATCTTGATTTGATTGATCAACCCTTTCCATGGTAACCATAACTGAGTGGAATCCATAGAAAACCGTCCTCTTAGGCATTTGGACCATTCTCTACTTAGGAGTAATTCGTATGTTTCATAGATATCAACCACATGTATATCGATGATGTCTTGAATTCGAGGATCTACGTTAACTGTATCCAAACATCTTTCAACACAGCAATGACCTGCACCTCTATTTTATCCAATTGTACCACTATTCAGTTGGAGGGTTGAGGATTGACTCCTAAGCTTTGTCCTATCGATAGTGGCATAACATTACAAGAAGCTCCTGAATCAATTAAACAATAAAGAATTTTCTTCCCATATATTCTAATGCTAAGTAGAAATGAGGGTACCTCAACCTTGTCTTTAAACATAGTTGGCATTGCTTTCAAAGTATTAACTTGTTGAGACATTGTCTTTTGAGGAACAATACTTGCATTATGGGGTACCTTTCTGTGATCAAGAGTTTTCATTAGCACCTCTCATTGATGAGGATAGTTTTGTAGCATGTCAAACATGGACATGTTGGCCTTTTTTCATTTCAAATTTTCCACTGCATTGTACTTTCAGTAGACCAAGTTGGATTTTTCAAGATGGTTGGCATAGTTCTTTGACTTTGGTTTTATTGTCCTCCATAAGGTGGCCTAATTGGTACTAGATTATTACTCACTCTCAGATTGGGAGGAGTTAGTTGTAGTGCTAGCTAAATTCCATCTATCATAGGTTCCTTCTTACTTCGTAGATTGTACATATTTTGATTGTCATTATGAAAGACAAATATCTCTTTTGGTTGAATGTTTGGTTCTTGACTGAATGGAAAAGAGAATTCTTCATTGGCCAGTTGCTCCACCTATGTGTTCTATGTAGAATCATAAGATTCTAGTAGCATAGCATTAAATTATATAGGAGGCACATTGTCATTAACTTGTGAACTTTGAGTCATGTCTTAATTTCCATTATAGTATGAACCATCATTGTTAGATGCATTTTGACCATCATCATAGTAATTGATACTGACATACTGAACATTATTATTTTTGTCATCTATAGGAATGCAACCATGATTCAAATGAGTGTTCCATTATCTATTTTGTCTTTGGAAGCTGTTGTTATGATCAGGAGGATTGAAATTGTTTCCTCCATTATTGTTCTCGGCATTGTTGTTTCCAACATTGTTGTTCCCAACTAAATTCCTAGTGTAATTCTAATTTTAATTGTTGTTTTTGTAAGGACCAACATTGTTTCTTTGGAAGTTGTTATTTTGTCCTTGTGACAACCTAAAGTGAGTTAACTCATTATTCATTTGCAACATGGTCTTCTTAATTTGACCAAACTCAAAGGCAAAATGGTATGCTTTAGCATTTTAGGGTTTAGGATTAGTGATCTAGGTTTTGGGTTTTACTGTTTAGGATTAGTGATCTGGGTTTTAGGTTTTATGGTTTAGAGTTTAGGGATTAGCGTTTATGGTTTAGGGCTTAAGGTTTAGGGTTTAGGGTTTTGGTTTATTATTTAGGGTTTAGGGTTTAGGGTTTAAGGTTTAAAGTTTAGGGTTTAGGATTTAAGGTTTAGAGTTGAGGGTCTAGAGTCTTGAGGGTTTAATAATTAAGTTTAAATGTTTTAGGGTTTAAGGATCGGGGTTTAGGGTTCAAGGATTTAGCATTTTAGGTTTAGGATATAGGGTTACAACATTATGGTTTAATGTTTAATGTTTATTATTTAGGGTTTAGGTTTATGGATTGGGGTTAGGGTTTAATGTTTATGGTTTAGGGTGACTCCATTATAGATCACTAAATTGAGCAAACATTGAATTAAAGCTAGCTAAAATTTCATAGCATCATTCTGAGGTTAGAGATCACAAAATTAGTTAACCTATTGCTAAGAAAGAACGACAAGCAATTATGAGGTTAGATATCATTGAAATGGTCAACCTTTTATTAAGAATCAACTAAAATTTCATTACAAGTGAATTTGAGATTAGAAGTTGTTAAATTGATATAACTTTGACTATCAATCTACCAAAATCTCATCACAGGTTGTTTTGGAGCTATAAATTATAGAATCAATCAACAGTTTAATCAGAATTAGGTACAATCTCATAAAAAAACTATTCTAAGTTTAGAGATCAACAAACAATTCAACCCTTCACTCACAATAAGTTCAAATCTCATAACAAGTCATTCATGCGTTACAAATCACTAAATCAGTCAACTCTACAATAATTACCAACTAGAATCTTATAATACACCATTCTAAGGTTAGAAATAAAATACTATCCAAAACTTCGGAAAATCTAATGTGGGAATCGAAAGTTATGGTCTCTACACCAAGACCCATTTTTTGTGACTCCATTATAAATTTTTGGATTGATAAAATGTTTAATCAGAGATGACCAAGATTTTATAGCAAGTCATTTTGGGGTTATAGATGATCGAATTGGTCAACCCTTTTCTCAGAAGGAGCTACAATCTTATAAAAAGTCAATCAAAGGTTAGAAGTTGACAAACTAGTCAAAATTTAACTATGAGATGGCTACAACTCATCACAAGTCATTTTGAAGCTATAGATCACTGAATTGATCTACCATTCAATTAGAATTAGGTACAAACTCATAACAAACCCTTACACTCACAAATAGCTCAAATCTCATAACAAGTCATTCTAGAGTTAAAAATCATCGAATCAATCAAATCTACACTCTTATCCAACTAAAAGCTCATTACAAGCCATTCTAAGGTTAGAAAGAATACATGATTTGAAACTCTTCCATTCTGTATGGACTTGTACATGAAGACTCATAACTTTTGAATTGAAACTTTCTTCTAAAATATGAGCCTTGATTTTGGGAGCATTTTGCCCCTTTACAACATATCTAAAACTTAGGAAAATCCAATGATGGAATCAAAGTTACGGTCTCTACACCAATACCCATTTTTCTGTGACTCAAAAGTTATGGTTTCTATACTAGGACTCATTTTTTGGTGACAACATTATATTTATTGAATTGATCAACCGTTCAATAAAAAAGATGGCCATAATCTCATCACCAATTCAACCAACCCTTCACTCAAAATGATCTACAATCTCATAACAAGTCATTTGGATGATACATATCATCAAATTAGTCAACCCTTCACTCAAGAATCAACTAAAATATCATTAAAAGCTATTTTGAGTTTAGAAGTTTCCAAATTGGTAAAAATTGACTATGAAAAGGCTACAATCTCATCACAAGTCATTTTGAAGTTGTAGAACAATGATTCAGTCAACCATTCAATCAAAATTAGGTATGATCATCGAACAAGTCAACCCTCCACTCATAATTTGTTCAAATTTGATAACAAGAACATGGAGACTCATAACTTTTGAATTAGAACTTGGTTCTTAAATGTGACCATTAATCTTAAGAATATTTTTCCCATCAACAACATATGCAAAACTTAATAAAATCTAATGATAGAATTAAAAGTTATGGTTTCTACATCGATACCCTTTTCTTGTGACTCCATTATCTAGATCACTGAAATGATTAATCGTTCAATCAAAGTGGACCAAAATTTTACAAAAAGTCATTCTAAGGTTACAAAGCACCAAATTGGTCAACTCTTTTGTTTAGAATGAGCTACAATGTCATAACAAACTATTCTTAGGTTTCATATCATCGAATCGGTGAACCCTTCACTCGTAATTAACTAAAATGTTCTTACAAGCCATTATGAGGTTAGAAGTTGTCAAATCGATCAAAGTTTTACTATGAATTGACTACAATCTCATCACAAGTCATTTTGAAGTTGTTGATCATTGAATTGGTCAACCCTTCAATTGCAATTAGGTACAATCTCACAAAAAATCATTATAAGGTTACAAATCATCAAACAACTACTCAACCCTTCACTCAAAATTAGCTCAAATCTCATAACATATCATTCTAGAGTTACATATCATTCTACACTTATAACCAACTAGAATCTCATAATAGGCCACTAAGGTTATAATAAAAACATGATCTTAAACTCTATAATTATGTATAGACTTTAGATAGAGACTCATAACTTTTGAACATAAACTTGCTTCTTTAATTTAATCATTGATTTTGGGCACATTTTGAGAACTAGGGTATAGGATTAATAGATTAGAATTTAGAGTATAGGGATGACGTGTTAGAGTTTATAATTTATAGTTTAGGGTATTGGATTTACGATTTAGGTTTTAGGTTTTAAGGTTTAGGTCTTATGGATTAGGCTTTAGGATTTAAGGTTAAGGATTTAGGGCTTAGGGTTTAAGGATTTATAGTTTAAGGTTTAGATTTTAGGGTTATATGTTTAAAAATTAGGATTTAGGGTTATAATATTAGGGTTTAGGGTTTAGGATTTAGAGTTTACAGTTTACATTTTAAGGTTAATATTTTAGTGTCTATAGTTTAGGGTATAGAATTTAGAGTTACACTTTAATGTTTAGGGTTTACACTTTAGCATTTTGGGTTTAAGGTTTAATGTTATAGGGTTAGTGTTTCATGTTAGGGTATATGATTTATGATTTATGTTTTAGGTTTTAGGGTTTAAGGATTATGGCTTATGGTTTAAGATTTAAGGTTTAGGGTTTTGGGTTTAGAATTTAGAGTTTTTGGTATTAGGATTTAGGGTCACAAGATCATGGTTTATAATTTAGAGTTTAGTTAGATTAATAGTTATAGGCTTAGGGTGTAGGGTATATGATTAATGTATTAGGTAATAGGGTTTAGGGTTTATATGTTAGATTTTACAATTTATTTTTTATAGTATAGGATTTATGATTTAGGTTTTAGGGTTTAGGGTTTAGGTTTTAGGGTGGTTATAGGTCTAGGGTTTAGGGTATAGGATTAAAAAATTAGTTAATAGGATGGGGTTTATATTTTAGACTTTAAAATTTACTATTTAGGGTATAGGATTTATGATTTGGTTTAGGGTTTCAAGATCAAGGTTTTTATTTTAAGGTTTAGAGTTTAGGGTTTAGGGTTTAGAGTTTAGGATTTAAGGTTTAGGGTTTAGGGTTTAGTGTTTAAGGTTTAGGGCCTAGGATTTAGGGTTTAAGGTTTAGGTTTTATAGTTTAGGGCTACAAGTTTAGGGATAAGGATTTAGGGTTATAAGATTAGGGTTTATGATTAAGCTTTAGGCTTTAGGGTTTACACTTTAGCTTTTAGTGTCTTGGGTATAAGGTTTATCTTTTAGTGTTTATGGTTTAAGGATGAGGGTTTAGGATTTAGAGTTATAATATTAGGATTTATGGTTTAGTACTTATATTTTAGGGTTTAGGTTTTAGGGAAAAGGATTTTGGTTCATGATTTGGGGTTATTATTTAGGCTTCAAGATTACAAGTTTAGGGTTTAAAATTTAGCTTAACACTTTAGGGTTTAGGGTTTAGTTTTAGGTTTATAGGTTTAGGGTTTAGGGTTTAACGTTTAACATTTAGGGTTTAAGGTTAAGGGTTAAGGGTTTATTGTTTATGATTTAGCATTTAAGAGTTAAGGTTTAGGGTTTAGGGTTTAGGATTACTTATTTATGGATTAGGATTTAGGGTTATAAGATTAGGTTTTAGGGTTTAGGGTTATAGGATTTATGATATAGGTTTTAGTTTTAGGGTTTACGATTTACGATTATAGGATTAGGGTTTAGCATTTAGTATTTATGGTTTAGGGTATAGGGTTTATGGTTTATGATTTAGGGTTCTTTAGG
Organism: Cupressus sempervirens; assembly: GCA_028749045.1. NCBI lineage: Eukaryota > Viridiplantae > Streptophyta > Pinopsida > Cupressales > Cupressaceae > Cupressus > Cupressus sempervirens. Next base: position 441,080,903 of record CM053790.1, on the reverse strand, counting down.
CTTAAGGGTTACAAGTTTAGGGTTTAGGTTATATCTTTTAGGGTTACAGTTTTGGGTTTAGGGTTTATGGTTTAGGTTTCTAGGTTTAAGGTTTAGGGTTTAAGGATTATGATTTAGGGTTTAAGGTTAATTGGTTTAGGGTTTAGGGTTTAGGGTTAGATGTTCAGGGTTTAGGGTTTAAATGTTTTAAGTTTTTTAGGGTATAGAATTTAGGGTTACACTTTAGGATTTAAGAATTATGCTTTGAGGATTTGAGTTTTAGTGTTTAGGGTTCACAATTTTAGGTTTAATAATTAGGGTTTAGGATTTAAGGTTTAGGGTTTAGGGTTTAAGGATTTAGTGTTTAAAGTTTAGGTTTTAGGGAGGGCTAAGGTTTAGTATTATAGGTTTAGGGTTTAATGTTCCAAGATTGGGTTTTATGATTTATGATTTATTATTTAGGATTAAAGGTTTAAAATAGTAGTTTGAGGATTATTTTTTGTGGTGTAGAGTTCAAGATTACAAAATTTAGGATTTAGGGTAAACACTTTAGGGTTTATAGTATAGGTATTAGGGTTTTAAGTGATAAGTTTAGGGTTTAGGGTTTACACTTCAGCTTATATGGATTAGGGTATAGTGTTTTGGGTTATGATTTACAGTTTAGGATATAGGATTTAGTGTTTACGAATTCAAGTTTAGGGTTTATGGTTTAAAGAATAACTAGTTTAGGGTTTAGGGTTTCAAGTTTAGTGTTTAGGGTATAGAATTTACAGTTTATAGTTTACTCTTTAGCATTTAAGGTTTAGGGTATATGGTAACTGGGTTAGGGTTTAGGGTTTGGAGTTTATGATTTAGGGCTATAGGCTTAGGGTTTAGGGTTTCAAGTTTAATTTTTAGGGTGTAGAATTTATAGTTTATAGTTTATGCTTTAGCATTTATGGTTTAGGGTATAGGGTAACTGGGTTAGGGTTTAGGGTTTATGATTTAGGGCTATAGGGTTAGGGTTTAGGGTTTAGGGTATAGGATTAATGGATTGGAGTTATAATTTACAATTTACAATTTAGCTTTTCTATCTTAGGGTTTAGGTTTTAAGGATTAGGGTTTAAGATTTAAGATTTAGGGTTTAGGGTTTAGGGTTTAAGGTTTGGGGATTAGGGTTTAAGGATTAGGTTTTACAATTTACATTTTAAGGTTATAGAGTTTAGGGTATAGGATTTACAATTTAAGTTTTAAATTTTAGGGTTTGGATTTTAAGGATAGGGCTTATGATTTAAGGTTGAGGGTTTATGGTTTACAATTTATGGTTAAAGGTTTAAGAATTAGGGTTTAGGATTTAAGGTTTAGTGATTTGGGTTTAGGTTACAAGTTCAAGGATTAGTATTTAGGTTTATAGCAGGGTTTAGGATTTTGGGTTTAGAGTTTACAGTTCAAGAATTAGGGCTCATGATTTATGTTTTAGTGTTTAGAATAAAAGGTTTAAAGTTTATTATTTATGGTTTAGATTTTAGGATTACAAATTTAGGGTTTAGGGTAAAGGGCTTTAGGGTTTATTTTGAAGTATAGGGTTTAGAGTTTAGGCTACAAGTTTAGAAATAAGTGATTAGTGTATAGAATTTAGGGTTACACTTTAGGGTTTACACTTAAGCTTTTAGGGATTAGGGTATAGGATTTTGGGTTTAGGGTTTATGATTTACATTTTAGGGTATAGGATTAGGGTTTAGCATTTAGGGTTTATAGTTTAGGATTTAGGGTTTAAGGTGTTTAAGTTTAGTATTTATGGTTTAAGATATAGAATTTAGGGTATTTTAGAGTTTAGGATTTACACTTTAGCATTTTGGTTTAATATATTAGAATTTAGTGTTAAGTTTGATGGTTTAGGGTTTAGGTCTATAGTTTTAGGGTTTAGGGTATAGGATTAACTAATTAACATCAGGATGAGAGAGCAGGAGGTGCAAAACTTACAAAGTTTTGCACCTCCTGCTCTCTCATCTTGACGATGGATCACGTAGTGTGATTTGAAACGTCGATGGAAAAATCTTCACACAATCTAATCCAGAAACTCAGTATAACTCAAAATACAATTCCATTCATTTCTTTAGAATCATCTTCTTAGGTCGTCTTCTTTCACTATGATGTAGAGTGCAAACAAAATAAACTTGGTTGACCTTAGTAAAGCTTCCAACATGCACTAATATGTTGTTCAATGCAAATTCAATCTTTCACTCTTCCTTGCCTAGGTTTACTCCTTACTCCTAGGGTCTACCTTCCTTTGAAGATACAACAACTCACAAGGTGATGTTTCAAGTCCTAGGGCACTCTAGACTTGTTCAAATGATGGATTTATCATAAATATCAACAATGAAAATACCTTATTAAGTTTGGACACATAAGCTACAATTTTGTGGCTTTTAGCCTTCTTGCAAACTAAGTATGTCCTAGAAATTTTCCTCTAAACCAAGGGTAAGGTTGTGGGTTTAGGAACTTTTGAGATGGATTTAGTACAAAATATATATCATGTAATTTTTGGGTAATTTAAGATTAATTTTTGGACATATTTAATGCCTTTGACCATCAACATCAACTTTAGTCCTAGTATGTCTCTCATTTTATGGATTACAATTATCACCAAATAGGTAAGTATAACATTTAAACTAATTTCCTTCAATTAATACTAACTCCAATATACAATCTACTATTTTATTAATAATGTTTTTTGGTAAGTCTATTAGTTTCATTTTGCTTCTGATTGCTAAGAATTACTAATCTTTTTCATAGAGCGACATAGATACACACCACAAGGCATAGACAAGGATGTACCAACTCACGCACCTTCTTTAGTGAAGGTAAAACTTAATTAGTTTAATTGTAAAAACTATATAGAAACAAATTTTGTATTATTATGTTCTTTTCTTTATGGTTTTGGAGTTATTTTAATGGAATTTTATTGATATCAATGTCACAACTTGATACTTATTGATAGGGAAAAGCAAAAAGAAAGCTGATCAAATACAATTTGAAACACAGGCATCATTTGCAGATGACATCATGTGTAGTGCTAACCCAGTATATATGGCTCGTAAATTCATAAAAAATACAATGATGAAAGTCTTAACCTTGTCCTTAAGAGAAACATAACTAAGGAGATAGAGGCACTAAAAGAAGAATTGATACTTAGAGTCAATTATTTGAAGGTAAGCAATAATTAATCTTAAGCAATAAGAAAAATTCAATAGATGTTTATATTTTATAGTATCTTATGGATCATGGTCTAAAATATTATGTGTTCTTCTTGCAAGATTTTGTGACACTTACAAGATCGTGTGGTTAGTACGATGAGGGTTGTATCCCACAACCTTCATATAAGTAAAACTTTCCCTTTACAACATTATAGCACTTAACTTTGATATTTATCCATTGAAAATGGAAAAAAACAATGTTGAAAATGTCTTTTCTTTGAATGCCCTTGACAATCATAGTTTGATTTATGCTCCAAAGTCTATAAAACAACTCCTACGAGAAGAAATAATGCATTAGTTGCACACAGCATTCCTGCATCAAATTTTTGCTCTACTACAATTATACAAAGATAACCCTAGTATGAATATGAAAATTAACTCTAGTGCACCAAAAAATAAAATGTGAGAATTATATCTTTCCAGCCATAGAAACTAATCACAGCTGCAACTGCCATCATTCCACACATATCATCTATATATGCAACCATAATAAGAAGCTATCCATTCCTCCCATAGAAGCCAATCATCCCATATTGATATGATGAGAGAGTTGGATCTGTTTCTCCAAATGAAAGAATTGATACATGAAGTTCACTGGCTACATGTGAAACAATATGAGTAGTAATAGAAGATTATGGCCCTACAAGTGCAACATTGTTTGTTTTCATCAACATTATAAAACTTAACTTTTCAAATGCTTCTTGCTAGTATCCCATTTGATCTTTATCTATTGCAAATGTCTTTTCTAACAATGTATTCTTTAGATCATGATGAAGTGTGGAACCCTCCTTCAATCATCACTTTGATATTTTTGAGTGCATTATCAGCAACAAGGAGCTTGCAAACATCTTCAACTATTCCAAGTACAACTAGTAAAACCTTGTTTTTCTATATTTTGTAATGTGCTAATCATGCATTATTTTTTTTTGCTTGGGTGGATTTTATACTCATGGATCTATTTTGTGCACTAATAGATAGACTTTCAAATTGATAGAACAATGTAGACCAGTACTACTATAGCTAAACCATTTCCTAGAGCAGCCCATGTGACTAGTACTGGTTCATTTGTGGGGACATTGTTGCTAAATAAGAAAACTATGTTTCTATTAAAATTACAAAAACTTCTAGGTGCTTTAAAATTATTATTATTTACAGTGTAATTGTAGTTTACTTATACATAACTTATTTTGTACTGAAATCTTATAATGTTTTTGTAGGAAATGACGTATTTTTTTATCATCTTTTTGAAATAACATTGAAGCTATTTGAACCCACCATACATAAAAGGTACGTAGTTTTATATCATTGCTACAATATTTTTCTTTTCTTCCATTTATTATACTATATTAAAGTTATTGATCTAACACTATTATTAATTTAAAAATGTAGAATGAACACGATCTTGAATTAAAAAAATCAGCTCATTACATCTTTTGAGAACCTTTTTGGAAAAAACATTTTTGACACAACCCTACTTCTCAAAAGAGAATCCAAACATATAAAGATTTTGAGGGACCAATATAGAAGTAGTCTAAAAGATAAACCAAAGTACAACCCTCCTATGATTCCACTGATAGAGTGAAATGAAATAATAGAAGATGCAAAAGAGAAAAGGCTATGTCATAAAGGAAATGAACGAGAAGAGGGAAAAAGAAGGTATGTCATGATAATATTAAGTAAAATGTAATCATACACTAAATAGTGAGCTTTGTAAATATAAAATTGTTGGTAAATAATTTGTCCCTCACCTTGAATTGGCTTTACCTTGACTCCTTATGCCCAAGGAAATAAAAAACAATCTATCACTAACAAATTGGATTAGTGCACTCCTATTTCACTAATCCTTTGAATTGAAGGGTAAAACTCCCCTATATGTAAAATGTACTTGGAATTTTGTTTTTATGTATCAAAAGGATAACCAGGGGTATGCGCTTAACCTACAAGTAGAAGAGGCTAACCAAATTGCGCATAGACAAACCTAGGTGGGGTTTTAGGTCTAAAACTAACTCTACTCCTAAATGCATCTAAGATGGTTGAATGCAAGGAAATGTAATGGAAGAAGAACATCCATGGCCTTAAGTGGCTCTTTGACTAGTCAAGGTTGTCCAACAAAAAACTCCAGCATGCTTCAATCCTAACTTCACATCACAAATGCAAAATGTTATGCAGTTATAGAAAAGAGCAAAAATACCTATGAAAGATAATATTCTACTTACCCATACTACTATCCCTATACTAACACTTTGATTAGCCCAAACACTAGTAGCTTCACAAGTACTTGTCCTATGAATCTAGAAAGACTAATCTATATGCCTATTAGCTCAAAAAATAGGAGAGAATGAATGGAAAATAGATAACCAAACATTATTATATCCCTCCCTACAATGTTTCAATTCTCACTCAATAGTCTCTGGGTAAAAATACAAAGTTGTGTCACCTTTCAGGCTGACTTATCAGAACAATTGAAGTTGAGCATTTCTATCTAAAAATCAATTTTGTCCAAACATATGATCTAGATAAATCTATTCTAGATATGTTATATATGGTCTCAAACTTTTCCAATTGGAAATGTCTATTAAATGCATGTTATATACTAGTTTGTATCTAATTACTAAAGAAATACAATTATTTCAAAAAAGTGGTGTTTCAATAACTCTTACTATTTTTTATGATATTTTTTAATAACATATAAAAACCATTTTATAGAGCTTAGAGTCAAGAATATTCTCATATAAAGTTTATAGTGTTCTCATTAGATATAGTATATTATAATTAAAAATTTCTACAAGCACATATTTTAACACTCAAAAAGATATCAATTTTGAGAATGAAAAAATATTAAATCATAAAAAAAAATTAAAAATTATATGGCATTCTAGAGGAGAGAGTCCTCTTTTAGAATGTATAATTTTTCTCTTGTTTAGAATAGATTTATGTTGAAAAATGTGGTGGGAGATGAAAACTATCAATTTTGAGTTAAAATTTGAATCATTATAAAAGAAAAAATATAGATCTAAAGTTGATTTTTATTTTTGATTGTTCTAGCTATATACGTTATTTATAACATAGTCCAAGATCAAAGGGAATTAAGTTTATTTCCATCTAGTTTTGAGGTGGGAACTAGACCCCTAATTTTAGCATTTTTCAATAACTAAAAAATTTTCTATAAAAATTAGGAAAATATATCAATTCTTATTCAAAATAATTATTAAAAATTATAATACTAAAATTCATCCATTTCTACACATTTCATTAGTTTACTTCATTTTCAAATTCAAAATAATAATACCAAGTTTATGTTATTGAAGGGGAATTGTTATACTTTTGTGAGCCTTTTCCTTTACAAAAGGGTGACACAAGTTTGTGCTTTTACCTCTCCACTACAGGGGGAAAGATTGCAAAATTTTTTTCAATCCTTAAAATTAATTTAGAAAATTACATATAGCCCCTCTTAATTAGGGTACTTGGCCAGTTATAGATTCATCAGTTACATTAACAAAGCACTTGAATCACTAAAAAATATAATAGTCATTGTTCACAATTCAATATATTAGGGAAAGAAAGTAGAAATGGTTAGAAACCCTGAAAATGGTTCATATTCTTCTATGATTTGTAATACTCACTTTGGCACCAAAACTTGTATTTCATATCCTAACAGTCACAACAAGTTTGAATCTCTATTGTTGATCTCCTATTAGCGATCATTATTTAAAACTTAATAATCCTCTTTATTTTCCCTTTCAATTCTTTGCAACAATCATTTATATGATACCTTTATGCGATGTGATGATGTAATGATTGGCTCTTGTTGTTTCGCTATGTTAACTCAAGGTTGTATCTAACCACTTGCCAACATACGAATACATATTGTTGCTCCTTCCCAGCCTTAACCTCAGATTATTAACCACTTGAGATGGTGTGATGGTTCAAAATTTGAATGCATCTCTTTATTGACTATGTTAACTTGTGAAGTTGTGGATACTTCTTTCAACTGCTAATCACTTTGTCACAACTTCTTACTACTCTCTTATATTAACTTTTGCAAAATGGAAATAACCGTAAACTTAACTACTGTCATCTTTCCCACATTCACAACTTAAGAACTAGAGTTTATCTAACCTCTTGTAATGTTGTGAATATATGCTCTCACTCATTTGTGATCTTAACCGAAGATTGAATTTGACTACATACAAAGTAGCGATGCCTTGTAATCTTATTGTTGTGTTTACCCTTTGTAAATTTTACCTTATTAGAAGAATAAGATATTGCTTCCTTTGATCACTTCACTCATTCAATTACTAATAGATAGATAGCTAACTTTTCAACCTATCTACATAGCTATTGAGATTAAATCTTGACCATAGACACAACCAAATTGACGATGCATGTTCACTTAAAGGGTTTTTTTTACTATATTCTACTAAATCAATTGGTTTCCAACATTCTGAGGAAGATATATAGTGGAATTTTCTATTAAACTGCAAATCAATGTGAGCTTTTTTCCTTAGAATCCTTTTGAATTTTAGATGATAAATTATTGGAGTGTGCAAACCTTCTTCTCATCAAGGAGACATTTATAACTAACCCACCAAACCTTAAATCACCTAGAATTTGACTAGTGCAATGCTTATATGATTTCCCACATGGGTTAGCTTGAAAGAGAGTAATGAGAAGAGAGGTCATCCTAGGGGCATTGTAGACATAGACTCAAAAACATTGACACCACCATAATCCTAGAAGCTTGAATAATATAAAGGGATTGGAATCATGGCAACAATAATCTAACATGTTTCAAACTTTTCATAGACTACAATACACATCAAAGGCTACAAAAGTGAGACTACAAAAGGTTGGTCAACACAAACTTGGCTCTAGTGGCTATATGAATCTTTAGTCTTGACTTGTAAGTAGAAAAAATGGAATTTTATTTAATTTTATTTAATATTAGTATTGTAAAAAATTTTGTTTAATCAAATCATACATGCAAAACTGACAATATTAAGAAAAAAGTATAGGGCACACAATTCAATGTAGAGCCCATGGATGAAGATAAAAAAATTTCTTTGAAGGAAGGCTATAAAGTCATGGCTACATGCCTAATCCAATAATCTAAAAGCTATACCCAAGAATATGCTGCACCAAATGAGACACAGGTAAAATGGTCAAATGAAAAGTAAATCAGATTGAATAGTTGAGAAATTTCCTTTTTGGTGTTAGTTTCCAACAAAGATTGATTGCATAACAATGCACATAACATTTCATTGCAACCTTCAAATTGTTAATTATTGTGGATCTCTGATAGATAAAATAATTATAAAATAAATGCTTGCAGACAATATCTTACTTGAATAATGCAAAATGTATTTACTTTTCTTTTGGCAGTGATCACAATATTATCTTCCTTCTTCAAACTCTAATTGTAACAACTGAAGTGTTGTATAACTGATGAAATAATAATAACAATAGTGAGCAATGTTTATATAATATTATTTATTGACTACAGGTACTTTGAATGTTGTGTATGGATTGCTTTCCTTGCGGCAAAGTGCTCATACATATATGTGAGTAGAGAACATGACTCTGAAGAGTCATGTCACTACGTGGCCGAAGGGCCATGTAGAGACATGTCTCTTTGGAGGCATGCTCATTTACAATGATAAAAAATAACCTTAATATATATGTGCCTGATAACAACAATATAACATGTCATGATAATGAGTTGTCTCCTGATAATAAAGGAGCTTGATCATAATGAAGGCTGCCGATAATCAAATGAAACTTGATCATAGTATTGCCAATAATCCATATAATATTACAAGGACATAGGCATATATATGTATATGTATATTAATATATATATGTATATGTATGTATGTATGTATGTATGTATATGCTCATATCCATGTGATTTATGGAATCAACAATAATTTTTAGTATATCAAGTAATCGATGTTTTGCTTCTTTTGATGCTAAACATTAACACTCCCTCTTTAGCAAGGGAGAAGTAAAACATCAATAAGTTAGAATCATCATATAATCAACACAATATGAATAATAAATGATCTCTACTTGCACTTAAGCAAAGTCTAGAGATGTCCATGATACCCTCATAATCTCTACTTGTACTTAAGCAATGTCTAGAGATGCACATATAATCTCTACTTGCACTTAAGCAATGTCTAGACATGCACATATAATCTCAAATTGTAATTAAGAAATGTCTAGAGATGCCCATATAATCTCTATTTGCACTTTTAAGAAATTTCTAGAGATGCCCATATAATCTCTACTTGCACTTAAGCAATGTCTAGAGGTGCTCATATAATACACAAACGGGTTTATTATTTACAAGATCGTCACCTTGTAAATAGTTTTCTTCAAATAAATATGTCCATGAAATATCGTCACCTTTCATTACATATAAAATGCTACTAAGTAACCAATAGAAGCATAAGCTTAAATGAAATAAATATTTTATTTCAAAATTTTATCATTGCAATTAATCACACCAAGTTTTTCTCTAAAGTATTTCAGTTTCACTTTAGCAAGAGACTTGGTAAGGATATCAGTTGTTTTCTCATTTGTACATATGTATTCCAATTTAATAACTCCTCGATTCACCATATCTCTAATATAATGAAATGGAATTTCAATATGTTTAGGGTGGTTGTGAAATATTGGATTAGAAGAAAGCTTAATACAACTTTGATTATCACAATAAATTACAGTGGGCTTCAAATGTCTTTTGAAGAGATCTAATAGAAACTTTCATAGCCATATTACTTCTCTAGCACCCAAGGAAGACACAATGTACTCAGCTTCGATGGAACTCAATGCTACTAAAGTTTGTTTTTTACTAGACCAAGAAATCATACTAGATTCAAGACTAAAACAATATCTTAAAGTACTCTTCCACTCAACAAAGCTTCTAGCCCAATCATAATATAAATATCCAAGTAGTTCAATGTTGACTTTGTCATATTTGATTCCCATTCCAATAGTACCCTTTAGATATCTCAATATGTATTTAGCTACACGTAAATGTATCTTCTTAAGAGCACACATAAATTGACTCAAGGTGTGAGTTGCATAGCATATGTCAGGATGAGTATTGATCAAATACATCAGGGATCCAATAATTTGTTTATAGTAAGTAGAATTTACAACCTCAAATTTTTTCATATCATATTTTAATTTGTGTAAATTTATTTCCATAGGAGTAGCAGTTGGTTTAGATTCCATCATTCCAAATTTGGTTAAGATATCAATTGTATATTTTCTTTAATTTAGTATAATATAGTTGTCTTGTTGCTAGACTTCTAATCCCAAAAAGTAGTGAAGTAACCCTAAGTCTTTCATTTCAAATTTTGTAGTGAGTTCTTGCTTACATTTCTTTATGAGATGTTCCTCACCTGTAATTATCAAATCATCAACATATAATACAAGAATAATCATATCATCACCTTCAGTTTTGAAGTACAGATTTGGGTTAGCTTCATTTTTGGCATATCCTAATTTCAATAGGTGACTATCTATTCTTTCATACCAAGCTCTGGGAGCCTGTTTGAGTCCATAAAGTGCTTTCTTTAATTTACACACATGAGTCTTGTTGTCATAAATATTGAACCCTTCTGGTTGTTCAAATTCAAACTTCTTCTTCAATCTTGCCATTGAGAAATGTTGTTTTGACATCCATCTAATGTACTTTCCATCCTAGGATTGTTCTGACTAAAGTGTACCTAGCAATAGGGGCAAAGGTTTCTTCATAATCAATACCTTCTTTCTGAGAGAAACCTTGAGCTACAAATCTTGTCTTGTATTTTTCAATACTAACATCTGAAGCATGTTTAATCTTGAATAACCATTTGGAAGAGATGACTAATTTTTTCTTAGGTCTTGGTACAACATCCCATATGTCATTCTTCAATATAGAGTTATATTACTCAATCATTGCTTCCTTCCATGATCTATGTGAAAGTGCTTCTTCAACTTTGGATTTTATGAGTTCAGATAGTAATGCAACCTAACAAGATTGATTTCTGGTCCTTTTGCTTTCCTAAATTACTTCATCTAGTTCAACTTGATTTTCTTCTAAAATTTTTCTAGCCTAAAGAGGTCTCTTTTTATTGTTATTTTTGATGTTTTCAAGTTCTATATGATTAGACATGGAAGAGAAGTCAAAATCATCCTCCCTCTCAATTTTTGTAGGTTGATCTTCTTCATAAATAGATTCAACGCGATTGCTAGAAATTTTAAAGGTTCTTCAAATATTACATCTCTACTAATTTCAATTGTCCTTTGCCTAGGAATGTAGATCTTGTATCCTTTTGTAGTCTCACTATATCCAATGAATATTCCCTTTTTCCTAAAAGGCTCCAATTTCGTTCTTTTCTCTTTTGGTATGTGAATATAGATCGGACATCCAAATATTCTTAGCTGGCTTAAATCTAATTTAATGCCTATAAATACTTCTTCTAGGGTGGTATTTTCTAATATGGAGTGAGGGCATCGATTTTGTATGTAGATTGTAGTATTATAGGCTTCAGCCCGAAATGAGTAATGAAGATTTTGATCATGTAACATGGCTCTGGTTGATTCAATAATAGATCTATTTTTTCTTTTAGCTATTCCATTCTATTGAGGATTATAAGGTATAGAAAACTTCCTCTTAATCCCAAGAAAAATACAGAAGTTTTTAAAGATATCAGATATGTATTCACCTCCATTGTCAGACCTTAGGGTTTTATGTTTTGACCTAATTGATTTTCAAATAAGGCTTTAAACTCTTTAAACTTGGATAAGACCTCAAATGATTCCTTTTGTTTCAAAAAATAGATTCAGGTTCTCCTAGAGTAATCATCAATGAAAATTATATAGTAAAGACACCCATTAAGAGAGGGGACTAACATAGGACCACAAAGATCTGTATGAATCAATTCAAGAATGGATTTAGATTTATGACCACTTTTGGGGAAGGAATGTTTAGTATATTTACCTAATGCACACCCTTTACAAATACTTGAATGATCTGCTTTTAGATTAGGTAGACCTTTTACAATTTTCCCTATAGATGATAAGGCTCAAAAGTTAAGATGACCTAGTCTCCTATACTAGATTTCAAAGGAATCTGACTTATCATTACTAAGGGTTAAGTTTAAATTAGGATTTTTGTTATTAAAAAGCTTATAAAGACTTCCATCTTTGATTCCAATGGAGATGGATTTCTTAATAGTTGAGTTCTTAGGCCAAGATAGAACTTAATCTTCTTGAAATGCAATTTTGTACCCCTGATCAGCAAGTCCGAAGATGGAGAAAATATTTCTTTTGATCCCTAGTACATATAGGACATTCTTCAATTGAAGTTTGATTCTAAAATTTAGTTGTATAGAACAAGAAATAATTCCTTTAATAGGGTGAGAGGAATTATCTCCAATGGTTACTTCTTCTGATTCAAGATTTGAGAATTTTTCAAACTTATCCTTAAATCTAGTGATGTGATGAGAAGCTCCACTATCTATGATCCAAGTATTATGATTAGTGTTTAATTCACTTGATAGGGCTAAGAGGAATGCATAATTTTCTTTATCCACTTTCTCAACATTTTCTTCTTTAAATTCTACTAAAGTTGCTTGAATTTTCTACTTTTCTGGACATACATAATAAGAGTGACCAAGCTTATCACATTTAAAACATCTAACTTTGGACCAATCATGTTGTTTGTAAGATTTGTGATTTTTGTTGAAATCATTCTTATTATTCTTAAACTTTCTTTTCTTATTTGATTTGGTGTATAGTGCTTGGATGTCTCCCTCTTGATTTGAATTTAGTCCTTTGGAAGCTAGTCTAGATTCCTCTTGAGTGCATTCATTCTTTAGTTGATCAAATTTTGGAAGTATGGGTCATGAATTTAAACCTCAAATGAAGGTTTTCTATGAAAAAGGAAGACCTCTAAGAGAAATCATGCTTAGTTTCTTATCATCCATTTGGTTTTTCATAGTTGCAAGTTGATCTTTTAATTCAATAATTCGTAAGAAATATGAGGTTATGGATTCTTCACTTTTCATCTTTATATAAAGTAGATCCTGTTTTAAAGTTAATAATCTACTTGTATTGTTGATTTAAAATATATTTTGAATGGAGGGGAACATTTCAAATGTAGTTTGAAGATTAGCTATACTAAATCTATAATGATCTTCATTGCTTTATTTTTATGCCTTTTCCATGTTACTTTCTCAAATTCACTTTCAAGCATGGGTAAATTTGATTCAATGTATTTTTCTAATTCCATTTCTCTTAGCACTATTAATAATCTAATTTTACAAGATGAGAAGTTTGATGCTCCATCTAACCTATCTTCTACTCTTATGTGATTCACCATTTTAATGCTTTGATTTTAAAACCTCTTTGTTTAACTTGTGAAATTTAGATTAGAATGAATACTTTACAAAAGTTTTCCTATCAGTATAGCTCTGATACCATGTTAATTATTATGGATCTTTGATTGATAAAGAAATTACAAAATAAATGCTTGCAGAGAATATCTTACTTGAATAATGTAGAATGTATTTACTTTTCTTTTGGTAGCGATCACAGTATTATCTTCCTTCTTCAAATTGTAACTATAACAACTAAAGTGTTGTATAACTGATGAAATAATAATAACAATAGTGATCAATGTTTATGCAATATTATTTATTGACTGTAGGTACTTTGAATGCCATGTATTGATTGCTTTCCCTATGGTAGAGTGCTCATATATATATGTGTGTGTGTGTGTGTGTGTTTGTGAGTAGAGGACATGACTCTGAAGAGTCATGTCTCTACATGGACCAAGGGCCATGTAGAGACATGCCTCTTCAAAAGCATGTTTGTTTACAATGATAAGAAACAACCTCAATATATATGTGCCTAATAAAAAAAATATAACATGGCATGATAATGAGTTGTCTCCTAATAATAAATGAGCCTGATCATAATGAAGGGTGTCAATAATCAAATGAAACTTGATCACAATATTGCCGATAATCCATATAATATTACAACACTGTAGGTATATATATGTATATGTATATTAATATACATACATACGTACATACATACATACATACGTACGTATGTACATACGTATGTACGTACGTACATACATACATACATACATACATACATACATACATACATACATATATATATCCATGTGATTTATGGAATCAACAGTAATTTTTAGTATATCAAGTAATCCATGTTTTTCTTCTTCTGACGCTAAACATTAACACAAATCCTATCAGAACCTACACATGATGAAGGCCATGACGTACATCATAGTGGTGGAGGTATTAATTTTCTATTAGAAATTAATTACACAATTATGAATACAATTTAACCTCTTCAATTGCAATTTGACCTGTAACCTTTTTATTAATATTTTAGAGCATGTTGAACATCATGGTGAAGGATTGGAGCATGTTCCAAGTGTTCAAAATGTTGAGGTGGTGGCGGATCAAAATTTTATTGTACATGATGTGGCATTTTTAGGTAGAAAAATGTATGTTATGTTCTACTAGTTAATGAAATACTTGTAACGGTTAAAAAAAGAAAGAGTGTGCCAATTTAACCCATTTAATTTTTATTGCAATAGATCCCCCTTTAGTGCAGTAGCCTTGTCTCCTCAAAATAGGAGGAGGCATCATAATTTTACATTACATGTGCCACAAGAGGAGGATAATGAGGAATATATTAATGCTCCTATCATCCTTTACCTTAAGAAAGATAAGAAAAACAAGAAGAAGAAATGATTTTTAAAAAATGCTCTTTGATAAACCTTGTTTTATAAACTTTGTTGGATAATGAAAGAATGTTGTTTTAAGTAACTAGATGATAATGGGAAATTTAAATTGATGTTAGGGGGAGGGGGGTGAGGCTAGGTAAGCTTCCACCTTCACTTGGTTAATGTCATTAGGTAGAGAATATTAAAGTATTTTTCAAACCAAGTGAAGCTCAAACTAAAATACCTTTATTAATTAATCAATTTCATTCAAAAACTTTACCACTTGCCTCATTTTGGGTCTTGTAGTTAGATCTAGGGCTGACACTAGAACAACATTTTTACATATAGGATGTGGTTGTTGGCAATAATCAAATGACAATAATGATGAGCAAATCAGTATGAATTTTACTTTGTTTGGTTGTTTTGATTAGGGTTTCATATTATTTATAGTTGGTGCAAATACAAGATCCACATAAAAAAGTACAAATATAGTAGTTTTGTTCTTTCTTAGTAATAGTTTTCATTGTTAAAGAATCTCATCATAATGGAGATCCCAATGCTATGCTAGTGGTACTTGATCTAGCATATGGCTTAAGAGATAGAAAGGTATGTAGAAGAGGTTAAATTTCCAATATATCTCTTCCATTTGAAAAGGTTGAATTGCTAATATTTCCTTAGAGGTGATACCTATTTTCTAGTCTTTCATGATTAATCATAGTTGAAAGGTTGTATGTGCATTCATTTTGTTGGTTTATTCTGTAACCAAAGTAAAAACCCAATATTTTGATGGTTGCAATTTTACCTTCTTTTGATTATTTTGGGTTTAATTTCCATTTTGTCATGTAGATTTTGAAAATGGTTAATGTTATGGCTGCCAAGATTGAAGGAGATGCTAATCCACCAATATCTGTATTGGAAGATGAGGTGAACATTTTGCCTTTTTTATTTTATTTTATTTTTATTGTAGAAGAATTGTCATAGTTGTTGCATACTAGTCTTCTAGTTCTATCATGGGAAAGCAGGGCTCAAATGAGAATGGTGATGCAAAAGTTCCCTAGCCTGAGGTAAGAGGTATTGGTAGTGGTTGTAAGGAAAGAGAGAGTGCTAATGAGAAGAATGATGCAAAAGATCGCAAGCTAGCAAATGGTGGTAGAGGCCAAAAGAAGGAAACAATGTCCAATGCAGTAAGTTCCCAAATATTATCTGTTTATTAAAGTTTATAGTAATATGTACATGATGCTTGATGAAGGCATATATGGTCTTGTAGAGAAACTAGGCAGGTGACCTGACACACTATTAATAAAATTCACTTGTCTAATATAGCAAGTTGTCTTGTCTCCATAGAATTTACAAGATCATCCTCCTCTATGATGGAAGTTGTCTAAGGGTACTGATATACCATATTGGTCTTTTTATTTCTTAATGACCATGGAGGAACCATCTGGGGCCAATTGTTATAACACCAAATTTTTTGATTATAGATTAAAACTATTTTGCATACACATCTTGAAGATAGTTAACACACATGAAGCCAATTAGCTATTTCTTGTAACACACCTTTAAAAGTTAAAATCAAAATAAGAAATATATATATATATATATATATATATATATATATGTATGTATGTATGTATGTATGTATGTATGTATGTATGTATATATGTATATATATATATATATGTATGTATGTATGTATGTATGTATGTATGTATGTATATGCATATATATGTATGTATATATATATATATATATATATATATATATATATATATGTATATGTATATGTATATGTACACACAAGTCTCCCTTTAGCACAAAAACAAGGTGTAGTTTTGTTCCCATATAGGCTCGCCAGACAGTTTTGTAGAATGAGCAAGAAATTTCCCTATTGTTATAGGCTACAATGATCTTGGTTATTACTATGTGCAGAAGGTAGAAAATGATATAGTAATGGGTGATGCTAGGGCTTATCACTATAGGGTATAGTGATGCTATGACTGTAATTTTGGGTGACTATTGTCCTGCTTCATAGGTTCACAACCAAAGACTCTAGCCACAAATGAAACCTTGCAATATTGCACTGTTGGAATGTTCAAATGGGAAGAGTACTTCTGAGCGGGGCGAGGGGGGGTTTGAATCAGAAGTAACCAATTTTTATCTTTTCAAACCCTTAATAATATTTAACCAAAATTAACATGCATGCAAGTGAACATAACCATAAAATGAAAGCATGCATCAACACATAACACAAGAGATTTTGGTGACCTAGAAACCCTCCAAGAATAAGAAGGTAAAACTAGGGTGGGGATGACACCCACAAAAATTTACTGCAGCAATGAGTTCAACCACTTTTGATGGTTTGCCCTATTAAAGGCCTACCCTATTAAAGGCTTTACACTGTGTTAATATTGACCCATTGAAAGGATTTACCAGCACTTTACAATAAGTGTCACCCTGTTAAAGGATTTGCATAAAGGTTGTTAAACCCACCTAATACATAGGATTTTTTTGACCTTCTCCAAAGGCTCTCCTACCTAGCTATTAAGCTAACCTATCACCATAGGATTTCAACCTCTAATACAATTATGAGAGAGTATTAGAAAATTTGACCTGATTGAATACAATCTCAAATTACTGGGTTTAGGCACTTGATCTGTTCTTTCTCTTCTGATCTCTACTAGATTTGATCTTTGAGTATGTTCCCTGTTGTTCTGATCAACTGGATATGTAAATGCTATCCCTTCCACTAAGTCTTTTCTTCCATACATAAAATGGTGCATTTTTTCTCCTTATAAAGAATGCGAAGACTTAGGGTTAGGTATGGATCTATGATCCAAATTGAATCTCAAATTCCTACTCATACTTTGCAATTTTCTTATTGGTTGCATGCCTTCACCATTTTTCTAATTGGTTGCATGCCAATTACATAGGGAATGTAAGTGATGTGTCCTTATTCTTTTTCTCCTTCCAAATTTCTCCAAGTCGGCTCCAAAAATGGTTCACATCATAGTTTGTGCAA
Source organism: Cupressus sempervirens (assembly GCA_028749045.1). Lineage (NCBI taxonomy): Eukaryota > Viridiplantae > Streptophyta > Pinopsida > Cupressales > Cupressaceae > Cupressus > Cupressus sempervirens. Next base: position 441,062,905 of record CM053790.1, on the reverse strand, counting down.
GTACAAACTCTTTTGTTGATCCTGCATTGCTCAGCACATGAAGTATTACTGATGCTTGACACATACTATTTCTTGGATTGCTCGGCATCAACTATGTTACCTAGTTTTCTCACCACCTGTTGTACCCTATATCACTCAACATATGTTATTTTGAGTTACTCAGCATCTGAATGATTTTGTTACTTGGCACATGAATATTTCCTATATTACTCGACACATACTATTTTGGGTGATGCGACGCACTCCCCTACCCACAGGTGGTTAATTATGTGGTGTTCCATGTTCACTAACAGTCATGGCTTTTGGTGCAATGAAAAATGGGCCCTACAATTGGTATCAAAGCCTGGTTTTGGCCTGGTCATGGGTTCAAATCTTCTCGGTGCCTTCCTGACCCGTGTAAGCACCTGGTATGCACGTCGAGGGGGAGATTGTTGGGTGATGCGACACGCTCCCCTTCCCACAGGTGGTTAATTATGTGGTGTTCCATGTTCACTAATAGTCATGGCTTTTGGTGCAACGACAAGTGGGCCCAACATACTATACTGTGATCTGCTCAGCACTAACTGTGACTCAACACCTATTGAAATCTTGGCTCAGCATCTATTGTGTACTCGACATGTACGATGAAAATGGTTAAGTTTGTTGACACTCATTTGTCAATACTTTTTATTTGACCAACATGCATTAGCCCTAACTCAACTTCTCTGATTTCATATTGCAACTTCATGACTTAAGCATTCAAATCATATCTTAACCCTATGAATGTGTGACAAAAGGATTTCGCCACTTTGCAACCTTAATCATGGATTAACCTTAACCATGTGTGATGGTGTAACTACAAGCTTTCACACCTTTGCAACTTGAAATCTCCATTGACCTTTTTTACCTACAATGCTGTGAAGACTTCCTTTTAACAACAGATCACTCTATTGTAGTTTCTTGTTGCTTCCTATCCATTGACTATTAAAAAAATAATGATAACACCTAATTGATAGTCATCACACCCTTGCAACCTAAATAATTAACTCAGCATCTAACCCTGCGATGATGTGAACAATGGGTTTCATAACTTTTCTATATCAACCTCAGGGTGCTCTTAACCATGTGCAATGGTGTGAACAAAGCATTTTGCAACCTTTCCATCTTGACCTTGGGTTAAATTTAACTGCATGCAATATTTCAAAAGCCTTGAACTTAACTATTATTGCTATTTTTTTTGCAGCTTCATAACTTGATTCTAGAGTTTACTTCACCACTCCACTTGCAATCATGTGATGGCCAAAATTTGATGGCATGGCCCCATGGACATGTGTTGTCTCATCACTTTATTGCTTTGGCTAAACTTCATGCAACTTTGAAAAGTAGGAAACCAATGATCATTGATCTAATAAGATTTGATGTTAGAGATTCCATTTTTGGGCCTCTCTATACTTTTATCCTTTGATGCTCCATAAACTCCCAAAATGCCAACACCTATGCTTTACATGACATCACCACCACATGGACTTAACCTCACAATTTTGGCCCAATGCACCATCGCAGCACACAAATGCACTGCTAAACAAACCCAAAATCATGATGTTGAATGAGTGAAAGACTGCTCATTTGATGTTGTCTCACTCGATGAAACTCATCTGATGCCTGGAACTACTTATCACTATCAAAATAGTGATAAGCACATCATCTGTCACTATATCATTTTTATTTATTTCCATCCACCAATGATCACTATAGCCTATAGCGATAAGGCAATATTATCACTCATCACCATAACTCTTTTTGACTTTTTCGTAGAGCAATAAGGAAGATTGATTATTTAATGGTTATCAATTCAAAGTACATTTCAGTATCACTTATGGTCTTTTGAGATATAAAATATTATTTTAAAAAAGTATTTATTATTATTTTTTAGATGTAAGATACTATTTTAGAAGTATTTTCTATTACTCTGTTTTGAGCTATTTGATTCAAAACATATTTAGTTGAACTTTGCAATTATAACCAACACATATTGAGGTTCACTATACTAAACAATACAAACATTTCCAAGTGATCAAGAACATTTGTACTTTGCCTCATGATGCTCTAGGTTTGCTTGTTTGCTCAAAGTCCTTGTGAATGTACCTTCTTCTTTTCCATGCTTGTCCATTCTTGCATCTTGTTGTCTACAATAATTAGTCCTATTCTCATATATCTTTTGGAAGTGCATATCCTATACCTTTCTTCTAAACCTTCATTTCTTCCTTCTGTGCTTTTGATCTAATGACCAAATCATTATAAAGAGAAAGAAGTAATACAACCCTGCCACTATGTGACTTTGACACAACCTTGTGAAGTCCACCTTGATAGAAATTTGTACCACATGAGGATACACTTGCAACATAATCACACTTAGTATCAAAAACCAAAGCAATACCTTCATACTAATATAGGTTGTCACCATACACATGTTTGGAATAGTTTTCACATGACTCTTCATTCTTATGTTGTCCTCATCTTTAGATTCCTCAAGCCTAGATAACCCTACTCCTATAAGAAACTTCTCATCATCATTGTTCCATCTTTTTTGGCCTTTCACCATTCCCTTAGTCTCTATCTTGTTATTCTTAGCCTCGACCATCCTTGTGAAATTTTTTTGCCCAATCTTCAAGGGACACAAAATGGTATTGTTAATTATTTTAGCTGCCTCCTTTTCTAAAATGCTAATGTTGCTAGTCTCATGAACATCTAGGGTGACAACCATGTCTACATTTATTGATTTGATCATTAATTGTCATACAATCCTAATAGGGATACAAAAAAACCTTATTTCTCTTTATATCCCTAAGTCCTATAAGATTTTCATGTCATATGAAGCATTTCAAGTTGTGACAATGCAATTACTCCTTTTTAGGTTTAACCATCAATAGGGCTACGAACATGCAAAACATTCAAGATAATAGTTAGCATAGCTTTGTGGCTATTAGTTTTAGCATTCAATTAATGTTATGAAGTAGTGGAAGCCATGGATTGCATGATCATAGATCAGTTCTGGCTTAAGGGAATTTGAGTTGTGATGGTGTGTGAAGTTACCATAGCAATCAAGTTCAAATATTTTGCATCATCACACATGGTTAAGGTTAGCCTAAGGTCAAGGCGATAAAGTGCAAAACCCTTTAGTCACAACTTCATAGGGTTAAATGCTAAAATCTAGTTTCAAGTAGTGGGAATTTGAGAAGTTGATACCTATCCTTGTGGGCCATTTTGGTTTCCAAAAAATGTTAATGATGCATCCTCCCAGCTGTTAGATTTCAGCAGATCAACACTTGTCATTTTCTCACTTTATGAAGTTACATGAAGATTAGCCAAAGTGGAATCCGAGAAGTGGACATGTGTCTTACTGTGCCCCGATTCATAAGAGATCTTTCATTGCATCATTGTAGGGTTAGCAGAAAGTTTAATATAATCATTTTTGAAGGAGTGTCTTTTTGATAAATGCAACTCAAATACAATCATTACCACTCCATTGATAAGCTTTAGTATTTCAAGTTGCAAAGTTATGAAAGTCAAATAGTTTTAGTCAAAATCCATGTTTTTCCATTGTTGTGCATGGTTAACAAAAACTTGGGGTCAGGCTGGCAAGGTTGCAAAATACCTTGTTTGCATTTTTGCAAGAGGTTCAAAGTAAACTAGGGTTAAGCCTATGAAGCTGTGCATATCATTGATCACATTCTTCATGTATTTGAGCTATAGTCAAGTTTTAAGTTGCAACAATGTGAATAGTAGAGCTAACAATTAAGTTCATGGTAGTCACAGTGTTGCATGCATTTTATGTCAAACTAAGATTAAGGTTATGATGGAGTGATAAAGACAAGGATAATTATAATCATAGCTTTGCATGGTTAGAGTGTTGTTAAATTCAAATCACTATGAAGGTGCAAGAGGCCAGTTCTATGTTGTTCATAAGGTCACTATAGTTAAGGGGTTAAAGTGATAAAGATATGCAAAGCAACAATAAGGCATAAAATGAGAGGGTAGTTTTGCAAAGCCAACAATTAATAGAAAAGATAGGTTGCAAAGCCATGAATAAATGTGGGTATAGGTCAATAGGATGGTTAGAATTTTGAGTGAGGTGGTGAAGTATTTCAAGGGTATGAGGCCATGTGGTAGATGGAATTGCTGAATTCAGTTGATTTGTTGATGTAGTTGATCTGGCATGATGTAAATGTAATACATACAACACTTGGAAAGATTAAGGAGAAATGATTCATTCGTCTGCAACATTTTGGGTGTTCTCAATACCATCACACTCCATGCTTCTTAAATACATATCATGATCAATTTCACTTTGATTTGATCTCTTGCAACTGAATGCACACTTTTCCTTGTTCTTTTTGTCATTTCTTGCGAGCAATTGCACTTCATGATCAAATTTTCTTCTAATTCTTATTTATTACTCTCACTTGTAATCCAATCTCATGGTCATGTGAGTTTAAGCTCAAGGTTGTATTTGGGTTATACTTGCACCCTATAAAGGAAATTTTTGTTGTTGTTCAAAGGATCTCTTTTTTTCTGGTCTTCTATAGATATTATTTGTAAATGTTCTTGCCTCTTATTCAATAGAAATCACTCCTGTCATATTTATTCTCAACTAGTTAAGTTTGTGTAATCAATTGTACCTCATTTTCCTAGATGTATTCTAGCAATTATAATATCATATGACTATGTTCATATTATTAACTAGTCTATTAAGTGAATCTATTGAATTCCTTGAATGATGATGTTATTTCTAGCTTGTCTACGATGTTAAGATTGAAAGCATGCAGATAGTGGTATATCTAGTGAAGTCTATTGGATTTTAATGTAGTTATTGGAAAGAAGTAGATCAGAACACTGTTTGGTGTATCACCCCTCTAGATTAGATAGGTAGTTTGATTTTCATGCATCTCTTTCTCCCTTTTCCTCTCAAGAAATAGTTAGGTGTACCCTAATAGTAAGAAAGTCGGCCTTCTTTGGAGATTCAATCTCTGATTGCAAATTCCCACACTTTTGAGATTGTTTCCATGTTACACAAGGTCTCTTAAGAGTCAAACCTTAAGCAAGGGTGAATTTTTTTTGTGTCAACAAGTACCAACTAGTATCATTCTTTCTTCATCAAGCTTTGCTTCCTCTTTGTCTTAATGAACAACTTCATGAAGACTTGTTATAAGATCTATTCTGTAATAACTACTGGCTGACCTAACACTAGAAATTGCACATTTTCATACATAGGTGAGCTACTTTGGAGGAATTAATAACATGCATCAAATAAATTTTGTTATTTTTCTTACTATTCATGTTTTCTATCGCTTGTTTTGAGGGTATAATTATGAATATGAAACTTTTGAAATAGGAATTTTATGAAGATGGATTATAAGGAGGGAATAAAAGTTTTGATTTCCTAGATGACATAATAATTAGATATGCCTGGACCACCATAACCTTCTATGACCTAAGACCATGGAGTCATTGTTTGTGTTGCATCGCATAACTCAAGATCTCAAGTAAGATGTTTATCAATATTAATTGTATCCTACTGCATGTTACAACATCTAATTTTTGCAACTTTTTTGAATCATTATTTTTCAATTCATTAGCTATTTTGACCTTTCTCTTCTTCTTGATTATTTTATAATGGTAAGATTTTTATGAAAAATGATATCCTATATTGATATGCTAAATAATGGGTGTATTCATTTTATTTTACTTTGCAACCTTATTTCTTCATTGACTACATGGGCTTGCAAAACTATGATTACTTCATTTTATGCTTTATTGCTCCATTGCAACTATTCAATGTTCCAATTTACTAATCAATATGAGCCAACGATGATCATGAAACTTACTACTTTGCATCTTTTCTAGGTTAATGTTGTGGTTAAGAGTTAGAGCTATGAGACTATGAAAAAAAAGAATGTTAAGTTAGTAATTGGTGCAAAGTCGCAAGGTTTCATCCACAATTAAGGTTTTTAGTTGCAATACCAAAAAATGATGATAGTAGACATCCAAGTAGCAATTGCAACATTGCACGGCTAAAAGAATGATTGGTCACAACAATTAGTGAATTGAGGAGATTTCAAATTATGAAGCAGGAATAAGGCATGAATGAAAAGGTCATAGTTTTGCAAGGCCACATAGTTAACAAAGATTTAAGTTGTGAAGCCACAAATAGGAGCAGGCACTTGAAATGTCACTATATGGTGATGGGTGATATGCTCATCACTATAGTTATAACGATAAGCAGTTTCAAGCATCAGATGAGTTTCATCGAGTGAGATATATCCTCCACATAACAATGAATCCAATAGCAATTTAAAAAAAAATAAATTAAAACATGTTGGTTGAAATTTCCACCAATGCTTTCCAATATTAGTCAAAAATTTGACCAATGCACTAATCCTAGTTAATGAATTGGTTTACATTTTGACCAATGGTCTTACTACCAAGAACGACCAATTTTGACCAAATCCATCATTACAATTTCAACACCTACATGATTTGGCTGAAATTTCAAAGAAAAAAATAGTGACAGAAAGTGATCAGCAATTTGACTAATTTCCATCAAAAAATGAGTCAAAATGTACTAGTGAACTAATCACAAATGAAAAAAATTGTTGAGAACCAAAACTTGAACTGAAAAGATATGAGGAAATTACCTTAACCCATAGTAGTGACTCTATCAAATCTCCTAATTTTTCTATTATATGTTTCTCCACAACTAATTTTTAGCAGACTTGCCATCTCAAAAGAGTTTAGTTTAAAGAAACTTTAAATGAGATTAATACAAGTGAGGAGATATTGCTAGATTTGCCTAGCCTAAAAGATAGTATGACAAGGTTCAAAGTAGTAATTACCATAAATAAGCATCTTTTCATCATTTCATTTTACCTAATCATGATTACCCTCAGTACATGCTCAACCTATTTGATTTTATGGGTGTTGATTCATTGAAACTCTTAATTTAATGATTTTAGGACACACAAGGCCTCATAATAATTACCCTCCTCTTCTTGAGAACTCACGAGCCACCTATTTCTTCACTCAAATCACCATGGCACTCTCATATCTCATCTTCAAATTCTTGATATCCTATCTTCAATAATGATGTGTATGGGTGCTGGGTCCCACCTTTTATCCTCTAAGAAAGTGCTTACTGTGTCGAACCATTCTAAACTATTTTGACCTTTTTTCAAAGTGGTTCAATAGGTAAAAAGTGGTTTAAAGAGTTCAATAGTTTGAAAAGTTCAACGATTCACACCCCACTAAGATGGAAGGACTATAACTTAGGAAAGAATCAAGGCGAAGGTTAACATTGGCTGAATCAAACATTGGGAAAGGTCAAAACCATTGACTTCAAAAGAGGTGAAAACCAAAAAATAAGGTGACTTTTCTAAAGGAAACATGAACTAACACTTATTTAATTTAATTTATAATATCAAATATAAATTAAAAAAATTATTGAATTAGAAACTTAAAACTTTAATAAAAAGATTAAAGATCACAAACAATCAAATTATCTATCTTAAAATAGCAATGTAGCATTTAATGTGCTTTCCATTCTTTATTTATAGATGCTCAATTGAATTAGAGTTAGCCTTAGATTCAATGTCAAAACTATAAGTAAAATATTTTACACTTCAAGTCATGAAAATCCTAATTTTATTTGTTTGATTTGTTGAACTAACACAACAAAATTTTACATATTACATACTTAAATTAGATAAGAAAGGGATAATATAAAAGATTGGTTGAAATTAAATTAAAATAAAATTATATAAATGATGGATCATCTTTTAGCTTCTAATAGATGTCATAGTGCTTTTGTCCTCGATATCAAATAAACGATAATCTTGATCAAATAAAATTTAAAAATCAAAATATAATACATGAAAATTGTTAAATTAGTACATATTATTTTTATAAATAATATTTATAATATAATTATTGTTTAAAAAAATATTCTAAAATAAAAAGATAATAATTAATTGTTAGATTTTTGAAAAAAAAGTATTCTTTTTCGATTCAGTTTCTATCAATTGTTCTTCGATTCCTCCCCTTCTTTTATGGTGGATGAAGATAATCTTGTTCTCCCTAAAATTTTTTCCCTCCTTAGGTTTCTACACCAATGATAAGCATCTGGTTAGGGAAAAAATAAATAAAAGGAAGACCTTATATGTTGCTAGATTGGGCCTTTGATCAATGAACATCAATCCTCCTTGGATTTGGAACTGTAGTAGACATAATCCCCTTCTTATGGCAATCAAACCTAGTTTCAAAAGAAGATCCTCTCACTCTCTAGGGAGGCATTGTTACCCTAGATCTACCCCCTCTAGAGTTGATAGTATTTAAGCAATGCTCCTTTTGTCCCATATTCCCTCCTTTTCTTTTGGGGCTAACAAAGTTCTTCTTGGGAGATCTGATGCTCCTTCTTTCTCTAGGTGTGTCTCCTCTTTGGCTACCCTAGATTTCCCTTCTTCTCCTACTTCTAAAAGATATTCAAACCCTAGGCCCCCCACAATCCCATTTCAGCTTCTATTATTCAATGTTTTCATTGTAACCCATCTTCTTCTTCTAATTCACTCAAGGTATTTGCAATTCGATGTGATTGTGACCCAAAGGGCTTGGACAAATGCCAGATTTCCTCATTGTTGGGCTAGGTATGTAAAACAAGGGTTGATAAAAAATTTCATTCTAGTAGAATATTTCTCAAAAACCCTTAAGAACCATTATCTTTCATATTGTACACTAATTTTTAATGGTCATTCTTTTTACCTTTTTTTTATTGGTGTCTGAATCTTGTTCCTCTTACCTTCAAACATAGGGCTCTTCTGACTTGGTTTAGCCTAGGGTCTTTATCAAATTATCTTACTAATTAATATTCTTTAGATTTTATTGGTAATTGTTTTGGATTCTTTCTTGGTTTTGAGAACCTTCAATCTAACTTGGGTTATTGCTAAATTTTTAAAAATTTTATTCCTATTTTTACTCCTTAGGGGATGACTATTTTTCTACAATTGTAGACTTGAGATTCTCCCTAAATTTTTCCAACAAAGTAATCTTGTATGATAGATTCATCTCTCCTTCCCAACTCTTATCCTCCCTAAATTTGGCTCCAAACAAATCAAACCCACCTAGTAGATTCTTAAATGTCAAATTCATGGAGAAAGAAGGTTTTGCCTTTAAATCTAAACCTTCCTTTGTCTCTATAGTATCTCCCCTTGAGGAACCTATCTCCACCTGTAAGCCCACTACTTGACCATTTATTATTTCTAATGATAATCCTCCTTCTCCCCCTCCTTTCATTAATATTGATTATAGTGATAGGGTAACATCTTCCAATAATTATCAGTCTAAAAGCCTCCCTTGTGGTTCTTCATTACTTGATCTGGACATGGACATAACTCAAATTTTAGTTCCTATTTGTTCTGTTAAGTATAGTTGCTTATTTAATCCTAATCTAGGCCAAGCTAAGGTTGTTAAATTTTTGGAAACTAGAATGGAATAACTAAGTGATTTAATTGGTCAGGTTATGTACGTAGGACAAGGTTAAATATGAATTCCTTTGTTGGAATGAGCTACAAGCCCCCTCCTCTTCCAAGTAGAGCTCCTCTATATATGATGACTTTTCTATCTTATCCTAGGTTAATCCAATGTTAGAACAAATCCATATGGAATTAGAAGATACATATAATATGATAGGAACCAACCAAGTCTTTGAAGAAGAAAATGTCCTCCTCTATAATCTACCCTTATAATATTATGACCTACAACCCTAATGACTTGGAATCTGACTCCAACCATGAAATTGATACTTTAAACCCTTCTATTACCTCCAATGTCCTATCTAATTATTTAGGGATTGATTCAACCTTGCAAGGGGATGATCTCCCTAACTATGAAAATATTTTTAAGAAAAGAGTTAGGAACTTTCACTCCAACTTAAGAAAGATAGATGACAAGACTAGAAATTAGTCCAACCTATATTATTTAATAATAGGAAGGGAAAGTGCCTTCCCAAGTAGAAATGAAGATTAATACATGGAATATCAGGGGCATTAATGCCCCTAAAAAATGGTCCCTTAAACATTGTCATAATACCTTCAATTTTGAGATCATTCTTCTTCAAGAAACTAAGTTAACCTCAGATGATCTGACAAGAATAGATAGAAAACTTGGAATTTGAAATGTGCTTGGTTTTGGGGAAACCCAACTTGTGGAGATATTTCTCTCTGATATAATCCTAAAAAGGTATTAAAGTTTCTATTAGATATATGTATTCCTAACTAGTTTGGCGATTGGGTGAAAATAAGTTCTAGTTGTCTCTCCTCTTATCTTATTAATGTTTATGGTCCCATTAGTAAAATTGGGAAGCTTAATGTTAAGAGGGAAATTAAAGATTTCCTCTCAATCCACGATGACATGAATTTCATTTTGGGTGGAGATTTTAATGATATCTTTAATCTTGTAGAGAAAAGAGGGGGGTGTTAGGATGATCACTCAATCCATGAGGAAATTTATGAATTGGATTACTTCTTGTAATATATCAGATATCAAAACTTTCAATGGTATATTTACTTGGAATAATAGGAATGTATCAAATAAAATTGTAGAAAGGCTAGATAGATTCTATTTTCTGGAAACTTGTTCTCTTTCAATCATACTTTCTCAGCTTCCTTTAGCCCCATTTCTAGGTTCAATTACTTTCCAATTTGTTTGGAAATATTGGAAGCATCCAAGCCCTTGAGAAACCCATTTAAATATAAAAATATGTGAATATTGGATAAGGAATTTCTTACCCTCCTTCAAACTTAGTCGAAGAAGGAATATTTTCAAGGGTCCAAAATATTTTTCTTTGTTTCCAAGTTAGAAAGATTAAAACTCAAAATTCTCAAATGCAATAAGTCCTCTTTCAAAAATACTTATGTTGAAAAATATGTAGTAGAAGAAGACCTTAAGGAAACAAATGAGAAGGTTTAGATCAAAGGTATGAACAATGACCTATACTTCAAAGAGAAATCTCTCTTAAGTAAGCATGCATATTTCCTTTCCATAAACTAAATCTTTTGGAATGAAAATCTTGTGAAAATTAGATTTTTGATGGAGATAGAATACCAAATTATTCCATAACAACACTAAGTTAAGGATTATTATTAATAGAATAACTTAATTGAGAAATTCTTAAGGCTGCTTCGTTGAAGATCCAACCAAGATAGCCAAGGAAGCAGTTGCTTATTTTGAATCCATCCTTAACAATTTTGAATTCTTTGGTTTTTCATCACCAAGGATCAAAATACCATTCTCAATAGGGGATTTTCCAAAGAGGAAATTAAATTATCTTTATTCCAATACACCTAGACAAATCTCATTGCATGGATGGTTTTTGAGGATGGGTTTTTATAAAAATCTTACACTTTATGTGAGATGAAACTTTGGAAGATTTGGAAGGCACTAGAAAATATAAACTATTGCTTAAAGAAATTAACAACACCTTTCTTAATTTCATCCCCAAGAAAGAAGAATTAGACCAAATTTGTGATTTTAAACCTATTTTTCTATGTAATGTTATATATATATATATATATATATATATATATAATATGGGCATACCAAGGATGAAGCCTACTTGTTCTTTTGAGATAATATGGGTAAGTAGGGTTTTTAATCTATTAGCAAATGCCTCAAAAAGAATCATATATATATAATATGGGCATACCAAGGATGAAGCCTACTTGTTCTTTTGAGATAATATGGGTAAGTAGGGTTTTTAATCTATTAGCAAATGCCTCGAAAAGAATCATATATATATATATATATATATATATATATATATATATATATATATATATATATATATATATATATATATATATATGATTCTTTTCGAGGCATTTGCTAATAGATTAAAAACCCTACTTCCCCATATTATCTCAAAAGAACAAGTAGGCTTCATCCTTGGTATGCCCATTATGGATGGCATCATTATTATTTAGGAACTTATCTATTTGATCCAAAACAATAAAGATCCTTGTATATCAATTACGTTGGATATTAAAAAACCTATGATAAAGTGGATTGGATATTCCTTTGAAAATGTCTTCAAGCCCTCAGTTTCTCCAAATAATAAATTCATGTCATCTTTAGTTGCATATCTACTCCTAAAGTGTCTATCCTCCTTAATAGTTCCCCAAAGGTTTTTTGATCTATAGAGATCTTTGAAAAAGTGACTCTATTTCTCTTTGTTATTATAGTTACAAATTTTGGGAGAATGGACAAGATAACCTACCATGGGGGATTGATTTGAGGTGTCACAATCATGAATGGGATTCCTCACATTACTCACCAAAAATTTTCTCATGATATTATTCTCCCTATCCAAAATTCTATTCAAGAGACTTCTAGTTTCAAATCTATCCTAAATCAATACCTAGAGGCATCTAGACAACTATTTAATGTTGCAAAATCAAGAATATTTTTTGTCAACATTGATCCCTCTCTTGAGAATAGAATCTGTAATTTCTTGGGTTACATGAAAAGTTCATTTCCATTTAAATATCTAGGCATACCATTAGATAAAGGAGTAAAATTGAATAAACTATGGGAGTAATTTGTTTCCAAATTAGATAGAAAAATGGATAAGTAGAAATACAAATGGATATCCAATGCATATTTCTTTACTATGCTAAAATATGTCCTACCAGCCATTCCCACCTATCATATATCTTGTCTCCCTCTCTTGCATAAAGACAAGTATGATTTGGATAAAAAGATGAAGACTTTACTCTAGCAAGGTATATTTGAGAATTAAAAAATGGTGCTTATGAGATGAGGAAGAAATTTGTAAACCCCTTAGAAATAGGTGGTCTTAGATAAAAAAGATCTCAATGGAAAATAAGGCTTTTAGGGAAAAATTAGTTTGGAGTCTATTCAAAGAATCAAAAGAGTAAATAAGACTAAATCATCTTTCACAAATACTTATGTCCTAATGGTCGTAGAAGAATTTTTTGAATGAAGAATCCTCCTAGAGTTTCTAGAGTGTGGAATTTTATTTTGCATAATAGAAATCTTGTGTGTCATAAAATCACTTGGGATATTGGAAGCAATGATTCTGTCCCCTTCTAGAATGACTCTTGGTGGTGTTATCCTCTACTCTCAAATTCGTTCTCACCCAACATCATAACCCCCCTTAAAGGGCTATGGGGACCCACCTTAAATAACTATATCAAGCTTTTATTGGTGGATCTCAACCTTGGATGAGAATGGAAATCCATTGAGGATGCTCATCTTTCTCCTACTGATATTTTTGAATTAATATTAGTTCTCATCTCTTGACATAACTTCCCTAAGAATAGAACAAACTCCCTTATTTTGGTTGGTACCAAATCTAGCAATTACAATGTTAAAAATGGATACAATATTCTTGTCCAAAAAAAACAATGGAATTCCACTAATCTTCCAATCCATTTAAGTTGGGACAAAATTTCCTACCCAAGGTAGGCATGTTCCTCTAGGCTGTAATACACAAGAGAATTATGATGAATGAGCGGTTTTGGAAAGTTGGCTTTGAGGGACCATCCTATTGCGTTCTTTGTAAATAATAGGAAGAAACTATAGACTATATCCTTCTTCAATGCTCCTATGCTCAGGTCTGTTGGCATTAGTTGTCAAGGAAATTTCATTTCTCTTTAATTATTTTAATAACCTATTAGATCATTTTAAAGATCATCCCTCCAAAGTGAAAAGTCATAAGAATTCATGTGACATACTATGCACTATTCCCTTGCAATTATGATTTGGGATTTATAGAAGGAAAGAAATCACATGATTTTTCAAGACTCACAGATGGATCATATCTCTTTTTGCAACAAAATTAAAGCTAGCTTTATGGAAAATTCCAACAATAAAACCAAAATTATATCATAGTTTGAGGGTTCCTTTTAGGAATGCGATTCAATCAAGAAAAAAGAATGGTTTTGTCTAATTACCCCTCCCACCTCCCCCATGTGTGGGTAAAGGTGGCTTTGAGGCTTTCATAGAACATAGAAAATGTGTTTGGTCCATGTCCTCATGGATTGACACAAATTAAATTTTGATGGTGCCTCTTGGGGAAATTTGAGTTAGTGTAGCATTAGATGCATTATCCATGACTTACAAGGGAAGGTATGTGCCAAGTTAACAAAAGCTATTGATTTTTCCTCCAAATTTATAATAGATATTGAGGCATTAGTTGAAAACCTTAAAGATTTTTTTAAACAACTTGGTATTGAGAAACTTGAGATTGAGGGTGATTTTAAATCATTTTAAATTCCCTTAGGAAAGGTCCCACCCCTAATTGGAATCTTAATTCTAGTTTAGAAAGGGCTATATTCTTTCTTCACCATTTTCTTGACATTAAAATCATGCATATCTATCAGGAAGGAAATCAAGATGCAAACCTCCTAGATAATATAGCTTTTGATGGCACCCACATCAACTGCTCCTCCATTTTCCATACTTTATCTAGTTAAGATTTCAATAATTATTGTCAACCCCCATCCTATATTTTTTGGTAGGATACTCTATCCCCTATCATAATAATTTGGGATTAGTCTATTTTATCACATATACTATAATTTTGGTCATCGATAATTTTTGGGATATTAATCATTTAAAGTCCCCCCCTTCCTTTATTGATATCATTTACCTATATCTCCTCCCCCCTCTTGAGGCATCATTTCATTATGCCAAGGCATATGTACTATACTTTATTCATAATTAGCTTTCCTCGGTTGATGCAAATTCTTAGAAAATCCCTTTTAGCACTCTATGAATTATTTTTCTTTTCATATTTATTCTTCCATCACCATAGATGCATCCATTCACATAAAGCAAATAGATGGGAAATACAATTTTGGGGGGAGATCACTAAGAAACAGTTAAAGTTGATGATTAACACAAGTCATAGCCTAGTTATGAGAGTACTTATGAAAATTGTTGGCCATGAGTTTTCTACATTAACGAATGTGCCAAAAAAAAATTCAAAGATTATTGTAGTCTTTTTTTTATGATTCTCTATGTGAACAAGGATAAAAGGGCCATTTTGGATCTTTGCATAAGCTTGTTCAAAAGAAACCTAGTTGTGGAATTAGATGCTATTATAGAAAACATTTAAAATAATATTTGTATCTCCAAGCATAGAAATTGTAGAGTTATAGACAGAGCAGACGAGGTTCACCTCATTCTCATCATTGACAATCTTCTATCTTTTTTCAAATGAAGCCACTCCATCAAAAGAAATTGATGGTTCCTCCTCAACATTATGTGGTGCATAAGAACCTTGAATTTTTTTTGTAAACTTTAATCTATTGATTTAATAAGGTCTAAAGGAAAGAAATCATGTGGCATTGAGCCTAATAGGACCCATTTTGTTTGCAAATCCTAATTGGCGAGCTTAGTCAATCTTGGGGTCTTGAGCCACCAAGGGTGGTAATATTGTAAACCTTACTTAGGAAGGGTTCTCCAAGGTTTACTAGGAGTTTTGGATGGTTAATAGTGGATTTAGTACACTTAGAATTGAAATTGAGCACTAGGAGAGAAAAATTACAAAGTTGCATAGCTATAACTTTGCAAATTTTGAAAGAATGTTGACAGATTGTAACTTTGAGCTCAAAAATCAGCTATGAATAGTCATAATTGATCCAAGAGCATATGTGAGGCCTTGAATAATATTTTTTATTTTGGTTGAATCGATCAAGGCAATGAAGCAAGTTTTTTTATTTGATTTGATTTGATTTTTCTTATTAGCTTGTCATTTTATGTACTACAAGTCATAACACATTGATTAGTTTTGTAAAGTTGTTGATTGTATATTTTATCTTGGTGTTTTAGATTTAAAAATAACTGATCTGGACCATGAAGTGACTCATGATTTTGAACTTAAACATGCATGAAACCCTCCAAACCTAGGGTTTTGAATTTAAAATAAGTTTTACTTAGAATTCCACAACTAAAATTCAATATTCCTTCTTGGAATTCTATGATTTATTGGGGCTCACTAAGACTGGTTTTCTATTTTTGTAACGATTCCCTAGGTTGATCACTAGGTAGTGGTGAGCTAAAAAGAGAGAAAGAAAAGTTGATTATAATAAACAATGGATTGGATGGTGGAATCTAAGTGTATATTGGGATTCCTTAGACACGTAGATACCCAATTCAAGTGCCTAAACTTTAAGATAGATGAATTGGTGAAGGTTTATAAGCATTGTTTAGAAGACTACTCAAAAATGGCTCAATAAGCCTAAATTTGCTCAATTTGGGATTAAGGGTTTAAATGAAAAGCCTAACTACAATTCCTAGATATTTCATAGAGCTTCCAAATGGGTGTCAAAAAATAAAATTTTTTGTGGGGGTTATTTAGGTGGTTATCAAGTTCAAAAATAAATACTCACTAGGCATTCTTAATTAAATTAGGCCTATTAGGTCTTCCTACAACACCTTGAGTAACAAGTTTTTTTGTACAAAACCCATTGGACTATTAGTAAAATGAAATGTAACCAATCTATTTGGATACTATGGAAATTATGAATGAATAGAGATCCTAGTTGGTAGAGGAGTTGTGGTACTTGACCTTTGGAAGGAGCATTTTGCTAGGTTAGGAAGGTTGTATGGAGTAGAAACCTAGATAACAGTTGGACTATCGATAAGGAATCCTTCAAAAGGTTAGCAAAATCCTTAGTGGAACTTGGGATGGTCACTAGACCTTTAATAATTGGATGGTTAAAGTGACCTAATTAGATAGTTAAGCCTTGTTATGAAGTAAACCAAAAGTTCCTCTACATCATATTGGTTTTAGAACCAATGTTGGTGAGATTAGTTTGGTGTATGTTAGACACTCAAGAACTAGTGTTTCTAGATATTTTTGAGGCTGATACAATACCTCCTAAAGAAATGGATCCAAAGGCCATTTGGAATTTGGTGCAAGAAATGATCACTAATTCTCAGGAGCAAAAATCCAAGAAAGATAAGGAAAAGGAAAGAGGAAAGTTGATTGAATGATGAGACATAATAGATGATGAGGAAGAAGAGAGTCCCACCATAGATACCTCCATAGTTGGCCAAAGAACAAAAGATATATATTTATGTATTTAAATTTATGAGAAAATATCATTTTGATGGATTACCTATCTTTAATGGTAATTTAAATGGGGAAGAATGGTCAGACTAGATAGATGTAATGAATACTAAATTTGATTATAAATAAGCATTAGATGACAAGAAAGTCAATATTCCAAAAGATAGGTTCAAGGGGTCTACCTATAATTGGTGGAACATAATGCAAGGAGAAAGAGTGCAAGATGGGAAGAAAAATATCACTTCTTGGGAAAGAATTTAGACCAAGTTGAAGACTCAATTCTTACCTACAGATTATGAGGTGAAAATGAATAAGAGATATCAGAATTTGAAACAAATGGATTTAGAAATAAATTCATACACATAAGAATTCCATAAGCTTAGTTTGAGATCAAAGAAACAAGAGAATGAACTCTAGAAATTAGCTAGATATTTGAATGGCCTAAGAAAAAATATAAATGATGAGTTAAGAAACCTAGCCCTCGATACAATTCATAAATACTTTAAATTGGCATTAAGGGCTAAAGTCAAAATAAAAAAGAGAAACAAAGTAGAGGTGGTAGAGGATATAGAGGAAGAGGAAGAGGAACCTTGGTTAGAGGTAACATATCTAACAAAGGTGGAGAACCCACTTCAATTGAGGACAATGAAGAAAGTAGTAGTAAAGGATGATATTATAGAGGAGGATTTAGGGGAAGAACTATTGTATTTACTCGTAAATTATACAATTGCAATCAAATTGGACATACCATTAGTAGATATCTTGAAAGAGATTCTAGCTCTCATGTAGGAGAAAGAGGAACTCACTTGGTGCAAGAAGAAGATAGTTGGAGTGTAACTTCACCAGTAGAGAGAGTGAAACCAATTATGGAAGGAGAAAACCTAATTCTTAGAAGAACACTATTGAAGGTGCTTCTATTGGAAATATAAGAGGATTAAATAAGTGGGGAGGGGTGAATTAGTTACTACTAAAATAAATCCTAGATCGCTTAGATGTCAATACAAAAATACAATCTAAAAATTGAATACTGCTAATGCTTGGTAAACATATATAAATTGTTGTAACTTGATAATTATTGAAAGTGTTTGGTAAATGCTTAACATGCAAACTTTAGATGTTAACTATGATTAGCTTACTTTAACTTAATTGGAAATACATTAAGAAAAATAACACAAACACATTGGACACCAAGATTTAATGTGGAAAACCAATTTGGAAAAAACCACCAATTGCAACTAGTTACTATTTTCACTCTTCTAAAGTGAGTCCCATTCGAAGCCAACCTTGTTAAAAGGTTACAAAACATACTATTAGGTTTAACCCTATTAGAGGATTTAATCACCCTATTATGAGTGGCCTTGTTAGAGGTATTTAGACAATTCAATGGAACTGCCACCGTCTTAGAGGATTTGCAAATAGATGTTAAACCAACTCTATTAAGAGATTTAGATCACTACTAAAATGGTTAGAGAGTAACAATGAGATGACCTAATTTGAATGCAACTGAATTGCTAATTAAAGATCTCTATTCTGGCTTGTACTTGATCCTTCCTAATTGAATATAGTTTTTCTTCTCCACAAGGATATGCTTCTTATCCTTCAAATTCACTTCCTCTCTTCATCTTTAATACATTCATAACTTCTTCATACTTACACACTTTGAAACCACAACTTGACCTTATACTTATATCTTTCATATGGTCAAGTCAGCTTAATACAACTTAGAATAATTATTATTCATCACCTCAGTCAGCTAGAACCAACAAATAAATCAATTAAGCTTAATATGTCAAAATAAGAAAATCCTTTGTTAGCCAACCCAATTTAGTAGAAACTAACTCAGAAGTGATTTCCTGTATTAACCAACAGAAGCTTGATTAACATTGGAAACTTGCAAAAATCCTTTAGCAACATAGTGAGCTTGGTTAGCACTGGTTCCATCCAAATTTTCTTCACTAACCGAGTGAGCTCAGTTAACACTCACTTTCTACAGTCTTTCCTTTGATGCCTAAGTGAACTCAGTAGACATTGGCTTCTAAACTAGGCAATCGCAAGAATGCTTGATAGACATAGAAAATTGTCTTCACTACCTGAGTGAGCTTGGCATATACTGACTGATAATGATATGACATTTTTGTAACATCAAAGAAAATACAAAAATAATCAATTGTATCCAACAGCCTCAACATAAGGAGCCTTCATAAAGGAAAACACTCTTCAAAGATACATGTAAGTATCATGGTAATATTTGCAAAGTCGTCATTATTTCTAGTTGAAATAAACATGTTGTAGCCTTGGACATGGTAGAAAAGTTAAAATTGAAAAGAATAGCTCATACTAATCCTAAAAAAGTGTCATGGCTAAATAAGGGTCAACAAGTCTTAGTGGATAAACAAACTTGGGTAGAGTTTGAGATATAATATTATAAAGACAAGCTGTTGTGTGATATACTCCTTATGGATGCATGCCATTTGTTGTTAGGTCATTCATGACAATATCATGTTAAAGGCATACATGATGGGGAAATTAATTCCTATATTATCACAAATGAAGGTAGGAAATATTAAATGTGTTGGACTTACAAGCCTCCTTGGTATGAAGATTGTAGACTAGTGAGGCTAACACTTAACATATGTTGGTGTTGTGATTAATTAACAATTGATGAACAAAGGAAGATAAAGACATTAAGCCTAATTGACCACCAACAAACTCCTATATTGATTAAATCAAGAAAGAGTTGAGGATTAGTCATTGTAGGAAAATAAGTGAAGAGAGTAACTATAGGTAGCAAGAAAGAATGATGTGTCACCATTATTGATGTGACATAATAGAGGAATGTGTATACTACAACTTTACATGGAGTAGTAGATAGTTTTGAAATTATGCAAAAGAGTGAAGGAAAGAGGCTACATATAGATCTATAGGGTGATGGGAAAGCCTACCAGTCTAGACCCTTACTAGGTGTCACAGGTATTATGTGACTAGCTCATGCATGGGAGTCGAAACTTAAATGCATCAACTTTGAGTTGAATATTTTTAGGGTTTTGGCACCCATACATTGGAGAATTCATATAATATTAAAACTTCATTGTTAAAATTAGTTGTTCAAGATCAAAGAGTGAGAGAGTGAAGAAAAGCATACTTGTAGATCAGAGAGTTGAAGTGTAGCAAACTAGTAACTCTAAACAAAGTTGAGTAGGAAGAGTGAAAGGTGATACTACAATAATTAGATAGTGAGCCAAGACCCTGAGGGGATATCAAGGAATCTTCAAGGTATACTTGAGAGATCTACAAGGAAAGGTGTGCCACTTATTCAGATCAATCATTTTGATTATATTTCTTTCTTACCATAGAAACAAATTTGTAATCTCTTAACCAAGCATGCTTCATTAGCAAGCATTTTGTAAATCCTCTGCCCATGTACCTCCTAAAATTAGTATTGTAAATCCTTTAACAAAGTAACTTTGAAAGGCTTTTGTAATCCTCAAAGGTTACCATTATTCATAAATGGATGTGTTCCTAGAAAGAACAACCATAGCCTCTCATTGGGTAACCTTTTATCTATAGTAAAAGGATAGTGGTTACATTACTCCCACCATGGTTCTCGCCCTCTAATTGAGTGTTTCCACATACAAAAATATATGTGTAATAAATGTATGAATTTTTGTGTGAGATTACATTTTTTTAACTTACTACTTTTATAATTGTGCTATTGGTAAAGCAATTGGTATTTAGGATATTCAATACAATAGCTCAATAGATTGGTTGTAAAGCTCGTACTGATTCACCCCCCTCTCAATACTAGTTTGGGACAACAAAATGGATCCCTTACATGGTTAGGAGGAAGAGAAGCAAGTAGGATCTAATGTTATGCTACTCTATGTAAGTAGTTTCACTACTAAAATTTGACTCAAATTTTGAATTGGTCAATGTTTCTCCTTTGGTCAAAATTTTGACCAAAGTCTTTCTCATAGATTTTGGGTCAAAGCTTAGACAAAAATCATTGTGTATCTTTTTTTAATACATCTTGTCATTTGTAAATAGGTCATATTTTTGCAAAACAAGGTATTGAAAAAGACTTAATTTGACAAGGATACTATGTCCTTGACAATAATCATCATCAAAATTTCTACCAAATGGCATAAAAATTTGGACCACAGTGGGCATCAAAAAATAGTAATTTTGACAAGGATTCTATGCCTACAACAATAATTCTTGTCAAAATTTTGATGACTTTCAAGTATTTAAAAAAAAAAAATTGCTTGATATTCCACTAGCTACGTGTAACTAGGTGTAGAATAGGTCTAGTGGTTATCATGTGTTGGATAGTTCTTTCTCCTTCATGGTTATGATTAACTCCATGGGTAGGGGAGATACCTCCTTGGTTAAGAAAAAAGGGAAAAAAAAAATGGATGGTCATAGATTGAGTCCCAGTTAGTTCATAGAAAGTCTAACATATTATTAGAGTCAAGTTAGAATACCAAATGCCCAAGAAAACTTTGGAAATAGATAGAAAGTCCTAGATCGAATCATAGTTAGTCCATGAAAAACTCAACATGATATCAAATTCAAACTAAGTTACAATCCTAAATATTCTATAAAGAATCTTATGAAGGGTGTCACAAGCATTTTAACAATAAAGACAAGATCTCACATTTATGTCCTACCTCAACATAGTACCAAAATCCAATTAGACTATAAACCTCAAGCATTCTTTAAAGTTGTCTTAAAAAGGGTATTAAAAATAAATCACATTCTTTGGTAAAACTCTCCAAATTCAAAAAATAGATATTAGATTTAACTTGTAATTAATTTATAAACCAATGAGCAATAATGAGAATTAGAATTAAAAAAAAACTCCTAACTGATTTATGAACCATTCAAAAATAATGAGAACTAGAAATTAAAAACATAGTTTTGGAAAAGAGAAGCATGCATACTTGATATGCTCCAATGAGATAAACAACAATGCATACATTGGCAATGTCAATGAGCCAAAATGGCTCATACAAGCCAAACCCAGTTAGGAAGTTGCTTGGAGCATTATTCCCAAAAGATGCATATCCAAGTAAACCACATTACATGTAGAAGATGGTAGTTTCACTTACTCCAATTTCCATGGATTTATTCATTGTTTGGTTCTCTATTGGAGGTGATTTTACAGTATCCTTCACCATATCACAACATTGAGACTTCATAAAAGATGAAAAAAAATGAAGTCATAAATGAATGCAATATTTTAATGAAGGTTGAGAAGTCATACTTAGATCTCAATCAAAAGAGATAATAATGAATATGAAAAAGCAATATTTCCTAGAGCTCTAAAGATATCCCAAAATTTTTTGGCTGTAGTGAGTGTACCAATGGGTGGTCCTATAAGAGTTCCATAGAAGTTCCCTTTTGTAATTTCACATAATATTATGATTATGTAGTGTATTTCATAATGGAGGTCACATTTTCAAACAATTCAGTTGATATTTCAAAGGTAGACTAAATGAAAGCACAGTTGCAACTTTTACAATAGCAAGGCCAAGTCCAATTGAAGAATAACTAAATGAAATGAGTGCAAAAAATATAGAAAGCTACTAGGGCTTGTCAAAGTTAGGAACTTGAATAAAACAAGATATACTATTCCAAATAGAAACATAAAAAGGTTGTTGTTAGAGTTGCATGAAGCTTCCTTCCCATTGTCATGGAAACAATTGGAGCACCTGATAGCCCTACAATTGTTCAACAATGGTGTAAGTATTTTTTATAAAATGTTTTGGATCAAACTCTATGATAAATATAAATAAAGAGAAAAAAAGAGAGTCATAGATCAATCTAAAAAAATCTCATACGAATATATTTTGTTTGAAGATTTAAAGTAAAGTCTTACATCATGTTGCTAGCTATCGTGATTGTATAGCCAATAGAAGTTCCATGTCAATTGGAATACTATCTCAAGCCACATATCCATATTTGTGTGCTTCCAAAGATTCAAGACATAAAATTCAAATGGTCAGTGGTTTTTAAAGCACATTATACTTAGTCTTAAACAACACATTCTAAGTTTTAACTTGTTTATATAGTTTATCTGAAGTTACATTAGTATAGTATGATTTCAGATGAATCACCTAAAAAAATAAGAATAAATTTTTAAAAATTGAAACCAGTTTGAACATCAACACACTCTATTCACACACCTAAATTAGCTTTAACAACATCCATGTAAGTGCAATTTCATTTTCCTTTAACTTGATCAAGAGATCTATAATAATCTATGAGTAAGCTTGAGGTATAAAAAGTGACAAAGGAGAAAGTAATGAGAACCACTAGCTAAATGGAACTAGATGTAGAATAGGTCTATTGGTTGTCATGTGTTGGATAATTCTTTCTCCTTCATGGTTATCATTAACTCCACTATGTTCAACTAATGTTGTGATAGTGATGATGATTTTGGGTTGCTTGATGGTCCATTTTTTTAGTAAGTGTGTCATCATGTCAATCATTTCATCAAGTTTGTTTTTCATTCTCTCATCCTTTAACTTTAAAAAAAGTCTAGGGTTTTATAATATGGTTTCAACTACTTTGTCGACATCCCTTTCTCTTAGAGCTTTTAAAGATGTCTTAGAAAATTATTGATTTTGACATTGTTATCTTCTTTGTTCCCTAGTATAAAATATAATATATCTTTCACTCTTTTGACAACTAACTAATCAAAAGATGACAACATAATGGAGTACTTTAAAATGCCACAAAAACAATAAGATAAGGTCGCACTAAATTTCATTTAGTTAAGTATACATAAACAATTATTTCTAGTCAATGGAATTTATTTGTAGCTCATCACAAAACAAGATTTCAAAAGAAAAATTAGTGAAAAATAACTTATGTAGCACTTGTACCATATAAGTAAAATATAATGACCTATGGATAGATTTCATTTGAACATCTCATGATCAAACCATTTATGTAAGACAACCTAACATATAAGAAAAAAAGATTGAAGTTAGAGGGTAACACACAAAGATTATATGCAATTTTGAAGTTAATTTACAAGGTGAAGAAAGAAATAGAAGTGTATCAGACAAACAAGACTCATCTCAATTGTTCATGAAGTGATTTTATTAGTTGGAATTCCGAGGCAATACTTTTCCCTCTCTTATCTATAAAATCTATTAACTGACACTCCAATAAGTGCTCAAATGCCCACAAAAAAAAGATGCATATTAAGAGTACAAGAATAAAGAAAACATTAAACTTATGATTTGATTATGCTTCAAGTTGCATAGTCCATTAAAAATGAGATAAATCAAAAAATGTGTACAAATTTAACTAGTGTTAGATTCTTTCCTATTTCAATTAATTGAGAAATCATGCAATTTACTAAAAGACAATAATGTATAGTATTATAGCAAGATGGAATAATGTTAATTATCATAGCTTCCACACAACATTTTTTATCTTATGCCCAGGTTTAAAAGGTTTATTGGTATATTATTTCAATGTATAGAATTAATTTATATCATAATCACATCAATCACTTTTAGTCTTTTCACATTATAGTCTTCAAAAAAATGACTTGAAATCTCAATACTACTCATACATACTTTACAATCTTCATTTATAACAAGCATCTTACAATGAATATGATTAAGCCACCAAATAAAAATAGTAGAGTAAAGAACTAGGCTAGTTGGTGATGAGTGTTTTACATCATCAACCTCTTTAATTGAACAAGGTGAGATATTCAAAAATTCAAATGAGGCATAGTCAAATCACTTGTTTAGAAAATTATTCATGTAATAATGTAATGTGGCTATCTAATTCTAGACACAATAAATTTAGAAATTTTGCAAATTTAAACCATTTGTTTTGAAATGTATATTTGTGAGAGAAAATACTACATATTCTTTTTGTTATGTAGGGTCCTTTTCCTATAGATGCAACTACTCTTTTACATAGCAATCTTTGGTGATTCAAATGCCTTGCTAGTACACTTTAAAGAGAAACTTCGGTCTAAAAAAGTAGAGGCTAATGGAAGAGTTTGAAACAATTAGAGGCACTTTGATATGAATCCATTAGCCTCTAGTTGTTCAAAAAGAAGGCATTCTTCAAAGTGAGCTACAAGTTTCACCTCCAATGAATGGGCTTTGGCCATCAATACCTACAAGTTTTTAATCTTGAGTATTCTAATACATCATTCATTCACTCATCCAAGAAAAATGAAACATATATGAACCTTGAGCTAGATAAACCTCACATAATCTATTATTATTTTCAACATTTACATAGCCTTCAACATAGAAATTTCTAGGCCTACTTGAAATTTAAAAGGATCATGCTTGCACTAGTTGTCAAGCACAAATTCTATCAAACTGATGAAGTAACTCTTGAGGTTTGTAGGCAGCCTAGAAATTTTCCAGTAGTGGAATAGGTAAGAAGTTAAAACTTTAAAAGTTCTGAATACTATATTGACACAAATATTGTTAACTGTTAAAAACTTTTCAAAGTTAAGTTATCCAATGTTCATAAACACTTGGGGTTGGTTTGAAATATTTGGTTGGGCATAAATATGTGTTGTAGTTTCACAACACACATCCCATTTCTTCTAGAAATGGGGACCCCCTGGTAATTTTTTTGTTTTCCCAGACCCCTGGTCTAAAGCTTGAGTGATTTTGGTACTCCCCTTGGAGTCAGGGTCCAACCCTTGTCCTTAGATTGAGAAAATGTAGGTGTTAAAACTAGGGAATTTGAGAAGAAAGGGTGAATTTTGTGCCAAGTGTGCATTAGTGCACCTAGCGCACATGCACACCTCCATAGGTGCACAAGTGTGCTAGATGAAAAAGTGCACAACTATCTCCCTTTGGAGATGTGTACCTGCACACATGCACAAGTGTGCACCTCAAAAGGGTGCGCACTACCCTAGGCCTATAAAAGTCTAGAACCCCCTGTAATACCCCAAAATTGGTACATTGCCTTGCTAAACCAATTCTAGTCTATTTAATCAATATTAAGTCCTATTTACTAGGCAATTCTAAAATATGATAATCTCTACTTGACCTAAGTGTCAAATGTAGAAAATCCCTAATTTGCATTAATTACATACTCTATTTAATTCCTAAGTCTAATCGAGTTAGTAAAGGTAAACCTATTAATCAATTTAATTTAATTATGAGTCCTTATACTTTAATTAAATTAAATATTACCCCTTTCACTAAAATACACTTTAAGGAATTAAATGTATTTAAATTGAATATATCCTCATTTTAATTATTCAATTAATTAAGATTATGCATTTATGAGGTCATATTTAAGTTTATTAAATTAAATATATTCTCGAAATCCTCTCTTAAGTTCAGAATTGGAAATTTTGTGTTGGCTAAAATAAAAAAAGGAATTAAATTAGTTAACTCCTTATTCCACTCAAAAGAAATCAATTAACTTCATTTGCACAAGGAAGTTTCCATTATAACTGAATATCATTTCCAATCTCGATCGTTCATCAAAATTGATCTTGACCATTGATTGATTATGGAATTCTATCAAAGAAACTCACAATTCCTCTTTTCAGAGGATGTAAGTGAATTATATCAAATTTATGCTGAATTGTTGACTCAATTATTCTTGCATTCTTAGTTACTATTTCCATATTATCTCTTTCATAGTAGATTAATCATGCATTCATCTAGACTAAATCGTTCCTTCTTATTTCTAGATTAATTTGCATCTCATATAGATCAATCTTACATATCATATAGCTTAAAAAATCCTTCATTCTAGATATTTTGTTGCTAGATTCTCAACCTAAGAGTGACTAGCAAAATCAATCTAGTTAGGAGGCAACAGATTGACCTATGGGTTATTTAAAATAAACAATCCCATATTCATTTCAGGATGATCATTTAGATAATGATCTTCTTGAAGTGTGTGTGAATTATAGAGGCCCACATTTCCCACTCACATTTCTGGCACCTAACTATTGGGTGTTTTTTTTGCACGAGGTCAACGGTAGGAATCCATTACATAATTTCTCTCTTGAAAAACAAATCTTTTTAAGGATCTGCTCCAAGGTTCAATGTTTGTCTTGTGACATACCAAAATTTGCTTAGTAGAAGATAAATGTTAGTGTTCATGAGGAGGCCTTTGCTGGTTCTAAAAACACTTTTGTCTCATAATCAAAGTAAATTTGTTCGTTGTCTCAAAATAACACACCAAAGAGAACAATATTTTTGTATTTTCTATTTTTTTGATGAATACAACTCTAACAATGCAACTAATATGAGGTCCTATTCTAACAAGGGGTTAGCAAAGAAATAATGAAATTAAAAGCAAATAACTTGAAATTGAAATCCTAAATGGACATAAGCTATAGAAAACAACACACTACAAGTTAAACTTTCTAAGAAATCGATAGGAAACCAATGAAATCGGAAGCAACACTTCCTAGAATCCATTGATGCAATCATCAGTGAGAAACTTGAATAATCATATGATATTTCACCTTTCATCAAATCACAAGGCCACAAAAAGTGTGCTCATGCGAGACAAAAAGTTATGAAGACACAATTGGGTGATCTCTTCTCAAGCTCATTACGTCAATGAAATTCATAAATCTGTAGCAAACACCAAAACTAAAAGATCACACAACTAGAAACAAATCAATAAACCTTTGGCTGAATCATAATCTCATGAATAAAATTCATAAAACAATGACACATTCAGGCAAGAATCACTACACTCCAAATGTGAGCACCAAAAGCTTAATTTTATTGCATAATAACGGTGGCCCTTGTTACATTTTACAATGGGGTATTTATAAGAAATCATCTCCTCAATTTGTGTTGAGAGTGAGAGATATCTTCATGCAATAAAGTGCTTTTAAAAAATTAAAACAAACTAAATATATACAAATTAACAATTCTAACTAGTGCCTAGAGGGACTCCATCCATATTTTATTCATTAATTGGATGCATGAGCCCTTTACATGCCAAAAACAATGAAAGCATGAGAGAGAAAGTAGGAGGAATCCATCAGTCAAAGTGGAAGTGCATGGAGGCACCAAAAATAAAAGTTGGCCCTTCACTAGGCGTGTGTTGGAGTTAACTTGCCATCAAAATGGGCTCCCGATGCATTGAAAGTGCTATTTTTGGAATTGGTAATCAACTGTCAGTGCACCTCTAAAATGTGGAGTTGCGAAGCTGCAAACCTATGGACCTGTATGAAAATGTGGAGTTTCAGACCTATAGACCTTGATAGGGTCAAAATCTTAAAATGTTACTAAGTGTTAAAATTGAAATTCTGGCATCTAGGTTTTGTTCTTCTTCATCCCAAAGCTATGTTTGGATGTTTGCCCTTGAATTTCTCTATCATCTTAGTAATTTTGGCCACATCTAGAAGATCCAAAGCCTCATATTTATCCTTTACCTTCTATCTATAGTTGTCCACCTCAATTTGAGTCTTTGTGAAATCTTTGAGTTTGGTGTCCAATTCTAATAGTGCTTCTTCCATCCTGAAGGCTTGTTTGACATTTTCATCACCGGATGCTTCCCCTAAAGTCCTCTTGAAATTCTCCACTACTACCTCAACTAGCAACATCTTCTCTCATTCTTCATCTTCAAAAATGTCCAAGCATTCATCACTATACAACTTTTCTGCTTCCAAAATTCACTCTCAGGCTTGGTCCTCGAGCCTATGTATCTCATCATGCAATTTTTCCAACACTTTATTTCCATCTACTATCTTCTCTATCCAATCATCTATCATGTCTAGCTCTTCTCTGGTATATACATCAATCAAAATGTGGTACCTTTGCCCTTTTATGGCTTGTAGAGTTTGCAAATCTTTGCTCCATGCCCATACCTCATCCATGATACTAAAGTCCTACCTCAAAATTGCCACGATCTTATCAACGTTCTCTTGTGTAGCATTCAAAAACTTCAAACTTCCTCTAATTATAGTGACAACTTTATCCTCAAGGTTGTCTCACCATTCCTGACAAGCTTTCAAAAATGGATTGAGTTCTACACCTTCACCTTCTCTAAGAATGGTACTTAGAGTCTCCTCAGGGCGTTCAAGATCAAGAGGACCAACAACTTTGGCTAAATATCCCTTTAGGATCTCAACTTGCTTTTGAAGAGTTCATAGTTCAATCTCATCCTACTCCATGTGCCTAAGAACCTCTTTGACTCCCATAGTCATCATCTATTGGGCTGAATCCTATGTAGGCTCTCCCAACATAACATCCTTCACTTCATAATCCTCAAGGCTAATAGCTTCTACATCTATAATTTCAAGAGGGAGGGCCACTTGTGCAAACAAATCCTAGTTTTGTATGGTAGTGATAAATGCAAATGGTATTGCATCATGTAATGGAGACTCAAGTTTGTTCAAGATCTCTGCAATATCACAAATATCATCCTTTGAAGCATGGAATTGATGCTTGGTACTTCTCATTATCTCCTTTCAAAACCATCTTGGGATATGTTTTCCTATAGATCTAGCTCTTGATGATGAAGGGGTGTGTTCAACGACCTCCTTCCCTTTATCGCTCTTTCTTGGAGTTGTCTCCTATTGTGAAGACTCTCCTTCTATAGCCTCAGTCTCTATAGATCTTATAACTTGCTCCTCAGCATCCTGGGAAGGTTGTTGTGCATATTCTACCATCTGTCCCTCTTTTGATGCTTCATCAATAGCCCTCAGCTCTAGTTTCTCTTGTGGTGATGGTTCCTTTTGAACTTGTTCCTCTTCTAAACTTGAAGGTGGGGGAGTTACTAAACCCTTATCTACCACCGTGACCAATGGTGGAGATGGAGGAGTGAGATCAAGAACTTATTTTTTTGGTGGCATCTGCATCTAGTCTTCCTATTGGAGTTCACCTATAAAGGTGTCTCTGATCTTATCTCCAACCAACTCTGTACCCATGGGCATGAAATCAAAATTTATCATGGAAAAAACATCCTCACCTCTTGCCCTTTTCTCATTCACCCAATGCTACACTTCATCTTCTGAAGAAGAGAGTTCTAATGGTTCTACTTGGGTGGATGGTGAGGTATTGGTGGCACTCTTTCTTCTTTCCAACTCTGTAGCTTTTGCTAACCATGTTCTTCTTTGTAGGGGTACCTGTTCCTCCTCCTCTTCTGATTCTATTTCTTCCTTATTTTCTTCTTCCTCCAAAATAGTTTCAAGAATAGATGGATTAGGTACTAATATTCTACTAATCCTTTTCCTTTTCTTCATCTTAATCTTGATCCTCTTATGTTTCTTGGAGATGGAAGGAGAAGGGGGCTCTTCTTGTATAGGAGGAATGGAGGCTTCTGGAATTTTTCCCTCTTCTGGTTGGCTTGGCATAATAAGAGGCAACTGAGGTTCATCTTAGATTTGAGAGGCTCCAATACCTTGAGACTCTTGTGAGCTTTGTTCATGCTACTAGGAAGACACATGTTCTGCAACCTATTCTATCTGAATCCTCTAAGGAGAGGTTCTCTTCCTCTTTCCTTTCCTTTTAGGAGGGTGATAATATCCCACTAGGTGATCAAGCTAGTTAACTATCTCTAGTCTAATAGGAGACTGGAGCGCAAAGATAAGAACTATGACTTTCCTTCCCTTACCCCTTTCTAGGCGAGCATGTGCATGGAAGATTATAGTATCAGGAATTGCATCAAGTGGAAAAGGCTTCTTGATCTAGTCCTTTGTCATTCTAATGACATGTCTCACTCGATGATTGATGAAATCTCCTTCCTCTCTGTCAAACTCTGCATTTAGAATGGTTCTTTCACTGACTTTATCTTTATTGAATAGGGGATCTAGTAATTCTTTAGAGTCTTGTAGCCTTATCTCATCAGGGATAGTCAAATGAAGAGCCTTTTGTGCTAGATACAAAGTCATCCTACAATAGTCCTTGATGCAGACATTATAGTCATTTGTGGCATTCATCCAATGATCTTCAATGGAATCTTCATGATGGAAGTCCTTTCCTGCTAGGCTTTCTACTTTACCCACATTGTCAAAGTATGGCCGAGGGGAGTTGTATTCTTCAAGAGAATAGTTCTCCCATTCCCACTGGAAGGTCAGAATGTCCTGTTTCCACTTCACCTGATATGGCCCAATGACCAATGGCCATTCCTAGAAGGGTCTCCATTATCCTTTGATCCTCTCATAAGCTGACTCAATTTTCCAAGAGATCTCCAATAAGACCAGCTTGTTAGTTGGATATCTTGGGAGCTTCTTAGGATTGATAGATGCACCGCCTACTCGAATATATGTGAATGT
Source organism: Cupressus sempervirens (assembly GCA_028749045.1). Lineage (NCBI taxonomy): Eukaryota > Viridiplantae > Streptophyta > Pinopsida > Cupressales > Cupressaceae > Cupressus > Cupressus sempervirens. The sequence goes on along the minus strand of CM053790.1, from coordinate 441,031,526 downwards.
CTTGAACTAAATTAGTAGGCTCTGAGAGCTGTGATCTATGCCTTGGCTTCATCAGACAACCTCTTCCCATAATCTCCCTCAATAAATCAAATGATCACAAAGATGAATGCATCATTCATGATCCTATACTCCTTACTCTATGCATAGAGTTTCTTCTTCACCAATTGAGGATAAACTATGTATGGCTAGGCATTGGGATCTTGCATACTGCCCTTCCTGTACAACATAGGATAGTTCATTGCCCTTGCTATAAGTAGGTACACCATATAAGAAGTCATGTAGAACTTCTTCTTATCCTTTACCATTCTCAGTTGCTCACACAGGTTTTCACTTACTGTGGTGGCCCAATCCAGTGGTATCTTTACATGCCTGATGGTCTCAATGAAGTTGACCATGAATGGAGTGAGATGACCTATTACAAGTAAGTCGATGACTCTACTTAGGAGAATGATAGAGTATCTGATGTCATCCTTCATATATCCTCGAGTCATATCAACTTTTTTGATTGTCTTTCCCCAAGGTTGCTTCTTAATGAAGTATAAGGAATGTATGACATCGATGGCCTCTTGATGATGCTCCTTGTACCATCTATCAACTTCTTCATAGGAGAGTCAAATGAACTAATCAACTATAGGAAGATGGAAGACTCTCTCGATGTTATCAGGTCACAGATCTAAGACAACTTCTCCAGTAACACTTTTGACTACCCTTTCATCAAGAACGAAGTGTCGAGATAGGGTCATGACCAATTCAACTAATTGCACCAACACAAGATGTGATGCTACACTCACTAATCTGGATCGGATCAATGCAGACACCAAGGTTGACATTTGTGTTGGATTGTTGCAAACTTTTAGGAAATTTCCCAAGTTTATGTGTCCGAGGTTAGTATCTTTGATCTTAGCGTAATCATCATGTAACCTCGACTTTGGGGGTATGCCTTGGAACTTGAAAACAACTAGTTTTGTTGTTGCTCAGGATGTGGATGCTATTTGATCATGTTACGTGCACATCACGAGAAAAGAAAAAACATTATTAGTCACTAGATAGAATAAAAGTAAAACATTTGTCTTAAAAAATGTCCCCCTTGGGGACTTATGTATTTTTTGAAAAAAATAAAAAACTTATTCCTTTTTAAAAAAATTATATCTTTTTTTTTTTGAAAATTATATATATTTTCAAAAAAAAAAAAAAAAAAAAAAATAATTCGACACCCTAAGGGCATGTGCACCAAAGGCATGCGATGCTAGGCACATGCATCGAGGTGCGTAGCGCTGAATGCACGTGCGACACTCAGCCCGTGGCGTCAGAGTAGATGTCACTCAATGCTTGCATCACTGAGGGCATGTGGCGCTTGCATCAACGAGGGCACGTGGTGTAGCGTAGCTTCACAAAGGCCATGGCGGGGGGGGGGGGGTAGGTTGCTCACTTGCTCTATTGGCTCGCCAAAAAAAAGGAGGATGAGAAAAAAAATAAAGGGGGGAAGGGAGTAAGGGGGTTTTATAACCATCCTCCCCTCATGTGCGTTGAGTAATATGGGCGTTGCACCTCAGCGCACGTGTGTAGGGGGTGAGTGATTTTTTTTTTTTTTGAAATTTGCATTTCAAATTTTTCTATTTTCCAATGTTTTTGTGTTTTTTGATTTAACTAAATTTTCTTCTCCCAACTCTCGAACTGTGAGTCCAGGAGTTGAAAAAAGTAGGGGTCCCCATTCCTAGCAAGGAATTGGGCATGTATTGTGGATACCACAACACTACTATGGGGTCGAGAAATCAAGTTTCTAGCCTCATCTATTCTTTATTCTACAATTTTTTAATGTTCTATTGCTTTCATCTGTATAGTCCCTTGGTTTCTTGCACAAAAAATCTCATTCTCACACAAAGAAACTAAGATTTCATTTCCTATTTTGCACCACCTCATGCAAAAAAGTGTATAATTGCATAGTTTCTCATGTAGTACACACCATTTTCTTGCACAAGTCTATGAAGAATTTTGTGCAAAATTCAGCATAAATGAATGCAAAATGTAGTTTTTAGATTATATTTGTATCATGACAATTTAATCTGATGTTTGTTTCTGAAGCATTTTACTTTCAATTTTTGATTTTCAATAGCTTAATAGTGGTTTGCAGATTGTTTATCGAAGATACCTTATTATAAACTCTTATCTCTTCTCTTGGTTTAGATCTTTGTTCTCCTCTTTGTACATCATTCTACAAATCATTGTTAGTCTCAAAGAAGACTTCATCATTCTCTCAAACAAATCTAGGGTTATCTTGTTCTTCATTAGAATTATAATCCAACATTCTCTTTTTAACTCCAAAATTTTCAGGTATCCTTAAATTTTCACTTTCAACAATTGTCATAGTTCTCTCATTAAAACATTTATAAGCTTTTCTTTTTAATGAGTAACCAAGGAACACACCTTCATCACTTCTTGGATCAAACTTACCAACATCATTATCTCTCTTTATGTAACACTCACTTCCAAATATTCTGAAATACTTTACTAGTGGTGCATGTTCAAACCAAAGTTCATAATGAGTCTTGTTTGTACTATTTTTGATCTACACTTAATTCGATTTTCTTCACAAAACATGGAATTGTAGAAGTGTAGAAAGCAAACACACCCACTATTAAAACAACTTCAAGGTTAAGATCACTAAACTCACTTTCCAATTGATCTTCATTTTATTCCTTGCAAAATTATAGAACTAAACTAAACTTGTACTTCTTTTGTCCTATCAACCATACTTCCTCTTCTGATCTCGATACCATATCACCAACTTCAAATCCAATAATTCCTTGGATCACTTACTCACATTTACCAAATACTCTACTTTTTTTTATACGCTTCACACTTTATGCATGTCACTTCACATCACATATGTTTCTAAATAAGGAAAATATCCTTCCTTTATACCACATCCTCAAAATAATTCTATGAGTTAGCCTTGAGCCTTTCCCAATTGATTATAATATGACCTGTTTAAGATAATTAATTATTTTACAATTACACAATATAGTCGGCTCATAGTCTTTACAACTTCTCACATGTGTGACCTCAAACCTTGCACACTCACTAACATCATTATCAGACTATGTACTGTCACTATCTAACTTCACATATCATGATTATTTCTCTATTAGGAGATACAATCAAAACATCAAAATTTGCTTCTTAGGTACCTTGTCTGTATACTATTATTTGGAAATCAACCATATCTTTTGCTTATCTTTGAATTTTTATATGTGTGGTTAACCACTTCATCAAGACATAGTGTAGAACACGTCTTTAACCACACTTCACCTGATCATTAATACTTCATTCATACAACCTCGTTCTCTATCTTCTACTCTATTAGTCTTCACAAAAAAACTTCTATGTTGACATCAATGATAAACATAGTCATGAATACAACAAGTAAATCATGCTAACAAAGTCCCACATGCTCAAGAAATTCTTAGGATACTCCCCAAAGAAATACCATCAACATTCATTCTAACACAAACATCTTCAAATCGTGCAATTAGACAAGTATCTTCAGATAGATTTAGATAGAACAAGTTACCTCTTATTTTCTCTCCACTTCCAATTAGTTCACCAATAACATCATAGATCTCTATCTTCTTGTTTTGGAATTCAACTTAGTAGCCTAAGCTGATCAACAATGCCACACTCAACAAGTTATATTTCAAACCATCAACCCAATATGCTTTGTCACATATGATCTTATAATTTAGTATAATTGATCCTTTACCTTTCACATAACATTGTGCATCCTTTCCAAACTTAACAGTACTTCCATTATAATGTTCTATCTTCTCAAACTTACTTGTATCACCAGTCGTATGATGTGTGCAACCACTATCGTTATCCATTTATGATTTTTACAAACATGTGGAATTGATGCAACTTTTTTTTATCTTCATCAAAATCATCTTTTATTGCAAAATAAACAACTTCTTCATTGTGACCATCATAATTAGTATTAGAACCATCTTCTTCAGCAATGTAGCAAGATTTCTTACCTTTATCTTTACTAGTACACTAGGGTTCCATTCAACCTAAATTTTTGATCATAGGCCAATTTCACTTGTCAAATTCATGTTTTAATATTATATTGATAATGTAAAAATTTCAATGATACTTAAGTTTTTTTGTCAAAATTTCAATGACATTTAAGTTCTTTTGTCGAAATTTCAATGACACTTAAGTTTATTGCCAAAATTTCAACGTCGGGATATAAATAAAAAAAGAAGAAGTGAAACACTTCATTTTGTTTTCACGTGATAGATAGCAAGTGGGAGGATCCAAAACTCTTCCTCAAGCAAGAGAAACACTATCTGTGGCAAGAGAAACTTATTCCTTAGGTAAGGGAATTTTTGAAGCTTTTTCTCAGTTGGGAGAATGGAAGGGAAACTAAAAGTCATTAAATTTTGATTGATTGTGTTATAACTTATTCCCCCACCTAAAGTTTTCATCCATTCATTCATTTAAGATTAAGTAGTGAATATATATTTTGTATGTTGTTGTGCTCTTGTTATCTATGTTTCTGTGATAATCTTTTTCAATAGAAAAGGAAGAAAAGGAAGGGTTTTGTATATACAATATAGTACAAGTGGCTTACATACAACCACATTAAAGGCCCATGGGAGTAGTAGGAAGCTAGGTCATTCATTAGTAGTTGTAGTAGTAGTACTCAATGGTACAACCGAGAAATAGATTACAAGGGTACAATAAAGACATAGATCACAAGGGCACAACAAAGACATAGATTACACGGGCACAACAAAGACATATATCACAGAGCACAATAGAGACATAGATCAAAAGGCCTCAATAACTTTAAGAACTTGAGAATGATTAATACTAATAATATTGATAAAATGTGATATAAATATTTGGGTCAATATCCTTTAGTGAAATATCCTTAGTGGTCTTACTTGCAAAGAATGCTAATATTTTTTCAAACAAATCGATCAAAGAAAGATATTCATCATTTATTGCAAACTCATAATTTCAAATTTTATCTACTCTTGGATAAGTTCTAATTGTAACTATTGTCATGTAGGCTGAAATGGTTCATTACATACAAAATAATGAAGATTGTATGTATTAGATTTTCTATTATTTTCTTTGTATGAACTAACTATTGCATCCAACTATTACTTATGGTTGTATGATTTTATCTCCCTCTCATTGTTTCATTTGAGTTGATTATAAAAAATTGGCTTCATGTTTTAATAGTTGGTTTTCTTATGAATGATTCACACCCCCTCATAGTGATAACATACTCCAACAATCCTATCAATGAAATCCCATATAGAAAGAAATTGAAATTAATTTCAATTAAGTTTATCTTTTGACATTGATGAAATTGTAAAGGAGATAGATGAAAATAAAAGTGTCTTAATTGTCTCCAATAATTTATAGGAACAAAGACTCAAATTTTACATCTATATTTGATGTTGGTTTCATTAGTTCAATCATGATGGCTTGAACCATAAATATGAATGATACACTGAATCTGAAACACTTTGATTATATTGGGTTTGCTAGTTTTGTTTTAATTTTAAACTCTTAATTGAAAATCTAGCTTATTGTTTGAAATATTTAAAAACTAACCTTATCAAAACATGTTGGAACAAATAAAATGTATCCCTTCTTCAATCATGATGGCTTGAACCATAAATATGAATGATACACTAAATCCCAAACACTTTGATTATATTGGGTTTGCTAGTTTTGTTTTAATTTTAAGCTCTTAATTAAAAAACTAACTTATTGTTTGAAATATTTAATACTAATCATATCCAAACATGTTGGAACAAATAAAATATATCCCTTCTCAACTGACCTATTTTATCACTATATTGAAGCATCCTCATTCCATTAGAAATGACAATATAAAAAAATTGCCTTCAAATTTAAGTCACCTAATTTTAAGACCATCAAACCATGTTATGAATTCCAAACTCAAATTTGGAATCCCCAAAACAAAACTTATTAGTATGAGCAATAGGGGAGCCACAAATTTGGTCAAGTGAATAATTGAGCTTGTGAAAAACCATGGATTGGGAAAGTTTTAGGCCAAGCAAAAAATGTCTTTGTAATCTAGGCACTGATTTTCATTCACAATGAATTTGATATGTATGTGTTATGAAGGATGCTAGACTGTTATGATCTTTCTACCAAACCAAATCCTTTACCTCAAACTACTTGAACCAAGAATTTCCTTTTGGTTTGTTATCCAAAAAGTCTGTATGAAGGGTTTTCATCATATAGATTAAATCAAAGATAATAAAAATAAAGAAATAATCAATGATAAGTATGCAATCTAAATATTTAAGGCCAAAGCCTTGCATTTCCCAAAAATAGATTTTTGGATATTTCTATCTTACCTAATACAACTTAGAAACTTCCAAATACACACTCACTATTAAATAGCCACGAACTATTTGTGTAACGCCCTGCTAGGGAACCCAAAAGAAATTAACCTATTATGTCACTAAGTTTGCCAAACAATTTTTTTTTAAAGATCAAAACAACAAGAGATAACATAGTAGAAGTAATAACTCACATACATACGTAAGCAATACAATAACAATTACATCTCTCAAGGGTTCCATGACGTTGAATCACATACATAAGATTTTTATTAAGATTAAATTTGATACATAACAAAGTCCACATCATAGGATAACCATAAGTACAAAATTAAATGAAATAATATAAAAGTACATAAGATGCCACATGGCATAACCAAAATGCATAATCATCCTCTGTAAACATCATGGGGTATGAAATGCTAAAAGAATATACATCAAGATAAGATACAACATTGCATAGGATCTCAAATAATCAAAGTATAATGAATTGACATATAACCATAGAACAAAATTAGAAGATCAGAAGAATATAATAACTGCACAAGTACATCTAGCATCGACATCTAACTGTCAAAATCTCAATGGTATAAGAAACACTACCACCCAACCTCATGGAATCTAAATGGCCCACTCCCACCATGTTGAGGATATAATCTCAAGTCCCAAATTGATAACAATCCAAAATTCGTAACAAGAATATAGATCAAGGAATCCTGATAACAATCTATCTCTAAGGTACCAAATACACAAATAATATCTAATTCCAGAGGAAACAAAGACACATAGGAAACCTAATATGTAAATGGGCAAGTGTGATTGCATAAGCCAACTCTAAGGTTACCATGGAAAACTCTCTGGACTTTGGCTCCTTAGTGACTCTATGCAACATCAATATTCTTTCTTATAGACAAGGCATACTAATGAGGAAAAGTTGTAACCAAGCATCCTCTCTACTCCCATCCTAGCATGTACTAGCACTCAAGGCATGGGCGAGGTAATACACCGACTCTTGTTAATTCATTTAAACCCATTTAATAAAATATTATCACTTACCTAAACAACTTACAATGGGTTACCCAGGTAGCCTCTTTAAGGCTCCAACCTCTATTGCAACCCACTTCCCAACATACACATAAAAAACCTACTCTAAGCTCATAAGAAGTATATCTCATAAAATCATAATATTCTCCTTAGTTCTATCCAAGAAACTTGAAAGCACCAATAGATAATTGATCGAAGCCTCATAGGTTACATGAAGAAAATCACAATATTTACCTTAGACCTATACAAGCAATTGGAAAACACTAATAAATAATAGATCGAAAACCTCATCACAGAAATGCTTGAATGCATCACAATGGTTGGGAATAAAAAAAGATCGTGACCAAATAACATTACATAACAACATAATAAATCAATCACTTCACAAGCCTCTCGTAAACATACCTAACTATTCAAAACTAAGTTTATCCCAAACCTCAATGTGAAATAAAACATAACATCTCATCAAGTAATTAAAACAAATGTAGTTATTTAATCCATTCCAATTTTCTAAAATAATTCTCTTAAGTTTCAATTTGAGTAAAAAGGTGGTGTTTTCACTAACCAAAGACATCTCACTATGACAAAGATTCCAATTTTAGTTGGGTTAAAACTAAGTTTCATTTTAATTGTTTTAAGATCCATATTTTCCCTACTGAACTATGTATTACCCTCTTAGTTTGATAATCAAATATCCAATCAGAAGAACATCTTTTTTTAAAAACAAAAGTCACAAAACAAAGAGTCTCTGTTAATACAATTAATAATCATATCTAATTATATTAAATATCAATCATCTTTAATTGCTAAATTTAATTAGTATTTAAACAATAATCAAAATTCAAATATAATTAAATTTAAAATTAAGTAATATTTAAATAAACTAATTTTAATATTTATTTTATTTTATTTTATTAACTATTCTTATTATTCAATAATATTTATTTATTATTTAATATCCCATTTTTAAAAATAATCCTTAAAACCCCTAATTAAGGGGTGGGTTGCCTCAATAGTCATGCTACTTTGGCAGCCATTTTTTCGGGGGGAGGGTGTGGGGTGGGGGTGTGTCAGCCCCTCTTCCAATTTATATTTATATTTATTTTTAATTGTAAAATATACAAAAAATGCCCCTTATATATATATATATATATATATATATATATATATATATATATATATATATATATATATATATATATATATATATATATATATATATATAGTATAGGCCTAGAATTCAATTTTTTTTTTGAACAAAGATAAATTGAATTTCTCATATAAAATTATCCATTTAACCTTGATTAAATTTCAAATCAAATCCTAGCTATATTTTATTTGCAAGCATCGATTAATATCTCAAGGGTTTCAATTCATTTCCTTTCATAGATGTTTCAGTAAGAAAACAACAATAATCTTCAAAGAAAGGGTTTCATTCTAAAATATGATTTCCAAAACAAGATCCATAGATAGGCACAAAGAAGACAAAGATGCAACATGAGATTTACTACGATGAATTCTACAATATTCCTACCTTGATTTGATGCTAAGATCTGATCAATGCTTGAAGAATGCAATAATTCTCGTCTCTTGAAACCCTATCCAAAAATTGCTCCTCCAAACCTATGTGTAGAGAAATAAGCTCTAATCTCCTAATAAATAATTTATCAACCTAAGGTTTCAGTTTTATGAACATACAAAAGTTATTTCTTTTATTATTTTAATATATTTAATTCCATGTGACATACTTTTTATTTTTTAATTAGAATAAGGCTTATTTAAATTATTCTCACTTTGTTTTCATTAATTAATAAGACGTATTTAAAAAATATATTTATTAATTTAACTAATAATATTTAGAGTTCATTATTAAAATGAAACTTCTAAATTAAATATTGTTAAACTAAATAAATATAATTATGCCAAATTTGGACTTTTAATTAAATTTTTTAAATTTATTTCCTCTATTTAATTAATTTCTCAATTAATTAAATATGATAAAAAATTGTTTCTTCTTTATAATTTTTTTGTTAAATTAAATGATTTAATAATATCCTTATTTGATTCAATTATAACTAAAAATCATAGTCGACCCACAAACTTAATAAGAAACCCCATCTAAATGACAAAGTATGAATTCAAACTCAAAGGTCAAAAATCTCAAATTCATGTCACTTCATGAATTTAGAAAGGTAAATAACTCAGATACTTGTCCTATATTTTAGGATAATTGGCTCAGTTTAGGATTTGGACTTGAGAATTATTTCTCTCTTTACCATTGAGATACTGCGTAGGGCACACTCATCCTAGCAATTCAGGGATGTCGATGCCTAGTAGATCCTAACTAGTAGGTGACTATGACTCCTCCCTCACCCACATTAGAAACATCAAACATAAAGTAAAATATATATGTACACCATACACATGCAAGTATGGGGTAAGTAACCATAAAAATCATATAAAAATCATTCATCTAACTCTCATCATGAAATAACTAAAATCACTATATATGAAACATACAAGCATCATCATTGAGACAATAACCATGAACACATGAAATAACTGAGTATCAAGTAGCTCATCAAATATATAATCTAAGTATGAAATAACATCAATCAAATCAGGTAACCAAGTACCACTAAATCATAGCACATAATATAAAAGTTGGCCTAAAAGAGTTTGGCAATATAACATGAACTAGGGGTAGGCACTGCATCCACCCCCTAGAGTTAGTGCTTACTCTTGGAAGCCTGTAAGAAAGATAAAATGCAAGAAATCAATGTGAGTCCCATTGGACCCTTTCCCCCTATAGGAGGATAAGACTCCTCTACAAACACCCTTTGAGATCTACCCATATCGCCAACTCGAGGTTTTGAAACTATAGGTCTTTGATCCAAGAACTATGGTTTCCATTGGGGACAATGGGATGACTTATGCCCACATTGTCCACATGAAAACCATTCTCCAACAAAACCCCCTTACACTCTAGGTGTGTTGGACTGCTGAAAGCTACACCCACTAGAAAAATAATGAGTACATTGTGTTGGTTGGTCATACCTTGTACTTATTATGCTGTGAGTAATGAGAATCCCTAGAGTGTGAACCACTGCCACCACTCTATGCTCGAGGATAAAATCCCCGCTACTAGTGTTGTTGTTGATTGCCTCCAGAAGGAGGCTTCCTATTACTACCCATTCCCTAGTTTTTTGTGCCCTTCGACCTAGATGGTGCATGTCCACTAGAAGGTGCACCCACAAAACCACCATGTCCTAAAGTAGCATTCTTCCCAACAAGTATAGCCTAATGAATTTGTTGGTGTTTTTCAATAATTAAACACCAAACTTAACACTAGGATAATAAAAGAGCACAACAATCTAAGGATTAGCTACTTCCTATAAACAATTGAATGTGTTTCATATCTGGACCCAACTTCAACAAAATCAAGATAGATTTTCTACTCTTTAGGCTCTGCAGAACCAAGGTAGGTATACCTTAGGGATTGAATATTTCTCAACTTAACACTAAATACATATTTTACTCATTTCACAACAATACACATCCCTTGAAGTAGATTTGGTCACAATTCTTCTTAGGTTTACACATAATTCTAGCAATAGTAACTAGTTAAGACTCAAATATTAAGTATAAAAAAGTGCTGACTAGCATTGATATCCTTCAAACAATGAAGTAAAATTGAATTTAAATTTGAACTTGATGCTTGCCTATGATTTCTTCATCTATAGACTGAATTTAATAGATTAGTGCCTCATCCATTGGGATTTAGGGTCCATTCAATTCCTAGATCTAATTGATTGCATTACAATCAATACTTTCAACAGTTCTTTACTAAAAATCATGCTTGCAAACATCCTTCCTATTACCATGGAAATCCTATCAACATTATTGAAGCATTTATTTAATTCATTGAATTAACAAAAATAATGAGTTGACATGCAATTTGATTTAATTACATTCAATTGGACAAGCTTTGCTTATCCAACTTCAAAATAACCAGATAATAAAAATGGAGACAAGATTCAGCAAAAAATATAAATGGGGATAGTTCATCTTTATATCAATTTCCTTTGAAAATTGTGTGCAATTGACGTGAAACTCAGAATAACTCTAGATGAAACAACAAGATCCTACAAGACAAAATGTATTCTCAAATAGTTGCAAAGAATTACATCATACAATTCACATCAAGATATTGGGTCAAACAGACTTAAAGAAAGACTTAATAAAAGCTAAAAAATAATACAACTATTTAGGGGGTCCTTCTAGCCTTGGAATCTCTCTTATATAATGTGAGATGCAAGAAGCTTCAGGCATAGAGAATTGACAGTTGTCCTTTTGACAAAAGATATTTACATTTTATGGCTATCAGAAAAAGACAAAATTTTGTGTAATAGAAAAACTTTACATCAAAGTATTCTTTTGATGGACCTACTTTTTGTTACACTTTCAAATGCTACATATTCCCTAATTGGCATTTTACTACTCTAAATCCTCAAAATATGTAGCCAACAGGTTTGCCAATGATGTGTTAGGCTTTGATTCCTGCAAGTTTACCTCAATTTGGGCATCTTCACTTGTATCATCATGTACTATTAAAGTAATAGCTATATTTGGGTTTTTTTCTTCCATATCATCAATTTTGACCATGGTGCTCTCCACTTGGGATGGTTGCTCCTCTTTGTCTTCTCTTGGATGTACTGATGTCATCTGTTTGGCTTTTGTCATAGGAATTCTTTCTTTGGAGGCATAATGGATAAAATTTTGTAGAATACTAGAAAGCTTGATATATAGTGGACAAAGAAACTTACTTGGCTCTTCACTATTTTGTAATTTCAATTTTGTAACACACTGTGATTACTGGAGATTCTTTTGCATTCTGATCACACCAAGCACAATTTCTTAATGGCTTTGAGCTCTCTGGAAATTTAAAGTTTTTTTTGCATGGAGAAGAACTGGCAAAAATCTCTGCAATATACTCTATTCCTAGTTCGCATAAGGAGTCTACAAGCTTCATAAATGAATCATAAGGGAAAAAAGGGTGGCATCACCTTCTATTTTTTTAAAATGCACTGTTGATAGCAAAAAATCTGACGATCAAGGAAAAAGATTGTAGATGATTCATTTTCCCACTTGCTAGGTTGGCAGTCAACCCAATATAATTTCTCCATGTAAGAATTTCCTTTTCCCACTAGTAATTTAATCTAGACCCACTAGCACTAGCAAACATGTGTCACTTTCTCACTATGTCGCTATACTTAAATGCTAAGCAACTCTTCATAGCGACTTAGCGCTAACCATTAATGTACTTTTGATCATACAATGAGGAGTTTACAATTATCTTACTTAATCTATGGTGGGTCCATATGTTCTTTCCTTTGGTCACCATGTCACATGGGATAAACATCAAACAACTTTTAATATTGACTTGATGCCTACTTTTGATACATCTTTGATTTGATAGCTCTGACTAATCACTTGCTTTCTTTTTGAGTGTGAATCCATGTAATACATGACAAGTCATCACCTTGACATGCTAAATTTTTTTTGTATTGATTAAATTTTTGGCACCACCTCTTTTTCATATTCCACCGTATTTAGATTTAACAGGAAGGTGCTATGTTGCTTTTGGTAGAAATGATAATTTTCCAGTCGTGACATAGCGACCACCATATTTCTAGGGTAAACTATCATAGTGAAGAGAAAGATGGTTAGTTTGCATCCCGACTCCTTCTTTACTGCACCTGACATATTTTGACAATTCACCATACTGGCAGGGCTCCTTTATGATGTGTAAGATCTTGACACTATATTTGATTCTAGTCCTACCATGATTCACTATTTACAGGAAGGTGCTATGTCACTTTTGGTGGAACCTCCTCACTTTTTGGCCATGACATAATGACCTCTATTGATGTGAGAAGATCCAATGACTCAAGTAAAAACTATGAAACTTATGTTAAAAATTAGTTGGGCCCCGAGGGTGATAGTATATTTGGTCGCTATGTCACATATATATGATAAAGTGACCATAATCCTCTAATGTGATATAACAACCACCATAGATCTTAAAGAGATTTGACGGTGCAAGATTATTATCATGAAGGCCCAAGAAAAACTTGAAAAGGTTCCTAAAAAAACAATATACAATTTAAAAAAAAAAAACAAAACTTTCTCGTGCTTAATTATGAGATGATGCTCTCATGACCTAGAGGGCACACTTAGGGCATGAATTTTATTCAAAATAGGATTTTTTTCCTAGGGTTTAAATAATTTTTGATAATATCAAACCCTATTTTGTACACAAGACTAGGAACACAAAGTAAGATGACTTCATGAAGGCGTAGGGAAAAAACATGACCAACAAAATCACATCCTCAAGAGTCTTACACTGGAAAACCTTCACACCCCTAATGAAACAATTGTTTATACCCCAAATGAAGTGATGTACCATAATTGGTGAACTATCATTGGTTCCTACATATGGTATGAGCTTATAAAAATTTCACTGGTACTCCACCATGGTCATGGTAATTTGCCTCAGACTATGAAACTCATCTACCCTCTACTGGTGCCATTGTTCCCATAGGAAACAATCACAATAGTTTTCAAGGAACAACTCCTAGGTAACAGTATTCATGTCCACACCTAGCTTCTTTTCCTCAATATTCCACCATGTGGCTGAAAAAAATTCCAAATGTGTGATGGCATATCTTGCTTTGACATTTGAGTCAAAGTCTTGCATTATGAAACATCTGTCCAAGGCAATCAACCACTTCTCCGTATAGTAACTAGTACCTTTCCTGGTGAAGGGTTTGATCTTGTATTGCTATAGGTCCCCCATCTATGTAGCCTTGGCCAACCTTTGTCTATCACTATGGGGATCTCCCAAAGGACTCTTGGATCTCTATCTCTCCTTGTTTCTAGTGTGATGTGATTCCTCTTGATCAATGCCCTTTGGAGGAGGTAGGCTCTCTAGAATAATCCTCATCATCTACCTCATATTAGCTTCATCTGAGTCAACATGCTTCTCTCCATTTTCCTCATCCTTGTTCTCTTCCTAATCAGGCCTCTCTCTATGAGTTGGAAGAGTGATCTCATGTCCACCTCTCCCATGACCTCTACCTCAGCGTACACTATGAACCCTAACAACTAATCTAGTCTCACCATCCTCCTACAAAATCCATAAAAGAACATTCTAGTCTAAAGTTCAAAGTGTTCAAGTTGTAATAGATACATATATTTGTTTAAGTTTTGTTTGAGTTAACTAGTTGTCATCTAGTGGCATTCCAATATACCCAGAGCTCCCAACATAGAAACTCACACTCTAATACTAGATGTAATGCCCTACTAGGGAATCCAAAAGAAATTAACCTATTATGTTACTAAGTTTGCTAAACATTTTTTTTAAAAGATTAAAACAAAAAGAGATAAAATAGTGGAAATAATAACTCACATACATACATAAGAAATGCAATAATAGTTAAATGCCTCAAGGGTTCCATGACATTAAATCACGTACATAAGTTTCTTTAATTAAGATTAAATCTGATGCATAACAAAGTCTACATCTTAGGATAACCATAAGTACAAAATCAAATGAAATAATATACAAGTACATAAGATGCCACATGACATAACAAAAATGCACAATCATCCTCTGTACAAGTCACAAGGTATGAAATGCTAAAACAATAGACATCAAGATAAGATACACCATCTCATAGGATTTCAAATAATCAAAGTACAATGAATCAACATATGACCATAGAACATTTAACACAAGATCAAAAGAATAGAACAAGTGCACAAGTACATCCAACATCAGCATCCAATTGAAAGAATCTCAATGGTTTAAGAAACAGTACCACTTGGCCTTGTGAAACCTAAATGGTCCACTCCCACTATCTATGGAGATAATCTCAAGTTCCAAACAGATAACAATCCAAAATTCATAACAAGAATCTAGGTCAAGGAACCCTGATATAAATCTATCTCAAAGGTACCAAGTACAAAAATAACACCTAATCACAGAGGCAACAAAGACACATTGATATGTAAGTGGGCAAGTGTCATCACATGAGCCAAATTTAAGGTTACCCTAGCAACCTCTCTGGACTCCAACCCTCTAGTTACTCTATGTGGCATCAATATCCTTTCTTACAGACAAGGAATACTAACAAGGTAAGGTCACAATTGAGCATCCTCTCTACTCCCATCCTAGCCTGTACTAGCACTCAAGGCATGGGTGAGGTAATACACTGACTCTTGTTAATTTATTTTAACCCATTTAATAAAATGTTATCACTTATTAATAGAACTTACAATAGGTTACCTAGGTAGCCACTTTAGGGCTCTAGCCTCCATTGTAAGCCACTTCCCAACATACACATAGATAACCTACCCTAAGCTCATAAAAAGTATATCTCATAAAGTCACAATATTCACCTCAATCTTATACAAGCAATAGGAAAGAATCAATAGATAATTGATCGAAAGCTCATAGGTTACACCAAGAAAATCACAATATTCACCTCAGTCCTATACTAGCAACTGGAAAACACTAATAAATAATAGATCAAAAACCTCATCATAGAAATACGTGAATGCATCACAATGGTTGGGAATAAAAAAGATCATGACCAAATAAAATTACATAACATCATCATAAATCAATCACTTCCCAAGCCTCTGGTAAACATAACTAACTTTTCAAAACTAGGTTTATCCCAAACCCCAACATGAAATAAAATATAACATCTCATTAGGTAATCAAAACAAGTGTAGTTATTTAATCCATTCCAGTTTTCTATTGTAATTCTCTAAAGGTTCAATTTGAGTAAAAAGGTGGTGTTTTCACTAATCAAAGATATCTCAATATGATAAAGATTCCAAATTTAGTTGGATTAAAACTAAGTTTCATTTTCATTATTTTAAGATCCATATTTTTCCTAGTGAACTATGTATTACCCTCTAAGTTCAATGATCAAATATCTAATTAGAAGAACCATCCCCTCCCCCCCGCACTGTTTTAATTTTTGAATTTTTATTAAAACAAAAGTCACAAAGCAAAGAGACTATTGTAGTACAATTAATAATCACATTTAATTATATTAAATATCAACCATATTTAATTTCTAAATTTAATTAGCATTTAAAAAATAAAATTCAAATATAATTAAATTTAAAAATAAGTAATGTTTAAATAAACTAATTTTAATATCTATTTTTATTTTTATTAACTATTATTATTATTTTATAATATTTATTTATTATTTAATATCTTCTTTTTTTCTAAATTTAATTTTTTGTTTTTGGTCAAAACCCATTAGTTAAGGGGTGGGCTACCTTGGAAATGATAAATTACGAATTCAAACTCAAAGGTCAAAAATCTTGAATTCACGTCACTTGGAAAATTTAGAAAGGTAAAAACTCAGATACTTGTCCTAAATTTTAGGACAATTGGCTCAATTTAGGATTTTGACTTGAGAACTGTCTCCCCTCTTTACCATTCAGATACTGTGATAGGGCACACTCTTCCTAGCAATTTAGGGAAGTTGATGCCCGGTACCTACAATCTACATAAAAATTGTCCATGTACATATGCATATATATCTAAACTAAATAGGCAATGGCTGGGAGTGGTACTCATGTAGATCCAGACTAGTTGGTGACTACGATTCCCTCCCTCAACAAAATCAAAAATATCAAACATAAAGTAAAACATACATGTACACAGTACACATGAAAGTATGGGGTAAGTAACCATACAAATTGTATATAAATCATTCATTTAATTGTCTTCATGAAATCACTGAAATCACCATATGAAACATAAAAGCATCATCATCAAGAAAATAACCATGAACACATGAAATAACTGAGTATCAAGTAACTCATGCAATATATGATCTAAGTATGAAATAACATCAATCAAATTAGGTAACCAAGCACCACTAAATCATAACACATAACCACAAAACCTAGCCTAAAAGAATTCGGCAATATAACATGAAAAGTAAACTAGGGGTAGGCACTACAGTTTGGAAATGCTATGTTTGAAGAGGAAAAATATCAAATCGATCATTCCGTCGAATGACCACAAAAATGGCTACAAAATAGGGACTTAAGTGATAAAAGGCTAACATAATCATCTCCTTTTATTTCATAAAATTGTTTGTCTGGGAAGCACACACCTAACATAACTTAGCAAAGTGTTTATTAAAAGCTTAATTGAGAGGAAAAATTGTTTTCCTCCATTCCCAAGATTGATGTCCTACTAGCAATTATAAATTGGGTTGTTGTAGTATCTCATTATTTTCCCATGTAGCATCATCAATAGGTAATTTCCTTCCATTTTATCAGATACCCATACACAATCTTATTTCTCAACTTCTCTTTCTCCAAACTACAACACCTTTATGATCCAAACTCAAATTTCCCTCTAAATATGATGGTGGTAATTTAGGAGAGACAGCTATCTATCATCCCAATGCTTTATTTATGGAATATATATAAAAATATATTATGGATCCTACTATTTTCTAGTAGTTCAAGCTCATATTAAACTTCTCCAATTTCCCTAATTACCTTGTAGGGTCCATAGAACCTTGGTTTCAACTTTTTCCCTCCACTATTTTTTTATGAAGATTTCCTATAAGGTTACAAGTGTAGGAAAATCAAGTTTCCTACTTGAAATTTTCTCTCAACTCCTAATCTATCTGCACACATTTTTAGTTGGTTTTGTGCCTATGAAATATTGTCTTTCAAATATTTTGAGAATGTCTTATTATCTCTATATGGTTTCTTTTTCTTGGGGCGTTTTTCTATCATCAAAGGACAAGCCTATAAATGACAAAGTTTCATATCCATACAATTCTTTAGTTGAAGATATTCAATAGTCATGTGATGGCTAGTATCATCACAATACTAAATAAAACACAATCATCCAACCCATTTATTCACGATTTTGGTCTTCCCATATGTCTAAAGATGATAATTGGTACTAGGAGTCAATTTTCTCCCTACCAAACAAAATATCTATTGTTAAAATGTGTTGACATATCCCTATCACTGGCAATGGTGTGAAGTAGATTGTGCAATCTAAACACTTCTCAAAAAAAAATCAGCAATGACAAAGAAATAAGAATATTTAGTTTGTCTATCCACTACTATAAATATGCAATTTGCCTGTAATGGAGAGGGTTTTTGAAGAAATCAAGGATAAAGGTTGCATACCTAATTGAGTAACTTTTACAAACATGATAAAAACTATTTAAGGGAAGAAATGATTGAGAAGGTAAAAGAGATGGAACAAGAAATGCAAAAAACAAAGTTAAATGCTATTTAGCTCTCCATTGAAACCATTGCAAATAAATTTAATGAATACTTCTATTGTGACTTCTAGAGGAATAAAAAAAGCCAATGGAATACTATCCTTATTATATCACAGCTGGGGGAAATTTGAGAATGTGTAGAATTTACTTGGTCCACTACATTATGATTTGAAGCATATTTTAGGTGGATGGAAAACATCAAGAATGCATAGTAGGTTGTAAATGAGATTCTTGTGTTTAATCTTGATAATCTATCAACTTTAGTTGTTTATTATTGAAAAATGCAGTGGTATGTTTAAATATTTGAATGCCTTTACATGACAAAAATGCATTGTTAATGTGGTAGTTAGGGAACTTGGGGAGATTTAATCTATTAATTTAGTTTCATATTTTGACACAATCCTCACATAATTAATATAGTCTAATATAATTTGATTAGATTGTATTTTACTACAAAGAAATATACAAATTTTAAAAATATTCTTAGCAATCTACATTCAGACAACATGATAATTTTATAACATGCCTCTAGTGGTGTCCTTTTATCATCTCTCATTCTTACCTCTTGTTGGTGTTTTAAAACTACTAAACAACAAAGGTTCAATACCAAATTGATAGCACTCACATAACCTAAGGATTAGCCAATTCCTGTTAGCAATTACATGTGTAAACCATTCAGACCCAACTTCAACAAAACCAAGGGTGGTTTTCTACTCTTCAGGCTCTACAAAACTAGGGTGAGTATACCTAGGGATAATTCAAGACTAGAAGATACTATATGAGAATTATATTAGTTTCATTCTGATTTTCATCCCAAATCCTCAAATACATGCATGGTTTTAACATTTTAAAAAAGATACATCCCATATATTAGATTTGGTCATAAAGTCTTCTGTAGATTTGTAGGCACTATCACCAATAGTGGCTAGCTAAGGCTAAAGTGTTCCAGGCAAACAAGTATTGACCAACTTTGAAAATCTTCAGGAAAGCAAAGTAAACTTGATTGTAATTTTGCATTTGATGCTTATCTTATGATCCATCTATCTTTCAATTGATTTAATTTGACCAATGCTTAATCCATTTGGGTTTAGAGTCTATTACAATTTCATGGATCTGATTTGTTGCCTTACAAAAAATATCATCAGCAATTCTTACTGGACTTTATCATTCAAAACATCCTTCCTATTACTACAACAACCTCATCAAATTCATCAAAGCTTTTACTTAATTCATTAAACTAACAATAGTGATGAAAAGACATACAACCTATAAGGATTGCATTCAATTGCACAAGCTTTACTCATACAACATTAAGATAACTATGTAATCAAAAGGAGACAAAATTCAGAAAGAACTAATATGGGGATAGCTCATAATTTGTATTCATTTTCCTTGAAAATTGTATACATTTGCAGTAAACTCAGAATGACCTTAGAAAGAAACACAGAGACCATTGCATATTAATGTATTCTCAGAACACTTGCAGAGAGGACACGTCATAAAACTTGCTCAAATTACTAGACCAAAAATATCCTAAGTGTAATACTAAAATGCATTAGAAAATCAGACCCTTCTCTAGCCCTAGGATCTCACTTATATACTGTGAGATGCAACAAGCTTTAGGCATAGAGAGTTGACAGGTGCCCTTTAAAAGAGATATTTACATACACCTATCACAAAAAGACAAAATTGTGATTAATAGAAAGATTTATAAACCAACATTCTTTTGTAGGTCCCTTTCTGTTACATCCTTTTTATACTAATTGTTGATTTGTTACTATTCTAAATCTTCAACATATGCAGCTGTTAGACTTGCCAATGATGTGTCAAGATTTGATTCGTGTAGCTTCACTTCTACTTTGGTAGTTTCACTCATATCATCATGCAGGACCATAGGGATAGTTACTTTGATTCTATATTTACTGTGTCTTCTAACTGATCCACTGCTTCCTTTGCATGAGATGACTATCCTTCTTCTTTTACAGGAACTGATGGAGGTGGATCAATGACTTGTAATTCATCTTCATGCATCTCATCATCATCACTCTCAACTTCCTCAAAATTTTCACCAGGAGCAATTTTTACCATCCACTTGTCAAACAATGTGTCATCTGGCCAATCAAACTACAGAATATCCTGTTGCTTCCTGATAATGAACTCTACTTTATTGTCAATATCAACGAATTGTTGTTTCAAAGAATTAAAGAATAATTGCACTTTTACCATTTCTTCTATAGTTGTAGCCCACTATGCATGCCCCTTTTCATTGATAACTTTATTCATTCTTAGAAAAAATAAAGCATCTAACTACTTGGTCCATTCATGTATACTTTTCAATTTATTTCTTCTATCTAGGGCATGAGGTAATAAGCTAAACCTTTAGCTCTTATATCTGTCTAAGTAGCCAACAATTATTCTCTGTAAGTGAATCCTCTTTTCATCAGACTATGGGAGATCAACAACAATGTCATAGGTTCTCTCAATTTGATCATGTGATGCCCTTATAATAGAGTAACATAAAAAGGTCA
This sequence comes from Cupressus sempervirens, assembly GCA_028749045.1. NCBI lineage: Eukaryota > Viridiplantae > Streptophyta > Pinopsida > Cupressales > Cupressaceae > Cupressus > Cupressus sempervirens. The sequence goes on along the minus strand of CM053790.1, from coordinate 441,010,214 downwards.
CCTGTCTCCTCTTCTATTTCTTTCCCCATTTGTTTACAATAGGCTTTAAAGCCTCATCATTTGCTTTTAATTCATTCCAAATACTCACCACCCTAGCCAATTGGTCATAAACTAATGACCATTCAATTTTATTGGCCAAGTATGTAAGAGATTTTCTCAATTTATCCTCATATTGTGTATTTAGCTCTACATGTAAGGCCCAGAGTTTACTCTTTTCTTCTTCAAACTCTTCAATAGTGTAATACTATGGATTTTGGGGTGTATTTGGTATTTCTATGAGGGGAGTGGATTTGAAAGGTTCAACTGGGGGGTGAGGGTATGTTATTCTTGGTGCTGTAGACCTCCCCATTAGCTTATTTTCAAGCTCAATTCTCTTTTTGACCTCTTTATTATAGGCCTCCAGAATTGTTTCATATTTGCTCTATAATTCGAACATGGCCTATTCTTCCTTCTTAGCAGTGGCCAAATTTTTTTGGGATGAGTCCACATTCCAATGTGTTGCCTGTACATGAGAAGTATCAACAACCCTCCTCTCAATGATATTTCTTATTAGCCCTGACTCATCTGGATGTGATGAAACAACCCTAGATCCTCTTCTTAATGACCACATGACTAGAGCAACTTGATCTTCACTAAATGAAGTCCCTGCAAACTCCTTTTTATTGGGGTCTTGTAATTCCAATTTATTAGAAATAGAATTAAAAATTAGTGCATCTACAATATCCCAATTGGGCAATAATAAAATGTTTGAGGCCTTTACCATTTTCCTCCCCTCTTTAGGGATTATATTTTGGAAGTCTTGAATCATTTGTTCCTTTATTTGACATTGGATGGAGACTTCATCCATTTCAAGTTGCTCTGCTATCAATTTTTTGCATCTTTCCTCAAAATTGCTCACATTTTCCCTCCATGCAAATTGCTGGAAAGCCCTTAATTTCACAAAGCTATCATCAGACAAAAATTGTTGACTAGCTTGTTCCAAAATAGGGTCCAATTCCCTTCCCCTATAGTTTGCAACTATTAATTCAAAGCTTGGCACAGGAGGCTCCTAGGGTTCTCCTTCATTTATTTCTGATTGTGTGAGCAAAACTTTTCCTTGTGACCCCAACTACTCAATTTTCTCTTCACTGAGTTGTTCTTCTTCAATTCTCAAAGGGGTCTAGGAGAGCGAGTATTCCTCAACATGAGGATCCTCTTCCCTTATTATCTTTTTCCTCTTTAGAGAGGGTTCAAAAAGCCTCTCTTCCACAACATCACTAGTGGATGTCATTATTTGTTTTCCTTTGTCTATAGTGGCCCCTTTATTCTAAATAAGGGTGTACCCTGGCCTTTTCTAGATAGTTGATTGACCTGCCCCTATATTGGGAGTAAAACCCAATCTTCTCATTACTTCCCTGGCCTTATCCAGGTAAAATCTAATAAAGAATTGTTTCTTTTCATTCATTGTCTCTATTATTTCAGGAAAAGTATTCATAATTTTCCATATCTTATCTACAATTGTAACTGCATCATCCAAAGGACTATAATCTAGATCAAAACAATGAATGAAATTCAAAATTTTAGAAAAAAATCTCCACTTTTCTTTCCTAGTCTCTTGCTCTTGTAGGGAGTACTCATTTCTTATTATATCTTTTGGGAAGTAAAATTCATGCTCAATTTGTCCAAGCTTAATTCTACACCTCAGGGCCAAATTGAAAAATCCCTTAGAATCACAAAAATGAGGGTGAGAAATAGCCATCTTGTAAGGATCCAAAATTTTGTGCAAAGAGAGCCATCCCCCTTTTGTGATTACAAAATGATGGGCTACTGTGCAAGTGGGGAAAATTGACCCTATGGATCTTTTCAACAAAAATGTTTCCTCTACTCCTCCCAATTGCCACAGAAACTTAGCTACTCCTACCTTCAAGGGCACTTGGTAGGGCAATACATGAGGGCTCCCCCCTAAAACCATAAATTCTTAAAATAGTAGAAACAGAGTAAGGAATAATATCCCCCCAATTATGTGAAGCTTTCAAATTATGGGGGTTATCCATAGGCCTAATGAGACTCATTAATGCCTTGGGGATTTTGGGATTGTCACTCAATAAAAGGCATCTCAGTTTGGAAGTGAAATACCTATCAAATCTAACAAAACTAGCATTCTCTGCATCCCAAGTCATAAATGTACTCCATAATTGGACTAGCAGTGCTTCCCCATTCTCCTCTATGTTTAACTTCATTTCTTTACCAAAATATGAAGCTCCTTTAAACAAAAACATATGCATCAACAATGAATAATGATCAAAGGTTTTTTCTACCTTGCTCTTGGCAATCCCAATTAATCCATTGTGAATTTCCTCAGCCAAATAAGAAGAAAAATAAAAAATGATGTCCACACCAAAAGACAAGATCTGAACAACCATATACATAAAATCTACAGGCATAAATTCTTGTTTGTCTCTCCCAAAAACTTTGCACAGGGTCCTATATATCTCTATAGCCTTGGAATTGAAGTATGCCATTTTGAAAGGTTCTCTAGAGGCTGCTCTTATTGCTGGTAGGGTTCCAATTTTACCTATATGTACCTTCAATGCACCTTTCTTGATGGTATCTTTCTTAATTTTGTATTCCTTTTCTAATCCTTCCAAATCAATGGGCACATGGTAATCAATGATAGGCCCTAAACCAAACACTTCCCTAATCTCATCTAGGCTGATTGTAATTAGAACCTGGCCATCAGTTCTTCTTACAACCCTAATGGTTTGGCCATAATTTTTGCCCATAGCTTCAAGAATATCATAATCCATGAAAACACTAGGAACCACTAGTTTCCCTAGCTCAAAATTCCAGATATTGGCATGTGGGGCAAAAAGGTTCCTCTCTGAAAACCATTTTTTAAACAATTCTAAACAAGTTTGAGAGGTACTGGCATCATGAACCCAATTACCCTTGTCATATAATCCATCTGATATTTTCAACCTAGGGTTTAATGTAGTGATCTTTTTTACTTGCATAGTTTTAGTAGTGGAATTGGGAACTAGCTCAAGTAAATCATCATGGACATTCCTGTCCAATTAGTTCTCCTGACCCAAAAATCCTTTCTTTGGAGGCATTTTGAACTATAATTTGTAGATTTAAGACACTACAGAGGTTATAGTGTAAATAATTACTTGATGCTTTGCTTATTTCTCTTTGTAACTCTACAATGTCTTCATGAACACAAGAAATTTGCTTCATGTTCTTGTTTATCTCACAAGCTTCTCAATAATGTCTTCTGCTTAGGAAAAAAGCTTGAAATATTTGTTTGCGTAGGATGTGTCTAAGAAAGTCTTCTGTATTATACTTTGTTTTCTTTCACATGTGAAGCTTTCAAGCTTCATAAATGCACATAGTGGAAAAAATAGTGTGGCATCATCTTTCCTTTTAAATTTGCACCGTCAATCTTTAGAAAATCCTAAAATTGAGGGATAAAAGTAGAGCTAACTCATCTTTCCTCTTAACACGCTGGCAGTCAAACCAATGAAGCACTTCCATCTATACCTTTCCTTTTCTACTAGTGTTCCATTTTGGGCCCATTGATGATTGGGGACACGTGTCATCAAGTCACTACCTCACTATACATAACTTTCGAGCATCTCCTTATGGAAAAGTAGTGACAACCATTGATCCTGCTTAATTGTGTGGAAGACATTTGATACAACTTGTAAGAGAAATTTTTTGGGTCTCTCATTCGCTATGTTTCTATACATAAACTTTGTGCAACTCCTTATAGCGAGATAGCAATGGCCGTAGATTTGAACTCGATTTGATGGTGTGGAAACTACATGAACTTCTTAAGATGTGGTGGGTCCTATATTTGCTATGTTGCATGGAGTAAACATCACACATATTTCTATAGTGAGATAGCGAGAATCATTGCTCCCATCTTAATCTGACGATTAGAATACCTCATGTGTTTTATGAATGGGGCATGGGTCCAGGATATTGATGACATGAGAAATCCTGCACAACTGGCATAACAAAACCATACTTTAATCCTAGTCACCTTTCCACATTGCTTAAGGTCCCACCACATTTCATTTCATGGCAACTCACTATGCTGCTAATGGTAAGATGCCTAAATTTTTCGATAGCAAAGTAGCGAGCTCTAGTGTCTTAACAAAACTCGGCACCAGTAGAATAAAGGCAAGTCAAGTCACCATTGCTCTTATTAAATGTTTTTGACAACAACAGTTACTATGCACCATGCCACTTGGAATATTTTATGGTCACCAAGAAGTTTGGAGGCCATCGTGTCATATATTTCTCGACTACTTGCTATGTCACTAATGGCGAGATGTTTAATTTTTCTGATAGCGAAGTAGCAAATCATCAGAGAAGTCAATATTCTAGAGATCTCTTTTGCCCACCTTTTACAAGGTTCCTTTTCCTACTCTGACAGCTCTAACAAAATGCACGTGACTAAAACTTCAGCCATAACATATTTTTTGACTACCACATCTCCATTTTACGGCACTGTCCTTTAGTTTCGCAGCATTCACTACCTCGCTATACATAAGAAATGTGCAACTTTTTAGAGCAAGATAGTGGGAAACATAGATCTCATCAGAATTAGATAGTGAGGAAGATAAGAGAACAAAACCACTTGAGGGTGTAAATTTTTTAAAATGAAAACAGAATATTCACAAAAGTTTGAAAATATTTCGTGCCCAAAACTTTTAAAAGGAACAAGACATAGGGTTTAATAGGATTTTTCAAAGGCAAACAAAATTTTGGAAGACTAAACAAGAAACCCTATTCACCAATGATGGATTCAATCTAATTTTTTGTACCTAGGCTAGGGAAATTTCATCATGCAAAAAATTAGACCAACACCTCCATCATGCAATCAAGGCTCAAGTTACAATACTAATCATAAAGCAACAATGGACTATATCCCACACATGACACTTAGCAAACAAGGGTATTATGGTGCATGGGAGCCATAGAATTCCCAAGAATCATGATATAAACCTATCATGTTGTGTAATTTTAGCATGCTAATGACATTTCATAACTTATAATGGGTTCAATAATAAATGTCATAAATGCAAAACAATAAACCAAATAACATGTTTGTTAGGAGACCCATCCTTAGTTGTATAGTATATACAAAAATAAGAAATAAAAGGGATAGATGCTATAGGAACTAGATTGTGGCACTTTTTTACCCTTTATTAGTCATGTCATGCCACTACAATCATACTTAAGTTCTTATATTGATCATAGACCAATAATGGACTATATACTACCCCTCAAAAGTAGTCAAGATGAGTACTATTGCATTTAAAACACTTTAAAGAAAACATGAAATGGTTTAACATAAGATAAAACCAAATCATTACCTAAAAAGAGAATTGTTAATGGTTAAAGGAAGCATGATAAATTATTAATTTAGAAATTAGGTGTTTCAACTTGTAATCTCTTATATGATTATTATTATTATTAAGATTCTATATAAAAACTTGTGTTACATTTAACATAATTGTCTTCACCTTCCATCTTTAGTTTTAGTTTTACTGACCTGATTGATTTAGAGTGATTTCTCTATTTTCTTCAACAAAATAGAACAATCTATATTTTAGTTTAAGTTATAGGTATTGTATCATTTTTGGGGTTTCCTTGTGTACTCCTTGTGAGTGACCTTGACTTTTATACTTTTGAATGTAGTGAAATATTTGATTAGAAATAATCTTTTGTTTTTCCAACATCAATATCGATGGATTATATTGAATAAACCATGTTATTTTATAAAAAGGTATACCTATAAGTTATAATAAAATGCAAAGTTATAGATTTTACAAGGTTTTATAAATCCACTTGAGGATTAATTTTTTTAGATAATTAATGTGCAACTCTATGTAGTCTGTACCTTGAAAAAGTGCCTGATACATTTGAGACATCATCTCTTCAATATTATGGCTCACAAGGGGGATACAAAGGAAATAACCATTTTGAGCCATCACTACCATTGTTAGTTATATTTCTTAGGTTTCTTCACAAAATCCACAACTATCTGTGTGCTTCATACTTGAAGGTGGTTGGTACAATATAGGATTAGGTATAACCTTCTTTATTCACAAAAAGTAACTAAGAATTTTCTCACTATTGAAATCAAAATTACTACTTATATCTTCCCAATAATGAGAATGACATTGCTACAAGATCTTACTATCTTGTTGCATGGACATTAAATCAAGTCAAATGTTTTGTAGCATCTGTAAAACACATATGGTACCTGATGACCATAATAACATTTTTCCAATATAGATAAGTAAACCTATGCAATTTACTCTATGGTTGTCATTACTAGATATTTACAACCCATGTATAAAATCTCCTTAATTCCATGATAAATCATAGTTTTGATTAATCTGAATCATATAAATGATCAATCGACCAATCCCATCATTCTACCATCTATGTCTCCAGTTCACTACTACAAATGTGCAATTACTTCCTTGTACTTGTTGTTGGAGATGTAGCTTGTGTAATTAACTTGTATATTTGATGTGGTGTTCTAACCATAGGCTTTTCACTCTCTCCTCTTTACATACACAAATTGATGATAAAGACAAAATAGGAGGCTACACAATAGAATCTTTTGTTGAGTTGGGGGAATGAAAGGGAAACTAAAAGTTATTAAATTGATTAAGTTTTAAACTATGCCTCCACCTAGATTTTCTAGTCATTCATTCATTTAGGGTTCAACAATGAATACATATTTTGTCTCTTGTTGCGCCCTTGTGATCTATATCTCTACAATGATTTTTTTTTTAATGAATTTTTTTCTTATTATTATATATAAATTATTTAAATTGTATAATTCATTTGATTTTTTTAGATGCAACCCTTACTGAAGAGATAGTAATATGTTATTATTTTATTATTTTTGATTATATATAAGATAATACTAATGCTTGTATGTTTATATTTGATATAATTTTAGAGTCTGAATTTCCTGTGAAGAAAGTCCACGCCTAATAATATGAACCTAGAACAAAATAAGGCGACAATGGCTAGATTTTGGTCTCAGTTCAAAAGAAAAGGTGATGGAAAATATTATTGTCCTTGCAAAAAATACAAGGACTTAATGAATAGAAGAATTCTAATCACAAAAACTTGGAGATATTGTAGGCAACATGATCACATTGAAGGGGGAAAGGATTTTTGTTCTTTGGTGAATGTGGGTTTCCAACTAATGGAACATGAAGGAGTGAATATCAAAGCAGAAGGTAATGATCCCATGCAAGAACATTATCTTGAGGTAGAGAACACAATTAAAGATGTTGGTATTGGTTCAACTGATAATGTGCCAGAGAATAGGATTGAAGATGTTATTGGCACAATTGATGTTACCAAGGCTCCCAAACAATGCTTCTCTTTGTTGTATTATTATTGGTGAACTTCAAGGTTATGAATGATATATCTAATGTAGAAAGCTCACGTATGCTAAGGTATAGTGTCATTTTTGTCATGTTCTATGTTAGCATATCATTAATGTTCTTTATGTTAATATTTTTTTTCCATAGGTTGATAGGTGAGCATTTGTTACCACCATCAAGCATTCTACCTTGCTTTTACCAAGAATTATCAGCCGTTATGAAAGACATTGGAATGGAGTATCAAAAAATATGTGCATGTCCCAATGATCATATGTAATAGAATTCCCTAATTATCACATTAGTAGATATCAATGAGATCAAATAACCAAAATGGTGCCTCACAAGGTTCTTTAGTACATTCCCATTATTCTAGGTCTATAATGATTATTCAGGTGCACTAGCTTGGCACAATTTATGGAATACCATGCACACAATAAAAGTAAAGATGAGACTATGAGAATTCCTGTGTTATGAATTTAAGGACATAAAAGAGAGGTGGCCACTATTTAAATAAGAACCTCATAATATGAAGCTTTCATTGGCAGCAATGTTGATAGTTTAGTCAAGTTTGTTATTAGTGACACACAATTATGTAGACAGATAGTATCTACTAAGCTTATTATAGAATTAACAATATTAACTAAGCATTTTAGTATTTACCAAGTTTTACGATTGCTACCAAGTTCAAGGAATAGTATTCAATTTGTATCGAGCAATTTCTACGAAGTTGGTAATTAGTACTATAAAGTGAGATTCTTAGTGTTTATTGAGTTTCTCAGTGCAAACTAAGTTGTGTAGTACTTACCAAGTTCCTAGTTATAGTGATGTGAATCTAGTGTTGATCGAGCCACTCAGTGTTAACCAAGTGATTCAATTTATACCATGCTTGTAGTGATAACATTGACCAAGCTATGTAGTGTGAATCAAGTGATTCAATTTATGTGTCAAGTTTCATAGTATTCATTGAGTCACCAGTGCAAATCAAGTTTAGACTATTTAGAAGTGATTAGTATGGACCAAGCTTCTATGTCTACTAAATTCATGATGGTTTCAAGCATTGATAGTGGATGCCAACTATTAGAACCTCACCGAGCTAGTCTTCAGAACTTGAGTTCCTGCAATTGGGCCAACTTTGTGTATTTTGTGTAAACTTGTATTGTAGCCAACTTTTTTTATTTATAAATTGGATTTTTATATATGTAATGTATTGTATCACATTCAAAGATATTAAATATATGATATGTGACAAGTAGAGAAGAGTAGAAGTGTGAAATATAAAGGCTACAACAATATAAGGAGCAGTAAAGATTTATCTATCATAGCAAGGTGATCATTACACTCAAAGGAATCTCATTTAGCAAACCAAGTTGCAGATCAAAGATCAACCATTGTTTCATCCTACTAGGTGGATCAGCTAAATCCTTTCACAAGATTGACTTAACAATCTTTTGTAAATCTCTTTACCAAGTGCATACTTCACTATATGTTTGTAAATCCTTTTGCAAGGTGGATCTAGTAGTCCTTATTGCTCCTAATAGGGAAGATAATTGGAAGAAATCATTGTAAGCCTTAACAAGCCAACTTTATACTTCAATACTAAAGCTTGTAGGTATCATCCCCACCCTAGTTTTACTTTCAATTTGGAAGGTTTATGAGTCACCATATTATGTGTCAAAGTGTTATGAATGTTTTAATTCTTTTAATTTTTCACTTAGATTAGAATTCACATGACTAATTAATTGGTGAAATAAAGGATTAGGTTTTCTTAGTTATTGATTTAGCCCTCCCCTCTTAGTAACTTAGCCTATCGTATATATTTCCAACAATTGGTATCAGAGCTTTGTGGTTCTCAAGAAAGAAGTTTAACAACTTGAGTAAAGATTAGAGACTATGGAGGTATTCAAACTTGGCAAGGCTATTAACAATGAAAAGCTAGGTTTGGAATTGGCTATTGGGAAACTCAAGAAAGAAAATGAGAAACTCTCTCAATCCTTGAAAAGGAGAAAAGAACTTGAAATATAGATGAATGACCAACTCTACATTGAAGAAAGAATTGAAGACATTAATTTAGAAGGCAATTCAAATGAAGCAAATGAGGCAATCAAAGAACTATTAGAAAAGAATGGTACACTTCAAGAAGAAGTAAGAAAGCTAAGAAGAGAGCAAAAAATTTAGTTAGTAAGATTGTGTGAAGTCATGTAAGAGAAAAATAAGATAAAAGAAGAGATAGAATGAAAGAATAATGAAATTCAACACCTAGCCCTTCAGCAAGAAAACTTCATTGATCAGCTCACCAATGCAAATGAAGAAATCATGAATGTAAGATCAGATAATGAAAAATTACAAAATGATCTAAACACTAAAAGGCAAACCAATGAGAGGATTATGAAATCTCAAGCAGACATGGATCAATTAAATGAGAAAATCTAATAAAGATATAAAGGAAAAGTAGGAATTGGATATATAGAAGAAGGCGAATCATCCAAGCAAGGAGCTCAAAAGAATCAAAGACCTACTTTTAGTCATTGTGGTAAGATAGATCATACATCAAACAAATGTTGGAGAAATGGGAAAGCTAAATTCAATATAAAATGCTACAATTGCAATCAACATGGTCATAGAGCTAAAATGCAAAGAGAAACCTATGTTTGAAGGCAAATGTCACAAATGCAAGAAGCATGGACAAAAATCTTCTGAATGCAAAACTAAGATATTGAACCCAACATAATAGATTGTAAAAGATATTCTTGGTTGGGACTCTAACACTTGATGCAGATGTCATTACTATGGAGAATTTGGACACATTGGAATGAATTGTGTAAAACATCACATCAGGACAAGAGACACTACTAGAAGATGTTTCATTTGTATAGAACATAGTCATGTTGCCAAGAACTATATGAATACTGGAAGAATTGAAGATGAGAAAAAGAAAAAAGATGATAACATCAGAAAGTAGATGAGACAACAATAGATTCCAAAATATTCTAAAAATTCTAGTCCGAGCAATAAAGCAATTGTCACTCAAGAATTGGGTGACTCAAGCATTTCTGCTTGATCTCTCACAAGAATAACTTGAACTAGGATTTTAAGTAGACATCCTACATCAGTATTAGTTAGTAGAATGAAAGATCAATTTTAGCATTTGAGATGGAAAGGGATCATCGAGCATTTAAGAAAATGGTAGTTATTACTGAGTGAGGTTGGGTTGCAAGACCCTATCAAGTAAGGTTGGAAGATAATAAGATTATTATGTGTACACCAAGTCATGGATGACTCAACCAAGTATTTAATGCAAGCAAAGTGGGAAAAAATTAGTCATTTGAGAAAGCAATCATACCAAGTATTTATGGTGATCGAAAGGAGAAATTTGATAAAAAGGTGAAATTGAATTCATTTGTCACTGTAAGTTTTCATGTGCTATCTATGCAGAGAAATTTTAGTGCATCTGAGTGATCCAAGTGAAGTACTATTGAATATTTTTGTGTCTTTGCAAACACTACCAAGTAAATGGCATTCTCCAGCAACAAGACTAAGAAAGGGTCAAAGATGTTAGTTCAAAGCATGGAATGGAAGCTACTAGAATTTAAGCTTTGTCCAACCATCGTAGAGATCCTAGATCCAAGTAGAGAATAATCTCAAATTTCATCCAAGGTACTATTGATTAATGACATTCATTCACATTTTTTTTATGCTATACACGACATAGGAACCCTAGGGAAAATTGTGTGTTAATGGGGTATTAAAACTAAAGCATCAACACCTTGAAGCTAAGGGTTTGACTCACATTCCTCACATGCCACAAGACTTTCAAAGTAAATGGATAAGATTTATCCTCAGCTGTGTGCATAATGGATAGTTGTGGTTGGAGTAACCTATTGTGATAATGAAGAATATGATTCACAGGATCACAGGTCTTCCAACGCTAACCAAGACAAAAATGACTAAAACCCTAAGTTTGGTCGAGATAGAAAAGAAAACCCTTGCTGAGTGGGATGGAAGGAGAATGAAAATTAGCTATGTCATGGATATGGAATTAAAGTCTAGGATACATGTCATTGCACGTAAGATATATAACTTGAGTAGAATCAACAATGTATCATGCAAAGTAGTGGATCTCATGTACAAAGTGGTCAAAAATAATATGTCATTTGAACTAGTCAAGGTAATGTTGAATTAGTTCAACAAAAACATGGAGACTATAAGAAATTCAAAGAACAATCCTTGTAAGTTATGTTCACTCTTAACTTGTCTATTTTTCTTTGTGCAAAAGTTCTTCCCATCAAAAGGTACAGTTGTGTGGAGAAACGATGTACCTATTCTTTACCAAATTAATGAGTATATATAAAAAATGGGAGAAAACTATGTCAGCATAATGGATAATTATTTTGATGCATTTAATGAAAAGATGAATAATAGATTTATAATTCCTAAGAAACTTATTGAAGACTACAAAGACGATACGTGTTCCATGGTTGATAGTGATAATTTTTTTATACAAACAATTAGACCAAGAATTGTATGGGTCAAGCCTCTAGGTTATGAGGGTAATATTGATAAAACTAAAGATATCACTGAAGCATCGTTAAATGAGTTTTTTGATCCAAAAATTGCATATTTTGGCACATATGATGAAGCAAAAGAAAGAATAGAACTTGAAATAAAACTCCCTCAGTCTACCAACAAAGGAAATAAGAGGACAACAAAATTGAAACAATCTAGCACCACTCTCCTTTTGACAAAAGATAAATAAGATGACATTGAGGAAGATGATGTGGAAGATGAAGAAAATGTAGAAGAAGAAGAACCTATCAAGAAGAAGGATAAGGTTATTATAACCAAACCTACCAAACCATCTACTGCAGTGTTCACAAGGAGGGCATCCAAGAAGAAACAAAGAGGAGATGTAATCTTCAAGTGGCCACCACCCTCATTCCAAGAAAAGTTGAAAGAAATCAATTTAGGAGCTAGCATAACACAATTCAGATCATTGAAGTATGAAATGAGAAGTGCAGAACAGAAGCAATAAGTCGAAGACATGATAATGTGTAAGATGGGAAAATGGAAATATTTTCCAAACTAGCTTGCTCAATAGATTATAAGTGATTTAATGGAGAAAATCAAGCCAAGATGGGAGCATGTTACAAAAACTGCTAAAGACATATATGAGTAGACCCTAAGGCAACTCATGCCAAGCTTGAATGACAAGGAGGTGAAAGATTCCATCAAGAAGAATGAAGAAAAACTTACCTTGAGATTCAACAATTGTCTAATATTGATAAATGACATTAAAAATGTGGTAAGGAATGCAAACAACACATGGAAGGACATTTATATTCTTCACAAACAAAGTGATTTTGTTGTTAATATTAGTGACAAGGATGAAGATGATGGTGAACATGACAAAGAAGAAGGAAATGGTGAAGAAGAAATATATTTTGACAATATAGATGATGAGGAACAGGAATATGAAGCTAATGAGGAAAATCTACTAGAGATCCAAAACATTGAGGAGAGTGACTGTGAGAAGATTGCTGCAGTAGTCATGGCCTCACTCCCTCATTCTTTGAGTGAAGCATTAAAAACATCAAGCTTAGAGAAAGCCATTGCAAAATTAATTGTGTCAAACATTGCAAGTACAAGCACTCAATCAATATTTGCACCTATTTAGCTTAGAACTTCATTGACATAAGTGATAAGCACTTCATCTACTGAGTGATCAAATCTTCCTCCTCCATCAGTTTTGGTCTCACAAGGTATTTCTTCAATAAGTGCAGTATCTACTTTTTCTACCAATCCTACTATTTCTACCATTATTTCTATTCCAAGCATGCAAATAATAAGTACAAAGATAGTTGAGACCAAGTCTCAATAGAGTATAATTTTTTTGAGTAAAGGCAAAGAGAAGAAGAAGAAATTGATGTTGATGAGGAGATAATAATCCTGAATTGGGATATCTCCAATCTTAATCATGGTCAAATTCACATAATAGGAGAACTTCTTCAGAATAAAGCTAAGTAGTAGAGGCTTAGAGAAGAAAGAAATAAAGAGTTTCAAGTGCTTAAAGATGCTAAGAATATTCTAGTAGAGGTGCCCAACACAAAGTGTGATACTTCAAAACCAATTTTGGTTCAGTTAGCTGAGGTAGTCTAAAAATTCATTGAAGATTTGAATGGATAGGATAAATTGTTGCAAAGAGAAAAAAAAAATTTGAGAATAGAGTTTTGGAGCTAATTGCACAAAAGATTGCAATTCATCAAGTAGGCTTGTATACTATTCTAGGCTCATTGGAGACCTCTTGCAACAATGTGACTTCTTTATTTGGTAAACTCTATGACACTTCCAATTTCACCAAGGAAACTAAGGATAATCTTTCAAAGATTGATGAAGATCTAAAGGCAAGTGCACAATAGTTGTGACTTGACCTGAGTTATAGCTCTACCCACTATACAAAGATCAGATCCTTAATTGATATACAAGAAGAATTAATAAGAGAAGAAGCCAGGATAATAGCGACACTAGTAGACATATATGGTATGATTCTCCCAAATATGGATGCATTGTAGAAACATATTGAACATGCTAAAAGCCTCATCCATGACAACAACTTCTCTATTGTAGATCATATGATAGAACTTTTAGCAGAAGTTCAAGTTGCATTGCACACAAGTAGGGTGTTGCAAGATAATTGGGAGAAGACAATGGCATTGATCCTAAAGGTACATTTGATTTCTTATCACATTTTGGTATTACTGTATAGATTAAACCTTTGGCATTTATGTCAAAGGGGGGGGGGGGGGGAGGGGAGAAAATGTTTAAAGCATATTGTAAAAGAGGAGAAGATGTAAATGTATATAACATGTAAAGCATACTATACAAAGGAAGGCATGAGAAGATGTAGAGTATATTGAATATATATATGTACGGGGGAACAACATCATATTATACGCATGTATAAATATTTAGAGAAACATATCTTACAAAAGAAATTTTTAAAAATCTCAAAAATAGAGTACTCTATTGACTTGAAGACACAAGAGAAAGAATAAAAGGTGTTTTGAACTTTTTGAGAGTTCAATTTTTACTAATAAGCATTTTTGTCACTAATACCAAAGGGGGAGATTGTTGACATTGCAGTCAAGTTTGTTATTAGTGGCACACACTTATTTAAACATATAGTATCTACCAAACTTTTTGTACAATTAACAGTATTAACCAAGCATTTCAAGCTTTAATGAGTTCTATAGTTGCTACCAAGTTCAAGGAATAATATTCAATTTGCACCCAACAATTTCTACCAAGTTGGTAATTAGTAGTGTAAACTGAGCTTTTAGTGCTTACTGAGTTTCTTAGTGTAAACCAATTTGTATAGTGTTTACTGAGTTCACAGTTACAATGATGTGATCTAGTGTTGACTAAGACACTTAGTGTTAACCAAGTGATTTAGGTCATACCAAGCTTATAGTGATAGCATTAACCAATCTATGTAGTGTGAATCAAGTGATTTATTTTATATGCCAAGTTTCACAGTATTCATCGAGTCACTAGTGCAGACTGAGTCTAGACTACTTGGAAGTGATAAGTATGGACCAAGCTTCTATGTATACTGAATGCATGACAATGCCAAGCATTGATAGTGGATGCTGAGTATCAAAACCTCACCAAGCTAGTCTTCAGAACCTGAGTTCTTGCAGTTGGGCCGACTTTGTTGATTTGTAAATTGGATTGGTATATATGTTATGTATTGTATCACATCCAAAGATATAAAACATATTATATGTAACAAGTAGAGGAGAACACAAGTGTGAAATAAAAAGGCTACAACAATATAAGGAGTAGCAAATATTTATCTATCACAATAAGGTGATTATTACACTCAAAGAAATCTCATTCAAAAAACCAAGTAACAGATCAGAGATCAACCATTGTTTCATCCTAACAGGTGGATCAGTTAAATCTTTGACAAGTTAGACTTAATAGTCTTTTGTAAATCTATTTACTGAGTGCATACTTCATTGTATGTTTGTAAATCCTTTTGCAAGGTGGACCTAGTATTATGAATGTTTTAATGCTTTTAGTTTTTCATGCATACAATTAGATCAAAATTCACATGAAGAATTCATTGGTGAAATAAAGGATTAATTTTTCTTAGTTACTAATTCACCCCCTCCCTCTATGTAACTTAGCCTATCATATATTTTTCCAACAAACAAATGGTTTCAATCCATTTGGAGAGATGAGATTTGTTTACTTGGTCTACCTTATTTTTGTTATTAACAATAACATTCCTTCTTGGATGTCCATAAAGAGGGATCACATAGTGTTGGAAATGATTTTACTAGGTATTTTTCCATTTAATAGTCATTAAATCAATTTATAAACACAATATCAACATGAACATAATAATTAAGTTTTGTTTATGTTCATTCAACTAGGTAAGTACCAAGTGAAAGATATGAATGTATATATTGTGCCCCTTATTGACAAGTTGTTGGAGTTATGGAATGGGGCCACTATGTATGACATCTCTAGAGCAATAAGTGAAAGACAACTTTAATTCTATGCAATGCTTGTATGGGCAATACATGATGCCCTAGGCTAACATATTTATGTGGTATGTAAAACTGTTAACACACGTTTTTAATATGTAATAGTGCTAACACATTTTTATTGTATGTTTAAGTTGTGCGTGATAATTATAAATATGAATATTCTACATATGTCATCCAATTATACATGATCTTGTAAGTCTTTAGACAAAGGGAAAATTTGATGGGCTATAGGTACCACCAAATAGGTATCTATCATATTTTTCTTCCTTGAGTCAGGAAAATATGGGAATAGAAGAGGACAATGAGACATGTAGTAGGTCTATGAAAGAGAATCAAACTAAAGGTCAAAAGATTAGAAGAAAATTCAATAAAGACATGCAATTTTTCCTTTCTCAAGGGGGTCATATTATTATGATGATGAGACAAAAGGCAACATCAAGATTCCCTTGAGGTACAAACATCTTCAAAAAGAATGGTTACCCAAGGAATTACCTCTAATTAACACTAATTTTTGTCTTAATGAGAGGATATAGTGCATAGCTCCATCATCATTACATGGTTTTAGCCTATTTTCCATGGATGGCATAAAAGTCAATTATAAAAAAGTTGTTGAATTGATGGAGTATGTAGGACCTTGTTACAATTACAATAGTTGGATGCAGATAGTTCAATAAAAAAAAAAATTGTGTAGGCATGCACTATTCGCAGATTATCTACAATGGAAAGAAAATGATCAAAGTAAAAGAATTTATGTGTACATTGATGGAAGGCCAAAAACAATGGGGAACATTGGAGGTTTTATAAATAGTACATGTGTGGGGTCAAGTAATAAGCCATCCAATTGCATTTTTGAGGCACATGAGGGAAATCATATTTTTGTAGTTGCAATAAAATCAATAAGTGTAGGGGAAGAGTTGCTAATAGATTAAAATTTGAATATCATAGATACAAAGAAAGTTACTATCATGGGACTTGTAAGTACTATATATTTAATATTTTAACTAATTACTTCCAATTAATAACTCCAATATAAAATGTACCATTTTATTAATAAGTTATTTTTCTAAGTTGGCTATTTATTTCATTATGCTAATGTTTATATATATATATATATATTCTTTATCACAGGGCGACATGACCAATCCATCAGATGATAGAAGCAAGGGTGTTTCTCCCATCCCTTCTTCAATGAAGGTAAACCTTTTGTATAAAAATTGGTATAATTGTAATTTTACAAAATGTCATATTATTATGTTATTTTTCTTAAGGTTTTGCACTTGTTTTTTATTGTTTTACTAATGTTTTTATCACAATTTGATGCTTAGCGAAAGGGAAAAGAACCAATCACCCAAGAGAAATTAGTTTCTAATATGGAGGCCATAGTATTATGTGATGATGACATTCTATATACCACTAATCCTATAAGTATGTGTAAAAAGAGCCTAAAAAGCATCAATCTACAAACTCTTGCACTTGTGATGGATCCAAATCCAACCAAAGAGACAGAGGTGATGAGAAATGAATTGTGTCAGAGAGCACATTGTCTGGAAGTATGATGAATCTTTAGCTAGTAAAATAGTTCAATAAAGCTTTATGTTTTATAATAATTTATGGATCATGAACCAAAATATGTATGTGTTCTTATAGAATTTTTTGAGACCTCACCGAGTTGTTGGACTTGACGAGGGTACTAGTGTAGTTCCTATAGGTATGTTATTTTAATTTTCAACCATCAAAAGGGACACCATCAAAATCACCATATACCATGCTTCTCTATTGTAGTCCATTAATAATAAAAATTATACCATTATTTTCTTCATCATCATTATTGACATTTTTATAAGAAAGGTGAAGTATATTACGATTGTCATGTTTTTGTAGTCTATATTTTAAAAATACAATTCATTATATATATGATTTTTTTCAGGTCCTGATGACGTGCATACATCTCCTTCTATGAGGCCGACCAACATTCTAAGATTGCTAACTGTAGGATAGACAATAAGGACCATGCAAAAATCCACACCTACTACAACTAGAGCTAGTAAATCCTTGTTTTTCTATACTTTGTTATGTGTTAAATATAATTTGATTTGTACTTTCTTGTTCATTTGATCATAGTAAGTCATTGATTAACTTTATGCAGTGACAAGTACACCTTCTCATGATGATATAACAAAAACTAGTACTAGTGATAATTTACCCTCCTTTCTTGGAGTAGATCATGTTACTTCTATTGGATCATTGGAGGCATCATTGTTGATAGTCAAGAATGAGATGATTCCCTTAAAATTTCCTAAGCTTCTAGGTAATTTAAAATTGTAATTATTTAGAGTTTAATTTAGTTCACTTATTCATAACTCATTTTTTGATTAATGATCCCATGATGATTTTGCAAGAAATGATGTTTTTTATGAAACTTTTTATGATTTAACAATGAAGGTATTCGGGCCCATATTACATAAAAGGTATGTAGCTTCATATAATTGGTAGAATATTTTTTTGTTCATCCATTTGTTGTAATATATTCAAGGTCCATAGCTTGAACTAATTTTTTTATCTAACAATTTTTCTTTTTGTTAAAAGGTGGAATGAGAAAGACCCTAAATTAAAAGATTAGCTCGTAAAATCTCTAGAGGATCTCTTTGGTCAAAATATTTTAATAGAGCCCAAATTCTTAAAAAATCTTGCAAACATTTAAAGATTGGGAGAGATAAATATAGAAGGGCTCTAAACACTAATTGTGAGCTTTTCATGTTTGAAAAATATAACCAAAATTGAGCATTTGAAAGTTGAGTTGTACCAAAAATTTAAACATTTGTACTAACAAAAAACTCAGAAGCACTAGCAATTGTCTAATGCAGAAACTAAAAGTTGAATAACACTTTGTCCTACTAAGAATAAATTAATCTTTCTTCCTTGTTCATAGTGGTTAGCATACAAATGTAATTGGTATCTTGCATTTAGAACCTTTATTTTCTTTTCATAGTCATCATTTTAGCCTAGAAAAATACAAAAACATGGCTTGCATATCTTAGGGAGAGTCATTTTCCAAATTAGAAGGAACATTTTTCCTAGGCCATTCCTTTAGTGATCATATAGATTACCTTGATTTCTCAAACATCTTTTATATTCAGTTACATTGGATTAGGCACCTTACATTTGTCTTTGACTGACATTATTATCACCTATTTGTCCCGTCTTTTTTGAAATCAACAATTCCACAATTATTTTTTTTCAAAGGCAAAAGTAGCTGAGGCTACTATAGTTATATATAAAATATTAAAACCTAGTTCAAAGGTTCCACAGGGAAAGAACTAGGAAGAAAACCCCACATCTTAGCCCCATTACAATAATTACATTGATTTATAATTCTCAAAGTGAGAACATATAGCCCAGTACAAATATTCTACAAAGCATAACTTGGAAAGACTCCTTACATAAGCTAGCATTTGATGACATTTGGTACAACTACTGATCTCACAATCACACTTAAGGGGAGTAATGTTCTCTTCTAATTATGTCATTTAGTTCCCCATTAATACTATTACAATATGCCAGTGTGAGCTATTCAATGTTTATTGAATCACATCCCATATTCGAGAGGTAATCAACCACATGATTACCTTCCCTATAGGTATGGGAAATGACACAACTTTTAAATTCATCTAGAAGTCACCAGATCTGATTAAAAATATATCCCAGACTCCTATTAGATAACTTTCTATTAATGCATGCTTGTATCACTATAAGTGAGTCATCTTCCACATGAATGCATTCAAATCCTAATGATTTGGCAAGAACTAACCCTTGTAGTAAAGCTGATGCTTCAACAATATTGTTTGTCCAAGGTAGAATATTAGAAGATTTCATAGCAATTGGATGCCCAAATTCATTTCTCAAACACACCCCAATTCCCAACTTACCAGGATTCCCTCGAGAAGCCCCATCAAAATTAATTTTGATAACACCATGATCTGGAGGAACCCACTTGACCTTATTCCTGTCCACTTTCTTAGAGGATTTATTCATATTAAAAAAGGATGGCAAGGTTATATACCTCCATTCCTTGAGCATTGCATCATCCCATGATCTAAATTGAACCTGTGATGATCTTGACTTGATGTTAGTAGAGACCACTTCGGATATTGACTTTTTTGTAGTAAGTATCACATTCTCTACTGATGATGGGGACTACCTAAAGATATGCTTATTGCATTCCCAACATAATGCCAAAACAATCAAGGATGGCAAGCACTTCCATATTGGAGCAAGAAGGAAATTGGCCTAAACTATTGGCCAAGATTCAAATAATTCATGTAATAAATTGGGAAGTGGCATAGCATAGTTCAATTTCTTAAGCACTAATTTCCAACATTCCTGTACAAATTCACATTGTAGAAAAACATTATCTGCATCCTCAAACTCTCTCTGAAAAAGTAAACATTTAAATCTTTGTGTAATATTGAGCTTTTCCAGCCTATCGCTAGTTAAAGGTCTCCTTCTAAGGGTGAGCCATGCAAAACAATGAACTTTTGGTAGCATACAATTATTCTAACATAATGAATATGCTCAACTTTTAGTTCTAGCAATTTCCACATTACTAATTGCCAAGGTTCCTGTCTTAATTGAGTAGTTACCATCATGAGATGGGGCCCAAAACAAGTAGTCCTCAAAAGGCTAAAAGAAAACTTGTCTAAGATTTACTACTTCTTTAAATAAATTGCATATGATCTCAAGAATTTGGAATAGTGAAGGATTTTTCCAAACCACTAAATGTGAATTGGAGTCCACATGATCCACATAGAGACATACCTTAATCCCCCAATGTTTTCTAAAAATAGGAATTAGAGCCATTAACTACGAATTATTAGCAAGTGTTGGTAGCCCATTCCATGAATCCTCCTAAAGTTAGCATTTTGTCCATTGTTGATCTCCCAAGAGACATAATCTGTAATAAAATCTCTCAAGGCTACCATAAAATTCCATTTTTTTGAACCTTTTGGAAGGGAGGTTGCTGAAATGATATGATTGGGTCTAAGAATCTAGGTATTTCAATTGCATAATCTTACACCATGTGCAGTTTGGATTCTTCATCCTTTGCCAAACCAATTTCCCCTCATATGCTTTGTTACGATGTTCTATGTCATGAAGGTTTGCACTTCCTCTTTTTTTGTCTATTACCATCTCCTACATGGATATTAATGGAATTTTTCTTTGACCTATTATATTTCTACACCATAAAAAGCTCAAGATAATATGTTTAATATGTTTAATCACACCTGGTGGGGCATGAAGAACTGAAATAAAATAATTTGGGATGACAAATAATACTTATCTGATTAGGAGAATCCTGCCAGAAAGAGAAAGCCACCTTACCTTCCAAGTGTAAAGTCTATTTTTAATCCTATCCACAACTAATTTCCAGTAGCCTACCTTATTAGATCCTATAAAGAAAGGAATCCCCATATACATTGAAGGGAGAAGCTCTTGCTAGAACCCTAAGATCTAGATAATTTTTTAGAACCTTGTATAGATAATTTTCCTTTGAAGTCATCTAATATATCTACCTTAGATTTAATATTAGTCATTTATTTCTTTAACATCTAAATATTAAAAATAACAAAAATTAGATTCCTTAGCCTTGCATATGCCAACTACTTATTCTATGACCAAAGATAAAATGAATCCTAGTTAGGATAAACCTGAAATACAACTTTTATTATTGATAATTTTTTCATTGAAATATAATGATCTTGAAACATTGTTGGGACACGAGAGAACAATAGTTGATAACCCACTAGATACTACAAAAAAGAAGAAATTTTCACTAAGCTCAATAAGCTAATGACACATATATCCAAACCATTGATCAAGATCCCCTCAATTCATTATCAAAATAATTTTATTTTTTCCAAAACAAGGTTCTCATCAAAGTTTTGATGACCTTTCCTTTATCTTTTAATGATGTTTGTTGTTGATGACATGGAAACATCATCAGAAACTCCTAGGATTTTGTCAAAGTTTTGACAGAGTTACGTAGAGTTTTTGAAGAGGCCTATCATCGATGGCATGGGAACCTCATTGAAAACCACTAGTAATCATTAAAGTTTTGACATCCATTGGTAATGGCTTGATGTTGCCTCTTGATAGAGATTGGGCTCCTTTTTTATGATGTCATTCCTTGATAAAAGACAACCTTGTCTTGCATCAAATTTTTAACAAAATTATAATGGTGAAATGCTTCAACCATTTACTTCAAAAAATTGACCAACCCTTGTTGAAAAAGTTTTAACAAAATTGTCCTCAGTTCTCAAAGTATTTTCTTTCCTCTTTCTCATATTTGTTAGGAAATCTTGCAACAATATGATCAACTGTGTTACACGTAAAAAAAATCATAGGGAGTTTATCTTTGTATTTTCCTTTTCCTCTAGGTAATCTTCTACCAAATAATGCTTCAAGTTCATCAAGATCATCATTTGTTTCACTATGATGTTCTACAAACATTCTCTTCTTCTTTCTCTTAGATCCATCAAGGGTTAGTTGTGCTTTAACAAAAGATTCAATACTTGTAGGTGAATAATTATCAAAATTTGACAATTCAAATGCAACGAGTCTACCATATAGACTATTCGAGGTCAAATCATTAACATGTCTACATCTCAACTCTTGTATTGTAGAAACTCTAATAGAATAAACATCAAGTAAAGTTCTCAATACCTTTATAATCATAGTTTCTTCAAGTATATTCCTCCAACACCTTTAATAGAATTCACCACCTCTTTGATTCAACTTTAATATTGTGCAATAATATCACCTAATTCTATTCTTATTTCATCAAAATTGTTTATCAAGATTTTTTCCTTAGCTCTCTATATAGTTTGTCTCCTCCATGGATTTGTGCCAACTTGTCCTAGATTTTCTTTGTAGTAGTGCAATCCTCACTACAACATCTTGGGTCAAATTGAGATGGAAATTTGCAACAGTGGTGTAATTTGTGGTGATTTTCATGTGTTTTCTTGCAATTTTCCCCGACCCTGTCACAATACTGACATTGATGTGGTAATTGTGGTGCCCGTCTGAGTATAAAAAAGAAAAAGAAAACACAACATAAATCATTCCCCATTTGTTTTGATTGTGGAGAGCTGCAGGTGAAAGAGGGTGGAGGGCTCTAAACAAGGGTGGAGATCTCTGAACGTTGTCATGCCCTTGTGATTAGTACATTTTGTTGTTGTGATCTCTGTATTTCATTTTCATGCTCTTGCTCTACAATTTTGTTGCTATGATCTCTATATTTCACTGTCATGCCCTTTCTTGGAAATTGTTTTTCCATGCCCTTATGATCTCTGCATTTTTTGTTGTGCCCTTGCTCTGTGATTTCATTGTCATGTCCTTGCTCTGTGATTTTGTTTCTATGTTGTGCCCTTGTGATCTCCATGCCCTTGCTTTGCAATTTTCTTCAAGGGCTATGTAAATGTTCATTTCTTTTCCTTTTAAACATGTATCTCTTTATATTTCCTTCTAAACATGTATATTTAGAGATGTTTTTTAAAGTGCTTATTACATCTTAGCAAAAAAAAAAATTGATCTAGTTGCATACATATTTGAGAATCCAACTAATAAAATAATAAAACTCACTCAACCTATGCTAAGTGACTTAACTCAAGATCCTACACCAAAATTATGCATACTAGGAAAAATGGGTAGAGTTTGCAAGAAATTTAACAAAAGCATATCATAGTAGATATTTTTAGAAAGAAACTAGCCATAACTCAATTAAATTGTTCTAGTTTCTAATTAGCTGGGCTAATTACAAATTCCTGAAGAACTATCATTAGATTAGGTATAATAAAATGAACAATCAGTTGGTCCTAGCTAGTAGGATCAAATATACTTTTCCAAGGTGATAAAACTACATATGCAAGGAATTGAAGAATAACTTCAGTGAAGAGTTGAGTGTAAGGAGTTGTTTCTATCATGCAGTCTCTTTCTAAAGTCATTCCTTCTCCTTCTCTTTCTAAAAATGCTCCTTCTCCTTTGCTCTCATGCCTTAAATTCTGATTATCAAACTTTTGACTATCTTCCTCTACCTTATCTAATATCAATTTCAAATTGCATTGTAACTCTATAATAGATATTTGATTGTTGATAGCTTTCACTTCAACATTCATTTCAGCATTGTTGTTTTTATGTATGTATGTATATATGTATGTATATATGTGTATGTATGTATATATATGTATGTATGTATCTGTATGTATGTATGTACATATATATACATATGTATATGTATATATATGTGTCTATGTGTGTGTGTGTGTGTGTGTGTGTAGAGAGAGATCTTGTGGATTGTAGATTATGGATTATTTAGAAAAAAGAAAAGTAAACAAGAAATTAATCATTCCCCATTTGTTTTGATTGATTATGGAGAGATGCATGCAAAAGAGGGTGGAGATCAGTGGAGATTGGGATTTTGTTGTCGTTCCCATGTGATCATTGCATTTTTTTCCCATGTTGTGCCCTTGTGATATGATTTTCTTCAAGGGAAGATGAGATACCTATGTAAATATTCTTTTTTTCTCCCTTAGAAACATGTATCTCATGTTCATATATAATAGCTTTGGTTAGATTCAAGGATAACTTATTATGATGATTGTATGCATATGTGCATGTATGTATGTATATTAGTTCACTAAGTGAACTACTTTACATGCATACATACACACTTGCATAGTACTTGTGCTAAATTGAATTAATCATTCATGTCTTGATCTCACACAAGCAATTATGCTTGTATTTAATTGAAACTATTCATACCAAACTAAGTATGCAAAAATATGTTCATGTTTGTATTCTTTAAATATCACATATATATAAATGAATAAAGTAATGTAAGGATATGAGTTTTGCATTGATAAAAAAATGTTAATTTATAAATCTAGAAAAAAAAAAGTGAAATAATGTTGATTTTTACACAATGCTAGGAAATTGTATTTGGGAAAAAAGAGTAAATTCATATTTCAATCAAAAGTAAATCAAAAGGGACAAAGAAACAGAGTGTGATACACTGAACAAACTAAAAAACCAAAATTAATGGTAGCTTGCTTTAAAAATCCTTCACTATCATTATATAAATGGAGTATTTGTCTCTCAAAGCAGCATGATTAAAAACTAACATGATATACAAATAGTCCATTTCAATGAAACTCTAAAATACTCATATTTGGCACATAATCAAAGAAAATCTTCAACTTAAGTTAAATATTGCAAAGGCAATCATTACCTTTTTGAGAGGGATTCTCATATGCATCGATGATTTAAATTAAGAAAGAAATTACATAGCAAGCCTAGTCAAGATTTATGGTATGTGATTTCATTACCATGCCTGCATTTGTGCTTCAATTTTTTTCTTGAAATATGAAATAAAATAAGTCAAGGAGATTGTTGAATCTTCATGCATTTGTCCCTTCAATTACCATTGTGGAGGTGCTTCAATTCCTTTCACACCCAAGTACCCAATTTGTAATTGTCCATGCAAATGTCAGACTCAGTAATGGTGAATTTAATAAAACTTCCTTAGTCTATTTTTCCTACAGAATATTATAAAATAAGAGTTGTATTGTAATAGGTGTATTATTAATAATTATATTTCAATTATTTTCTTTCTGATAACAACTTTATTACAAAATATTTCAAATATTCAATATGATTGTTTGGATCACCTTGTTGTAATTAGGAATGCAATAATAGCTAAAATCAATGATAAAAATGGCTAGTTCTTGTTTCAGTTACAAAATTAATTAAATTGAATTATGTTAATGTTTAGTATTATTAATATGATTTATCTGTCATTTTAATATACATAACACTGAAATGACCATCAATTTTTTTTAAATGCTAAAACCTTTACATTAATGAATGCTTCCACTGCATAAAGCCTCCCAACTTAATTATCTCTTGGTGATTGAGTAAAGATCAAATAGAATTTTCCAAGGTGATAAAATTGCATATGAAAATGTATGTATGTATAAATGTATGTATGTATGTATGCATGCATGTATATATATATATATATATCTACATCTCTGCATTTCGTTTTCATGCCCTTGTGATCTTTGCATCTCATTTCCATGCCCTTGTGACTATGTATATGTATGTATGTATATACATATATATATATATATACACACACATATGTATGTATATATATGTCTATATACATACATACATAGACACACACATATGTGTGTGTATGTATGTATATATACACATACATATACACACACATATATGTGTGTGTATGTATGTATATATACACATACATATACATAAATAGAAGCTTCTCTAATCACCTATTGGGGGGAATATAAAGAGATACATGTTTAGAAGGAAAAGAAAAGAAAATTTACATAGGTACCTCTTCTACCATTGAAGAAAATTCTAGAGCAAGCACTACTACATTTGGGACTAAATTACACCACAAATTGCAAAAAAAAACATGAAAATCACCACAAATTACACCGCCATCACAATTTGACCTCAAATGTTGTAGTGCAAAGGGCATAGAGATCACAAGGGAATGGCCCTACAAAAAAATCATAGAGCAAGGACATAGAGATCACAAAGGCATGGCAATGAAATGTAGACATCATAAGGGCACAACAATGAAATGTAGTGATCAGAACAATATGACAACAAAATTGTAGATCTCCAATGATCTCCACCAAGGGAAAGACAAAAAAATGCATAGATCATAAAAGTATGACAAAAAAATGCAACGATCACAAGGGCAGAGTAATGAAATCTCCACCAATGTTTTGAGCTCAAAGCTCTCAACCAATATTCAAAGCTCTCCACTAATGTTCAAAAATCTCCACCCTAGTTCAAAGCTCTCCACTCTCTTTCACACATAGCTCTCCATAATCAAAATGAATGGGGAATGACTTTTTCTGTGTTTTCTTTTCTTTTTTAAATATCTAAAATTAACTTTTACATTGTGTTGTAACTATGTCATAGATGTTTAATCCTTGATAGCTTTCATTTCAACATTTCAACATTCAAGTCTTCAAGTTTCCTCTTTATTATATGTTTGGTTTATTAATGATTTCCTCTAGTTTGATTACAGTGCATCTCAACTAATTGCTCCAATTATGAAATTTCCCATCTAGCTCTAGATTATGGAAGCACTTGTTGTTTTATAGAATCTAGATAGATACCAAGACTTCCAAAGCCATAAACCTAAAGACCATCATGTGTGCATCCCAAAAATGGAAGCAAAGTATTCTAACAATGCATGTATTGGAACACTCTCTCTATGAGGATCCCAAGTATCTATTGCTATTATTAATTTGGGCATCACAATATGATCCAGAATGTTACAAAGTACTAAAGATGGTACTAACTTCTCCCATGTCTCCAAAAAATGCAGCATAGGTTTAGGGTCCCTTGGCTCCAAGGAATTTGTAGCATAGGTTCAGGGTAGTAACTCCTTACACTCAACTCTTCACTAAAGTTATACACTCAACCAATTTTAAATTTTAATAAAAGGTCCCCTTATAGAATGAAGAATTCATACATGTGGCTTATCTTAAGACATTTCAGCATATGCAACCTAGTCTACTTGGCTTTTGAAAATAGAAGGCTAAACTCTGAGTTTCAACATTAACTTGACTCATCTATTTAGACCCATTGATTATTGTCATAAGCTTTTAAACATAAAAATATAAGGAGTGAGTTAGGACACATATAGTTTAACCTTACATTAATTGTAAACTATAACACAAAGCTTGCATCGAGGTATTATAGTATTGTAATTATAGAAAACCACCTAATTTACCCAAGTGGGCGTATGATGGTGAAGAGATGTGTTAGGTGAGTAAAGCTCACCAATGGTTATAGGAATATAACTTCATCAAAACAATTAGAAACAAAAACTACATATTCATTAGAGTGAGTAGTTCAAGGGTCTTGATCCCATGGATATAGGTATTTAGGCATCCTTGTAGGCCGAGTATGCCTCTAGTGTGCAAACACCTTGGACATAGTTAGGTAGCACTTAACTATTTTAAGACATTATATCTTAACTCACAAGACTCATTCCCTTGCAAGAGCCTCTACCACAATGACATTACCTCTAAACCAACAAAGGATGTTGAAGTGGCTCCCAACCTTGAAACACTCTTATAAGCAATGACAAAGAAAATGCAGATGTAGTACATATATTATTATCATTTATGTATATTTATGTATGCATGTATGTGTATATGTATGTATGTATGTATGTATGTACATATGCATGTATATACATATATTTACAAACCATAACCCAGTTAAATGGATCTAGTTTCTAATTAAATGGGTTGATTACAAATTCCTATAGAATTAAAATCAGATTAGGTACAATAAAATGAGCAATCAGCTATTACTAGCTAGCAAGATCAAATATAGTTTTCTAAGGTGATAAAATTGCATATGAAGATGCATCACTTGAATGCTAGGCATGAAGCATATTCCCCAATTTATAATGAATTGTTTGATATAAAGGTTCCATATGTTGGCCCAACAATGGAAGCCAAGGATGTAACCATGCATATATTGGCACACTCTCCATGTGATGATCCCAAGTATCTACTAATGCTATTAATTTGGGCATCAAAATATGATCCAGAATGTTATGAAAACTCCTCTCATGTCTCATTAAAATATAACATAGGTTTAGGGTCCCTTGGCTCCCAGGAATTCGTAGTAGCTATTCTCACTGCTAGAAGAATAACTTCAATGAAAGAGTTGAGTGTAAGGAGTTGAAGAATCAATTTCTTCTTTCGTTGAAATGTCATAATCATGAGGCTCATTCCATCACAAAAGCCTCTGCCACAATGACATTACCTCAAAACCATGCAAAGGATGTTGAAGTGGTTCCCAACCTTGAAACGCTTATAAGAAATGTCAAAAAAATGCAAATGTAATACATATATTACTATTATTTATGTATATGTATGTATGTATGTATGTATGCATATATACAAGCCATAACCTAGTTAAATGGGTCTAGGTGCTAATTAGCTAGGTTGATTGCAAATTCTTGTAGAATTGTCATCAAATTAGGTACAATAAAATGAACAATCAACTATTCCCAGCTAGCAGGATCAAATACATTTTTCCAAGGTGATAAAATTGCACATTTAGATGTATACTTGAATGCTAGGCATGAAGCAAATTCCCCAATTCATAACAAATGGTTTGATATAAAAGTTCCATACAGTGGCCCAATAATGGAAGTCAAGGATGTAACCATGCATGTATTGGCACACTCTCCTTGTGAGGATCTCAAGTATCTACTATTGTTGCTACAATGGAAAATCAAATGTAGATGCAATACATATATTACTATAGGTCATATGGAGGAATACATAAAATAAATAAAAAAGAAAAGAAAACATGACATTAATCATTCTCCATTTTTTTGTGTGTAAATGTCATAATCACGAGGCTCATTCCCTTGAAGAAGCCTCTACCACAATAAAATTTCCTCTAAACCATGCAAAGGATGCAAACGTATGTATGTATGTATATATGTATGTGTATATGTATGTATGCATGTATGTATGTATGTTTATAGACTAGGAAAAATGGTAGAGTTAATGTCATTGTTAATGGGAATTATATTTCCCCTACATACATTACACACACACACACACACACACACACACACACACACACACACACACACACACACACACACACACACACACACACACACACACACACACACACACACACACACACACACACATTTCCCATTAACTCTGCATTACTTTTGTGCAATATTTTGAGGTAAATCACTTAGCATGAGTTGAGTGAGTTTTATTATTTAGATTCTAGAATATGTATGCAGCTAGATCAATTTTTCTTTTGTGCTAAGATGTAATAACCACCTTAAGAAAGATCTCTCTATATATATACATACATACATATATGTATATGTATGTATGTATGTGTGTGTATATATGTATGTATGTATGTATCAGTGGAGATCTAGGATTTCATTTTTGTGCCCTTGTGATCACTACATTTCATTATTGTGCCCTCGTGATCTCTGCATCTCATTGTTGTGTCATTGTGAACTTCGCATCTCTTTCATTTTATTGTACTTAATTTGATGGTAGTTCTATAGGAATTTGTAATCAACCCAACTAATTAGAAACTAGACCCATTTAACTAGGTTATGGCTTGTTTCCTTCGAACAATATCTGCTATGATATGTTTTTGTAAAATTTCTTAAGAACTCTACCCATTTTTCCTGGTCTACATTATTTTTGTGAATGATCTTGAGGTAAGTCACTTAGCACCTTAAAAAAGATCTCTATGTATATATACACACATATATACATGTATGCATATATGTATATATGTGCCCTTGTATCTATGTATCTATGTATGTATGAATGTATGTATATAAATAAAAGATCTTGGCACAATAGAAAAATAAATTAAAACTCACTCAACACATAGAATGGCCACAGATGCAATGGCAACGCCTATTGGTAAGTATATTCATCTTTTTCTCTCTCATTTTTCATGTGTTTATTTCACTTGAACTATTATTTCTTAGGGGACATTCTGTAATATTGGATTCATTTATGCAGGAGCTGATGAGGACATTTTTGGAAGTACCTATGTCATATGTACATGAATCAGTAAAGAATTGTGATGAATTTCTTATGAGAAATGAAGATAGATTTTCCTAAGAGTAGCAGGAGGCGACGAGGACATTCCAAGTACTTTAAAGATTGATCATTTCTTATATATTTTAGATGTTAATGGGGAATTTAGATGTTTTGGGGGGGGGGGGGGGGGGGGCACAGAATGGTGGTGCCAAATGAGCTTCCACCTTTACGTGGTTGACCATGCTTACTAGAGAATATTAAGTAATTCTTGGAACCAAGTAAAGCTCAACATTAACCTTATATGATTGTATGACAACTAACTGCGTGAATCTCTTGGTTTCAAGAAATGTAGAAGGAAGCCATAGTTCAATTTGCAACTCAATTCATATGCATACGACATCAGGTGCAGCTAAAAAATGTAACAGGTTTGCATTTTTTCTTAGAGGTCTTTAATTAGGTATTTTAAGTTATAGACCATCACAAACATTCTCTTAGCTATAGAAGCTAGAGTTCTAATATTCATGATGGTCTATAACTTAAAAACTTAATAGACCTATTAATAAAAGTAATCATGTTGCATTTTTTTAGTTGCCCCTATTGTCCATGCATATAGAATGTAGCTACACATGCATTCTTGATTCATAGTGGCAGCTTCTTATTTAGGATGTGATGGAAAATTGACATGCACCAGAAGATGGAAAAATGATGTCACTTTTATAGGTCTAGAACATTTTTTGTACTTTAAATATTGATATTTTCTTAAAGATTTTAGATGTTGTGGGAGAGGTGGGGCCAAATGAGCTTCCACCTTCACATGGTTGGCATTGATTAGCAGAGAATATTAAACCATTCTTGAAACCAAGTTAAGCTCAGTATCAAACTATGGTTGCATGACAACTAACTAATGATAACAAAATTAATATTGTTTCAAAAAGATACATATTCTAGATTCAATTGTGCCATATTTTCACATCAACATTTATGATATAGAATGTTGGGTTGTTTCAGGAAGATTAAATTATCGAGAAATCATCAAAATTTGTATCATGGATAGAAATGAGAGTTTGCCCATAACTAGCCATGGTTAAGGTCTGATATGATGGGTTAAGAAAATAATGGAACTGAAATAGTGCATGCCTATTAGATTGAATTTTCCTAGCGTTTCCCAAACACATTTAAAAAGGGATCTTAAATCATCCACCTGGGATTCATTTGCCACCAATTTTTTTTAATAATTCAATAAGTGATCACAATTGCAACAACTTGTTCTGACAGATAGTAGTTACACTAATAGAATTACTATTAGATCCTTGTCACAATTACAATGGATTGTGCTAATAGATAATCATCACTTCCACAACACACTTGTTGCATAACCATTATAATTATGATATACAGTTCCAACAACTAGCCATCAATCCAATGATAGACTAGAAGGTTATACTGTCACTATTGCAAGTGGGAGGAAAATAAGATGAACTCTTGCCCTTGCATGTTCCAAGTCACAAAACCTTTATCCATCATAGTTGTGATGGACACCCTTGTCATCAAAATTTGCGATAGCAAAATTATAATGCATATCCAATGGGAGCCAATTTGTGATACTATCGCTCAGGTGAGGGATGGTCATCAAAACTGCAACAACCTTTCACCATAATTTGGGCCAAATTTAGTAGTGCCTTCACATCATCAAATTCAATATAACTTACGATTGATGCTAGCTTTATCATCATTTGGTTATGCTCTTACTTTTCTTTCACTTGTTTACCTATCATAGGTCTAGGTACCTTAATGTATTCCTTGTCTAGTAGTATGATGTAGAATATCCAATGCCAAATAAGTGTGATCTCCTTAGTCTTTTCCATGCTAGGAAGTTCTCCTTGTTCAGCTTTGGTATCTCTCTATTGTACATCTTCATCTTAAAATTGAGTCCCTTCAAAATTTCCTTACAAGCACCTAAGCTTTGATACCTGTTGTTAGAATGATTAGAATAACTAAGAGAGGGGGGGTTGACTTAGTTATCCTTAGGTCTAGATTTACCAATTCAACTTTTAACAACTTCAAACAACTTAAATGATCTCATTAAACAACTTGGTGTATATGACAACTTATCAACAATTTAACATTATTTAACTCTCTATTCTATGTATGTGTGCCAACTAACAGTAAAGCATAAAAATATAAAAATAACACGCATAAAGTAGTATTCACACAAGCAAACGACACTTTGACACTGGGATTTAACATGGAAACCTAATTTGAGATAAAACCACCAAGTAACATGCTACCAATTTTTCACTCTTCTAAAGTGAGATTGGTTAATAGAAAACCTTGTTAAAGGTTACAAAATACATTGTTAAATGTGACCCTATTAAAGGGTTTAATCACCCTATTAGGAGTGGCCTGGTTAGAGGACTTTAAATAAATCCATTAGAATGTCACCTTGATTAAAGGATTTAAAAAATGACTCTTAGATCAACCTTGATTAATGATTTTGACTTCCACAAATATTAGAATGTAATAGTAGGTTTGATTTGTAAAATACAACTCACTTTGAAAATTTAGATATCCATTCACTCATCTATTAGTTCATTGACTAGCCTCCATTATGATCCCTATCATTGATCTTCTTGGCATCCCTTCAAGCAACCACACTTCACTAATCTCTCACTTTTTCTCTTCTAATCTTCTCTTCATTGGTTCTCCTTAAGATTTCTAATAAAAAATGAAACAACCTTAGAAAACATCTCATATGCCTCCTTAAATAGGTAATTTTAATATGTTGTCTCTTAGACACCATCGTAGATTTTAGGGTTACATTAGATTCATTGAATCCTTCCATCATTGTGTTCTCCTTCTCTTTCTAGAAACTTATAATAATATCCTTTCATTTGATCACATAATAAATTATCTTCATGCATTAAATACATCACCTCGTCAATCCTTATCATCCACACATTTTGAATCATCTGAAATTCCAACTTTAAGAAATAGGAAATACTAAGAAGGGGGGTGAATGAGTATTTCACAAACTTTTTCCCAATTATGGATATCATTAGTTAACTTTTAACTTGCATATGAAAGTAAATTGATTATGTTGAACAATAAAAATAACCATAAAATAATGCAACACATAACAACACATTTTTTTTAACTATGGAAACCTGGCCAAAGGAAAACCTTGGTGGTGATGGTACCCACAAAATGGTCAACTACTCGAAAGTATCTTGTGAAAGATATTGACCCTATTAGGAGTCAATTACATCTATATAGTGTCTTAATCCTTGTTAGAGGACTAGGCCTCATTAGAAGTGTTAGAAAGGTTAATCTTCCCTTGGATGTATTTAATTGGAATATTCTAAGGATCCCTAAATGTAGTTTGTCCTATTGTACACATGTGGAGGACATGTCATTGTTTGTCCTTTATTCCACATGTGAGTACAACTCATTTTTATAATTCCTTTATTAAGGAATTTAGTTTATCCTCCTTAAGAGGATTGTGACACTTTGTACACACCTATTATGAATGTGGCATTCATAGAAATGGGAGTTACACATGCAACTCCTTTCTCATCTCTTTATAAGAGATGCTCCTCCTTCTTTCTTCTTTACTCTTATCACTTTGATGTTGTTGTATTGAGCTATTTTTCTCCAACACTCTCTCTCTCTCTCTCTCTTCTATAGGCATTTTCCTTCATTCATAATACTCACAAGGGGTTTTATTTGCTTTCCCCTTATAAATCCTTGCCTCCATTGTTGAACCATCTTGGTGTATGCTCTTGGATTTTGCTTATCTCATAGTAACATTGTTTCACACTTAAGTTACTTGGATTGTTTCTCGTTCCTTGCTCAATCTTATCATTTCTTACATGGTATCAGAGCAAGGTTACTAATCCTTGTTTTAAGTTTTGTGTTTAAGGTTTCCATTCATTGGAGCACACCTTATTTGGAGATGTCATTGAGAGAAGAAGTTTGTGTTGCAATTTTTTGCTCATTCTAACATCTTTTGTGTGTAGGTTTTAGTGTATCATTTTTTTTTATCATTGTTTACTAACCCTCTTTGGAAGGCTTGCCGCCAAAGGGTTTTCCTATAAAAATTTCAATTTTTTTTCTTGTTTTGGAAGGCGTGCTGCCAAAACAAGAAATATTACTTCATATCACTCATTTATTATAAAGTTGTGCATTTTAATTTAATTTTTTTTTTTATTATATATATATATTTTTCTTCTTATTATTATTGAAGGATATCATTATTTAAGTGTGCTTTTAAAAAAATTTAGGTCCTTCAATAGATTAGTTTAAAAAAAAAAAATTTGAAATTTAAATCCTTCCTTATATTTCTATTTTAAATTTTATATCTCATTTGAGATATTTTAATCCTTTCATATTCATATTTGAAAAAAAAATCAATATCTATTTTGAGTTATAAATTAAAAAAAAAAAGAAAAAAAGAAAATCTATGAGATATCTTTCCTTGGTATATCTGTTGTTCGATTATTTTTTCTAAAAAAATCTCATTCTTTTTAGTATCTAATTAGAAACCCTAATTGATAGTAAGATCTTAGCGTGGTAGATCAGGCATATTAGCTTTCATCGCCGTTAGCTGATCTTGACCAGGCATTTCTTCAGCGTCTTCAATCCCTGAGAAAGCCTGTTGACAGTCTAAAGGTCTGCTGAACGCTGCATCATCAATCTTCATCTGGGTTTGCTTTATTTTCCTCTACTGCATCACCCTACTTCTCCTACTTTATTTTCCTCTGCCTCGCTGTGTTTCTCACCCTTTTCGCATCCATAGCTCTTACTTCCCTCCTCGCTAGCCATTTAGCTCAACAACTAAATACTCCATTGCAAAAATGTTGCAAAAACATATCAACTGTTTCAAAGACTGATCAGAGCTTACATAAACTAGCTGCCTCAGAGATCCAAGGCCTAATTCGGTACCACCTCTGACTGCATGGAAAACAAGTGAGTACACAGAAATCATATTTCTCGCAAACATAAAACCCCTGCAGACCAGTGCAGTTGTCCGCAAGCTTTCGGATCCGATCCAGACACAGGTCGACATACTTTTTTCTTCTAGTGTTTCTCACAAATACCTGAGTTCCATCTGATGGTTTAGGTGCAAAAGTGCTACCAAGTTTGTCAAGCATCCAATGCTTGGGGGCATTGAGCCTCTTCAAATGTTTCTTTAATCCACATGCCATTTTGGCTTTGCCTTTGCACTTGTTCCTACAGAATACGTTGCGGCAACCCTCTTCTCAAACAAAGGAATGAAGACATTATCCTAAATAACACTCGCCTCACTCCAATAACATTCTTGTAGTCTACAGTTAGCAGAGTTCCCCATAAATTGCCAAACGTCAAAGGTTGGAGGCCCATGCAATTGCCAAACGCTCTGTCAAACCTGCTCTAGCTGCGACAGTAACATTTTCTATCATTTCTTTTCCTTGCATGCAGTAACACGTTTACATTTTTTACTCATACATTTTCTTTCTTCAATCATTCTGTATCTTAATTATAGCAAATTAGATTCCTCTATCTTTTTTTTCAATAAAAAACACTTAAATGTTGTATTACATTTTTTTAATCATTAGGAATCATTAATATAGCTATCCTAAATATAGAAAATTGGATTTGTTGTTTTTTTTTAGGCTATAATCATTCTTAAAACACTTCTGTAGGATTCTTTTTTATTTTAATCCTTGTACTAACGTTTTGTTGCAGAGTTATATCATTTTTTTTCCAGAAACTTATTCATAGTTCCATCATCACGTTTTGTTTTTCATTCAAGTTAACGTATAAGTCATATTTCTATTAGGGGGGACATTTTTTATTCATAAAAATGTCAACCTTAATTCCAAAAATAAAACTTAGTTATTCTAATTATCATTCCTGGAAAACTCATATCTCATTCATTTTTCATTTTAAACACCTCTTCGAGATAGCCACTGATCCTTCTGTTGAACCTGGTTCAACGGCTACCCAAGATGAAAAAGATACTTGGAAAACTAAAAATGAAGAAGCTTTAGGTTTAATTGGTATTTCCATTATTCCAAATTTATATGTGTTAATTGCACACTATTCTAAAGCTCATGATGCCTGGTCAATCTTGCCAACCAAGTATGACGGTGGAGATGAACACCGCAAAATACAATTGCAGGATCAACTTGAAGATCTTAGGTATACAAATTTTAAGAGTATGGATGAATTTTTGTTAAAATTTGATTTTCTTAAAAGCCAAATTATTGCTTCAGGTGTTCAATTAGAGGACATTCATTTAATTCATCTTATTCTTAAAAAGTGTCTTCCTAGACAGTTTCAACAGTTTATAACTAATATTCATGCACAACTTGCTATTCCTACTTTAACTTCTCAGTTAACTTATGTTATTTTTCAAACTTTATTAAGATAGGAAGAAGCGAAGCTAATTCAGTTTGGTACCCTTAAATCAATTGAACATGCATTTGTGTCTTGAAATTCAAATAATAATTTTCGTTCAAATAATAATAATAATAAAAACAAACAATATAATACTAATTCTAATAATTCCAACAATAAATTTCATGCGAAATATAACAATAATAACAATCACCATAACAATCATCATAATAACAATCGTAATACTAATAATCAAAGGAATCATTCCAATTCCAAACCTCATTGTTCTTATTGTGGCAAAGATGGTCATGTTGTCAATAACTATTTTAAAAAGCAAAATGATAAAAAACCTATGAATATCAGCAACCGTAATAAAAAATCAAATCATAAAAAAGGTAACTCTACTGGTTCTAATTCTCGTCATGCTTTTACTTGTAACTTTAATCTTTGTAGACCTTTAGAATGGATTGTTGATAGTGGTGCATCACAACATGTAACTTCTCATAAAGAAATTTTTGATTCTCTGCAACCTGATATTGTTAACATTCCTATTCAATTAGCTAATAATCAGACTTTTAAAGTTGAAGGTTTAGGTGATGTAACTATTCCTAATGGTAAATTGCATGATGTATTGTATGTACCTGATATGAAAACTAATTTGCTTTCTATTTCACAGTTATGTTAGGACTATAAAGTTGAATTCTATAAAGATGCATGTTGTGTCATAGATCCTCAAACTAAACAAGTGATTGCTCATGCTAAAATGGATAATGAAAACTTATTTAAATTCCATGAATTTGCTAGTTCACGATATTCTTTACATACTTCTATTGATTTCAATATATGGCATGAAAGACTTGGCCATTTAAATTCGGATTATATTTAATGCAAAAAAATAATATGGTTAATGGCTTGCCTCACATTATTCCTTCTAAGATTTCTTGTATAGGCTGTATGACTGGTAAGATGCATAGGGAGCCCTTTCCAAGTGGAAAATCATGGCGGGTAACTCATAAGTTTGCATCTTGTCCATAGTGACCTTTTGGGCCCCTTGGAGAATAACTCCATCCAAGGTTCTCGGTATGCACTTACCTTTGTTGATGATTTTTCTAGACGAACTTGGATCTATTTTTTGCATAGCAAGGATCAAGTTCTTGATATATTCATTGAATTTCAGTTATATGTTGAAAGGCAATCTGGTTTTAAACTTAAAATTTTTAGAACTGATAATGGAAAGGAATATGTGAATAATTCTTTCCACTCTTATTTAAAATCATGTGGAATTAAACAAAAGCTTACTATTCCTTATACACCACAACAAAATGGTGTGGTGGAAAGAAAGCATCAGACCATTGTTGAAATGGCTAGAAGCATGTTGCATGCTAAGAATCTGCATTATAAATTTTGGGCTGAAGCCATGTTTTGTGCAACTTATATTCTTAATAGGACTCCTACCAAAGCTCTCAAGGATATTACTCCAGAAGAGGCTTGGTCTGGTAGGAAACTTGATTTACATCATTTGCGGATTTTTGGATCTGTTGCTTATGTTCATACTCCTAAATAGAAAAGGCATAAATTAGATGCTAAGTCATCTCCTTATATGTTTGTTGGTTATGATGAAAACACTAAGGGTTATTGTGTTTATGATTCCACTACTAACAAAGTTCAAGTTGCTAGAGATGTTTGTATTGCAGAAAATGGAGTCCATGACTGTTCTACTACACATGATGCAAAATTCAGTGGCACTAAAATTTTGCTGGTGGAGGACCAACCTCCTTCTCTTAACCCTACTCCTCCTCTTAACCCTTCAACTCAAGTACCACCTATTATTTCTGCTCCTACAAGTAATGATATTCAAGTAGCTACTAATGATGCTTTTATTGCTAATGATTCTTCCTCTAGTGATAATTCCATTGCAACTAAACATAAACCTAAATGGGCTCAAAACTTAATCAATGAAGGTGATGACTACATTTCTAGATTTGGTGGAATTAAACATAGAAGGATTAATTATTGTAATTATGCTTTGATGACTACTATTATGAATTCTAACGATCCTACGTCTTTTGATCAAGCTAACTCTCAACCTCATTGGCAAAAAGCCATGCAAGAGAAATATGATTCTTTAATTGCTAATCAAACTTGGGACTTAGTCAAGTTACCTCATGGCAAGAATATAGTTTCATGTAAATAGTTATACAAAACAAAATTGAATACTAATAATGAAATTAGTAAATTTAAGGCTAGACTAGTTGCTAGAGGTTTTTCACAAATTGAAGGATTAGACTATAATGAAACTTTTGCTCATGTTGCTAAAATGCCTACTATCAAATTAATTCTTGCTTTAGCATCTAAAATGAATTGGCCCATTCATCAAATGGATGTTAAAAGTTCCTTCTTAAATGGTGATTTACATGAAGAAATCTATATGGCTCAACCTCCTGGATTTGTTAAGAAAGGTAGTGAAAATCTGGTTTGCAAATTGAAAAAATCTATTTATGGTCTTAAACAATCACCTAGAGAATGGTATTCTAAAATTAATTCTTTCTTTATTTCTCAAGGTTTTTCTAGAAGTAAGAATGATCCTAATTTGTATATTAAACATACTAACGATGATATTATCTTTGTTATTGTTTATGTAGATGATCTAATTCTCACTTCTAGTTCAGATGCTTTGATTTCTGATATTAAGTTTTAACTTAAACAGAAATTTTAGATGACTGATTTAGGTATTTTACATTACTTCTTAGGTATGAAAATTTGCCAAACTCCTAAGGGTATCTTTCTTTCTCAAAGCAAGTATGCTCATGATCTTTTAGAAAAATTTAAGATGCATGATTCTAACTATGTTTCAATTCCATGTGAATTAGGAACTAAATTAATGGTTGATATGAATACTCCTTTTGTTGATGAAACTTTGTATAGATAATTAGTAGGAAGTTTAAATTATTTAACTCTTACTAGACCTGATATTGATTATAGTGTTGGTTTAGTTTCTCGATTTATGTCTAAACCTCAACAAACTCATTTTAAAGTTGCTAAATGAATCTTAAGGTACATTAAAGGAACTATTAATATGGGATTATTCTATGATGCCAATTTTGAATTTATTTTACATGGCTATACTGATTCCGATCTAGGTGGAGATCCCAATGATGGGAAATCCACTTGTGGCTATTGTTTCTTTGTTGGTTCAGGTGCAATTTCTTGGAAAAGCAAAAAAGAACACTCTATTTCCCTTTGCTCAACTAAAGCTGAATACAAAGGTTGTACCAATGCAGCTAAGGAAGCTTTATGGATTAGAAGACTTCTTGATGATTTGGGTCTACCTCAACAAGCACCTACCCCTCTACATTGTGACAATCAAAGTGCTATTGCCTTGGCAAAGAATCCAGTTTTTCATGCAAGGACCAAACATATTTCACTTCAACATCACTTCATTCGAGAACAAGTTGAAGACAAGCAAATTACTCTTCTTTATTGTAAAGGTGAAGATCAAGTGGCTGATATTTTAACCAAACCACTTTCTAAAGAGAGATTTCAATTCCATTGTAAAAATTTGGGTTGACAACCCGTTGATGTAAACTCCCCAAGTAAAGATTAAGGGGGGGTGTTAGAAAGGTTAATCTTCCCTTGGATGTATTTAATTGGGATATTCCAAGGATCCCTAAATGTAGTTTGTCCTATTGTACACATGTGGAGGACATGTCATTGTTTGTCCTTTATTCCACATGTGAGGACAACTCATTTTTATAATTCCTTTATTAAGGAATTTAGTTTATCCTCCTTAAGAGGATTGTGACACTTTGCACACACCTATTATGAATGTGGCATTCATAGAAATGGGAGTTACATATGCAACTCCTTTCTCATCTCTTTATAAGAGATTCTCCTCCTTCTTTCTTCTTTACTCTTATCACTTTGATGTTATTGTATTGAGCTATTTTGCTCCAACACTCTCTCTCTCTCTTCTCTAGGCATTTTCCTTCATTCATAATACTCACAAGGGGTTTTCTTTTCTTTCCCCTTATAAATCCTTGTCTCCATTGTTGAACCATCTTGGTGTATGCTCTTGGATTTTTCTTATCTCATGGTAACATTGTTTCACACTTAAGCTACTTGGATTGTTTCTCGTTCCTTGCTCAATCTTATCGTTTCTTACAGAAGCCTCAACCCTTTTAGGAGTTGTTATTACAAGTAAAAAAAGTATGCAAGATAAGCCCATTTCTCAAATATGAAATATACAATGATTTTCCTCAATACAAGAGATAAATACAAAAATCTCATACTGGTGCTGATATCTTCAATATCTAATTTGCCTTTGCTTCTCTTCACAAAAATGGGCATCTATTCATACTTCTCGGATCAAACATCAGAATTTTGTATGTCAAACCAATAGCTTATCAATGTCATAGACATATACAAACTTCACATTTCAAGTTCTATCCTTTATACCAAGTTAATGCAAAATAACATATAGTGTTATCCTTCATATTTTGCACACTTTCAAAAATACAAAATTAGCTCTTGTTGACTTAGGGTTAATATCTAGGATATCATCCCTAATTAGTCAAATAATTATTTTGGTAAAAAAAAATTCCTTAACCCAAAATATTTATTTCCTTATCTTTGCCATGTTTTGTCTACTCAAACACTATCTTTGTAAATCTAGAATATCTCTATCTATACTAATCATACAACATCACACACATGCATGTGCCATCTTGACATATTTTACTTACTATGCCATAGAGTGTACATGCCAAAAGTTCCTCTATGAGCTAAGTTAATCAAAATAGTCTCTATGCTAATAGATGAACTTTGTGATACTTAGACAATTTTCTAAGTCTTCAACCCAAAACTTTATCTTCAAGATCTACTCACTCAATCTTGATTATATGTTTCCAAAAATTAAAACTTTATAATATGTAACCTAGCCAAATTACCAACAATCTCCTCCTTTTGTTGTTGATGGGAACATATAGAAAATTTGACTAAGTCCCAAAACCAAAACTTCAAAACTTGTAACTTTTGTTACATGGCCATACAAAATTTACAAAAACTTGTGAATTATTATATTACTTATACCATCTTTACATAAGGATACTCCCCCTTTGACTATAATTTTACTTATAAGTTCCATATACAATTTTTTTTTTACTCTACTCCCCCTTACATATTACATTCCCTACATACAATTTTCCTCATTCACTACCCCTTTGACATTGTTGAAGTTGATGAAAGATCAACCCCATAGCTTCCAAGGATCATCTACATGCAAACACCTATCATAGAAAGAGAGAACCAAAAGTTATGAAGGCTGGAATTCCCAGATCCATAGATGAGACATTCTTATGAGGAAAAAAAGAGATTGCTATAATCAAAAGTGAACGAATAATTACAAAGAGACCAATCCTTATTGAAGGATATCAAAACCCTAATAGGTAAGTAACCTAGGTTGCATGATAATAATTGATGAAATAATTAATTATAATATGTCCAAAGTTTAGATTAAGTAAACTAGAGATAATAAGGTACTTAATAATTAAATCAATATGATTTAATTAATAAAAAAAAAAAATATTAGTCTAACAACCCCCTTAAGATAAACTTAGGGAGTAGCTAAAAACCTAAAAACTACTACTGAAATTAAAATTGGGTCCCAACAATAAGGCCTGATGAAGTACTTGAGAAAAACAAACTCTTTGAAAAGAGAAGAAATAAAGAAAACCTCATGTGAAAAACCCTACTCCAAAAAGAGGTGGAAATAATGTTGAAAAGAGCTAGTGAAGGACTAAGAAGCCTCCAAACTAGGGATTGTTTGAGAAGATAAGAACAAAAGATGATCATGAAGAACATTAATGAAGCATGAAGTTGTAAACACTATCAAATTGATGATCTAAAGAACTTGCATATAACATGACCAAGTAGAAAAGACTAAGTCTGAAGAGATGATTAATTGAAGATGGAAAGTATCTTCATGGCCTCCAAAAATAGGACTAAAAGAATGTATATATGGTAAATGATCCATCTCATTGAAATGCATAGGTATCCAATGTTGGAATTACAAATGGAAAACATATACTTCTAAGAAGGGGGTGGGAGAGTGGGGGCGGGGAGGGGCGGGAGGGGGGGGGTTGAATCAGAAGTACAAACTTCAGCTATTAAAACTTTCACCATTCATTAGATGCATGCAATATATGAATTGAAAATAACATGAAAAGTAACTGCAGTTAACACATGTAAGAAATTGAACACACACACACATTTAACACCAAATATGATTACCTAAAAAACCTCCCAAGATAAGGTAAAACTGGGGTGGAGATGACACCCACAAATCTTCACTACTGCAACAATAAAGTGTAGTGAATTAAGGTTACAATGATTTGACCATGAAACATGATCTACCCTGTGAAAGGCCTACCCTATTAAAGGCATACAAAGACTATTGAGTCCCACCTTGTCAGAGGATTTCAACACCCTATTAGAAGTGTGCCTGGCTAAAGGACTTAAGAACATTCACTTAGAATGTCACCTTATGAAAGGATTTACAATAGCCTATTAGGACTACTTTGCCTAGGAGATTTAACTAAAATCATTTGTAAGGATGTTTTTGCATAGATCTTGTGATTGGCTCTCATTGCCTGATTAAAGATTAAATCCATACATGTTCTTCTTGATCCTCTTTGATCTAATATAATAATTGTTGTATTCTTCTATTCTTTGTTCTCCCCCAACTGATTTTGCAATTCACTCTCACTACTAAGTCATCTTGAATGCTCTATAAACAAATTCAATCATTCACCACTTATTACCTCCTGTAACATGATGTCTTTCACTCTCCCAATTCATTTCTTTCTTCTAATTGTTGGGGCTTCATCTTCCTTATAAAGACATTCATGGCTTAGGGTTAGGTATGAATCTATGACTGAGATTCATTCTTTTTCAGCTTAATCCTTCCTATTTTCTAATTGGTTGCATGCAAACACATATGGATTCTACAAATAGATTCTTACTTATCTTTAAACAATCAAAATCTAACCTTATGTTAGCTTGAAAATGGTTTACATAGTTGTTTGTGCAATCACAAAAAAATATGTCCAATCTATGTTACTCGACACTTGAAGTTATTGATGCTCCACACATACTATAATTCTATTTCTAACTCAACATTTGAACTGCTTGACATGTACTATTCATTTGATACTTGAATCATTTGACATGGTCTATCTGCTTGGCACTTGAGTGACTCGGCACTCATTTCAACTTGGCACCATCTTGTATTTACATATTATAATTGGCATGTATTACTAGTTTGATATGAACTAAGTAAATGTTTTAAGTGTGTTGACACTCAATTGTTAAAACCAATATGAGATCAACAATCTCCCCCTTTGAAATGAATGTGAAAAACACTTAATAGTACATAATCAATTCTAATCTTCTCAAGTATAACATATTCACGACTTGGCTTATATAAAAACTCCAAAATTTTCAAAATTTTGCAATAACCTATATACCTCAAAATTTATAACCCCCCTGAGTTAATGTGCCTTTTTTGTATCAAAAATTTGTTCCCCATTCTGAGTAGGTTTGTCTTTGTTGACTAATACTCTTAGCCTTCAATGTATTTGGAAC
This sequence comes from Cupressus sempervirens, assembly GCA_028749045.1. NCBI lineage: Eukaryota > Viridiplantae > Streptophyta > Pinopsida > Cupressales > Cupressaceae > Cupressus > Cupressus sempervirens. Next base: position 440,965,574 of record CM053790.1, on the reverse strand, counting down.
TGATGCTCTATGGTTAGCTGATATCTGCTCTACTCTCTTTGTTTATTTTGTTTGCTCCCCCTTTCATTATTCTTCTTTTTATTTATTCGCTCCTTTCCTTATTTCTTTTTCTTTCTATCTTACTCTCCCCCTTTGGTTTATCTCTTATCTCCCGCTTACTCTTTTCTTTCTCTCCCCCTTTTTTTACACTTATGTCAAAAGGGTCTATAAACTTAGGGTTTATTTGTCCAAAAAGGATTTGTGGACTTCCATAATGATCTTCAAAGCTACATCCCATTTATCACATGCAACATCCAATGACTTGAGTTGGATTGCCAGCTCGGCTGCTAAGTGAACTAGTCCATTTGATGTAGAAAGATGAGGATCTTTCTTTAAATAAGTTTCTACATATCCTAGCTCTTTATGGAGTATTTCCATATATGGGGTGGGGGAAGCTTGAATGCTTGTCAACTTGGCTCTTGTATTAGCCTCTTCTATTGTTAATACGGCTAGTTGATTTTGTGATTGAATCAATGTGTGAAAATGCTTCTCACTCTGAGCTAGGTTTTGAGGTAGTTGCATATTTGATAAATTGAGATTTCCCTCTAGACTCAAAATTCTATGTCTTTTTTCTTGAGTGAAGAGTGTTGGGTCACATAGTTTAGTGTACAATAAGAAAATATTCTCCATCACCTTCTTCACATCTTCAACCTTTGCAGTTAGTGTAACTTGAGTAAGTTCAATCTCACTAGATATTTTCTCATTCAATTTACTCTAGAATTTCTTCTTTGACCACTCAATAAGTTTTTCACTTGTGTCACTATCTTCATTATTGACCTTTTCAACAATTTTTGACAATTGTTCTAATAGAGGCTTTGTTTCTTCAGGTGTAGGTAGGCTGAATGAATCTAAGAAGATTTCCCTGATGTCTTGTAATGCTTGCTTTTTCCTAAATTCCTTTCTAGGAACTTCTTTGTGCTTCTTATTTTCCAAAGCTTGTTGTAAGATACCTATTTCCTCTATAGTCATTGTTGCATAATCAAACTGAGGAATAATGATCTCTTCATCTAAAGTTACATCACCATAGTGAGTTACCTTGCCAACTTTTCTAGAGCATGAGCCTGGTGCTAAAATTTGCAATGGTACAACATGTATGCTCTATTTTTGAAGGATTTTTGTAGAAGTGCTTGATGTTGGTAATGTTAGCAATGCTTGAAGAGCTTCTTTCTCCTTTTCCTTTGGTGTATCCTTTCTCTCTTTAGAACTTCTTTGGTCAATCACAATGATTGGACTTGCACCTTGTGGTTGTGCTGCAAGTACAAATGTATCTATCTATCCTATTTTCTTTGTTGTTGTCTCCATTTCCTCTTCTTTGGTAGTCTATCCCTACTCAATTATGTCTTCTTTGACACTTGTGTCAACCTTGATAGATGTATCTTTAGTTGTTTGAATTAAGGGTTGAGCACTAGTAGTTGAAGGGATGGTAGAAGGTGGTTCTTGTGTATTCACCTTATCTCTTATGATGTCAGCTACTACCTTCTAAAGCTCATCTACATCGACCAATAGTGGATTTACACATAGTCTTGCTTGTAGTGTAGATTGGTCAAGAATCTTCTTCAGCTCTTCTACAATTAAAGGACTAATTAACAATTATGGTTTCTATAGGTATACTAGTGTCATGCAGAGGTCTCATACTTGGCATCTATGTGTCTTGCACACTCGATTCTTCCTGTTGCTCTTTACTTGTAGCCATTTCTTCATCTTTTGTTTGTATCTCCTCCTTAGTATTATCCTTTTCTTTATCATCCTCCTTGTCATCATTATCATCTCCATTATTTTTACCCTCAAAGGAATCTTCTTCTCCTTGTTTGATAGTTGTCAATCCATAAATCAATTTACACATTTGAGTGGATTTATTTACAACATCTTCAATATTTTTTTGAAGAATGTTGAATGCCCTATATTTTGGTGCAAACTTTCCACCATATTTCTTGTTGGCCTTGATAATCTACCCTTTTGACAATTCTGACATTACCTGGGCTAATGTGGATTCTCTAATTTGTTTCTCTAGGTTTAAACAATAATGCCATTTATTTTCAACAATAGTATATAATTCTTTTGGTATGGTATTATCTAATTTGAGTGGGATGTTCTTGAATTTAGACATCATTTCATATATTGATTCTTCAATCAAATTTTGCTCATCTCTACCAAGGTTTTCAAAATTAATGCTTTTTAAACTAGAAAAATTTGCATTGTTTCTAACATTTTCACAGATTTTTTCAAGATTAGATTTTGGTGGATGACTTAACACTCTAAATTGGCTTTTATCCTCTGATTCTATTCTCTCATCATCGTGTTTTGATTGTGCAATGTATTTCCTTCTTTGTTTCTTCTATTCTAGGCCTTCTTGTTTTGTAGCCTTGGCCTTTTCTTTGGTTTCTTCTTTTGCCTTTTGTGTGGTGGCCCGTGTGCTTACCTTGGTTGTTGGTGTTGTTGGCTTTGCTAGGCTTGGCTTAGTAATCTTCTTTGCCTTTATCTTTGCCATAGCTATGACTTGGCCTTTCTCTTCTTAGGTACTGCTTGTACTGGTGCTTCCTTGGTGTCTTCTTCCTTGGAACCTTCTTCCTCTTCTTCATCCTTATCTTCTCCCAATCCTTGAGTTAATGTAAGAGGTTCTTGAGCTTGTTCCTATTCTTCCTCTTCATCCTCTTCATCTTCTTCTTCTTCTTCACTTGTTCCTTCACTAAATTTGGCCTTTATCTTCTTCACTAATTTGTCTTTCTTCTTCAATGTGGAGGTAATCTTTAATTCCATCTCAACTTTGGACTTCATGAAATCATAATTTCCAAAAATTTTGGCTGATTTATCAACTTCTTCAGCAAGAAGTGCAGTGATGGCAGTTGAGGCTTCATCAACATTAATCTCATATTGAGGGTCTTAGCCATCTTACCCTAGGTATGTCAGCCTATACATATGTATAATCAATATCAACAAGAAAGCATATGTCATTGTAATATTTTTCAACCAAAGAAACTGGTATTCTCATCCTCTATTTCATTAACTTCTTGAAGTCTTCAAAATAGCTAGTCATGATAGTCTCAAAGTTTTCTCCCATTTGTTCAATATACTTATTAACTTGAATTGCAATTAATTTGTTTTTCTTCCAACTCACCTTGACAATAGATGGAAATGTATTTTGAACATAGAAAAATATGCAAATTAAGATTGATCCAAACTTACACAGTGTACTCTTGGTTTTTCTAATAGCACCTAGGTTCTCCATTATTTGTTGAAATTGTAGTTCAGCTAGATCATAGGTATGATCCCTCTTCACAATTTTGTAGCCCACATCTACTACAATGCAAGGTACACTATTCAATCTACTTGATTGATAAAATTTATGAGAAATTACCCTTATGGAAAAGTTAAGTAGTGGATCTATGATGGTATCAATAGTCATTCCACATTTGTTCCATTTTTCTCTTGTGTTTTTCTCAATAACCTCCTTTGAGTCACTTTGCAGAGTCTTCGACCAAACTAGGATTGGAAAACTAGTCACCCTATGAACTATTCTCTTTGAAATTTTGATGGGACCATCTTCTAGCCATAAGCATTCATTATTTATTCTGCTCAACATTATCTTGTTCCATTCTATTTTGAACACCATGGGAAAGTCTAGGGCACAGGTCAAACCCTTCCTTTCAACAATCTTAAATTCTTCTTTCAAAATGTCATTTTCACACAACATGTCATAGGCTTACCTTATTTCCATGTCTCCTATTCCTCCTATCTTGTAGTTGGAGCATTTTTTGACATCTTGGACCATTATAAATTTTGGGGGAATCATGGAAAGTGTGCTTGATGGGTCTTTTTTGTATGCAACATCTAGAATTGCTCTAAAATATGGTTGCTTCACTTCATTGCTAAGTAATTGAACATTTAAAACTTCTTGAGCCTCTACATTCCTTGAACTAGATGCCATTTGACAAACTAGGGTTTATATAAATTTCAAACCGTGTGGCTCAGCTTATGAAGAATACCTTGGAGACTCAAAGAATTAGTGTTGGATCATCACTGGAATATGTGTAAATGCTTCAAACTTGGTTTTTGAGTCACCTGCTGCTCTCCTTGTATTTTCTCAAATTTGAAATGACAAAAAATGAGTGAAAATTGACCTTATAGCCTTCAAAATTCTACATTTAATGCTTAATGCTTGTACAGCTGTAAACTTGGTATCAACATGATTTCTATTTCACTTGACATCTACTAACATGACCATCACTCAGTAGCTACTATAGGCTCAACATCAACTAGCTAATCTGGCAGCTCAACACTGACTAGTGTTTTACTCGACATACATAGGGAACTTTTCATGCTTGGTAACAAAATGAAAACTTTGAAGATTTAACTTGAATTTTCACAACACCTTGCATCTTTATTCATGCTTATCCATACTTTTTAGTGCTATTTTCTTTTGGAAATGATGTATAATATAATACTTTTAGTATTAGTCCCATATACCTCTTGTTTGAAGCCTTCATTATTTATTCTGCTCAACACTATCTTGTTCCATTCTATTTTGAACACCATGGGAAAGTCTAAGGCACAGTTCAAACCCTTCCTTTCAACAATCTTAAATTCTTCTTTGAAAATGTCATTTTCACAAAACATGTCATAGGCTTACCTTATTTCCATGTCTCCTATTCCTCCTATCTTGTAGTTGGAGCATTTTTTGACATCTTGGACCATTATAAATTTTGGGGGAATCATGGAAAGTGTGCTTGATGGGTCTTGTTTGTATGCAACATCTAGAATTGCTCTAAAATATGGTTGCTTCACTTCATTGCTAAGTAATTGAACATTTAAAACTTCTTAACCCTCTACATTCCTTGAACTAGATGCCATTTGACAAACTAGGGTTTATATAAATTTTAAACTGCGTGACTCAGCTTATGAAGAATATCTTGGAAATTCAAAGAATTAGTGTTGGATCATCACTGGAATATGTGTAAATGCTTCAAACTTGGTTTTTGAGTCACCTACTTCTCTCATTGTATTTTCTCAAATTTGAAATGATAAAAAATGAGCGAAAATTGACCTTATAGCCTTCAAAATTCTACATTTAATGCTTAATGCTTATACATTTGTAAACTTGGTATCAACATGATTTCTATTTCACTTGACATCTACTAACATGACCATCACTCAGTAGCTACTATAGGCTCAACATCAACTAGCTAATCTGGCAGCTCAACACTAACTAGTGTTTTACTTGACATACATAGGGAACTTTTCATGCTTGGCAACAACATGAAAACTTTGAAGATTTAACATGAATTTTCAAAACACCTTGCATCTTTATTCATGCTTATCCATGATTTTTAGTGCTATTTTCTTTTGGGAATGATGTATAATATAATACTTTTAGTATTAGTCCCATATACCTCTTGTTTGCTTAGTTTGATGAGGTGAGACCACTTAACCCATTGGGTGAAGTGATCCCCTCTCCATTTGATGTACTACAACCATTTTTTTCTTTCATCCCTTACTCATCTCATTCTTGATGTGTTCAATATCTACCTTGCCTTTGCCTTTATCAAATTCACAACTTGGTGCCTTGGACCTATTAGATAATGTATATTGATATGACCAATCTTCAAACAGCTAAAACATGTAGTTTGACTCAACCACCTCTTATAATTACCACTAAAGTGAGTCTTAATGTAGTTTTTAGGTACATTTCCATATTCTTGACAATCATGATAGCTATACCTTGTATTGTAATCCTAGTTATAAGAATTTCCATAGCTGCTTACCTTTTTTAGCTTACTTGATGGCCATGTGGACTTGGATCTGCATTCAAAGGCTCTATGTCCATACTTCTGATAGTTGTAGCAATATCCTTCAAATTTTGGTGCATGCATGGTTCTATTTCTACATTCATGTGCCTGATGACCTTGTTTATTGCACTTATGATAGTGGATCATGTTCTTAGGCTTAACATTCTTATTTTTATTCTTGCTTCTACACACATTAGTAGTATGCCCTATCTTTCCACAATTATGACAAGTAGGTTTGGAATTCTTACCTTTGTTGTTCCTTGCCTCAACAACTTTGGATAATTTTCCTTCTTCAATGCTTTTGTAGCCCAATCCTAATGTATCTTTATTAGATCTAGGGGATTTCAATAATTTCTCAATGTACTTGATGGCTTCATTTGGCTTGTTGAAACTTTCAACAAATTCCTCCTCTTTTTAGGTCATTCTTTAGTTGTTCATTCTATAAATTTAATGTAGTCATCTCAATGTCCTTGATAGTCAACTCATGATGAGCATTCATCATTTGGCTCAAAAGATCCAATTGCATGTTTGAGATCATGGATAGCTCTGTTGACTTTTCTTCCAATCTATTTGCCAAAATTCTTTTGTCTTCTTCAATCATGGCCTTATCTTCTATAGATTTCTTCTTTTGTTCAGTCACTTCACATAGCAGTATAGCTTGTGATTCTTGCTCCAACTTGAGATTTCTAATTTCTTTAGCTTATGCTTTGTTCTTCTCCATTAGGTCTGCAATTACTGCATCAAATTTTCTGGAATTACCATCTGCAAATAGCTTTGTGGTGTCAATCTCTTTGTATTGTGTGTCATTTTTTGCTATGGCAATAGCTTTCCTTTCTTTCAAGGAACTCTTCAAAGCATCTCTGGCTTCATTCAGTTGATGTAGTATAAGATGTATTTTGATCTCCTAGTTTTAAATGGTCTTTCTCAATTTGTAGACTTCCATTTCAAGATCTTTCCTCTAAGCTACAAAGCTTCTTCTTCTAAGAACTTAGCCCTAATGCCAATTATTGGAATTACACATGGAAAACATATACTTCTGAGAGGGGGGGTGAATCAGAAGTACATACTTCAGCTATTAAAACTTTCACCATTCATTAGATGCATGTAATATATGAACTAAAAATAACATGAAAAGTAAATGCATCTAAAACATGTAAGCAATTGAACACACACACTTAACACCAAATATGATTACCTAGAAACCCTCCAAAGAGAAGGTAAAACTAGGGTGGGGATGACACCCACAAATCTTCGCTACTATAGCAATAAAGTGTAGCTAATTAAGGTTACAATGGTTTAACCATGAAACATGATCTGCCTTGTGAAAGGCCTGCCTTATTAAAGGCTTACAAAGACTGTTAAGTCCCACCTTGTTAGAGGATTTCACCACCCTATTAGAAGTGTACCTAGCTAAAGGAATTTAGAACATCCACTTGGAATGTCACCTTGTTAAAAGATTTACAATAGCCTATTAGGACTACTCCACCTAAAAGATTTAACTAAAATCACCTGTTATGATGTTTCAACATAGATCTTGTGATTAGCTTTGGTTTCCTGATTAAAGATCAAATCCGTATAGTGTCCTTCTTGATCCTCATTGATCTGATATAACAATTTCTATATCCTTCTATTCTTTGTTCTCCTCCAACTAATTTTGCAATTCACTCTCACTACTAAGTCACCTTGAATGCTATATAAATAAATTCAACCATTCACCCCTTGTTACCTCCTCTAACATGATTTATTTCACTCTCTTGATTCATTTCTCACTTCTAATTGTTGGGGCTTCATCTTCCTTATAAATACATTGGTGTCTTAGGATTAGGTATGAATCTATGACTAAGATTCATTCTTTTTGCCACTTAATCCTTCCTATTTTTTGATTGGCTGCATGCAAATGCATAGGGATTCTACAAATAGATCCGTCCTTATCTTTAAAGAATTGAAATCTAGCCTTATGTCAGCTTAAAAATGGTTTACATAGTTGTTTGTGCAATCACAAACAAATATGTCCAATCTGTGTTACTCAGCACTTGAAGTTACTAATGCTCAACACATACTATAATTCTATTTTTGACTCGGCATCTAAACTGCTGGGCATCTACTATTCACTCAACACTTGAATCACTTGGCATGGTCTATCTTCTTGGCACATGAGTGACTTGGCATAGTCTTGTATTTACATATTATACCCAACATGCATTACTAGTTTGGCATGAACTATGTTAATGTCTTAAGTGTGTTTACACTCAATTGTCAAAAACCAATCTGAGACCAACATCCAGCTACTACAATCGCCTAGTACATAAAATCAAATACTATATACATAGAACACTCCATTAGAACCAAAAATAAATAGAACCAACATAACCCTCCTATAATGTTGAGAGGTAAGACATGAACACTAAAACTGAGTGAAATATCTCCTACAAAAAGTAGAACTAGGAACATTGAGAGTGCACAAGAAGTACAAACACCTACAATGAAACATCATTGACACATCATGAGGCTAATGTTGTGAAAGGAAAACTCAATTGACAAAGAAAGATAGAAAATATGACCAACATGAAATCCCTAAGACAATTTATAATGTAGTGTAAGTACAACAAAAAAATAAAGATGTGCAAGATTCTGAAATATAATAGAGTGACACTTTATCTCAATGTGTTTGCAAAAATACTACAAAAGGATGTCAAAAAAGATCAAAAGATGCATAAGGATTATACAAGAGATAGTAAAATTGATGAAAAATCATCTGAAGCAACGAAATTGATCTTTAGACCTAAAACAACCAAGATATCCACCAGAGTGCAAAAAGGTAAAAAACTAAATAGGATGTGACTAAAGTAGAATGTAGCAAATAGAATGTCTCAAGACATGTCTCCTAGAGTGCAAAATAGAACCTCTAACTTTCACTACATAAAATGGAAACTAAACAACATCAAAAGTCTAAATAAACTACACCATCACAATGAGCTCAAGTTTAGCATTCCGATGGTATCTCATTTGTGAAAACTAGAGTCCAGATGAGAAAGTTATGGGCAAAAAACCATAGGTAGGTCAAAAAAGAGTTGAAAGGGAAAATTAAAAAATCATCACCTCGGGGAGCATGCTCAACAATAACTGAAATTACCTCAGGAAGCATGCCCACAAGTACCAAAAATTACATCAAGAAGTGTGCCAATTTGTACCAAAAACTATCTCGAGAACCATGTAGATTTCATACCAAAATCACCTTAGGAAGTGGGCTAGTTCCATACAAAAATTGCATTGGGAAGTGTGTCAATTTTGCACCAAAAATTGTCTTGATTTCTATGCTGAAAATTCTCAATTTTTGTACCAAATAGCATCAATTTTCGTGCAAAAAATCTCAATTTTTGTGCCAAAAACTATGATTTCCATACCAAAAATCTTGATTTCTATACGAATAACTCATAAAATCATCACCTTGGGAAATGTGCCCAATCTAAAAGTAATTAATTTTTTCCCTAGATTCCAACTATGTCCAAAGTAGACAAATTTTATATGAAAATAGGAATTTTTGGGTGCTCTTAGCTCTATGACAAGGTCTATTTGGGCTCAAAGTGCACCAAAAAAGGTGATCCCCTAGATCCAATACAAAAAAACTTTAAAAAATGAAATTATTTGAAAGAAAAAGCATAGATCTAAAACCCAATCTAAATCTCTAATAAATAGAATAGGGGCACAAAGATATGGGGCTCTAATACCATGTTGAAGTTGATGAAAGATCAACCCCATAGCTCCCAAGAATCACCTACATGCAAATACCTATCATAGAAAGAGAGAAGCAAAAGCTCTAGAGGCTAGAATTCCCAGATCCATAGATAAGAAATTCTTGATGAGCAAAAAGAGAGATTGCAATAACCAAAATGAATAAATAATTAGAAAGAGATCAATCCTTATAAAATGAAATCAAAACTGTAATAGGTAACTAACCTAGGTTCTGTGATAATAATTAACAAAATAATTAATTATTATATGCCCAAACTTTAGCTTAAGTAAACTAGAGATAATAAGTGACTCAATAATTAAATCAATAAGATTTAATTAAGAAGAAAATCTTTATTACATTAATAGAAATCAATGATAAAGGTGGTTTCAAAACTTATATATAAAACAAAAAATTTGAACTTCTACCTTTGATATTGTTGAGTGGATATCTTTGTGAAGCAATATGAAAAGCTCTTCAAAAAAGAAAGTTCCTTGTCAGATTTGTCCTTTACTACATTATATATGTTGGTTACTGCACATAGCCCATACAATGCAATCTCTATTGCATTCAGATATTTGTATGCAAACTTTTCATATGATGTCTTAGGTGAAATGAATTCATCCAATAGCCTCTACACATAGTCAATTTGTAAAGTAAGGCTCTTTCTTAATATTCAAAATATTTTTGATACTCTTTCCTTTTTCAGCTCTAATAATTTGATGTCATCATGAGTTTTTCTATCTCTTCTTTCTAAGTCCATGATTTGTACATTAGGACTTTGTACCTCAATAAAAAGGATCTTCAGTTCTATCAATTTATTGTTAGCTTATCTAAAATAGCTTTAACAAATTCATGTGACAAAATACATCTACCATATAAATATTTTGCTTCAGTCAAGTATCTCCTTAATTCCTTGATGCATACATCAAGACCTTTTAAATATTCTCTAATGTTCTCACAAACTTTTCTGAACATCTCAGCATCATGAATGGTTTAGGCCTTTGTGGCTATAATTTATGATAACCATGTGAATTCAATATCAAAAACTTGATTACTTATTTTTCTCTATCCCATGGTTTTGATTTAGTCACTTTCTCTAATATGATGCTTTGTAGTTTATCTATCACTTCCATCAATGAGCTTTGAAGACTATTTACCCTTTTTTTTTCTTAATGATTTACCTTAGCGATGATAGCAATTTAACTTGACCTTCATCATCATTATCTCTAGATAATGTGGCTAGAATTGATTCTAATGGTGACTTAGAAGAACTAGGTGTATTTGTACTTCTCATAGAAATGACCAGTAAGCTTTCATCCTCATGGTGGGAAACAACCTTGTTAACCTCAATTTGAGTGTGTTTCAGCTGGGGTACAATCAAAGATATTTCATGGGTAATCACCTTCTACTTTCCTTACAAATTTTGATCCAAAGTGGCAAAATCATCATTCTTTTCATGCTCTTCCTTCCTTCCTTCTACTTCTTCATCTTTCTTTTCCTTTTTTTATTTTCTTCTTCTTTCTTCTTCCTTTCTTCTTCTCTCATTTTCCTTTCTTCTTTCTCATTTTCTTCTCTTTTCTTCTTCTCTTTTCACCCTTTGTTCTACTCTCTTCTTCTTATCTATTTCTTTCTTATTCTTTTATTCTTCTCTCTTCCTCCTTTCTTCTTCTTTATCTTTAGAGCTTGTATAATTCACCAAATTTTCAATAATGGAGGGTCCAAAATCCTTAAAATGATCTTCTATAGTGTCTAGATTGATGCTTGTACTATCTATTTTCATAGAATTAGTGCTATTTTCACTTGTGGCATCTCTAATGATTCTGCTACCTATTTCATTTTTTAATCCTTTACAGTTGATGTTGTTGTTGTTGATTTAGGCATTGGTTTATCTTGTATCTCTATTATAGAAATCACCCCCCATCTATTTGCTCTCTTTTTCCTTGCTTGGTTGTACTAAAATCAAATCTTTCATAATGACTTCTTCAATTTCGTTATTGATTTCTTTGTAGTTTCCTCCCATTATTAATATTTTTGTTTTCTTATTTCTTAGTAAGAGCTCAATTATCTTCACAATTCTTCCAAGATGCTCATCATCTTCTACTTCACATAATTTTCTTATCAAGTTCTCTTTTATTTTATTGTCGTCTTCAACAACTCTTTTCTTTTTGTTTACTAACCTCTCATAAATATCTTTTGGGATATGTCCTTGTATGTCTTCAAATATTTTATTAGATATTATCATGTGCCTAATGACTATATTTTCTAGCTAAATATTATCTATACCAATGTAGAAATGGTAGTACCTATTCAATTGAACAAAAATCCCAATAGTAATTATTACACAATTGATTTTCTCAATTCTTGTTTTCCATTTCTTCTTGTCTTCAGTAAGGGTTTTTGATTCTTCTTTTTCCTTTAGAGTCATTATTTATGTTGCTTCTATTTCTTCCTTTTCTAATTCTTTAGATTATGACTCAATGACTTGTGCTTTCCTTTTCTTATTTCCTTGATATGTGACGAGTGCCTTTCTCCTTTTGTCTGGTCCACTGGCCAAATCATTTGTTCTCTTATGTCTAGGTAGTTCAACTGATTCATGTTTTGCTTCTGCAAATATTGTAGACCTTCTGGTAGTAGGTGAGATAACTGACTGCACTTTAATAATGTTGACATCTTCTTCTTTACTCTAAACTGGTGGCATAACTAGTAGTTAAAAGGGTGCAAGTGTTGCATAAGGTGTTAATGGAGTCTGTACAAATGATACTACAACTATCACTCCTTCTATTGCACTTCCAACGGCTAATAGCTTGGTAGTTAGAATTTATGTCTGCACACTTACTTTCATCTTTGCTTCTATTCCCATGGATTCTCTAAATTCTTCTATGCTCATTCCATTTTCCTTCAATAAAATACCAATCTTCTTGTCGACCTTCTTCTTTATGTCCTTACTATACAATTGAGTATCTACTACTTTAACTTTTTCCTCATAGGTTTCCCATCTAGGACACTCCTTATCCTTTTCAGATTCTAAAATAATCTTTGCATATCCTTCAATCAGCTCCTTTGTCATCTCATATCCCATAGGATCAATAAAATTAACTTTGGGTTCTATTGCCTCCATACAAGTTACATTAGTTTCTACCATAAAATAAATTTCATCCTTGTATTTCTCAACTAATGATGGTGTTATTCTAAACCTTTATTTCATTTCAACTTGAAAGCTCTTAATCATTCTTGTTATATCCTATGCCATTTTGTCCTCTGATTATTTTCTATAATAATAAGTAACTAGATCCATTGTGCAATTTTTGGAGTTCCAATCATAACTTGGCATTCTAGGAAACTTTTCTATTACTTGGAAAAATAAATGTGTCAATAGGGATTCAAACTTGAAAGTTGCATTCTTTGTTTTCTTAATTTTGTCAATGTTGTCTAGAACTTTTTGCTTTAGAATCTCACACATATTTACTTTCTCCATTTCTATTGTCATCATATAGGCTATATGGATAAATCCAAAAGGTATAGAGTTCAATCTTGAACTTTAACTCATCTTGTATCCAATTAATTTACTAACAAGTCTAACATCAACTTCCTTAATCAGATCCAATTTCATGTTCCTTCCATCAAATTTTATTTTCAAATTGGTCTCTCATAATTTCTTATCATTTTTTACATTCACAAGGTTACTTCCTTTATTGCACAATCTAGTTAACTTGTGAATCATGTCATTATCAATCATGAATGGTATGTCTCCTACCTAGAACCTATCCTCATGTATGCAGCTCAGAATAATCTTTGTCCATTTCTAATTTTCAAATTATGTAAAGAATATTTTCCTGGTGATGTTTAAGTTTTCTAAATTTTGAAATCCTTTTCTAAATGTCAAATCATTGTTTTATACCAAGTTATGGTCTTCATGGATGTCATCATCTCCTATTGATTCAAACTTACAGTGAATGTACACATAAATGTCATCTATGTGTAAAATCTTATTTGGCACTTGCAAGAATGCACCCGATGGGTCATCTTCCAATGAAATGTATGGAAGTTTCTTAAATTTTTACCCAAGTCTCTCACTCACATCACAAATAGTTGGTTTTTCCAGTTATTTCAATTAAAACTGCACAAGTGATAAATTATCTTAAAATCACAAAACTAGGGCTTGTTGAATTCACTTTCAAATATGATTTAGACACTTTAACTTTTCTCTTTAATTTTCTCCAAATGATACCCAAAAATATGATTTGGATCCTTAAATCACTTCTAATTAACCTTTTCATTAATTCTGCAAGTATACAAGTGATGCAAAGTTATTTCTATTCATTAGTGAACTTCTTTTGCTTCATGCACTCCCATATAAACTCAAAATTTCATGAGATCTAAACCATAGCTTCCTTCCACCCTTTCCTACCTCAAATTATCTTTGTAAGTCTTAGTTCCTACTCTAAAGTTTTCAATACCAATCTGATGCTAATTTAGTCATGTTAATTGATGAAATGATATGTGAGGCCTCGCCCTGACCCATTGTAGCATAGTTGATACATTATTATTTTGATACTCATGACTCGATATGTCAGGACATTATTTGATGCACTGAACATTATTATGCTATTTTATGATGTGTGATGCCTTACTTTTAGATATTTTATTTCATCATTTAATGCTTTATGAACATGTATAATGATGAAGTAAATGAATGCAGAACTAACACTCTAATTATGCAATTTTTTTTAAATGGTCAAAATATGAGCAGAATAAGATGAACATAGATTATTAGAAAAATGGATGTTTTTAATTTAAAATTTTTTCCTAATACATAATTTACATATATGCATGTCATTTCTTGAGCTACTAATGTGTGCAATGAGTGTGCAGGATAGTTAGCCAAGAAATCTAGTGGAAAGACAGAACTGAACCCCTTGCTAATTTGTGCTACTTTGCATTGTCTTTCCTTGAAGGTTGTTATTGGGTCTTACTATTCTCCTAGCTTTTGTTTGGTTTCTATTAAGTCTTTAAGGGCTAAAAATATTAAATTTAAGTACCTCAGGGGTAAGGGTATGGGTTGGGAGTACTTTTCACCCCCTTAGCCTTTTTGGTTGACTTTTAGGGTCACTCAAAAACCCTACTTTTGGTTGATTATGAAAATTGATTAGTCTCCTTCATGAGTTGGTGACTCAAAATCCACCTTGGGGTTACCTAAAGTCAAGTTGAGTTAGGATCATATTTAGAGGCATTTTGGAGAAGTTTTGGGGTTGTTACCCAATCTCTAGTTTTAGAGAGAAGTTTGAAGATTGAAGGAAGGGAAGGAAAAGCTCTTCTCAACTTGTCATTTTACCATAACTTTTTGTGAAGGTAGGGTTCTTCACTCTTGGATCATGTTCTTCATATTGTTCATGCTTTGATTCATGCATAAGGCATTGTGTTGTTCTTTGTATTGCTTATATGTGTGTTGAGGTTGTTTGGGAGGGATCCTAACTTGTTCTTGGATGTCATTCTTATGCTTTGCTTTGAAAATTTGAGGGGATTTCATGGGGCTTGTTTTGGCATTACTCACCCTTGGATAGGGAAGAAGTGGCCATGTATGGGGAAAGGGCCTTAGTTGGACCTCAATAGTTTAGAGTCTCCTCTCATGGTGAGAAGAGGGAAAGAGGGTAGGGTGTATGGGCCCCTACTTGTCATCACATACCTTGTATGAAAATTTGAATTCTTGAAGAAGGGAAGGAATGAAAAACCCTTGTTATATTGGCCTTGAAAGGGCATTTGTAGAAGAATGGAAGTTCTTGAGTTTTAGCCCCGAAAGGGCTATGTTATGGTATTGTGATTGATGTCTCCTGTTGAGAAAATCCACCTCCCCCATAGTTTGGTTCAATGTTGAACCTATTGTGCAAAATTGGGATGTTTTTTTACCTCTAGGTCAGTTCTTGTCTTCCCCATGATTCCCTTGATGCATTGAAGATATTGGAAAGGATCTCTTGTGAAGAACCTAGAAGTGATTTCATTTGAATTGTAACATAATGTAAAAATGTATTTAAGTTTTGATGTATTTGCAAGGATGTCGGGTTTTGTTACTGGTTCTTTCCCAATGGAGCCTTGAACTAGGTTGATTAATAGAGAGAAAAGATTGAGAAAACCTCCTTACATTGTATCTTATGTTATTTCAATTCATGTATAGGTGTGTGAAAAAAAAATAGATTAAATGATGCGGTTTTTTTTTTGAAATTATGCAATCTTCAAGTTTCAATTATGTTAAGGAAAAGAAATTCTGTTATGTTGAAATTTCAATCCAATTTCATATGTATTAGGAGATACACTAAATCTCTCATTGTTGATAAAATGAATTGTTCAACCATCTTGTTAAACTATGCAAATGGTAAATCCAAATTGATAAGAAAAAAAAAAAATACACCTCTTATAAAATTAGTTTGCAAAACAAAAGTTGACACTTAGAAAAAAAATGGCTTCACAAAAAAAAATACACCCCCAAGAGAAAAATTGCTCTCTGGAATTTGTATGAGAAGGCCAATTTAATTCATTGGAGCAACAGAGAATATTCTCATTTTATTCTTTAAAATTTTATTACCAAATTCTTTAAATATATAAAGAAGGTTTTGTTCAAAACAAATAAATAATGCAATATATATATATATATCCTAAAACTCACCTAATAAACTTTTAACCATTATTACCTTTCCCTTCTCCTAAATCTCCACATAAACCCATTATATCTATTCCATGATTCGATGACCCTAGCGCATAGTACCTGGTCGCGGGTCGCTTCATGCTTCAAAAGGAGAAGTGTTTTTTTTTTTAAATTTTAAAACCATGCCATATGTTAAACCTACCTTGGCCTTGGATCACGTGATTAGGTAGCAAATTTAATGTAGGGGAGGGCAACATGTCTAGTGAAACGTTTAGGAAAAAAATAAAAAAAAATAAAACAAAGCTTATACCTACCTTCTTAATGGTAGGAGGACATTCTTCCCATACCACCCCTTCCTAGAGCATTTTTTTTTGTTTTGGAGCTCTACCATGTGCAGGACAAGGGAGAGGTCGACCTGCCAGCGGGTATACTTTGGCAGCGCTGGGACAACCCTCTAGCCTTGGGCCACCTGGGCATCATCACTGCCAGTAGGCGCATTTAAGCGCATGGGGGGGGGGGGGGGGGGGGGAGGGAGTGTTGTGGGTAGCATTAGGGGGTTAGGGGTAGTTCATGGTTATATTTTGTTTGTTTATTTTTATTTTTATTAAATGTAGTTAGTTATGTACTAATGTTAGTTGTTTTGTTTGTTAAAAGTTTAAATTAGGATTAGTTTTAAACTTAAGTTGTTATTAGTTTAAGTTAGTATGTTTTAGTTTATGTTATTAGTATAAGTTAGTTGTTTTTAGTTATGCTATTGATTTGAGTAAGTTTATTTTTTTTAGTTTATGTTATTAAATTAAGTTAGTTGTTTTTTTTGTGTTATGCTATTAATTTAAGTTGGTTTGAATTAAGCTAGTTTAAATTTTTGAGTTACTAAAAATTAAATTTGGTATGTGGATTATTATAATGCTTGTTCAATTTTGGAAGTTGTATGTAGGTATAGCTAGAGATGTTTTCTTTACATAAGTATTATTAAATGTTAGGTTGTAATAAATATTAGGTTTACAATGAATGATTAGTAAAAGTTTGATTTATGTAAAATCAGTTTTATTTGATAAGAAAGTTAATTATCATGTTTTAGTATACGAATTATCATAGCATAATTTAGTTTAGATTTTAGTTAATTTAATTTTAACTATATTAGTATTATTATTGAATAGATCATAAATTTAAATGTATTCAGTTTTAGAATGCATCATCCAAGCAGTTAGTGTTGGATTGAGTCAAATGTTCATCTTGATCAAAGTTTATTGAAGAGATTAGTTAGTTCATTAGAAGGTTAGCAATTACATTGCTCTTAAATAAAATGTACTAGAACAAAGATTTTGTAATTAAGTGAAAGAGGTTATTTTAGTTAAAGTGTTATCCTAACTTATTCGAACAAATTAGTTTTATAATAGTTGAGTATTCAAATTAATAATTAAGTTTAATTATAAAAAAAAATAAAAAATTCACGTGTATTTTGCCCTATATTTTGGGCATGACATGATATACTTAATTAGATTGTGATTGGTTGAAGAATATAATTGACTTCAATCTATTAAAAAATGCTTCACTTGACTGACTTTACAATACAACATATAAAATTGTTGGCCCCTTATCTTTAACAAATGATTCATAAAGGTTTCTCTCAAGATCTTTCACATTTTCTCTTTGACTATTACTATTATTCTCATTCCTTCTCTTTTTGTTCATATTCCTTCTAGGATTTGGGTTTCTCATGTTATTTCTCATGTTGTTAGGCATCCTCATATTGTTCATCCTACAATATCTTGATGTGTGTCCCATGTTGTTATAAGTCTGACAGACTATAACATTGTTTTCATATCAAGGCCTTGACCTATTAATTTGTGCTCTACAATCTCTAGTTATATTGCCAAAGTTGCACTTATAAAACATGATGCCATTATTTATAACATTGGTTCCTCCAATAGGTCTATTACATATAGGGTTATTTCCTCTAAATGTTTTATGTTTGTCATTATTGAATCTAGGTTTCTTGCATTTAATAGCTCTATGACCAAAACCATGAAAATTATAACAATAACTAGAAAGGGGCTTGAATGAGTTAAACATATGAAAAAATTCATTGCATGCATAACATCTTCCTTTGAATTCATTTTTCACTTCTTTGGGTGATTCATCTTGTTCAAGTTTCTTAGGTGCATCTTTAGATTTATTAGACTCAACCTTGTTCCAATTTTCTTCTTTGTTCTTAGTTTGTTGGATTACAAGATCTGGTTCTTTAGTATCATTAGTCTTCTTGGATGATATTTTTTCAAGGTATCCAAGACCAGTATTATTATAAGAGAGCCTCTATGTAAAGATCTATTCATCAATCTTCTTAGTTTTGGAGTATAACTTCTCAAGATGTAGCTTAGATTGAGTTAATTCTCCTTTCATAATTGTATTATACTTCTCAAGTTTTGCATACTATAAGTTTTTAGTCTAAAGCTTAGATATCATGATGGTAAGGTTAGATTTCAGATCTACATTTTTAGATTTCAAATCTGACTCAATTTTATTGTCATCAACCTTCAAGCTCAACTTTAGATTTGTAATCTTCAGCTCATGCTTCAGGATCTCATTCTCTTTCCTCAGTCTTGAAACTTCATCATTTTCCTTGATTTAATCTTTAGGCTCTTTCTTGGACTTAATATAATCTATCTCATCTTTCAACTTCTCGATGTAGTCTTTTGCATTTGTATACTTGTCTTTAAATGTATCTTTGCCTTCAACAAGTATGTTAATTTTCTTAAGAGCTTCTTCAAGATTCTTCCACAGCTGATCCATATCCATAGAGATCTAAGTAACTAGTCTTTAATACCATTTGTTAGAAATAAGAAATACTAAGAGGGGGGGGTGAATCAATATTTCAAAACTTTTTCCCAATTATGGATATCATTAGTAAACTTATAACTTGCATGTGAAAGTAAACTAATTATGATGAACAATAAACATGACCATAAAATAATTTAACACAACACCATATTTTTCTAATTAGGGAAATTTGGGCTAAGGGAAAACCCCGATGGGTATGGTACCCACAAAATGATCCACTAATCAAAAGTATCTTGTGACCGATATTGACCTTGTTAGCAGTCTATTATATCTATATAGTGTCTCGGCCCTTGTTAGAGGACTAGGCCTTGTTAGAAGCGTCAATCTTGTTAGGAGTTGTTATTACAATTACACTAAGTATGCAAGATGGGCCCACTTCTCAAACATGCAATATAAAATGATGTTACTCAATGAAATATATAAATACAAAAACCTATTACTACTACTTATATCTTCAATATCTAATTTTCCTTTTGCTACTCTTTACAAAACTTATCATAAATTTGTACTGCTCTAATCGAACATCAAAATTCTACATCTCAAAACAATAGCTTATCAATATCACAAACATTTGCAAAATTTGTATTTCAAGTTATGTCCTTTATACCAAGTTGTTGCAAAATAACTTTGTACTATTAGCCTTCATACTTTTGCATGCTTTCTGAAATAGAAAATTAACACTTGTTGACTAAGGGTTAACATCTAGGATGTCATCCCTAATTATTCATGAAATTATTTTGGTAAACTAGATCATTCCTTAACCCAAAATATCCATTTCCATATCTTTTCCCTATTTGCCTGCTCAAATATTGTCTTTATAAAACTAGAATATGTCTGTTTGTTCTAACCATACAACCTTACACACGTGCATGTGGCATCATGACATATTGTACTTATTGTACCTAAGTGTGTGTGTATGTGTGTGCCAAAAGTACCTCTGTGATTCACTGCACTAATAAAAAATAGTTTCTATGCTGATAAATAAACTATGTGATAGACAATTATCTAAGTCTTCAAATCAAAACTTTATCTTCAAGATCTAATCACTCAATCCTGATTATATGTTGCCATAAATGAAAAATTTACAATATGTAACCTACCCAAATTGCCAATACCAACTATGTCAGCCACAAAATTGATTCTTTCATAAACTGTAAATTTTGGTGTCACTTAGAAATCACTATGTTCTTCTGCTTGATCATCATTGTGTAGCTCAACATACATTGTTATGTCTTGCTTGACATTCATTAATGACACTTGGTCAATAGTTACATTTCCATCATCAATTTTCTCAACAAAAACTATCACTCAACTTATACTATTTGTTCAAAATCTTCTTAAGGTCCTTAATCTTTTGCTTCCTTTGCTTTATTGATTACCCAAGACTAATACTCAATCAAGCTTAGAGTTTAACTCTTCTATTCTCTTCTCTTCTAAAGAACAACTTCAATTATCTTCTTCACTTCATATATTGATTAAACAACACATTATCTTGTAAATGATTAACATATCAAGTGTCCATTATAATTCCATGATACTTAACATCTCTTTCTCAACAACTTGACTATATCACCTTGCTATCTCCTCTTTTCAAATTCTCTTCATCAATCAAATGATGCAACACTACATTATTAGTAAATGTCTCACCAATGGGTTTGATGTTAATGAAAACATAACAATTATTCTAATTGTAGTTTGCAACAAATAAATATCTTATTTTAAAAATAAAGCCCAATTACTCTATTGAATATATCTTACAATATCATTTTTAAGAATATTTCTAGAAGGTTGACCATGGTTCTAAATGTTGGTTTGCGGTGACTAATCAGGGAAGTATTCTACATATTTAATAATTCTTTGGGGAGTTTGGGCTCTATTTTATTAGGATTTTGGGCTGACATGTAAGTAATAATTATAACCCTAAAGTCATAAAAATACTTGCATAAAAGGGCTTATGGTTAGGGGTTTTATAAGGTGCGATGTGAGAAATGTTTCTTGTGGTAGTATTGAGCTTTAAGGGATTACAAATTGTAATCAGGTTGTAATCACTGGAACATAATAATATTGGACTTATTGTTTGGTGGATGTAACCCAGGGTTTGGGTGAACCATGTAAAATATTGGTGTCTTGTGTTCTCTTCTGTGTGATCTATAATGCCTCTCATCTTTTCATTATGTACCCTTCTTGATTTTTGATTTGAGAGATATTTGATACTTTTATTAATGTACTTTGAGATGACCTAAGGGTTAGATGTTATACTTTGATTTAGTACCATAGATACTTTACTACTATGCTATTCAATATATTATATTTGTATGTTGATGCAATTTTGAAATGATAGTAGATTTAAGATGATATCTAATTATCTGGTAATTGGAGATAATTTTCTGATTATGTTATGTGATGAATTTTATGCTATGGTGATTTACTTCATTCTGGTCTCTTTATGCTTTATGCAAATGTGAGTGATGTAAATGGATTAATTAGGTATTTAATGCATTATTACTTTGGCTATGTATTATATGAAATTGCACTTCATCGTATCTTTTAGTGTGTAGGAATTATATCCTTGGTAGTGGTGCATGGAGTTAGTGATTTAGCTATTCATTTTACCAATGTCATTCCTATGTGGTCGACATACCCTTATTTTAATTGTTTAAATTAAAACCTTTTGGTGATTATTAAATCCAAACTCATCCGCAATATGTTATTAGACTAGTTAGTGTGTCTGTGCATTTAGAGGTTTGCATTTACACAAAAGTTGTTTAGTGATTTATGTGATTTTTGTTTTTTAGGCTTTAAATCTTCTCAAATTTAATTTCTAAAAGCTTTTCCTTAGGTGAATTCCTATTATGAGAAATAATCTATTTTTGTTTGGATAGATTCGGAGTCTAGCTTGGCTAAATGACTATTTTCCCTAATTGACTATTCACTCAAAAAGTGAATAAGTATTGAAAAAGGGATTTTTTTATTCACTTCTCACTTTTTGAAAATACAAATTTGAGAGCTTTTTTGCAAATCCTATTATGGAGGATCACATTTTTGTTCATTCTGAGAGTTGTGAGAATGAGATCTTTGCAAGGTTGGTCTTGTTGGATCTGGCTTAGGTAGACCTTGCTTTGCCATGATTTTTGATAGCTTTGGCATATGTTTTATTTTATTGTGCAGGTTTTAATTTCTACTCCTTTTGCTATCAGGTAGGGCTTTCCCATTTTATTGTTTTCGCTCTATTTTAGCTTTTATTTTTCGTAGCTATTTGTTTGGAGGTTGAGAACTAGTATTCCCCTCCATTTTTATTTATTGGTTCTACCCAATTGGTCAGATATGAGCATTTTCCCTATTTTTGGGATGGGGGTTTGGGGTTTCGCATCGTTATGCTGGTCATTTTTTGCATATAGTGTCTAAACTCAAATATTATTGCATTTTTGGGTTTTACATCCAAAGGCCAAATGGGTTTTAATTTTGAAGTTTTTCAATTTTTTGGGGTTTTACCTCATTTTGCGTGCCACCCTATTTTCTTGAATTTTCTTGGCACCTAGATTATCCATTTGGATGTTAGTTGGACCTTTATTGCACTTTTGTGTTGCATTGGGATGCATGTTGCATCCATCCTGCCAAGTCCAGTTTCAATCGAGTGACTTTCTACTTTAGGTTCTCTTCTATTCCTTGTATTATGATCTTTGTAATGGTGGTGCGCCACACAGAAGTATGCATGTATACATTTTTTGAGTGACTTGCAAGGCCTGATCTTCTATGGTACTTCTTGAAGTTATGATCATTGGGGTTGGGTTGGGAATTTTCATTCCTACATGCACTCATCATTGGATGAGCATGGGTAGGGTAGAGTAGCATATGGAGGGGCCTTCTATCTCACAGTTGGTGACCATGGTGCCATAGGTTGGCAGAGGGAGCTTTAATTAAGTGATAACTAAAATAACACACTGGGTGGTAATAAAACTTAAGATAATAAAAAGGTTTAGGATGTGCTCCTTCCATTGGGAAGTTTGAGTTGCCAATACTAGCTTGGGCTTGTTGATGCCAAGTGACTCTCCATGATGTTAACCCCTACTTAGTAGCCCATTGAGTGTCTAACCAAGACCTTTAGTTTATGAATTTTCTATATTCTTGGTTTCAGTCATCATATTTCCTAGTGTGTGTGTGTTAGCCATGGATGTTCACTTTGTGAGTGTTTGTGGTTGGATCTTTATCTCCATTAGCATGGCAATAGTAGGCACATAGGTTCCACATGGTTGGGAGGCATAGCTATCTATACCATTGCTAGTGACTGGTGTATAGAGATGGTCTTGTGTCCTAGTGTGATTGTTGTTGGATGTCATCACTTGGTACTTTAGGTTTTGAAGTATGCTTTCTTATGATTTATGCTTTCATTGGGATGTTTGTATATCATGCTTAGATGGTGTTATTTATTAACACATTTCCTTATTATGATGATTAGCTTATGATATATTATGTTATCTACTTGTAGGAGTATCTTATACTTTACTTTTAACATGTTAGATTTCCTTATGCTTATGATTGTAGCATGTTTTAGTAGTTACATCCTTATATGATAGTACCAATGATCTGATTAATAGCTTGGGATGTTACATGTGGGGGATGGCTAGGGCCCATAATGGTCTTACAATGTTATTATGGATGGGAGGAATTGCATACTTAGTTTGTTTATTCTTATCATTGCGATGTTATTTCTATTTATTGCGATGTTGTTTTAGTACATTGTGATGTTTCCATCTGTTCTTTCCCTTCACTACCTGTTATATGGTTAGATGTTATTTCTATCTTTCAGTATTTGTTTGAGTGTCATTTGCCTTGAATTGTGGATCCAATATTCCTCGATTTGGAGGTTCTAAACTCTATTTTACCCTTTTTGTTTGTCCTTAAGAGTTTTATTATTTTCTTGGGTGATGATGTGTGAGCATGGGGTGATACAATAATGTGTCACACACCCATTAGAGTTCTATCATGTGATACTAGAAAGTATCGCACCTCTCAGGAAGAAATTTCATGCGATACTAGAAAGTATTGCACCCCCTTTGGAAAAGAGTCATACAATATTGGTAAAGTATCACATGCCCTCTTGAGGAGTGTCACCCAAACTCTAAAAGTGTCACACTCCTTGAGAAAGGTCACACGATACTGGAAAGTATCACTCAGTGTTGATTTAAAGTATTGCCTAGTAATTGCAAAAAACTATCCGACAGAAAATAGACACTTTTTAGTAAGACCTAAACTTTTTCAAAAGTGTTTTGGCTACCCAATTAGGTGCTCTTCAATTATTTTGTGTCATATTTTGAATTTGGAATGTTTTGATTAGCATCTTCCATTGTTAGTCATTTTGGTTAGTAGTGGCATTTGGAGATCCATTGGTGTTAGGATGTTTCGTTAGTCTTCCATTGCGATCTTTGTGATCCTTGTATGCTATTGCTCCATGCATCATACTTCTTTTAATTTTTTTAAATCTTGGCTTATATTTATCCTTGTTTCCAACAATCTCTAGGTGGGGCATTACAACTAGTATTAGAGCCCATGTTGCAACATTGGGATCTCTATGTTATGCTTCCACTATGGTTTTTTTTCCATTGTGTATTATAATGTTATGGTTTCTTATTTGATATCTTGTTGGTTCATGGTGTTGTATCTTATTCTTGTGATCCAAGTGTTTTGACATTATCTTGTTATTCCCATAGTGATGCTTCCTACACATAGACCTGGTGGCCATGGTGGTACCCATAGTAGTAACCGTGGAGAAGAACACTAAGAAGAGGGACATCAAGAAGGAGAGGGAGAATAGGGTAACAATGCTACTCAGAATGGCATGGGGCATTGATGCTAGTGCTTTAGGAGATTCTTGCTCGATTGGGCCCTTTTGTAGAGGAATGTTGAAAGGATCATAACTTGGAGGAGGGGTCCCATCATGGGGATTCCCATCATTTAGAGCATAGCAAGGAGGAACATGAATGTGAACTTTCTCATACTCCACCAAGTGGTAGATGGCACCATTGCGGTGGTAGGGACTACAACAGTGAGGATTCCATTAGGTTTGATATCATGAAGTATCTTCATCAATCCAAACCACCATTGTATGATGGTAAGGGAGGTGGCCTCAAGGTGGAAACTTAGTTATTGGACAAGGAGAGCTACTTCACCATGTACCCATATGGAACCAATTTGAAGGATTGTTGTGCTATTATGTAGATGAGGGACCACACATTCATATGGTGGAATATTGAGAGTTAAGAGCTCAAATTAGTGTTGCAAATCTCACCTAGAAGATCTTCGAGGAGAGGTTCCATGAGAGATTCCTATCTCCTTAGTTCAGGGAGGTCATGCTAATGAGTTCCATGCAATCTGACAAGGAAACATGATAGTAGATTAGTACAAAATTTGGTTCTTTGAGCTTAAGTAGTGTTCTTGATACAATCATGATGATTTACTCTTGGCTATCATTTCATCTAAGGCTTTAAGGATGCCCTTATCAGAGAAGTTTGTATGCATCAGCCTAGGACTCTTGTCCTTGCCATCGAGAAGGCACATATTATAGAGGAAAACTTAGCTAGAGGTTTTGGTAGTAGGTTTGGTTCTTAGAACCAAAGTAATTGAAATTAAAAGTAGGATACACAGTTCACCCAGTCATTTTGAAAGGGCCAAGCCTAGTCAGCACCCTCTCAGGGTGGTAACCCCGATAGGAATAAGAAGAGGTTTTGGACCAAGGGTGGACAGTCTTCAAGTACCTCAATAAAGAAAGGAGATAACTAGAACTAAGGATAGAAAGCTCAATAGGATTGTCCTCCTCAAAGTACTTAGCAAAATTCTAGAAGGGATAGTGCACCTTATCCTAGTGCTACCGAGAGTGGTTGTAGACTAGGTTCCACCTTTGGAGGAAACTATTATTCTTGTGGCTAGCCTAGCCATAAATCTTTTGAGTGCTCCATAAAACCATCTTTAGGACCTAATAAGGGTGCAATGAGATATGAGCCTACTATAGCAGATGTGAGTATGAATCACAGAGTCTTTGAGACGGTTGAAAACCATCAAGAAAATCATCAAGGTATAGTAGTCGAGGCTACAGGTAGGTCATATGGTATTTCCTCTTTAGTGTTATTTAACTCTAGTGCTTTAGATTCTTTCATATCACCATCTCTTGTTCAACAATGTGGGCTAGTACCAGTATGCCAGGTCGATAGATGGTAGGTTGAATTTTCCATGGGTTCTAAAGTGGTTGTAGACTCATTGGTCAAAAGTTGTTTTCTAAAATTGGGAACCTTCACCACCACAGTGGATCTATACATTCTACCTCTAGGATCATATGACATTGTGTTGGGTATGGATTAGTTAGCTACCCATCAGGTAAATATAGAGTGCCACTATAAGATAGTATAGTGTGTTGATGATATAGGTGGGTAGGTGGAACTTTTGGAAGTCCTAAGACCAGTCTCACTTCGATTGATCTCAGCTAATTAGTTGAAGTGGAGTGTAGTGTTGGATATAATTGTCTAATTATGTGTTGTCTTTAATGTTACACAAATGGCATATCAATTGGCAAACAGTACTTACCAAGCTCACTTGGTCAACAAGGTGATTTTCCTTGTCTATCAAGCATTTTTAGAGATTACTCTACATAGACAGTGTCTACTGAGCTCACTCGGGCGTTGAAGGAGATTATGGTAGAAAGTAGTGTTAACCAAGTTCTCATGGTTAATGGAGGAAAGTTGGTTAGAGTTAGTGTTTACCAAGTTCACTCGATTGCCAAAGGATTTTGCAAGTTTGCAATGTTAACCAAGCATCTGTTAGTCAACATAGGAAATCATTTTAGGACTAGTGCTTACTGAGTAGGGTCGGCCAATGAAGGATTTTGTTAATTTGTGATATGAAGTTTAATTATTTCAAGTATCAATTCTAGCCAACCATGGTAATGTTTAATGATAATTATAAGATGTAAATGAGCTGACTTGATAATCTAAATGTTATAAATGAAAGATCAAGTTGAGGTTCTAATGTATGAGCGAGTATGCAAGAGTATTGATTGTTTGGAGAGGAAAGTGTGAGGGAATTTGAAAGATGGTTAGATATCCTTGAGGAGCAGCAAATTTATATTCAATCAAGAAGGATCTAGTGTGAAGTAGAACTGAGATATGTAATCAGCAATTTAGTTTCATCTCATTCAGGTAATTTCATTGTTACTTTCTTACCATTGTAGCAATGATTCCAAAATCTCTTAATAGAATTGGTTTAACAACCAGTTATAAATCCTCTAACAAGGTGACAATTCCATTGAATTGTTCTAAAGATCTCTTTCAAGGCCACTCCTAATAGGGTGATTAAATCCTCTAACAAGGTCACACCTAATAGTGTGTTTTGTAACCTTTAACTAGGTTAGCTCCTAACAGGGCTCACTTTAGAAGAGTGAAAATAAGTAGCTAGTTACTTGGTGGTTTTTCCCATATTGGATTTCCACATTAAATATGGTGTCTCATGTGTTCATGTTATTTCTTTTATGCTTGCATGATAATCATCGTGAATGTTTATGATTTGTTGAAGTATAATATACACTCCATTTACTGAGTTACAACATTTTAAGTATCTTTACCGAGTGACAGTAGTAAATAGTTTTATCAGACATCTAAGGGATATGTGGGTTTTTTTTTGTGGTAATTGATTCACCCCCCCTCTTAGTTACTCCATCTATATTTCCAATAGTTAGTTGTTTCTTATTTTTGTCAGTGATCTCAAGGAAGTTGAGAGTTCTACAGTGACACTTGAAGATCACCCAATCCTTCATGAGTGTTTCAATGTGTTTCTTGAGAAGATTCTAGGTATGCCACCCTAGCATGACATTAATTTTTGAATTGATCTTTGTATAAGGAGTGGAGCTAATTTCATGAGCTCCTTACTGCATGACTACTCAAGAGTTGAGTGAGCTTAGATTGTAGTTGAAAGAATTATTGGCCAAGGGTCATATTCATCCTAGTGTATCCCCTTGGGGTGCACTATTCATCTTCATAAAGAATAAGGATGGTTCTTTGTGATTGTGCATTGACTACCGACAATTGAATAAGGTGAAAGTGAAGAACTCTTATTTTTTTGTTGAGGATAGATGACTTGTTTGATCAGATGAAGTGAGCATTAGTGTTCTTGAGGATTGATCTAAAGTCAGGATACCATCAACTTCATATCTAGGAGGCTGAAATCCATCAAACAACTTTTCATACACAATATAGGCATTATGAGTTCATGGTTATACCCTTTGGGTTAACCAATGGGCCATTGGTGCTTATGTGTTTGATGAATGGAGTATTTTACACTTACCTTAATCAGTGTATTGTTATACTCTTGAATGACATGTTAATCTATTAGTCCACTTATGTTAGGTATTATAGTACTTGAGAGACCATCAGTTGTATGGAAACTTGAGTAAATGTGGGTTCTTCTAGTCAGAGGTGAAGTATTTGGGACACATCATCACTAGTGATGGAATTGTAGTGGATCTAGAGAAGATTTGTGCTATCATGGATTGGCTAGTACCCACTAATGTCTAATAAGTTCATAGTTTCATGGGATTGGTAGGTTACTACCATTTCTTTATGAAGGATTTCTCATGAGTAGCTCATCCCATCACTTCTTTTCAGTGGAAAGGGAAGAATTTTGTTTGGTCAGACTAGTGTGAGGCAACATTTAATGCTCTTAAGGAGTGTTTGACCAGTGTACCATTCCTTCTAGTGCCTAATCTTATAGGTGATTTCATGGTTTGCATAGATGCTTTGTTGGAAGACATGGGTGCTATGTTGATGTAGGATGGTCAAGTGATTACATATGAGTCTAGAAAAATCAAGGACCATGAACTTAACTACCTCACACATGATTTTGAACTCATGGTCATAGTGCATGTCCTTTTCTATTCTAGGCATTTTCTTTTGGGACATAGGTTTTAGTTGCATAGTGATCATAGGAGCTTGCAGTATATTTTTACTTAGCCAAACCTGATTGCATGATAGTGTCACTAGATAGAGTTCATGTGTGAGTATTAATTTAGTTTTTATTACATTAAATGGAAGGAGAATGTCATCACGGATGCCTTGAGTAGAAGGTGACATGAGGTATTAGTAATGCCATTGGGAGTGAATTTGTTAGGCCGTATCTTTGAGGCTTTTCCTAATGGCACTTGGTATCAGGAGGTGAGGGTGGAGATGGAGTCTAGACGCACCCTTGAGGGGAGATTTTCAAGTTATATTCTTGAGTTTGATGGACTACTATGACACTTGCGGCATATCTATGTACCTATGTCAGGTGATCTTCATACCTTGGTTTTGTCAAAAGCACATTGTGCATCGTATTCTGCACATCTTGGTGTCAAGAAGATACATGCTGATCTCAAATAGTTGTACTTTTAAGTAGGGATGAGATGCGATGTTGCTGATTTTTTTGCCAGATATCTCGAGTGCCAGATAGTGAAGGTAGAGCATCAACATCTAACAGGTCTTTTGTAGCCACATACCATTCCAGAGTGGAAATGGGATATGATATCCATTGATTTTATCATAGGGTTTCCTATGTCATCATGGATGCATAATTGTATCATGGTGATAGTGGACAAGTTGTCTAAGGTAGCACATTTTTAACCCATGAGCGAATCCTACACAGCTTCTTCTATAGTGCATTTTTTCTTGGAGGATATTGTTCGTTTGCATGGGATCCCTTGTCGGATCATTTTGGATAGAGATCCAATGTTTACTTCTACACTATGGATGTCTCTCTAGGATGCTTTGGGCACACAACTTAATTTCAAATCAGCTTATTGCCTAGAGATCAATGGTCAGTGAATCAGGTTCTTGAGGATATTCTTTGAATGTATGTTATGGATAGGAAGGTGAAGTGGGAGGAATATTTGTACCTTGTTGAGTTTGCATACAACAATGGGAATCATAGTCTCTTGGCATGTCACCTTTGTATAGTAGAACATGTTGTACCTATTTGAGTTGGGATCCCTTAGAGGATCATGTTCTTTTCGGTCTAGAGATGCTTCAAGATATGGAGCAATAGGTTGTTTGCATTAGGGAGAATTTGGTTATTGCTTAGGATAGGAAGAAGTATGCAGAAGCCCAGAGGTCAGATTGTCACTTTTATGTTGGTGACAAGGTGTTTTTGCAAGTGCATCTCAGGAAGAGCCCCATACATTATAGGAAAGGCTCTAAGTTGGCACCACATTTTATATTCTGGATGTGACCCATGTTCTTAATTGGGATGCTTTGTAGGTAGTGGACATGTAGCTTACTTTGGAGCCCATTTGTATCCTAAAATAGTGGAGGTTGATCTTACGAGGTTGGGACATTAAGTAGGTAAGGGTCTAATGGGACATGAGTGATGAAACCTCTATGAATTGGGAGGATGCTACATGACTGAGGGATGGTGCCCCTATCATTTTGCTAGCTTCCAGGAGTAAGTCTATGCTAGTGGGGGAGGATGTAGTGCCTCTCATGTTTGCATTTTGTACCCTTTTTATTTTCTATTTGAGAGATACTTGATACTCTTATTTATATAATTTGAGATGATCTAAGGGTTACATGTTATACTTTGATTCAGTACCATATATGCCTTACTACTATGTTGTTCAGTTTATCGTATTTGCATGTTGATGCCATTTTGAGATGACAATAGATTTATGATGATATCTGATTATCTGGTATTTGGATATATTTTTCTAATTATGTTATGTGATGGATTTTATGCTATGGTGATTTACTTCATTCTGGTCTCTTTATGCTTTATGTGAACATGATTGATGTAAATGGATTAATTAGATATTTAGTTCATTATTGCTTCAGTTGTGATATTATATACAATTGCACTTGATTGTGTGTTATAGTGTGTAGGAATTATATCCATGACAGTAACACGTGGAGTTAGTGATTTAGCTATTCATTTTACCAATGTTGTCCATATATGGTTGATGTAACCTTATTTTAATTATTTAAATTAAGAACTTTTAGTGATTATTAAATACTAACTCATTTGCAATATGTGATTAGACCAGTGAGTGTGTCTGTGCATTTAGAGGTTTGCATTATCGCAAAAGTTGTTTAGTGATTTCTGTGATTTTGGGTTTTTGGGCTTTAAATCTTCTTGAATTTAATTCTTGGTAGCGTTTCCTTAGGTGAATTCTGGTTATGAGGAATAACCTATTTTTGTTTTGATTTGAAGTCTAGCTAGGCTAATTGGCTGTTTTCCCTAATTCACTATTCACTCTAAAAGTGAATAAGTATTGAAAGGGGGATTTTATTATTCACTTCTCACTTTTGGAAAATACAAATTTGAGAGCTTTTCTGAGAATCCTCTTCTGGACACTAGTACATTTGACCCCATTTTTAGACCAAAATTTTAGACCATCTATTAAAATGTTTTAGATTGGTCAGAATATGGAAGGAACAATATATATTTTTAAAAGTCCATGCCTGTGTTGGTCAAAATTTTGACCAACATGAGCTAGACATGTTCAAATGAAAAAGGGTTATGACTATTTCATTGTTTTTTTTAATGCACAAGGGAGCTACAAATAAGTAATTTAGGAGAAGAGGTGGGAATCGAGGAAGAGACAAGGAATCAAGGTTGAACCATTTGGTAAATCAACTTTTCCTAATATAGACAATATTTCATAGCCTACCAAAGGGTTGTTTTCTATTTTGATACCTAATTCTATCATAGACCACTCAATCTTGGCCATGGCTTTGACCCTTGTTAGAAAATTTATTCATTCTTAACCAAATATTGACATGGTTAGAAGCTTCATTAAGAAAAATTGGTATTGAAAGGGATGGGTGGAGGTTGCGACAATGGCACACAAGAGAGGTCTTGGCTCTATCAATTGGCACAATTGTGAGAATCTAATTTTCTATAGTAGATCACATATCCTCTGGGACTTGTCTTTGGTACCGAGAATGTGAGTTGGGGGATGTTTCTTGGGAAAAGAGGTGTCCCATTAGCATCTCCATGCATTTCTTTTAAAGACCCTAAATGCGAAGGAAAACCCTAAAAATATGAATGCTAAAAGTAGCGAGGGACTATTGACTAATTCCTAATCCTAGTGCACTAGTGGAAGTAAACATGGCTATCTTAAACACATAACTCATAGAAGTCATCATTTTCAGAGTTATGATTTTCAGATTTGGTTGATTTACATGTTGGAACTAACTTGAAATGCTTTCTACTAGTAGCTTTACTATTTTAGACTCTGCATCAATGAAATGATTTTTATCCTTGTGAGTCAGTTGCTTTTGCCTACAATGCTCAAGTACTATTCTAATTGTTTCATGTTTGATAATTGCTTGCTTGTTGGTGAGACTTGCTCAACTGCGCAACACTGTGATGATTTATTTTCTAGTTTTATTGTAATATTAATCAATTTGAACTTGAAGTAATATTTTTTACCTTAAAAGGTCAATGTTGTAAGAATTTCATTATGTGTTCTTTTTTTAATCACACCTTTTGAGGATATATTGCCCCTTATTCCTATTGTAAATAACCTATGCGATTTTTTTTCTTTTAAATAGGAGATTTTTTTTTTGTCTTTAATTAGGATTTTTGTTTGGAGATTGCAGTGTGGAAGAGTGTGCTCATTACTTGGAGACAATCAAAACATACAAGAACAAGCCAGCTGATAGTATTCTGGAGCATACTGACAATGACTATCTATCACGAGTATTCTTCATACCTCTGTTGAATAAAAGTCATTCACTACTCATGTAGATTCAAAACTTATAAATATTCATTTCTTTTAGCTAGAAATAATAAAGATAAAATGATTGAAAGAAGAAATAGATTGAGAAGAACCTCTTTAAATGAATGTAAGACATTTATGTTAAATTGTTTTGTGTTTTGTCTAATTTGTATTGTATTTGGTTTTTACATGCATCTTAGTAGTGCTCTGACAACTATTCGATGTGTCAATAAAAATGATGTAGTTTTGCTTGGTTCTACATTTGGAGTAAGCTTTTTCTTATACCTAGAATTTGAAGTGTTGTTCAACCTTTGAAATTAATTTATGTTTGTAGTTAGAATTTTTTGGTTCCTATAATTATAAGTTATAATTCAAATAAATTTATTTAAAATATATTGATAGGTCATAGGACAATGATTGATTTTCATGAAATCCAAGGAGCCTTAATGTAATAAAACTAGCTACAAACATAGTGTGCTTAAACCTATAAATATAGAATATGTGCTAATATGATTGCATCATATCTTACTCATCAAGTTGGACAATTTTCTGTGCAAGTGCATATAATAGAATGAAAATTAAAATACCACTAATTTTCTATAATTTCCCTTTATATTAGTACAATTCTTTTGTATTCCTTGATACATAAAAATAACTACTATAGAATTGAGCTTATGTCCAAATGGTTTTGATTTTGAAGTTCAAAAGTTAGATTTTATGTACGTTGTAGATTTCTATGATTTATTGAAATTTAATAGCTTGTATTGAAGCTATATTGATTATACCTTGATTGTTTGATTTTGTATATAGAGGAAATTTTGCTGCTTTATTTATAAGTG
This sequence comes from Cupressus sempervirens, assembly GCA_028749045.1. Lineage (NCBI taxonomy): Eukaryota > Viridiplantae > Streptophyta > Pinopsida > Cupressales > Cupressaceae > Cupressus > Cupressus sempervirens. Next base: position 440,931,973 of record CM053790.1, on the reverse strand, counting down.
GGCCAAGGATAACATGATAAGAAGTTAGTATTGGTTTAACCATTGTGTTATGCATAACCAAGGTATCTACTTCTTTTAAAAAGTGTAAAGTTATAAGACAGACATCATGTAGGCGCACTAAAAGTATCCCAATTTTAAAAACTTTTAAGTTGCCACCCCTGATAAATTTCCACTAATGCACTCCTTGATTCTAAGAAAGTCTCTATGAAGGATTGAATTGTTACTAAGTCCAAATATGAAAATGTGACAGTAAATGGAAGTCAAAGTTCATTTTTCCGCTATGGAGAAGCATTCTTGAATTTTGCGCAATAGAGTAGTCAACTTGGGATTTTCCACCAAAGGGAAAAGCATAGTGGAAAACTCATTTTCCACTATGCCTTTTACAGTCATTTTCAGATTTTCCTTTGAAAAAGAAAATGTTTCATTTTCCAGCAAAGGGAAAAGTGTAGTGGAAAACTCATTTTCTGCTACATCTTTCGTAGTCAAAGTTTAGTTTTCCACATGAGGAGAGAAAAGGAAAATCTCAATCCAAAATGAAGATATATGGGGTCTCATATCAAGATCACTTCAAAAAAGTAATTTATGGATCAATCTTCATCAAAATTGTGCCTAGTACATGGAGGTGGAAAATTGAAAATTGGGTGTGCTTTCTGCACTCAAAAATGGAATTTCCACCAAGCATCAAATCCACAATACAGAGATGGAAAAGAGCTCTTAATTGATTTTTCAAAAAAAATGATAATCTCACAATGATTTATTGCTTGAATATTTGGACATCAATGTGATATTAAATATGAAGTGGAAAATTCATTTTCTACTACACCTTTCGCAGTCACTTTGGAGTTTTCCACAAAAGGGAGAAGGCAAAAATCAGATTTTTGCCAAGAATGAAATTGAGTGTTATATAAATAGTGAAATGATAGCAAAGAAGAAGTATTACTTTTTAATTATTTACAAATTGTAGCTATTACCAAAATGTGCAAATTTCACCTACAACAAAGAAGTGGAAAACTAAGAACTTGGTATGCTTTTTGACCTTCATTTGGGATTTTTTGCCATAAGAATTCTAGAGAATTACTTTCAAAATTTAGTAGAGAATTAACATCATAAGCATGGAAGAACATACTGGTAGATTGAAGACATCTAGGTTACAAAGCATTGAAGGAAGAGTGGCTGGAAACTTTATTTTATCAATTCTGATTTTGCAACAGTGATAAAGACCAGCATTCAGTAGCTCATATCTTTTGACTCGATGATTATTTTTTCGATCGCTTTTGTCAAAATGCAAAAAAAAATGTTTGGAAAAACATATCCAAGAATGAGCTCGATCCAACAATAGAATAAAAAGACATGCCCCACAAAACATGACCCATTTTTATCTAGCAATAGTATTTATTTTGTTGTCCGCCCAACAAAGCAAAGATTTTGATATTAATTTAACATATTTAAATGTTAATTGTTAAAATACAATTGAAATATGTTAATATATATCATTATCAACTTTAAAAGTTAATAAGCATATCAATTTTCAAAAGGAAAAAGATGAGAAGTCAAAGAGACAAGAGTAGGTTACAGAACTGAAAAGTCACCAGAAGAAACCAAATGATTTTTGGAGAGTGCATTTATTGTAAAACCTTTTCATCTACAAAGGGTTCTTTTTTTTCTACAAGAGATAGTGAGCTGGAGTAGGGGGGAGGAACTTAGTTTAGTTTTTTTTTTTTTTTTTTGCATTTTCATTATGCATGTTAAGAGTTCGAGTTTTTGTAATAGATTCGGCATAAGTTGTGAGCAAATAAAATCTGAGCATTTTTATTTGTGATGTTCAAGGCAACATGGATGTTATTCTAAATTAGAGCATTTAGTTATTTTTCCTATGATTATAATCAATCCGAGTATTGTTATTTTCAGTTTTGGGCATCATCTTGCATCTTGTGTTGAATAATGAATGGGTTATAGATCAGAGTATTCATAGACATTCCTATTACAAGAATTGGGATTATTTAACATTCTCTTTCATTTCATTTTTCACTGCATTTGCATACATAGCATTCACATTGCATTACCAATGTTGGGGAGTCATAGGAAGTGTCAATTCTTAGGGTTGGCTAAGTGTAGAACTGAATTCTCTACCTAAGTTAGTTCTATCTAGGGCTGGCTTGGTATTCCTCTTTCATTCTCAAGTTAAGAACATACCCAATCAATTTAGGAACAAATAAATTCATTGAATATCATTGATAAGGGAGCTGTACCTTTCAATTCAGAGGAAATCTATCAACCTCGTGATAGATTATCCAATTGTTTGTATCAAATTATTTCTCATAGGTTCAGGCTTTTAAGAGTTACATTGGAAAGAACAATCTATTTACCAACACATCACAAATAATTTTACTAGTTAATAGTCTTATAATATCCTTTGTAAATTTCCATATACCTAAGCACAATTAAAAGTAACATGACAACACTAAAATATGACTTCAAACTTTCGTAGTCAAAATAAATCATAAATAGAGGTGGATTCCTGTAGAGATAGCATGTAGATGCTATCAAAGAAAATTCCTTGTGACAATGAACTACTATTGGTGGGGCAAATATATTAGGTATTCATTATTCATTTGCCTTCAAAATACAAGGTGGGTTATGTGTTGAGTTCATGTTTACAAGTGACATAGGAATCCATGTTTTTTGATTCAAGGGTTAGACCCTTGATTCTAATATGCTCAAGGACATTCTTTTTTTGAGAGGAACAAAAGAAACATATACAGAAGCACCATTTACAGAGGATCTTGTTTGATCCAGTGTAATGCAAATGCAACAAATTGAGTATTAGTTAACAAATGAAGAGATATTTTTTATTATTAAGTATTGAGAAAAAAATACATCATGTCTTAGAACTAAGAATAAAATGTCTGAAAAGTATTTCTGCTGTTATAGTATTAGTAAACAACAAAAAATCTAGAAGTTATAACAGTTGTACATCATTTTTGAAAAAAAAAAAACATAGTCTTGAGATTAGATAAGACAGACTATCTATCTAAACAACTTAGTCTCAAGCTCCAATAATGTTAATGGAGCATTTTGCTTCATTAGCATTGATTGGTGGTTCAAGAGGAGGTCTTTCAACAATAGCACCCCAATTAGGGGCATTGGAGGGTTGGCTTTCAAGGATCTCCTTATTCTTTTCAGCCACATTCATATTCTCCTTAGCAAAGAATTAATTTAAAGCCTCTTGTTCTTTTTCATCCAACATATCACTCAATGTATGTGTTGAAGTAATAAGAAGATTTGAAATCTACTTTTTATATCAACATTGCACCTTCCTACAGAAAGATCATGAACCTGCTCTTTGTGATTTCTAAAATAGCCAAGACTTGAGTCATGATAAGTAGATAAGTGAGTTTTATAGAAAACCTAGTAAGATCCCTCTTTATTGAGCTTAAGATCAAAGAAACTATAAGACTTCATTAGTAAAGATAAACCAAAATTTATTGAGCTTAAGATCAAAGGAATTAACAAATCTAGCCAAGGTTTCAATCCAAGAAAAAATAAAAGGTTTATTCCAACCAATAGGTCTGCCAAAGAAGGAAGATCAAATTAGAGTAGAAAATTTGCATAAAATTTTTTTTTCAAAAGATTTAGGAACAAAACAATGCATACAAACAACAAGAGAGACATTATAATGATAGAGGTTGTCAGCAATGGCAAGTTTCTTCAACAAGATCATCCAACGAAAACAAACTATTTTAGGCTCTATGGCTTGGTGCCATTAAAAAACAAGAATGAACTACCAATTGCACTCCTACCATTTTATAGACCAATTTTTATTCAATTCTTTCAAGATAGATGAGTCCTCTTTAATCATGCTATAAATCTTTCTAGTATTGGTGTCTATCTTTCCATTTGATCTCTTTATAAATTTTTGTATTGCAAACCAGCTTACCTAGAAATAAAGATCCTACCACTTTCTTAAGGATGAAATATGTTTTCTTATCGGTGACTGGGATATCAAATATAGCCTTATGATTTTCCCAGGTCCCCAACCTACTATTAATAAGAATATTTCCAATGGTCTTAATGCCTTATTAGACCAATTTTTTTAGAACAACTTAGGGTTAGAGCTAAAGAGAATAAGAAAATAAAATAAAAAGAGAATAAGAAAATAATCTAGAGTGACATTTCTAAACAATTAATAGTTGTATTCAATAGTTATCTCCTGAACAAGATTATCTCCTAAACAAGACAATTACAATCTTGTTTGGGCCTATATCTTATCAATTGTGTCTTGATATGCATTTTTTAGGACCTCATTAAGGAAAAATTACAAAGAATGAAAATATGTTTTATATTTTATTGTTATAGCCTACCATATGTTCTATATTTTATCATTACGGCCTGCCGAATTTCCTGATCTGTTGATACTAGTCATCTACATAGGTTTGTTGTTAGATAGCAAAGAAACTAAAACATATAAATGAAAGTCTCTGAAATTCATCCCATGCAATGCATTTGAAAGCAGGAAGAATCAAACTAGAGGAATATTGTAATTGCCGCTTGAACTGTGCCTAGCTTTAGTGAGCTAGTTAAACCTAATCCTTTTCTATTACATTTCTCTGGGGATCATAAAATGTGCTCCTATCCTTTAAAAAAAAGAAGAAGCTATATTATGTAAATTAGCTTTTACCTTCCCAAGAGTTTATACTTATTACCAATAATGTTTGTTGAATCTAACTTTGTATTGATTTATGCTTGTATATTGGCTTAGTATGGTTTAAATAGTATAACACATTGTCATAATTTAATTGTTTCAATGATTCTTGTAGAGTACAAGAGTGAAAGGAATCAATGACTATTTTTCTTTGTGGTACAAGTGGATGTGGAAAGTCAACTTTATCTTCTTTATTGGTATCTTCAAAATTATTTTGATAGAAGATCTACTCACTAGTTTTATTATGAACCCAAAAGATAAAGCTTGATAATTGCAAAGGACTCAATCATATAAAGATGTTGTCAAATGATGAGTCAGTGGGATTATGCCCATATCATATCCTATAGCCGTGTATGCATAAGGTTCATTTAAAGTGATCTAGTGTTTTACTCTATCTCCAAACTCTTGAAAGCAGACTTCAATGTAAGCTACAAAATCCTTCCTACATTTTTAGGAACACATTATCTTTTATGCAAGTATGATGACCAAGAAAATAAATTAAAGTTTAATGATTTACAAGTGCTGCTTACACAATGATTTGAAGCATCTTTTTTTAGGAGGGTTGCATATATTGTGTTTTGAAGAGGCCTTGATCTTGTAGCTGCAAGGACACACATATGTTACCACTTACATATGAAATTCGATAGTTAAAAGTATTTTTCCTCACAAGGCCTCTCAAAGGATGGCTAAACAAAATTTCTCAAGGTTTTTTCATATTGACACAAGGGCTAGGTAGATTTCTCAACCCAAATTTAATTTTCTTCAAACTAAAGTAATGCAATTGGGATTATTTTAGACATTTTTTGCATACTGGCATCTTGGGTCCTCTACTCCTACGGGATAATCAAAACCACCAGCTATTTTGTAGAGGGCATCTAGGTTCTCATTAGCACAAATGGCATTAATAGTTGGCTAAGGAGACTATAGACTGAGCAATGTAGAAGATTAAGGGCATCCTCAACATCCTGTATGCATTCTCTAGGTATTCTAATATTATGATTTGCAATCTGACTACCTTTCTCTAACTCTAGGATTTATGGTTTCCCCAACTTATGGCTTCTTTTGTACTTATCACATTTTTCTATCATTGGTTCGAGTTTGGGGTTTCCTGTATGTTTGTTTACATGAAATTGCATGTGTACAGAATACTTATAGTTTTCAAAAAAATTGTGATTTTTTAATGTGCAAGAATAGGTAGCAAACCTACTATTACAAATCTAGAAAGTATAGGATCAAATGAATGATCTCTAAATTTTTTGGGAGAAAGTATAAGGTATATAGTGAGAAGGCATCCTATATATACCTAGGTATATGATATCTAGATTTCCTATACCCTCCAAAATAACTTCAAATTTAAATCCTATGTTAGTGATGAAATGTGGTTTCTATTTCCACTCATTACAATTTCATGTCTAATTTTTGTCTTTTTTATTATGTTATGAGTTTTCATTTAGAATAATTAGGATTCTATCTTACATCAGTTTGTTGTATCTCCTCAAATACAACTTATTCCAATTCATTATCATCAAAGGATCATTTAGTAACTTAGTGCTTAAGTCATGTTTGAGCCTATTGGGCCATCATCCTTTTGACTATACAATTAAAAAAAGTGGGTCACCTCTCCCTCCTCTTGTAATATTCTATCCTTCCATATTTCTCTTTAATTTACACCAAATAATATCAAATATTTTCAAATGGAAATAAACTTGATGAGGCTATAGGCTTGATTGAAGTGCATGTTTTAGATAGATCACTCTTTAATATTGAGGAGTTTATTAATCCATAAAGGGTGTGAAACAAGTACACAAATCTCTTTTTATTAGTTAAAAGGGTTAGAGTTGTGTTATTATAAGAATAAATCACATCCCTTTTTTCTCATGTTTTTATTACCATTAAATATTATTTGGCTATGTTTAAAATATTGAGATCTCATTAAGCTAGTTATTAGAAATAGAAAACTAACAAGGAATACATATTTCTATTTTTTTTGAGTAATTTTTTTTCATGCTTCTCTACTTCCTTTTACTCTATCATGGATAGTTCAAGAGCATAATTTGTAATACCTTCATTTGAAAAATGTGATAGATTGACTACACAATGAGCAAACATGTCAACTTGATGTATCTTCAAAGTCTCTTGCATTTATTCACAATTCAAGGGTAAAGGAAAGTTGAAGAGGAGTCATAAGCTAAATTCCCAAATGGAAGAGCATAATACTCACTTCAAGAACCTCATTTGAAGGTAAAGATTTAACATCTCTAAATAATTTATTACACTTAACTGTTTAAAAGACTTATTCCCGCATTAGCCATCTCCAATACTAAATCACTATACATAGGCTAGCAAGATGTTTTGTGATTTGATACCACTATAGGACACTGTATTGTTTCATATTGAAATTTTTGTAACCTAAACTCTGAGAAATTTTGTCAAACAGTTTGCTTTATTTTACTTTTTTGAAAACCCAACTAATTTTCCCTTTAAATAAAATATGAGGATTAGCTTCTATAGTTTGCACAAGCTCTGTCCTTTGCTACATGAGAGTTAGGAGTCATACTGGGTTGCATACTTGCATAGGTTCTTTGTGAAAATCATTTGATTATTTTAAAATAAAGCATGGAGTAATTCTGAAACTAAATAACAAACAATTTTTGTATTGTAGCTTTGAATTTCTAATATTTATAGAAAGCATTCCACCAATATGACCACCATGCAATGTTGACTACTGCTATGTAATATACCAGCCCTTGTAAATTTGATGTATTGCTTGAGAAAAGAAGTATATTATTTATAATCAGAGAGTAGAGCCATATAAAGAATAAATATACCTATTAAGAACACACTTGCCCCTATTGAACAATTTTCAAAAGGTAATGTCCATCTGCCTAGAGCACACATAGATAACATCTAATTCATATTTCCTTTTATATCTTACTGAAGAGCATATATTTCCTTGAGAAACACATTGATATACATTAATATGTTTTGATATTTTAGTCATCTTCATTATTTGATGCATTAATCACATTATTCATTGCTATCAAGATTAGTCAAGGCATGCTGCTGATAGCACCTAATTAACTTTCACCTTGTGACATCTCTTTGAGGCATTTTGCAAATAATTAAGATACATTGTCTATAACTCCACATTTTGCAAACATCTATGCCTTCTAAAAATTATAGGATCATTTTAGTTACATTTGAAAACATTAATCAACAACTTCCATATGTGTAGATATAAACATTAACTACAACATGTCCAATTTATTTATAGATATATTTTCCTGTGAAGAAAGATCACGCCTAACAATATGAACCCAGAACAAAATAATGAGACAATGGCTGCATTGTGGGCTCAGTTCTAAAGAAAACTTGATAAATGTTATTATCCTTGAAAAAAGTGTAAGGGCTTAAAGAATCAAATAATTTTAATCAGAAAAGCCCAGAGTCATTGTAGGCAACATGGTCACATTGAAGGGGGTGATGATTTTTGTCCATTGCTGAATGTGGATTTCTTACTGGAGGAACATGGAGGTGTGAACATCCAAGCTGAGGATAACACTACCATGGAAGAAGATGGTAATATGCCATAGGAAATGATTGAAGAAGATGGTATTGGGGTAGGTGATGAAGAGGCTCACAATGATGGTACTAGAAAATTTGATAATGATTATGAAGATGGTCTTGATATACCGTTACTTGAGAAGGCACATGAGCCCTTATACAAAGGCTCCCAAACAAATCTACTCTCAGATATAGTGTTGTTGGTGAACTTAAAGGTTATGAATGGTATATCCAATGTAGCAATGTCATGTATGCTAAGGTATACCATTTTTGTCATCTTCAATGTTAGCATACAATTACTATTCATTATATTAACAATGCATATTTGTTGTTGTAGGTTGATTAGTGAGTTTTTGTTACCACTATCAATACTTTGCCTCATTTGTACCGAGAATTATCTAACATTATGAGTCAAATTGGAATGAAGTATCAAACAATACATGCATGTCCCAATAATCACATTCTATATCATAAACAACATGAATTTGCAACAGAATGCCCTAATTGTCATATTAGTAGATATTGGTTAGATCAAATAACAAAAAAGGTGCCTCACAAGGTTCCTAAGTACATTCCCATTATTCCATGTTTTCAATGATTATTCAGGTGTGCTAGCTTGGCACAATTTATGGATTACCATGCACGCAATAGAAATCAAGATGACATTATGTGAATGCCTACCGATGGATCTGCATTTAAAAAGATAGTAGAAACATGGTCACACTTTAAAGAAGAACCTCATAATTTGAAGCTTTCATTGGTAGTAGACAATGTCAATCCATATGGAGATATGAGATTTGTTTGCTCAATGTGGCCTATTTTTGTTATTAACAATAACATTCCTCCTCGGATGTCCATAAAGAGGGAGCACATAATGTTGTCAATGATTGTGCCAGTTTTTTTTTTCATTTTATAGTTATCTAAATTAATTTATAAATAGTACATGAAAATGGTCACAATAATTATGTAATGTTTATATTCATTCAATTACTAGGTATGCACCAAGTTAAAGATATGAATGTGTATATTGAGGCCCTAATTGATGAATTGTTGAAGTTATGGAATGGTGCACTATGTATGACATCTCTAGACTAATAGGACATTGACAATTTTAATTCCATGCAATGCTTGTATGGACAATACATGATGCACCTAGGCTAACTCATTTTTGTGGTATGATATATTGTTAAGATTACATATTTTTGGTCTCTTATTGTGCTTACACATTACTAGCATATGCTTAAGTAGTGCATGATAGTTGTGCATGATATTTTAGGTCCTCAGAAAAATGAAAAATTTATATGTTTAATTTGTGGTCCAAAGATGAAATCTTGTCATTCAATAAGTTTAGGAAAGCAAGTGTTTGATGAGTTTAGGCACTTTTTCCACAAAAATCATAGGTATTGAATTGCTGAAAAACATCTTTTCAATGGGAAAGAAGAGACATAATCAAGGCCACAGAGAATGACACCTCATCTATGGAAGTTGGAATATGATTGCTTAAATCATTGAGGTAATGTCCAATTTGTCATCCAAAGTCTAAAATTTGTATTTTGATATTGTCTTATATTTACTAGTGTTGTAATTGATGCTCATGAAGGTTGTCAAGGCATCAATGACCAACTTCTTAAAGGAATGAAAAGTTATCCTACTCAATTTAGTAGGTTACTGTACTACAAGGATCTCCCAATTATGCATTTTTTTGATGTTATGCATATTGGAAAGAATGTAACAGAGACACTATGGAAAATGTTGGATGGAAGGCATGATAGAGAACAAATTTCCAAAATTTGTATTGACATTCATGAATCCAATCATGCAATGGAGATTGCATACATACAAGTACCCTTGGTTATTAACAGAGCAACAAAGTGATGCATTAAAAGAATTCATAAAAAAAGAAAAATTTTCAATAGGATTTGCTACAAATATAAGCACTTTTCTATTAAAGAAAGGTGATTTTGGGCTAGGGTTGAAAACACATGATTGGCATACCTTCATCGAGGTAAGTCATGTTCTCTATTTACAGTATATTTATAAAATTGAATATACTACCTATTGCATTATTTAATAATATATTGAAATGATCATTTTTTAATGATTGCACTATGTCCTACCTCTATCCCTTCCACACCAGTTTGACAATAGTATTAAACAAGTTATATATGATCTGGGAAAATACACAAGGTTAAAAGTGTTTTTCCTTAGATTTGTAGCTTTTTATATGAAATCTCATTTATGTATTTTTTCATGTTGAATCTCTTTTACGTGGTTATCATCTAAAAAAATAGATAAAAAAGATATAAAATATTGGAAGAGAAAAATTCCATAGCTTATGTGCGAAATGCAAAAGTTTTTACCTCCAACCTTTTTCAATTCTCAAGAACACTACCTCATACATCAAGTTGAGGAGATTAAATTGTGTGGACCTGTACAAACTAGGTCAATGTGGATGGTTAAGAGACACTTAAAATTTATGAAGGCTTGGTTCAAAAAATAGAACATCCTGAGGGTTCTATAGTAGAGGGATACATGGTATACCAGACCATGGTGTACATTATGAATATCTTCCAAAGTTTGCAGCAGATATCCATGTAGATCACATTTGGGATCCCAACTCTAATGACAAATTCAAAGGGGAGTACCTAATAGGGAAAGGTAGATTCAGGAGGGTGAAAGGTAATTATAAGTTTTTTTTTTTTAGTTTAGTAATTTTTATCCATCATCAATATAATAAGTTGTTTCTAATTGGTGTAATTGTCTTCTTTAGAGTTGGTCATGAGTGGGATGCACTACATTTGTATATTGCAAACAATCTTGATTGGATAATGATATGGATTGAACAATCTCAAGAAAATGGTTGCTCATTAAGATGGGATGGTGTTGCATCATTGGTTAAAGAAGCTCATCGTAATGGAGATCCCAATGTTATGCCAATGGTACTTGATCTAATATATGGCTTAAGAGATACAAAGGTACATATAAAATTACTAATCATGAGACATAAGTTTAATATGAACTCAAAGATTGATGCAAACAATCTTCACATATTTGAATAATTGCAAGTCAAACACCACAAAGCTATGTACTACCATGGCTATAAATTTTGTAAAAAAAAGTTAGATGAAATGAAGAAAACATGTGATTCTGAGATAAGTGTTGTCTCCGTGGACACCAATATTTCATCTAGAACTGACATACATCCTCAACAATCTAAAAATTGATACTATGGCATTTTGGATGATATACTTGAGTGTGACTTTCATTCATTCAAAATAGTTCTATTTTTCATCAAATGGTTCAGGTTATGACTAAATCAAAATGATCCTGATAAGACTATTATTTAACATGATAGTGGATTTACTATGATTAATACAAGATCATTTGATCAAGTTAGAGATGAGCCCTATGTTCTTCCAAGCCAATATGAGCAAGTGTTTTACTTTACTTTTCCACACAAACCAAGTTGGTCATTTGTTGTTAGACATGACCCATGAGGAAGGTTAGTAAAGTATAATGTGATGGAAGAAGAAGATATTGAAGAAGCACAAGAAGAAGTAAATGATTATCAAGAATGACAATTACTCAGAGATGAAGAAGAAGAAGATGGTGATGATTTTGGTCATGCTGAAAATAGTGGTGATAATGATGCTAATGATGACTATGATCATGGTGATGAAGATGGTGATGATCATAGTGATGATGGTCATGATGATGATGATGATGAAGATGATGATGATGGTAATGAAGATGGTGGTGGTGATGACGATGATCAAAGTGACAAGTATGATGATGGTGTTGATAATGATGATGATGATGACATGGATGAATATCATGATGATCAATGAAATTTCCAAGTAGGATTAATTTCAACTATGATGTGGTCATGTGTGACCAAATTTTTCTTTCCAAACCATATGTGCAGATATAAACATTAAGTAGAACATGTCAAATATTTTTTTAGATATACAAATTAGTTACACCAAATTTTTAGGTAACATAAGACAAATGATTTACATATACAATCTACTTTATTATTATTATTTTTGTAAGTTTATTACTTTAATTTTGCTACTAATTTCTAAGACTTACTATTTTTTTTCACAGGGCGACATGGATGCACCATCTTAGACACCTTCAATGGAGGTAAACATTAATTATTGTAATTTTTAATGTTACTACAAAAAAAATTTCATATTATTATGTTCTTTTCTTTATGGCTTTGGAGTTATTTTGATGAAATTTTACTAATATTTGATGTCACGAATGATAGTAAAAAGCTAGAATGACTGCTGATCAAATGTTATATGAAATATGGGCATCATTTCTATATGACATCACCCTTAGTAGTGACCCTGTATTCATCACCCAGAAAAATAAAAAAAGGTGCACTGATGAAATTGTTAACATTATCATCGAGGGTGGCACAAGTGAGAAGAAAGAGGCACTGAGAAAAGAATTGGACCGTAGAATCCAATCTTTTAAGGTAAGTAGTAATTCAACTAAAGCAATAATAGAAGTTCAATAGATGTTAATATTTTATAGTATCTTATGGATCATGATCTCTAATTTTATGTGTTCTTGTATAGAAATATGTGATAGTTGCAACATCACATGGTGAACATGGTGAGGGTTGTAGCGCACAACCTTAGTGTAAGTAACACTTTCTTTTTTTGTTTTCATCAACATTATAAGATGTACCTTTTTTTTGTGTGGATGCTTCTAGCTAGTATCCCATTTGATCTTTATCCATTGCAAATGTCTTTGCTAACAATATTGTATTCTTCAACTCATGATGAAGTGTGGATGCCTCCTTTGGTTGATGGTCTAGTATTTCCTGGTGCATTGTCAGCAACAAGGACCATGCAAACATCCTTGTCTATGCCCACTAGAACTGGTAAAACTTTGTTTTGCTATATTTTGTAATGTGCTCTATTTTGTAATGTCTATGCCCTCAAGATGTTATTATTCTATTTTGTTATCTTTGTCTCAAGCTTATATTTCTGATATATGATCTTTGGTATTGCATATGTAAGTTGTAGGTATAATTTATTTGTTTTGGTGTTAATATGAGAATTTTTGATGATGACTCGATAGTTTATTTTAGTAATTGTTTTTATCTTGTAAAACAATTGTCAGTATGGGATAACTATCTTTATTGTTCTATTTCTTCTCTATGGAAGGGAAATCACTAAACCAGAGTTTTCATTTTTTTATGAGTTTATCTTCATCTTTTTCTTTTATTGATATGATAGCTCTCAGTGGCTTGGTGAATTGTTTTCTCTTGTTACTTATTTTCTTTACAATTTTAGAAGGCTTTAGCTTTAAACCTTGGATAAGAACTACTTCCTTGTGGCATGCTTTCACTAGTTTATTGTGATTGTGAATAACTCTTCTAATTCTTTGCATATTTGACCATTTATTTTCCCAATATAGTAATGATTGTTCTAGCATTGGCCTATTTGTAGTGTTGATAATCTATTTCTCTACTAATAATAGTTTGAATACTTCAATTTCATTGAATTGAGAAGGGTTTCAAATTTGTAAGCCTTTCTAGCATCTACCTCAAAAATCTCCAACAACAACCATATTTTTCTTAACAAACTTTTTACTAACTTGAACTCGTGATAGAGGTTGTGTAAAAAATATAGGGTAATCCTAAGCTGGAACAACATGCTAAAAAATATCCAAAACTCCTATTGTACTATGAGTTTATGATAACTAGTTCTTGATAGGATTATTGTGTATGACATAGAAAACATTCTTTGACATTTTCCTTTGTTTTCTAGCATCTTTTCTAAGCTTCCTATTAGTATTCTTCTTGAGAGTTATAGCCTATTTGATTTTTCCAATGTGCACCTATAGGAACAATAATCAAAATACTCTTATTACAAAATTTCCTAACTATACTAGTTGTGATTAACAAATTATATGAATAAAGCATTGAAAATGAAGTCTCCTAGAACTTTGAAAGTTAGGCCTCACAATCAAAATGAACATCAGTAGCCCCATTCAATTTCATGATATTCACTACATAGGTTTTTTTTACTTGTATTCATTATTGTTGTGAGTATTGAACATTAATTGTTGCACTAAACTTATGATTGTTTCCATGATGCAGATGTTGATTATTATTGTTACAGTGTTATTTCCTTTCTTTCACATAGGTGTTCTTTATTGCTTAATAGATGTTATTTTCTAGTATGAATGCAATAAAAATAAAATTCATCATTTAGTACATCTAGATTTTAATTTTGATAAAAGTGTGACTGTTGGTGTCTCTCTTTCTTTCATTTCATTTGGTGTGTTCTTTAACTATCATGATGTTTCAGTTAATAGAGCAATAGAGAGTAGTACTACTAGAGTTGATCCATTTCCTAGAGCAATCCTTGTGATTAGTACTAGTTCATATGTAGGGACATCGTTGCTAAACAAGAAAACTATGTTTTTATTAAAACAACAAAAGCTTCTAGGTGCTTTAAAATTGTTATTATTTAAAGTGTAAATTTAGTTTACTTTTACATTACTTGTTTTGGACTGATAATCCATTTATGTTTTTTAGATAATAATGCTTTTTTTGATCATATTTTTTGATATGACATTGAGACTATTTGGACCCACCATACATAAAAGGTACGTAGTTTCATATCATTGCAACATAATTTTTATTTTCTTCCATTTATTGTACTATATTAAATTTATTGATCTAACAATCTAATTTTTTTTTAAAGGTGGAATTTACAAGCTACGGAATTAAAAAATCAGCTGATTACATCTTTTGAGGAGAAACTTGGAAAAATATTTTTGACATTGGCCGACTTCTCAAAAGAGCATCAAAGCATATAAAGACCATGAGGGATCAATACAGAAGGGCTCTTAAGGATAACCCAAAGTATGACCATCCTCCTATGATTCCATTGATGGAGTGGAATGAAATAATAGAAGATGCAAAGGAGAAAAGGCTATGTGAAAATAGAGTAAATAAAGTAGCACAAGACAAAATAAGGTATGTCATGATAGCATTAAGTACATTGTAATCATGCACTAATTATTGATATTTGTAAATATATAATCTAAGATGTTTGAAAGTGTTCATAAATTGCAGGACACATGTGTGGCTACAAAAGGTTTTCCAACACAAACTTGGCTCCGGTGGCTATATGAATCTCCAGTCTCAACTTGTAAGTAGGAGGAACAAAATTTCATACTAATTTTTTTATATAATGTTGCAAACAATTTTGTTTAATGAAACCATACATGGAAAATTGACAATATTAAGCAAAAAATGTAGGGCACAAAATTCAATGTGGAGCTCACAGATGAAGATAGAAAAATTTCCTTGAAGGAAGGCAATAAAGTGGTGGCTACATGCCTAAGCGGAGAATCTGAAAGCCTTGCCCAAGAATCTAGTGCACCAAATGATATCTCACAGGTAAATTGGTTAGATGAAAAGTAAATGAAATTGAATAGTTGAGAAGTTTTTTTTTTGGTATTAGTCTTGAATGTAAATTGACTACATAACAATATGCATAACATTTTAATGCAACCTTCATATCCTATCAGAGAACCTGCTCGTGACAAAGGCCAAGATGTGCATTATAGTGGTGGAGGTATTAATTTGCTATTGGAAATTAATTATACAATTATGAATATAATTTAACGTCTTCAATTGCAATTTGATATGTATCATTTTTTTGAATATTTCAGAGCATGTTGAACATCATGGTGAAGGAGTGGAGCATGTTCCAAGTGTTCAACATGTTGACATGGTAGTAGATCAAAATGTTAATGTACATGACGAGCCATTTTTAGGTAAGAAAAATGCATGTTATTTTTTACTAGTACTTAATTACAAACTTGTAACTAGGGTATAATATAGTGGCGAATTTTCATATTTTGGAAAATTTGATGTTTTGCCAATGTTATTTTTGGCGATTTCTGAGCCCTTCCATGGTTTCTTGGTTGCCAAGCTTTGTTGGGTTTACCTGGTTGCCTAGCATTGTAATCGCCAAGGCAAATGTTATGTTTGAGTTTTTCCCTGGCAGTATTTGCCTTTCACGTAGCCGACCAGGTAACGCTTATCATGGAATGTTCGTCGGGTTTCAAGTTTTCGTTTCATACAGTATGGGAGAATTTGCCATCCCAGTTTCATTTTACCATGGAGGAGTTGGCTCATTTCAGGTTATGGGAAGTTGAGGAGTCGGCTCATTTTGCCAACACACTTTCATTTTGTCGTGGAGGAGTTGGCTCGTTTGGCATGGAAAATTGGTAATTGTATTGATTTGTAATATGTATAAATCCAAATTCACCCAAGCAATGAGACATTCAGTAAATACCGGTGGCACTCCATCAAATTTTTTGCAGCGCAGGATGCATCACGGGCATGATTCAGACTCTAGAGATAGCTTCCACAAGTGGTGGTACACTGGTATGTCCAGTTGTGTTGTAAAATACTCTCCTTGAGCTTATGTATAATTTAATCAAAAGCTTATCTATAGTTTCCTTTCTTATCTCATTTTCATTAGAAATTTTTCAAAAAGTGGATGCAATGCTGAAAGTCGTTGGCGACGTTAATGGTTTTTAAAGCTTGCATGCATGGATTCGTGAAAATGTGAAGTCTATTTCCTACCAACTTTTAAGTGAGATTCATGAAATATTCCCTCAAAGTCTTTTCCCTTTAACCGCTGCGAACATGCGAAATCCTTGCCATCATGGTCTTGCGGCTACTGGAAGTCTTTTCCCTTTAACCGCTGCAAACATGTGAAATCCTTGCCATCACAGTCTTGCGGCTGCTGGAAGTCTTTCCTTTTAACTGCTATGAACATGCAAAATCCTTGCCATCACAGTCTTGCGGCTACTGGAAGTATTTTCCCTTTAATTGTTGCGAACATGTGAAATCCTTGCCATCGTGATCTCGCAACTACTGGAAGTCTTTTCCCTTTAACCACTACAAACATGCAAAATCCTTAACATCATGGTCTTGCGGCTATTGGAAGTCTTTCCCTTTAACTGTTGTGAACATGCAAAATCTTTGCCATCACGGTCTCGCGGCTGCTGGAAGTCTTTTCCCTTTAACTACTGTGAACATGCAAAATCCTTGCCATCGCAGTCTCACGACTGCTGGAAGTCTTTTCCCTTTAACCGCTATGAACATCCGATGGTGTGATCTCCCTTTTTTGTGACTTCACAACATAAAAGTTCACCATCATTTAAACCAGTGATGATGTAATCTCTACCCTCCTCATGGTTTCGCAACACAATCTCCTTTATCTTTTCAACCAACGATGATGTGATCTCTACCCTCCTCACAGTTTTGCAACACACAAACTATTAACTTTCACTTTGACAGCGACATTGCGATAGACCTGTTAAAGCCTTTCTCATGATTTTGCAACTACCAACTTTAAACTGATGAAACCCTTTGTGAACCTCCGATACCATTGACTTTGCATATGTTTTTTTTAACCTTGAATACAATGAAATGATTTGCCCAAAAAATTAAAATTTTACTATGATTATTATTTTTTGTTCACCAATGTATAAATATTTTGTGGTTTTAAATGGATACTGAAAGTAATACTGCTTATTCTCAGGGCAGTAAAGTTTAAACGGATTATCAGTGGATCGAGATGTTAGGGGAGGGTGAGTCTGTAACTAATATTGCTCAGTCTTAGTGAAGTGACAAGGGTAAGACCCCAAGGGTAGTAAAGGGATTAATCTTACATCAAAATGCTGAAAACTTAGAGATACTACCATAAAGTCTTTCTTTGGAATTGACAATGTTTTTGGTCCACCAACTTTGGCAAGTACAAGTGCAGAAGAAAATCACAAAACCTCACCACCACTAGAAGAGTAGGTTGTTATTCAATTAAATCCAAATGCATCAAACGAGGATAACAATGTTCAAACAATAGAAGATGTTGTAATAGAAGATAATATTGATGTTGGTAGGAAGAAAAAAAAAAGGAATGTAAAAATGGGGCAGGAGTGGGAAATGAAAAGGACTTTCCAGTTGATTGGGTAGCAAAGTACTGGTTTATTGAACCAATCACAAACAATGATGAACCACAAACAAAATGCAAGTGTACGATCTGTACATGGAAAACTAAAAGAGAGAAAAAGTTGCAGTTAAAACTCGACACTATAGAAAAACATATTGGTAAGGTTTATGAAAAAAAAATCATAGATGGAAAGGAAGTAGCAGTAGTGAGATTGAAATCAAAGGAAGAATGCCTTCATGTTAAGTATGCCATAGAATATGAAGAGCATTTCAAGAAAATAGCGATAATTGGTAGTGGCAGTAGTGGCAATCCAATCAAGGATGGGCTTCAACATGCAGCCAATGATGCAAACTTGGCAAAGATCGTTCAGATGAGTATTATTTTTCATATTCTATCTAGAGGGCATCCTATGAGAGACTTTTCAAAATATGGTAATTTATTATCTTTTTTGAGAGTTCCTCACTATCCTATGTCACATTGGTCAATATACGTTGGATGGGAAATGGCACACTGTCTTGCTGAGGTGAAAAAGAAAAATGTACAGGAGAGAGTAAAAGAATCCAAGTTCATTTCATTATCCTTAGATGAAGTCACTGCGGTAGATAACACTACTTGGGTCTGTATGCATGTATATACTATAAAAGATCATGTTCGTTGAGCTAATCTACTTTGTGTTTGTAAAATGAGAGCCAATTCAACTGCAAAAAATTTATATTTAGAAGTTAAGAAAGCTTTGAATGAAATTGCTGGTATGGATGACTTGAAAATTGCAAAGAAGTTAGTGTGTGTCAGAGCTGATGGAGCTGCAGTAATGCAAGGGCAAAGGACTAGTCTTTGTGCAAGATTACAAACTAGTATTGCACCTTATATGCTTGGCATACATTGCATGGCCCATTGAATGAATTTAGCATATAAGATTGTAAGTACTTTTCCTATAGTGTCAAAAGTTGAAGATCTAATCCGTGAGCTCCACTCATACTTTTGCAGAAGTCCTAAATGCTTTGTAGAATTTAAGATTTTTTTCGAGGGAGTAATAGTAGGAAATAAGATTCTCAAGGATGTTGAGACCAGATAGATACCTTTGCATGGACCAGCAGAATGAGTTCTAGTAGAATATCAATCCTTGATTGGAGTTCTATATGAGCAACACCTTACAGTGGACTCCTAATTTGTTAAATAAGTTAAGTGATATAGAGAACCTAGTAACTTTAGCCAGTCTTCTCCCCATGCTAGATTTAATGAACAAACTTGTTAAGAAAGCCCAAGACAGAACTATGTATATTCATGAGTATTCTGATTTACATAAAATGACATGCATGGCTCTGAATTCTTTATATTTAGATCTCTCAAGTCATAGCCCAATTTTTTCAAGGTGGGAGATAATTACAGATTTGAATCATGCTGAGAATTTTTTACAATTCAATGGGAAAAATGAGCTATGTGTGTTTGTGAAAGGATTTCAAATACCAATGCACCAATCTAAAACAACCAAGAGAGGCAAAGTACTACCAGTTAGAAAGGATGATTTTGACAAGATTGTTAAATCTGTTAGTGATAATGTGAAGTCTATTTCCTACCAACTTTCAAGTGAGATTCGTGAAAGATTCCCTCAAGAAGAAATTCTTGAAGCCATGAGTTGTGTGTTTCCTCAATTTTGGAAACACTTTGGACATAATCCAATTGATGCAAAGTTGTTTCATAATAAACTTGACGAATTGATAACACATTTTTCAAAGCATACAGATTGCAATGGACAACTAATACAAGGAATCTTAGATTCAAATAATCTTAAAAATCAATGTAAACTTTTTGCATTGTGTATGAAAAACTAGATGGAAAACTTTGAGAATCCATTCGATCCTGGTGCAATAACAAGGCTCTAGAAAAGGATAAGTCAGAGTGAAGTATTACATACTTCAATATCAAAATATTTCAAACTTGCTGATTTATGTCAAACAATGATATTAGGGTCAGTGGAAGATGAGAGAGTTTTTAGTGCATTGGGGTTTTTGAAATCAAATGTCAGAAACAAACTAGACAAAAATTTGGAAACTTGTTTGAGGTTGTTTGTTACTCAATACAATGTTAGAGATTTTCCTTATGATAGGTCATTGGCCATTCGGAATTCCACACGTGAAAGACGAGGCCTTTGCAACACTTTAAAAGATGTTGGTTCTACTTCTACTATTGACTCCAACATAAATGATGAATTTAGGTCTCAAAGTCAAAATGAAGATGAAGATTTTATGGATTTTGAATACTCGATTCAGAGTGAAGAGGAACCTGTTAGTACTAGTCAGAATTTAGTTTCACATTTGAGACTGAGTCAATGAAGTGAATTGTGATTTAGTAATGTAGCATTCAGTTCTAAGGAATTTATAGGTCTACTTCAGTTCTTCCATATTCATTATTCAGTCATATTGCAATTACAATTTACAAAAATTGAGTTCAAGATTTTTGTTACTCTATTGTTGACATAATGTTATTTTTGTACCTTTCTCTTGATTTGAGTTCAATATTTTTGTTAGTTGTTACTCTATTCATATTTTGACACAATGTTATTTATGTATCTTTCTCTTGATTTAGTTGTTTGATAAAAAAAAAAAGAGATAATAGAGATGTGTGCAAAGCCCATAACATCACAAAGAACTACTGACTATAAAACATAATGGAAAATTGAAATAAATAGAGTTGAAACAATATCTTCTCTTAAAGAAAATTATACTTAAGTCTTAATCTGAAAAATAACAACAAATCAAACCATTTCTAAGCCTTGGGAACTCATATTTATATCACTTGAGTTGCAACAAGCTTCAGGCTTACAAAGGTTACATCATGATTCATTACAAAAGATAAAAGATAACAATAATTAAGATAATCATTACAATTTGTTGAAACCTTTTGTGACATATTTTAACAGAAAAAGGGGAAACAATTACAAAATGTGACAAGTGGCAAGTGATCATTAAGCTTGTCTTCCAGTTCTAATTGCATCATTACCCACAATGCATATACCACAAAGGTAAGGTAATCTGTTATGATGAACAACTTCTCTTTGATATTCTTTTGCAACACTTGTCCTCCAATTGATTCCCTGGGGCCACCATCTTTTGTGCTAATCATCTTCTACTGAAGGGATTGCTTTGATATCTGCTATAACCTCCCAGATGGCAATATCTGTATCTACAATAGGCCATGCTGTATTTCTAACTGCCTCTAATTCACTGATTTTTTTTGTCCATTTTGAATTTGTGATGGCTTTACCCTCTCCAGTAATTTTGTTCATATCTGCTTCAATTTTGTATGTCATATCAATCATATCATACACAACTTGATCACTTGATTCACCTCTTGAAAATTCTATAAATCTTGGATGGTCTAATATTACATCAAAAGATTCAGACCACTCTTGCCAAGATTTGACATACCCTTAATTGTTCAAAATTGTTGGAATGAAATCTTGGGTACCCAATGCTATGCTTTTCAATTTTCCCCTTATTGCTTCGATCTTACCAATGAAGAATGAATTCAATTCTTTAAATTGATGTATCATTTTCCTTATAGGAACAATGATCTCCTTAGGTAGTTCCTTTTTCTGTGTGAGTAAAGGAACTAACCTATCAAAGAATTGAATGTGTGGCCCCCACTGGGAAAGCACTAGAGATAATAGTGATAAAGCCTCAAAGCATTGGTATTCATTACTCTGCAGAGTAATGTACATACTATGTACATTACAGAGGCTCTCTTTAAAGTAATGATTCTATGAATCAAAAACTATTTCATTGTCCTGATCTTTGCATCATTGCTAATCTCAAACTCATCCACATCCATATGTGTTACTAGATGTGGTTCTTTTGCTATCTGGTCAGTTTGAATATTCTGGTCTTGTACCTCCCTTACTCTTAGTGACCTTTCTTCTCTTTTCAAATCTTCATTCTCCTTTTTTTATTCCTCCAAAGCATGTTGCAGAACATATGTTTTTCTCATTTCCTCTTCATACTTCTTCTTGGCATCAAGGTACTTTTCATATGTCTACACCAGTTGTTCTTGAAGAATATCAATCTTGTTCTTGCCTAGCATAGCAGAAGTGTTTTGGAGGTTGTATATTTGATCTGAAGAAGTTGAATGTGCATTCCAAAAAATTGCATTACCTGCCGGTGTCTCTTTAATTTCCATTAGGGTAGGCTTCTGTGATTCTGGAGCTACACTCCAAATAGCCATTGTCTTAGTATCTATATTAAATCCTGCCCCCTGCAATTCACCAAATGGATTAATCTCCTCATAAGAGATTGATTTTTCTTGTCTCCTCATTTGATCAAGTAGGAATGATGAAATAATATCCCATCCTAGGAAAACTATCATACCACTCCTTTGTACCAATTCCCTAGCCTCCTCTACAGTGAGGCTTTCACTATTAGGATCATAGGCTTGGAGCTTCTGCACCATTTCAGTCACTTTTTCATCTGTGTCTCTAGGTTTTACATGCAAATAAAGTTCATTCTGTTTGAGTTTATATAGAAAAATTTTGAATTCTTCACTCTTGATAAAATCATCATCCTTCATGAATTCTTCAGCCTGTATAATTCTATCATCCAGTATCATGGATTGTATTTCTAAACTATTGGGTCTCCTCTCCTCTTCAGTAGCTTGATCAATTAAGAACTTTTTTCTGGCATCATCAAAATACCTAGTTCCTTTTGGAAGCACTTGTAAGGCTTTCTCTCTAGCCTTTTTTGAAACCTCAATCAATTTTTGTTTCTTCTTGCCCCCTTATCCCAGTTTGAAGGGCTAGGCTGATCTTCTTCATCACTAATTTCCAATACAACATCTGCCTTTGGAGAAGAAGGGTTTACCCTATCTCTAGCATTTTGAGGAACTTGAGCCATAATGTTATCAAAATCCTTAATACACTTATCAATTTGTTTAAAATAGGGTAAATCAGAATAGAAGCCCTAGAAATTAGGATCTACTTTCTTCATTTTTTCCTCTACTGAGAGGATTTGTCTCCACTTCTGCATCCTATTAGCACAAACATCTTCATACAATACATCCCTAATGACATCCTCTTCCCAAATTTTCCTTCCAATGATGACATTATAACCCCTCATTTGTTTAAGAGCACTTGTAACAATGTTATATGCATCATAAACCCTAGTGGGGGCAGTGGGGAAATTTAACTCTCTTACGAAGGCATCAACTTCCTCAATTGCCTCTTTACCAATTTCAAAATCCCCTACTTTTAAATTTCTACACACAAAAGACCCCTTTTTAATGGTTGGCCCTAGATATTCTCTATTCATGGATAACAACTGCTAGAAAATTTCCACTACACCCACCCTCTTCGGTACATATCTTGGCAAGAAATGAGGGGGTTAGGAATAACCAAAAATTCTAATCACTGTATAGTTTGCTAACAAAAAGGCACTGCCCCAATCATGATCAATTGGTCCCTCATCATCAAAACACATAGTTGGTCTAACAATCTTCCTAATCAACCTAGGTAATATTTCTAATTTTGAACCTAACATCCTATGAATAGTTGAAACAAAATCATTATAAAAAGAGAGGGAATTAGAAAAAGAGTAGAACCTCTTCCATAATTTTATCCATCTTTGAACAGGCAATGCCTCTTCGAAATTGTCCAAACCTTCAATGAAATTGGAATCCACATGGCCCATGTTGTAGAAGAGGATGAGATGCATAAGCACCAAGTAATGTAGAAATTTGAAATTGCCAAGATCACCTTGCTGAGCTGTCACCATCTGCTGATGAATACTATTAGTAATGAATGTTCCAAAATCATACCCCACATTAGTATGTGGGTCCTGAATGTCTAGAGCTATCACATACAATGCTGGGGAGGCATCCATGGATCCATCTACTCCCAATAGTTTGTTTAATCCAAAAACTATTTTTTGAAAGTATGCACACAAATATGACAAGGGTATAAAATTAGTAATCATTTTCAAGAATTCTCCTTTCATCTTGTTTTGATTTTCCCTCGGGATATGTCACAACATTGCATGTGTTGTATAGAGATCTCTCTATTTCTCAAATGCTGCTTCCAATTTTTCCAGGTTAATAGGAACTAACATGGGACCCTGCAAATCAAATGCTTCAACAAAAGCATCCTTACTTAACGTACAAAGAATGCTCATATCCTTTCTATGAAAGGACCAAGTGGTTGGATTATATGCATTTTCCAGTGCCTTGATAAGGTCAACATCTACGTACACCTCTGGTATTATCAACTTTCCAAGGTTCCTCATCCATGGATTTGAGATGGGAACCTTCTGCACCCTATTCTTGTAAATGTACCAGAACAATTTAGTTCCATTGGTGTACGGTACTTGAGCATCTCTAAAAAAGTTGTAAGCATCTCTAAATGCATGGACATTAGCACTTTAAGCATTGGAAGATTTAGGGAGAATCTTCAATTATTCTTTTGCAAATTTGGCAGAAAATGAAACCTTGCTGCCCTCTCCAGTGCCCTTCTTTATTGATGATTCTGCTTCTGCCATTCTGATCTTACTGCAAATTCTTTTGGCTCTGTTAGCTCTGGATGTCTGAGAATTCAATTCACTAAAGCTTAACTTGGTAACAACATTAATGACTTTAAATTTTTAAAAGCTTGCATGTATGGATATCGACCTGTTACCTATAATAAGTACCTTAGTACTGCCTTTATTTTAGTTGCCTTAGAATGTCAACTCATCAAATTTTAGGAATTAGATAATAGATTTGAAAACATGTTCTTTTGTCCTTTCAAGCTTTAAAATCTTATGAGTTGTGAAACCCTTCTTTCTATGCTCTGTCGCAAGTGTTTAACTTAACCTTGAATTCTTTTCGCGAAACAGTGAAACCCTTCTTTTTCTTTTCTCGGGCTATCGCAACTGTTAAATCAAATATTTAGTTTACCCTTGCGATCTTGTGATAAGCCTTATATCCTCTTCCAATGAGATTCCCCTTCTGTTACAGCTTCAAAACTTAAACTTTTCACATCACGGTCTTGCAGTTGTGAAAACCCATTTCCTTCTAACCGGTGCAAAGTGGCGAAGATGGCTTCATCTTAACTTTTCGCAGCTTTGTAGGATGGCCATATCTTTCTATCAGAACCTTGAAACATGAAAATCCTTGCCATCATGGTATTGAGGCTGCTGGAAGTCTTTTCCCTTTAACTACTGCAAACGTCCACTAGAATTCTTTTCCCTTTTTTGTGACTTCGCAACATAAAAGTTCACCATCATTTATACCGGCAATGATGTGATCTCTGCCATCCTCACTATTTCACAACACACATCTTTTAAATACAATGAAATGATTCACCCAAAAAATAAAAATTTTACTATGATTGTTATTTTTTATTTGCCAATGTATAATTTTTTTGTGGTTTTAAAATAACACAATTCACCCAGATTTTACACATTGTTTGAGAGACTATGAATGATTCGCCAACAGAGATTATTATTTTTTCTTTGTAAACTAATTTTTTTGCCACAAAAAATAATTTTTATTGTCAGGTATTTTACACCTTTCACCAAGTTTTTACACCTTTTCTAAAGGAGGGGTTTCTTAAAGTATACACTGCTTGTAACAGTTAAAAAAAGAAAAAGAGTATGCCAATTTATCCCGTTTGCTTGTTCTTGCAATAGAGCCCTCTTTAGTGCAACAACCTCCTAGCCCTCCAAAGAGAAGGAGCCATCATAAATTTACTTTACACATGCCAAAAGAGGAGGAGAATGAGGAAGATATGGATGCTACTATGAGTGCTTTTCTTAAGAGAACTAAGAAAAACAAAAAAAAGGAAATGATGTTTTAAAAATGCTCTTTAATAAACCTTGTTGGATAATGAAAGAACTTTGTTTTAAGTAATTATCTATGAATGATGCATATTAATACTGATTTCTATTTTATGTTAATAAATATTGTTATATGTTAATGAAGTCTTGATTAGTATCGTGTATTAATGAATTTTATATCATATTAATGAATGTTATGTGATTGTATTGTTTGAATGTTATAGTTCATAAATGGATGAGTGAATGAATGAAGTATGTAGTTAGATGGTAACGGGTAATTTAGATTGATGTTAGGGGGAGGAGGGTGAGTGTTGGAAATATAGATGGAGTAACAAAGAGGGGGTGGGGGTGTGAATCAATTACCACAAAAACAAATCCACATATCCCTTAGATGTCTTAAACAACTAGTTACTACTGTCACTTGGTAGCCACATAGAGAAATGTTGTAACTCGATAGATGAACTATGTATTAACTTATTTAAGCATAACTATTAACATGCGTGCAAAAAGAAATAACATGAACATAAGAGATACCAGATTTAACATGGAAACCCAATATGGGAAAAACCACCAAGTAACTAGCTACCAATTTTCACTCTTCTAAAGTGAGCCTTGTTAGGAGCCAACCCTAAATGAGATGCCACTAATCTTTGTTGTTACAGATCTATGTTCTACTTCACTAGATCCTTACTAATTGAATACACCTTTGCTACTCCTCAAGGATATCTGATCCTTCTTCAAAATTTGCTCATACTTCCTCTTTTACACAATTAACTTACTTGCATGCTCACTCATTCATACATCCATTCATACTTTAGAATTCACAACTTGGCCTTTTATTTATACCTTACAAATTGTCAAGTTAGCTCATTTACAAGTTACATTTACCAATAAAAAATACATGAGTTGGCTAGAGTCATTACATGAAGCAATTAAACATTATTTCCATAAACAATGAAATCCTTCGTTGGCCGACCTTGCTTAGTAAACACTACTCTAGAAATGATTTCCAGTGTTAACCAAGTGAAGCTTGGTAAACACTATGAAATCTAAAAAATCCTTTGGAGACCGAGTGAACTCGATAAACACTAACTTTCTTTTGTTGACCTTGTGAGCTCGATAGAAACTAACTTCTACCATAGAATCCTTCAGTGCTCGAGTGAGCTCGATAGAAGCTATAATTCACTTTAATAACCTTCTAAACTTGATAGACTCTATAAATCACTTTTCTAACCATCTAAGCTCGGTAGACTCTATCTAATAACTGATATGACATTTTTGTAACATCAAAGAAAACACACAATTGATCAATCGTATCCAACAATCTCCCTCTTTGGCATTGATGGCAACACAACATGTCATAGTAGAATGAAATTTGAAAATAAGTCTTTTTTTGACAAAATGTTTCTCCCTCTTAGATTTCATTCCACAATATTCTCAAATACAGTAATTTCCCTCTATGAAGGAATTATGTAGCTTCTTTTCAAAAATCAAACTCTTCACAAACAAATTCAAATTTTAGAAAGATATGACAGTATACTCTCCATCTTTGACAACATATGCCAAAGACAACACAAACCAAATGAAGAACAATGTACCTTATTTACTAATTCATATGTAATGTTCTCATGATTATTCTACATTAACTAAAAGATCTTCAACTTGATACTTGTTGATGCATCACTAAAACTTCATTTTATTGAGCTTTAGATAGGGGAATGACCCCTAACTTACCTCTTAGATACAAGAATGCATCCTTAGGTAAAGGCTTGGTGAATATGTCAGAAATTTGTTCCTTTGTATGGACATATTCCAATCTGATCTCCTTATCTTGCACCAATTCTCTGACAAAGTGATATTTTATTGCAATGTTCTTGGTTTTTGAGTGCATCACTGGATTTTTAGATATGTTGATTGCACTTGTATTGTCACAAAACATAACAACAGGTTCTTTGATTTCCACCTTCATGCCTTCTAACAATTGTTTGAACCAAACAATATTAGAATAGTGTACTACTGCTGCAACATACTCTGCTTCTACTATGGATTGGGATGTACAATTTTTCTTTTTACTTGTCCAAGAAACCAACCTCTTTCCAAGAAAGAATGCACCTCCACTTGTACTTTTTCTGTCATCAATGTTTCTTTCCTAATCTGCATTAGTAAACACTTTCAAATATAGATTACCTCCAAATTTCTATCATAATCCATAATCTTTAGTGCCTTTCAAGTATCTCATGATCCTTTTGATTGCCATCATGTGATTTTCTCTTCTTTTTGCTAAAAATATTGCTACATTAACAACTGCAAGGGCAATATCTAGCCTTGTATGAACTAAATACTACAATTTTCCAATCATAGATCTATACAACATCTAATCTACCTCCTTTAATTCATCATCCTTGGCAAGCTTTAGACCAGTGCACATAGGAGTTCCAACTAGTTTACAGTCTTCCATACCAAACTTTTTCAGTATCTCCTTGATGTATTTTCACTGAGTAATGTAGATGCCATTCTTACTCTATTGAATTTGAAGACCAACAAAGAATTTGATCTCACCAAACATAGACATCTCAAATTCCTTGTTTATTTGCTATAGATTTTTTTTGCAAAGATCATCATTTCTTGTAAACAAAGTATCTTCCACAAATATCTCTACCAAAACAATCTTGTTATTTGGTCCTTCCTTGATATACAAGCTACTATTATCATTAGTTTTCTAAAAATCAATCTAACTAAGATAGTTTTGCAATATTTCATACCATGCTCTAGTGGCTTGTTTCAGACCATACAATGCTTTGTGTAATTTTCAAACCATGTCCTTCTTTTTTGGATCAACAAAACCTTCAAGCTGTTCAATGTAGACTTCTTCATCTATTATACCATTGTGAAATGTTGACTTGACATCCATCTGATAAACCTTAAATCTTTTGTATGCAGCATATGCAAGTAGGGTCCTGACACCTTCTAATCTTGCAACAGGAGAAAAAGTCTCTCCATAGTCCATTCCTTCTTATTGAGAGTATCTTTTGCATACCAGTCTAGCTTTGTTCCTTGATACCATCTTCATTCAACTTATTTCTGAATACCCACTTAGTTCCAATCACATTTTAATCTTTAGGCCTGGGTACAAGAGTCCATGTTTTGTTTTTCTCAATCTGCTCTATCTCTTCATTCATAGCCTCAATCCAAATTTCATTTTCTAATGCATCTTTGACAGTTCTAGGTTCAAAATTAGCAAGTAAACAAGTACCTTTTAGCTTACTTCTTTTCATAGTACCTTCAAATTTGTCTCCAATGATCTGATCTGGTGCATGATGTCTCCCGACATACTTTGCTAAAACAGGTTCCTTACCTTTTGAACGAATTGCACTATCATCCTCTTGCACTTCAACTTAGGTTCTAGCTATTTTTTTTGTTGCTTGGGTCCTTCAGACTTGGTAGGCATTGGCTCAGTAGTGTATGACTATGACTCAATTTCTTTCAACTTGGTTTGAACTACTTGCAACTTGGTTATTGAAGACTCGGGAGTAGAAGATTCCTGATTGATACATGTATCTGGCACTGTATTATGTTTAATGAAAACAAATATCCTATAATCTTTTAGTTCCTTTTTGCTTTCTTCTTCAATCCTTTCTGCAAACTCATCAACTTTCACATGTGCACTTTCTATGACTTTGTGACTAGACAAATTCAAACATCTATATGCTTTGTTTTTGCAAGAATATCCAAAAAATATTCCTTCATCACCTTTCACATCAAATTTACCTTTTCTAGATTCTTCCAAAATATAATTTTTACTTCCAAATACTTTTAGGTAACTTACATTGGGCTTATAGCCATACCATAACTCATAGGGGGTTTTGAATGAGTCCTTCTTTAGCTATACTCAGTTCAAGATATAAACTGCAATGCTGATAGCTTCCTTCCAGTATTTGATAGAAATGTTCTTTTCAATCATTAAAGTTCTTGCATAGTCCATGATAGATCTGTTCCTCCTTTCAGCTGTTCCATTTTGCTCAGGAGTGCCAGGGGCTAATATCTGTCTTTTGATTCCCCTTTCAATGCAAAATTTATTGAACTCATGGGAGATGAATTCACCACCTCTATCTGACCTTAAGCATTTCAATCTTTTTCCTGTTTCCTTTTCTACTCTAGCCAAATACCACTTGAACTTTTCAAAAGCTTATGATTTCTCTCTCAAGTACATAACAATCATCATTCTAGAGTAATCATCAACAAAAAGAATAAAGAAATTTTCTCCACTATAGCTTTCAATTCCAATAGGTCCACACAAATCAGTATGTACAATTTCCAAAACTTCTTCAGATTGATAGTTCTTACTTTTAAAACTAGTTTTTTCCATCTTACCAATCTAACAATTCTTGCATAGACCAATTTCAAGTTTCTTTATACTAGGAATGCCTCTAACTTTCCTAAATTTGCTTACTTTCACCATATTATCAAAGTTTACATGACACAACCTTCTATGCCATAGCAAACCTTCTTCAACCTGAGCAATAAAACATGAACATTCACCAAGTTTAGGATAGAACAAGTTACCTTTTGTTTGTATGCCTGATCCAATCAACTTTCCTTTGTCATCCAACAATCTTGCTTTTCCATGCATGAATTCCACTTTGAATCCATCATTGAGTAGCTATGCCATACTCAATAGATTATTTTTTAGACCTTCTACCCAATATGGATTATCACATACAAGCTCTTTGGTTAGTGAAATTATTCCTTTTCCTTTTATACAACAAGGTGTATAATTACAAAACCTCACACTACCACCATCATAGTCTTCAAATTGTTCAAACTTAGTTTTATCACTAGTCATATGATGAGAACAACCACTATCTATGATCCATGTATCATTCTTGCTTACATGAAAAATAATTGCCATTTTCTCATCATTATCAGATTCATCTTTCACAACAATATAAAAAATTTCATCTTCTTCTTCATCAGAATCATTAGAATCCTTAGCCATGAAACATGTTTTCTTAGCTTTGTCCTTGAATGATTTGAAATCTTTCTTACCAATACACTTGTGACCTTTCTTCTCATCCTTGTTTTTCTTGTTTGGGAACCTAGCAGCAATATGACCAATTTTCTCACATGAAAAACAAATTAGAAGAACCTTACCTTTGTATTTCCCTCTGCCTCTAGAATATTTCCTTGCAAGCAAAGCTTCAACTACCGTAAGATCATTGTCTAAACTCTATTCTAATTCTTCTTCAATTTTTGATTGAGAATCCTTTATTTTCTTGCCTTTCTCCTTGAGTGAAAGCTTGGCTTCAAATGCTAACTCAATGTTCTTGAAAGCTAGAACATAGTTATCATAGTTATCTAGCTCAAATGTAGTCAATCTTCCTACTGTGGCTTCTAAATTTATCTTATGATTTGCTTCACATCTTCTTTCTTGAATTGCAGAAACTCTAATTGCATAAATGGGAAGTAATGTTCTAAGAAATTTACTTACAATTGTTTCCTCCTCAATGTCTCCTCCAGAAGGCTTGATAGCACTAACAACTACTTTGACTCTTTCAACATATTTGGCAATGTTTTCATCATCTCTCATCCTCATTTGATCAAATTGTCCTCTCAATCTTTCTACTTTGGCTCTTCTCACATTATCATCACCTCCATAGATTTCTTTCAACTTGTTCGACATTTCAAAGGTAGTTTTTTAGTCCTTGACATCATCAAATTCCTCATAGCTTAGGGCAGATGCAATGTCTATCATCATGGTGTTATGAGTCTTTTTCTCAACAATGTCATTAGCAGATAATGTACAAGGAGTTACATATGCTTCATCTAGATATTTCAATCTTGTATCTCCAATGGAAGCTAGATGGAGTCTCATGAGACCTTGCCATGCTAAAATGTTATCCTTGTTAAGCCTTGGAATTTCCCTCTTGTAAGACATCCCGATCTTTAGCTTAGATCCTTGAAATCCTTCTTTCAAGCACCAAAAGCTCTGATACCAATTATTGGAAATATAGATGGAGTAACTGGGAGGGTGAATCGGTTACCACAAAAAAAATCTACAGATCCCTTAGATGTCTTAAATAACTAGTTACTACTATCATTCAGTAGCCACATAGAGAAATGTTGTAACTCGGTAGATGAACTATGTATTAACTTATTTAAGCATAATTATTAACATGCATGCAAAAAGAAATAACATGAACACAAGAGATGCCAGATTTAACA
The DNA here is from genome assembly GCA_028749045.1 of Cupressus sempervirens. NCBI lineage: Eukaryota > Viridiplantae > Streptophyta > Pinopsida > Cupressales > Cupressaceae > Cupressus > Cupressus sempervirens. The sequence goes on along the minus strand of CM053790.1, from coordinate 440,899,685 downwards.
TGGAAGCCCAATATGGGAAAAACCGCAAAGTAACTAGCTACCAATTTTCACTCTTCTAAAGTGAGCCCTATTAGGAGCCAACCTTGAATGAGATGCAACTGATCTTTACTATTATAGATCTATGTTCTACTTCACTAGATCCTTACTGATTGAATACACCTTTGTTGCTCCTCAAGGATATCTGATCCTTCTTCAAAATTTCCCCATACTTCCTCTTTTACACAATTAACTCACTTGCATGCTCACTCATCTATACATCCATTCATACTTTATAATTCACAACTTGACCTTTTATTTATACCTTACAAATTTTCAAGTCGGCTCATTTACAAGTTACATTTAACAATAAACAATACATCAGTCGGCTACAATCATTACATGAAATAATTAAATATTATTTCCCTAAACAATGAAATGCTTCATTGGCCAACCTCACTTGGTAAACACTGCTCTAGAAATGATTTCCAGTGTTAACCAAGTGAAGCTCAATAAATACTATGAAATCTGCAAAATCCTTTGGAGACCAAGTGAACTTGATAAACACTAACTTTCCTTCACTGACCTTGTGAGCTTGGTAGAAACTAACTTCTGCCATAGAATCCTTCAGCACCTGAGTGAGCTCAGTAGAAGCTATAATTCACTTTTCTGACCTTTTGAACTCGGTAGACTCTATAAATTGCTTTGCTAACCATCTGAGCTCAGTAGACTTTTACTGATAACTGATATGACATTTGTGTAACATCAAAGACGACAGACAATTGATCAATTATATCCAACAATCTCCCTCTTTGGCATTGATGGCGACACAACATGTCATAGCAGAATGAAATTTGAAAATAAGTCTTTTTCTAACAGAATATTTCTCCCTCTTAGATTTTATTCCACAGTATTCTCAAATATAGTAATCTCCCTTTGTGAAGGAATTACATAACTTCTTTTCAAACATCAAACTCTTCAGAAAAAAATTTAAATTTTAGAAAGATATGAAAGTATACTCTCCCTCTTTGACAACATATGCCAAAGACAACACAAACCAAATGAAGAACAATTTACCATATGTACTAATTCATATGCAATGTTCTCATGATTATTCTGCATTAACTGAAAGATCTTCAACTTGATACCTGTTGATGCATCACTAAAACTTCATTTTAGTGAGCTTCAGATAGGGGAATGACCCCTAACTTACCTCTTAGATACAAGAATGAATCCTTAGGTAAAGGCTTGGTGAATATGCCAGTAGTTTGTTCCTTTGTATGGACATATTCCAATTTGATCTCCTTATCCTACACCAATTCTCTGACAAAGTGATATTTTATTGCAATGTGCTTCATTTTTGAGTGCATCATTGGATTTTTAGATATGTTGATTGCACTTGTATTGTCACAAAACATAACAATAGGTTTGAAACCTGATTTTATTTGAAAATAAAATTTCTTGAAACCATAAAAAATCTATGGAAAACCACCATCAATTACACCCTAAGAACACTGTAACCCTTGTCGCATTTGAATAACACAATTTGTGGCACTAATATTTTTGGTATTGACCTCGTGTTAGCACCAAGTTGTAGCACAGTTGCAACCCCCTACCCCAACAATACAAAATTCCCATGGTATTCATATATTCATTTAATATATTTGCTGACACTAATTATGGTTTTTGTTTTCCTAGTTTGTGAGGTTTTGACATATAAAGCTAGGTGGGATTTGATAAGAAATAGTTGGGGATTTTCCAAGCTGGGTAAGAATATAAAGTCATGAATGACCAGGCACTGATAGTGTAGTTTGTTGTTGTACATGGATTTGATGTGTTGTTTTGATCGTAGGCTTTTCTATCTCTCCTTTTTGCATACACACAAATCAATGATAAAGAGAAACCAGGGGGCTACACAATGGAAGATTTTGTTGAGTTGGGGAATGGAATGGGAATTAAAAGTCATTAAATTTTGATTGATTGTGTTATAAATTATGCCACAACCTATTTTTTCCCTTCATTCATTCATTTATCATTCAAGAGTGGATATATATTTTGTCTTTTTCTATGCCCTTGTGATCTATGTTTCTATAGTGATCTTTTTCAGTGGAGAAGGAAGAAAGGGAAAAGGAAAAGAAAGGGTCTTGTATACATTGTGTAGTAGAAGTGGCTTACATACAATACTTTAGTTGCCAGCAGGAGCAACATTAGGCTAGGTTAGTCAATAGTAGTGGTAGTAGTAGTAACAGTACTAACTATACCATGCTATACTGTGCAATAGCAGACTATGATTCCAAATTTTGCATGCATGTCTACCAAGCTAATGGCAACAACATCCAACAATAGTTCTCTATCATTTATGCTTTGGGAGATGTCTATAACCCATTTCAAAGGTTCCATTTTGGCATAGACAAGAGATGTTGGCAAAGCACATATATTTAACTCATTTTCTCTGATATAAATATACACATGCATATGTGCATACATGTGTGTGTGTATGTGTGCAGATATATTCAACAAATCAATATGCATATCTTGCAATATTGGCATGCCATTAGACGACATTTCATGGAGGCAGTCAATAATATAGTTCAAATTCCTTACCTATGATTCCACATTTTTTATGCATGTCTTCCAAGGAAAATTTTGTTGCTTCATCTACACTATTTGACAAAATCCTTTATGCTTTGATGCTCATGTAATCATAGAGCTACAATCTATGTGTTGTGGATGGAGCTACAATCGTGAACAAGTTGTTTTATTCTGTTCTGTTTATCTCAGGCACTTTGGTGGTCTATTCAAATTTTATTTCACATCCTTAGTTAGATATGTTTACTAAATTTTGATTTTTTATGAGACCATGGAGGACGATTTAACATGAATATTAGCACTCTTACTATAGTACAGTACAAAGAGTATTTTTTGAAGTTTCTTTATCTATGTTGCTTTTGTGTTATTGATTTCTTTGCTATGATGTTAGTGTAAATATTATCATGCAATTTTTAGTGGATTATCAATTATAGAAATATTTTGAGTATTTATAAATCCTGAGTTTATATTATTTGTATACAATGTAAGATAACAGGAATCTAATGAAAACTGTTAGCATTGTTGGAGTGGTAATAAATTTAACTTAGCTACCCTTTTATTTTCATTTTCATGTAGTTCATTGTTTGTTTTAAAAATAGAGGATGTGTTCTCCCTAGTAATTTTTTAATTTTTAGTTAAGTTATTTTTTGGGCTGTGATTTTGTCAAAATTTGGATTTTTTGTTTTTTGGTTTGATGACTATATCAATTCAAAACCCACTTTGATGGACTGGACATCTTTCTGTAATAGTTTGTGAACATGCTATAGATTTTTTGTTGTCTGTAAACATTTTTATTTCAATTTCTAGATTTACATTTGAGTCAGTGAGCTTTGAATTTGGTACCTGATGTTTTTGAATGTGGGTTGGTCTTTATTTTGTAACTATTTGTCTTATTTTGGAAAATCAGTTGATGATATGTGGAGAGTGGAAATTGTTTCTAACATGGATGGTTTTAATTTGTTCTTAATGCATGAGTTGAGTTTCCTCATGATTCTACCCATGTAGCATATTAGTTTGTGTCTTAGCAAATAATGTTGGGTTAGATGTACTTAATCACTACAAAATTTACTACAACAAAATAGAAGAACAAAGCATGTAAATCTATAATTTGTCGAGAAGAACAAAATTGTATAGTTGTAAGCATGGGAGTCACTAGGGGCTTTAAAATCTTTGTTTCAACTTTAGCATTTTCACACTTTCAAAGAAAAAGGGTGGAAACAAAGGTGTGCTTTGGAACTGAAAAATTAGTTGATGCATGTAGACTTGATCGTTTGCCCTTCCCATAAGATAGTGGAAGCATATTTGTAATATCTTTACGTAAATATTATTATGCACACAAGCAGTAAATAATTGATATGACTTGAAGAGGCCATATATTGTTTGGGGCATGTTTTAGACTCAATGCCTATTATGGGTTGCATGTTAATGGCTACTAGTTTCTACCCTTTTGGTGAATGCCAAGTTTCTTTTTTAGCAGTATGACTATCAAGATTGTTCACATCTCAAGAATGGAGAGCCACGAGATTGTATTTCTTGTAATCATCATCCTTCCTTTATGAATAATCTTCAACTGAACAATAAAGTTTTTTGCATGCATTTTTGAGTTCCATTAACTCCATCTGCTCATCTTACAACAACAAAAATGGAGCAGCGAGTAATCATCAAGATGATATATAAGTTCCCATTTATTAAAAGAAGCTTTAAGGTGGATCATTATGATTTGTTCATGAATTTCATTCTACAACTAGTGAAGATATTGGATTGAACACTTTTTTATTATTTAAATACAAATTAGATACATTAATATTATTTAAATATGAATTTGATAAATATTTACATCTAAATTTTTATGGTACAGGTATAAGGTAATCAAGCTATTGGGGATGGCACATATGGAAATGTTTGGAAGACTATTAATAGGTAGATTGATGAAATTGTAAGTAGTATGTTGCATCAATTTTGATGTTGTCTTGGGAACATACAAGAAAACTAGTTTGATTCTAATATATATTTTCATAGGGCATTTACTTGGATTGTAAAACTTGGTATTTGTTGTCTCAGGTTGCTATTAAAAAAATGAAGAGAAAATATTACTCTTGGGATGAATGTATGAATCTTAGAGAAGTGAAAGTATGTTTTTCTTCACTCTTTGAAGTCACTATTAATTTTTCTAGTCAATTTTGATTAAGCATAATTTTGTTAGTCAAGTGGCATTGATTATTCTTTGGATGCAATCTTTGCGCAAGTTAAATCATGCCAATATTGTAAAGCTCAAGGATGTTATAAGACAAGATAATCACTTATATTTTGTCTTTGAGTATATGGTGGGTTCAACTATTTTAATACTTTGTTTTCCATCTCATTTCACACTTGTTAATTGTAGCTCTGAAGAAATGCAATTTGTTACAAAACATAACAAATATTTGGTAAGGACCTTGATATTTTTTGTTTGCTAGATAGGAATACAATCTATATTAGATAATAAAAGATAGACTCAAGCTCTTTCCTGAGTCAAAAATATGGTAGTGGTGCTTCCAAGTGTTTTAGGGGCTTGCTTATATTCATCATTGTGGATATTTCCATTGTGACGTTAAACCTGGTAAAATTTTTGAACTTGTTTTTCCATTTTGGCAAGGTTTTTGAAAATAGATGTGATGCATTCTTCTTGTTTACAATTGATTTCTGAAATCCACTAGATTGAAATATTATTGATTCTATGCATTAGCTATATCAAAATCTTATAGTTGACCAAAAATGCAAATCATTGGTGTACCTAGAGTAGTAATTTGTGGCATCTTTGTTTACTTAGATAGTTGTTGTAATTGAGTTGTCTACCTGGGTCCTTTATTATCAAGATTATTGTTTATTGTATGCTAGTGATATGATACTTGGTATGATTCATGTTGGTAGATTAATAGTATTACAAACATATGTAGTCTATTTTTCATTTTTAAATAAATGTTTTTATTTTTATTTTTTGCATATTGTATTCTATCAAGTTTATAGTTTTCATCTTAGCCTCCATCCTTATAGATTTGTTGCCTTCTTCATGTGTTCATGATTAGGATTACTTTTCTCACTAATGTAATGAGCTATTCACTTTGTTGGATGAGTCATACTCTATTTTCACAGCTTCTTTTACCTTTTGAAGAAAATTGTTCAAGGTGCCTTTATCTATCAAAGGAAATTGGTTCATCTATTGTATTGAAGTACATTGAATTTTTTTTTCACTTAAATTTATTGTATTCTTGTGTACTCTGGACTTGATGGAATGCCCTTACTTTTCATGATGTTATAGTTGCATTCTCCATCCTTAGCTCCAGTGTTGCCATTACTAGGATTTTGATATCTACACCTTTAAAGAGAAATGCAAAGCTTGATCTTTGTATTTCCTTGTTTTAGGTTTAAGCTCTCTATGACTAGTTTGGGTTATGGGTTTAGATTTACATTGCATTTTTCCTCATTCATCATTTCACACAAGATCAATGAGGTTGGTGATGACAAGGAGTGTGAGCACTGTAACAATGCAAAATGTGAGTAGTATATTTGTAAATCATGTTTTGTTGTGTTTCATTGTGCACTATTTTAACATAAGCCCTTTCTTGTTAAATAGCTGTTAATTATCCATTGCATTTAGCAATGTCATTGGAGGAATTTTTTACTTGACGTTAAACATTTCTTCTATGTCATATTAAAATAAGCTCATTGTTTAGGATTTTAATTTTTAAATATTAATGCATAGACTTTTTTGGGGGTCTTATCAGGGTTTATTTTTTGATCAATTTTGAGATGTTTCCCCCCCAAAGCTAATGCTAAATTTCAAATTTGTATATAAGATTTGTTTCAAGTTTAGATTGATCTAGTTTTTTTTTCCAACATAGAAACAACCATAATTCAAACCTATGGTTAGCACAGTGTTCCTGAGTCAGGTAAGGATTTTTTTTTTTGTGAATCCTTACTTAGGCTATGAAGTTTGACAGTACCTAAATAGATTCATTTCCCTTGCTATTCATAATTCACATGATGCATTTATTCTATTTATTTTGATTTTCTCAATATAGTTTATGACTATAATCAGAGTGAATTCTACATATAGTTTATTACATTTCTTTGAGGCATTCTATAAAATAGTTCACATGCCTTACTTATGATTTGGCATTTTGCATGCATCCTGCACTCTCTCATCCAACTGATGATGGATTACAGAGAGTGATCTGAAACGATGATGCTAAAAAACACACACAATCAAATCCAAAACAAACTTGCATTACAAATGGATTGTGGAAATCTGATATTGTTAATTTTGCATGCATGTCTACTAGGACAATCACAACTTAAACATATATATATATATATATATATATATATATATATATATATATATATACATACATATATATTTGATTGTGTGTGTTTTTTAGCATCATCATTTTAGATCACTCTCTGTAATCAATCAACTAGATGAGAGAGTGCAAGATGCATGCAAAATGTCAAATCATAGGCAAGGCATGTGAACTGTTTTATGAAATGCCTCAAAAAAAATTCGACCAAACATTGGTGGAAATTTTGACCAATGCTTGGTAGTTTTCCACCAAGCATTGGTCAAAATTTTTACCAATGCTGCTTAGTAGTTTTTCACCAAGTGTTGGTCAAAATTTCAACCAATGCTTTGTAGTTTTCTACCAACATTGGTCAAAATTTCAACCAATGCTTAACAGAAATTGCACCAACAATCTTGCAACTTTTTGACCAACATATTGGTCAAGATTTCAATGAGAAATTTTTTGACCAATTGGTTGGTCCAAATTTTGACCAACTTGGGTAAAAAATTTGACCAATATTCATTGAAAAATGAGGTCAAATGTACTAGTTAGAGGATCATGTTTTTGTTTGTTTTGAGTGTTATGAGCATGGGATCTTCGTGAGGTCGGTCTTGTTGGATTTGACTTGGGTAGACCTTTCTTTTTCATGATTTCTAGTAGCTTTGGAGGCTATTTTATTTTATTGTGTGGGTTTCAAATTTTTCCCCTTTTGCTATCAAGTAGGGCTTTCCCATTTTATTGTTTTTGCTTTGTTTCATCTTTTGTTTTTGGTATTTGTTTGTCTGGAGGTTGAGAACTAGTGTTCCCCTCTATTTTTGTTTGCTAGTTCTACCCAGTTGGTCAGGTATGAGTATTTTCCCTATTTTTGGGATGGGAGTTTGGGGTTTTGCACCGTTATGCTGGCCATTTTTGCATATGATGTTCGAACTCAAATATTATTGAATTTTTGGGGTTTTTAAATCCAAAGGACAAATGGGTTTTAGTTTTGAAGTTTTTCTAGTTTTGGGGGTTTTTACATCATTTTGTGTATCACCCTACTTTCTTAGGTTTTCTTGGCATGAGTTGGGTCGTGGACCTGGATTATCTGTTTAGATGTCATTCAAACCTTTATGGTAATTTTGTGTTGCATTGGGATGCATGTTGCATCTATCCTCCCGAGTCTAGTTTTGGTTGAATGACTTTACAATTTGGGTTCTCTTTTAGTCCTTGTGTTATGATCTTCATGATGGAAGTGTGCACACACAAGTATCTATACATACATTTATCGAGTGACTTGCGAGGTCCAATATTCCATGGTACTTTTGGAAGTTATGATCATTGGGGTTTGGTTGGGAATTTTCATGCCTACAAACACTAATCATTGGATGAACATGGGTAGAGTAGGGTAGCATATGGAGGAAGCTTCTATCTCACAACCTAGCAATCATGGGACCATAGGTTCGTGGAGGGAGCTTTAATTAAGAGATAACCAAAATAACACACTAGGTGGTAATAAAACTTAAGATAATAAAAAGGTTCAAGATATGATCCTTCCACTGGGAAGTCTAAGCTACTAATACTAGCTTGGGCTTGTCGATGCCAAGTGACTCTCCATGATGTTAGCTCCTACTTATTAGCCCATTTAGTGTCTAACTAGGACATGTAGTTTATGCATTGTCTATATCGGCGTGTGTGTTAGCTATGGATGTTTTCTTTGTGTGTGTTTGTGGTTGGATCTTTATCTCTATTAACACAACATGAGTGGGCCTATAGGTTCTACATGGTTGGGAGGTGTAGCTACCTATACCACTGCTAGGGACTTGTGTAGAGAGATAGTCTTGTGTCCTAGTGTGACTATTGCTAGATGTCTTCACTTGGTACTTCGAGTTCCAAAGTATTCTTTCTTATGATTTATGCTTTCATTGGGATGTTTGTATTTCATGTTTAGATGGTGTTATTTATTGATGCATTTTCTTATTATGATGATTAGCATATGATAAATGATGTTATCTACTTGTAGGAGTATCTTATGCTCTACTTTTAGCATGTTATATTTCCTTATGCTTATGATTGTAGCATGTTTTAGTAGTGACGCCCTTACATGATAGTACCAATGATCTTATCAGTAACTTGGGATCTTACATGTGGGGGATGGCTAGGGCCCATGATAGTCTTATGATACTATTATGGTTGGGAGGAACTGCATACTTAGTTTGGTTGTTCTGCTTATTGTGATGTTATTTCTATTTATTGTGATGTTGTTTTAGTACACTGTGATGTTTCCTTTTGTACATTCCCTTCACTACTTGTTAGATGGTTAGATGTTATTTCCATCTTTTAGTATTCTTTTGAGTGTCCTTTGCCTTGAATTGTGGATCAGGTACTCCTTGGTGTGGAGGTTTTGAACTTTGTTTCACCCTTTTTATTTTTCCTTAAGATATTTCTTGTTTTCTTGGGTGACCATGTGTCAGCATGGGGTGATACAATAATGTGTCACATGCCCATCAAAGTTTTGTTGTGCAATACAAGAAAGTATGCACCTCTTAGGAAGAAATGTCATGTGATACTAGAAAGTATTGCACCCTCTTTGGAAAAGAGTTGTATGATATAGGTAAATTATCACATGCCCTCTTGAGGAGTGTCACCCAAACTCTAATAGTGTCACATTCATTGAGACAGGTCACACGATACTGGAAAGTATTGCCCAGTGCTAATTTAAAGTATCGCCTGGTAATTGCAAAAACCTATCCAAATAGAAAGTAGGCACTTTTTCGATAAGACAAAACCTTTTTAGGAAGTGTTTTGGCTACCTTCTTAGGTGTTCTTCAATTCTCAGGTGTCGCATTTTGAATTTAGAATGTTTTGATTTAAATTCTGTTTTGTGTATTTTGTTGTAAGTCTTTTTAGTCAGTAGTTGTGTTGGGAGATCTGTTGGTGTCAAGATGTTTGATTAGTCTTCTATTGTGATCTTTGTGATCCTCCTATGTTGTTTCCATGTGTATTCATACTTGTTTAATTTTTTAAAAAAATCTTGGCTTACATTTATCCTTGTTTCGAAGGATCTCAGGGCAAGATATTACATGATCTATTATATTTTGATATTTTTAATATTTGTATGTAATTGTTATTTATGTCTGTGGTTAAATCCTAACAAGTGGTATCCAAGTGAGGTTTCTTTTTTCTAGGTTATCCTCTATAGGAAAGTCTCACGATTAAGTGGGAGTCTCATGATTGAGTGGGAGTCTCACGATTGAGTGGGAGCAATGACAGATGAGGGTAAGTTAAGGGTTTACAAGTTTAATGGGTAAAACTTTTAGTTATAGAAGATGCAAATTGAAGACTATCTTTATCAAAAGGACTTATGGAAGCCATTGGAAGGAAAATCCAAGAATCAAGGATCTATAATGAATGATGATTGTGATCTTTTAGATAGAAAGGCACTTGGAAGCATTCAATTATGCCTAGCACCATTGGTGGCATTTAATATTAAAAAAGTGAAGACAATAGAAGAGTTAATGGAAACCCTAGTGAAATTGTCTGAAAAGCCCTTCGCTTCAAACAATGTATTTCTCATGAAATGTTTATTTAATATGAAGATGGTGGAAGGTGGATATGTTGTAGATCATTTAAATGATTTTAATACTATTAATAGTCAATTATATTCTGTGGGTATTAATTTTGATGAAGAAATTAGAGCTCTCTTGATTTTATGTTCTTTACCTAAAATTTAGAATGGCTTGGTAATGAATGTGAGTAATTCCATTTCTAGATCTAATACTTTAAAATATGATGATGTGATCGGTGTTATATTGAGTGAGGAAACTCATAGAAAAACATCAAGTGGATCTACATCTGAAAGTTCTTTGAACTCACAAAGTCGAGGTGGAATGAATGAGAGAGGAAGTAATTCTAGAAATTGTGGTAAATCAAGTGGAAAGTCAAAAAGGAAGAGTTGTCAATCAAGAGGACCAATGACTACTGGTATTATGGGAAACTAGGGCATAAGAAGAAAGATTGTTTGACTCAAAAGAAAAATGAAGGGGAAAAGAAATATGGAAACAAGGAGGCAAATGTGGTAAGTAAAAAATTCGAAGAGGATGCTTTGCTTCTATCTTTAGAAAGTATTTATGATTCATGGGTTTTAAATTCTGGTGTTTCATTTCATGTTACATCTCATAGAGGTTATTTCATTGATTATGTCCAAGGGGATTTTGGACTTGTTTATTTGGGGGATAATGAACCCTATCAGATTATTAGAAAGGGAGAAGTTAAGATTAGGTTTTGAAATGGGAATCATTGGAAACTACATGAGGTAAGACATGTTTCAAGGCTAAGTAGGAATTTAATTTTGGCATGGCAACTCAATGATGAGGATTGTATAGTTACTTTTAATGATAAAAATTGGAAGGTTTCAAAAGGTTCCCTTGTAGTAACAAAAGATGTGAAAGTAGACACCTTATATCTTTGTACAGGTCATATTATTCCTTCTACATTGATTGTTTAAGAGAAAAATGAATGTTCAGGAATAGTTGTTGCAGTTGAGCAGTGAGAACAAATAACTGTTGTAGATTCTAATATAGTACTATGGCACAACAGACTTGGGCACATGAGTGAGAAAGATATGAAATTACTTCAATCAAAATTTTTTTTACTAGGTTTGAAATGTGTTAATATGAATTTTTTTGAAAGTTGTGTATATGGAGAGAAAAAAAGAGTGAGTTTTGTGAAGACTTGGAAGGAAAAAAAAAGAGAGATTAGAGCTTGTGCATATAGATGTATGGGGACCAAATTAGGCATCTTCCCTTGGTGGCTCTCATTATTATATTGCATTTATTGATGATGCAACTAGAAAATTATGGGTTTATTTTCTTAGACATAAATCTAATGTATTTCAAACTTTTAATAAATGGAAATGCTTGGTTGAAAATGAGACTTGTAAGAAATTAAAATGTCTCAGATCTAATAATGGTGGTGAGTATTGTAGTCATAAATTTTAAGATTATTGCTCCACTAATGGTATTCATAGACATAAAACTATTCCAAGGACTCTACAGGAAAATGGAGTGGTTGAATGCATGAATAGGAAAATAATGGAGCATGCAAGGAGCATGAGGTTACATGCTAGGTTTCCCTTAAACATGTGGATGGAGGATATCAATACTATTGTCTATTTGATTAATAGAGGTCCCTCTACTCTTTGGGGTTGTGGTATTCCAAAGGAAGCATGGATTGGTAAGAAGGCGAGTTGCTCTTTTCTCAAAACCTTTAGTTGTGAAGCATTTCCTAGTATAGATTCTGAAAATGGAAGCTAAGTCAAAGAAATGTGTATTTGTTGGATACAAAATTGATGAATTTGGTTATATGCTTTGGGATTTTGAAAATTATAAAATTGTATGAAGCAAGGATGTCATATTCAATGAGAAAGTGTTGTTTGAAGATCTATTGCAACAACATGAGAAGAAAGAAGATGATTATGTGGTGTTGGATGATAATCCAAAAGATGATGTTTCAACAATTCCTCATGATGTGCAACAACAACAACAACAAATACCACAAAAAATAGTAAATATTAGATGGTCAACAAGGCTAAGTAGACCTCCAGAAATATTTTCTCCTTTGTATTCTACTTTACTTACTAATATTGGTGAACTTGAATGTTATGATGAAGTTGTTTAGGTGGATACTAAGATTTGGTGAGAATCTGCAATGAAAGACAAAATGGACTCTTTGCTGAAAAATAAGACATGAGATTTATGTAAGTTGCCTGTAGGTAAAAGGGCTTTACAAAATAAGTGGGTTTATAGGTTGAAAGAAGAGGATGGAAGTAAGAAAATATTTAAAGCCAAGTTATTTGTAAAAGGATTTGCACATAAAAAAAGGCATTGATTTTGACGAGATATTTTCTCCTATTGTTAAAATGACTTCTATTCACATTGTTTTAAGTAAGATTTTCATTTGGAGTAGCTTGATGTTATAACAACCTTCCTTAATGGTGATTTGGATGAAGAGATGTATATGGCTCAACCATAGGGATTTCAGGTCATAGGTAAGGAGAACATAGTGTGCAGATTGAATACAAGTTTATATGGCTTAAAGCAAGCACCTCAGCAATGATATCTAAAATTTGATAGTTTTATGCATGAGCATAGATATAATAGGTGTCATTCATATCATTGTGTTTACTTTAAGAGGTTGGATGATGAAATCTACATTATTTTATTTATATGTTGATGATATGCTTGTAGTTGGGTCTAACATGGATCACATTAAGGGGCAAAAATGTCAGTTAGCACATGAATTTTCTATGAAGTATTTGTGGGCAACAAAAAAAATTCTTGGTGTGAATATTTTTAGAGATAGGAAGAATAGGAAATTGACTTTATCTTAGGTTGATTATATTGAGAAGGTTTTGCAATGTTTCTCTATGGAGAATGCTAAAGCTATCAGCACACCTTTACCTAGTAAATTAAAGTTGACTAAGGAGATGTGTCCCAAGACATGAGAAGAGGAGGATACGATGTCCAAGGTATCTTATGTTTTAGTTATGGGAAGCTTGATGTATGCTATGGTATGTACAAGGCTAGATAATGCACATGCAATGGGAGGCATTAGCAGGTATATGAGTCATCTAGGACTTGAGTATTGGAATGTAGTTAAATGGATTCTCAGATATTTGAGAGGTACATCCAGTAAGTGTTTACACTTTGGGGGCTCTACTACTAATTTATAAGGATATGTTGACTCAAATTTGGTAGAGGATATTGATACCATGCAAAGTACTATCGGTTATGTATTTACTATTGGTGGGGCACCAATGAGCTAGGTTTCTAGGTTATAGAAGGTTAATGCTTTACCCACTATAGCGGTAGAGTATGTTGCTACTATAGAGGTAGCTAAGGAGATGATATGGCTTTAGTTCTTCTTGGAAGAGTTGAGACACCCTCATAATTATTTTTTTATAGATAGTTAGAGTGTCATTCATCTTGAAAATAATTTAGATCTACATTCAAAGACAAAACACATACAATTGTAGTACCATTTCATTCGATTAGTTTTGGATGATGGATAATTAAAGTTGAAAAAGATGCATATAGATGAAAATCCAATGGATATGTTTACAAAGGTCATGATAATGGAGAAGTTGAATTCCTCTTTAGCTTTGGTTATTCTTCTAGATTGAAGAAGAACAAAAGAACAACAACATCCAGGGTGGTTTAATCCAGTGGGAGCCCCATGTGGTAGTCATATTGCTACAGGATCAGTCTCCAAGTGGGAGATTGTTGTCTAGTGTGGAGTTTGATCAGTCCCTAAGAAGGAGATTGTTAGTTTGTGGTGACTGATCAAGGAAGTACTGTACATACTTCATAATTCTTTGGGGCTCAAGCTCTATTTTATTAAGATTTTGGGCCTTATTTTATCGAGATTATAGGTCAACATATAATTATTAATTATAACCGTAAAGTGTTAAAAATACTTGTATAAAAGCACTTAGGGTTAGGGGTTTTTTATAAGGTGTGATGGGAAAAATGCTTCTTGCGGCAGTATTGAGCTATAAGGGATTACAAATTATAATCAGGTTGTAATCACTGGATCATAATAATATTGGACTCATTCTTTAGTGGACATAGCCTAGGGTTTGGGTGAACCACGTTAAAACTTGGTACATCTTGCGTTTTCTCTTCTTTGTGATCTATTATTTTATGATATTGTTTATATTTGCATGTAATTGTTATTTCTATCTATGGTTAAATGCTAACACTAAATAATTTGATTTTGTCACCTAGAATAGGATCACAATGGCTAGCAATATGATATTTTTGTCAATAATATAACAATTTCCTATCTCATTTATCTCAATCCATGTCCTCAAAATGTGTATTCATTGCCCCAAGTTTGTTTGACAAAATCTATACACCATACACCAACTCTAATAATTTCACAACTTTAGAACTGACTTTCCATGAACTGCAGTTATGCATTGTGCATGGATGGGCTTCTAAGTGTAATGTAGCCAACTTACCAATTCCAAGGAATATAATAAAAACCTAGCAAAATAAATTGATTGGAGATGAGATTGACTGCTACACAGAGTGAACAAGATTGATTATAGAGGGTCCCAACCATCAACCCTATCTAGTGAAAAATAAAGTAGATGTAACAACTAGGATTATTTTCATTATCTTGCACTTCATTTCTGACTAATTCTATCATTGATGCTTAAAATCAACTTCTCAACTTCAAATATGAAATGTCTTTGATGTAAATAGTTAGTAAATTACCATCTATAACATTTATAGAACATCTTCAATTTCCTATAGATTATTTGAATTTTTTGAACTTAATAAAATGTTTCTAAATCATTGTTACATTTTAAAGATATAAAAATAAAGCCATTCTAACATTTTTATATTCTAAATCATTTCTATTATTTAAATTAGATATTATTAATATATTAATTATTCTTTTCACAAACTTAAAAATGTAAAAATTTATTTCCAAATCTAGCAAATAATTTCTCACATTCAAGTTCATAGAATCTTACCATAAAAATTTAACATCAAAAAGTTTAAAGTTTCAAAAATTGTTTTCAAATAATTTAAATCTTTTCCATGTGTTGTCAAATAAATTAGAAAATGTTGGAAGGATATGAAGAAAATGATATGTAACAATGATAGGGATGGGCATCCATAATGATATGGTTGGATAGTTGGTGTTATATTACCATCTATAACATCTATAAAGGCTCTCCAATTTCCTATAGGTTATTTGATTTTTTTTAACTTAATAACAAGTTCCTAAATCTATGCTAGATTTAATAAGAAATAAAAATATAATCATTCTAATTTTTTTGTATATTCTAAGTAATTTATATTATTATTATTATTATTTTTTAAAGAGGGGTAAACGCTTTGACCTGGAGCTATGAACCAGTGAGGCCACAAACGGGGGACCTCATCCCCATGAGATTTGAACCTTGATGGTAAGGATAACAACACAAAAACTTAACCATCACAACATGCCACTATTGGCAAGTAATTTATATTATTTAAATTAAATATTATTAATTGATTATTTTGATAAATTAAAAAATAAAATTAATTATTTTTAAAACTACCTAATAATTTCTCATATCCCAGGTTGTAGAATCTTACTACAATTTTTTTTGAATATTTTTAAAATTAATTGATATCTTTTCCATGCGATGTCAACTAAATCAAAAAATGTTGGAAGGGTACAGTGATAATGATATGTGACAATGATAGGGATGAAAATCTAGAGTGTTATGGTTGAATATTTGTTGTCATATTGTTAACTCTAAAGATATGTATGGAGGAAAATATAAAGACTTAGGGCATGTTTGGTTGTCATAATTGAATAGGAATTGACATTTATAATTCCTAAAAATTTCTAATCCATTGTTTGGGTGCACAAAATCAAAATTGGAATTGGAAAAATTAGAATTTAGTATCTCCATTTACCCTCAAATCCAAGATATGATCTCTTGTCTAAATAGGTGGAACTATCCAATTCCCATTTTAATTCCAATTTTCCAAAAACTTGGATTGCATATGAATTGAAATGAAAAACTTTTGAAGTCTACTTACTCGTGTATTTTATATGTTATGAGCCCCTTCCAAGTAGATGTAAAATATTTGACCAGTCCATACTTTCAAGAAAATGTAAAATGTCAATATCTCCAAGAGGCATATCTGTATTGTTCAGAAGGATTGAGTGGAGCCAAACAAGCTTTTGAGTGGAATCATTCTTCAGGAGTTTGGCTCGACATGGAGAAATTTGAAACTAGGCATGAACTTGATGCAAAGCAATTACATTTGTCTGAATCTCTCCCACCATGCACAAACCTTGTTGTAAAGAAAAAATAAATATTGGACTTTAGTCAGGAAACCACTGTAAACACTTAAAATCATCCCAAAACACTATATTAATATATTTAATATTTCTCTTGACACTATAAGTTATTATATATTAATTAATAATATTTATCATATTCCTCTACATAATTAATTAAATTTATTTAATTAAATAGGTTCACTTCCCTAATGTATTTGAATTTAATTTAAATACTTCCCCCTAATGTATTAAATTTATTTAATACAAAGTGCTCCATAAATCCCCTTTTTAAAATAAATCCAATTTAGTTAAATCCCTTCACTTTGTTAAATTCTCTAATCCTATGATTAAATTAAATCCTATTTGATTTAATCCTAATCCTACTTAAAACCTAGCCTACCACCCATCACTATCATCCTCCTAAGCCTACCCACCAGTTAATCCCACTTTATTAAGCTTAAGCACTTTCCTAATCACCTTTTGGCACTTAAGTGGTTGCTCACACATGTATGAGCAACTCAAATTCGAGAGAGCCACGTTTTATTAATTTCTCCAAAAGGACGTTACATCCTTGTCCCCCACTTATTTTCCCAAGGTTGCTCACACATGTGTGAGCACACCTTGAGTCACTCAAACCTTAAAGACTCTTTTAAACTTTTGCATGACTTGTCCTTTAGCCCATGTGTCTCCCTTATGGCACGTATGTGGATTCCACCTCCTCAAGGTCTCCCTCAAGCCTATAAATAGAGCCCTTGTCTCAAGCATTTTTCATCTCCTCCATTGCATTGCTATCATGCTAGTTTAGTTCTACACCTTTTTAGAGATTTTATGGTTAAAGCTAACTTTTGGTAGTTGTTTGTATTTTAGTCTTAGATCTTTCATTGTCATGGTATTTTGTATTTTTTAGTTTTCTTATTTGCACCCACATTCACCTCCTTTGAATGCTCTCAGGAATGGTTGCTTCCATAGCCATCTCTTGAAGCATTCTTGATCATTTAGTGTTAAAGGCTTAATTTTAGGGTAATCTTTAAGAAACCCCCCTCTAGAAAAAGATATAAAATATTGGTGAATCTTTCATTATTTTGAAAATCAAAATTATTTCTATTGGTGAATCTCTTAGTGTTATTTTTAAATATTATTTATATTTGCGATTATTTTGGAATCATAATTTTTGTGTAGAAAATATTGGTAAATCTCTATAATAATAGGAAGTTCATTAATTGGCATGGAATATTACAAATCAAAATTGAATATTTTTTACCTCATGGAATATTGTGAGGATCATTACATTATATTTTAAATTAATAGTGAAAACTAAATATTGGTGATATATCCCTAAATTAACTAATAATTATGATAATTATTGGTAAATTAATTTTAATTTCTCCACTAATATATAATATTTAGGTGAATCAAATCTAATTATATATCAAATATTGTGGTGAATCTTTGAGTTCAATACTTTTAATACAATAAATTATTGAGCCATTTAAATATTTTAGAACTAATTTTTATAAAAATGTGGTGATATAGGTTGTGTTAAATCTTAAATTATTAGCCGAATTATAACCAAAAATTTCTAAAATTAGCCATTCGATGAATATTAGCAACTCAAAAATACCTTGGTTAATTTAATTTAATTTATTAAATTATCTTTACTTCTTTCTTAAGATTTCACTTTATGCACATGGATTTCCATTTAATAATTAAATATTAATTATTAAATGGCATTTACCTCTTAGGGATTCTCTTTTAGGTTTTGTGACCTCCTTCTATAAGGATTGATCAATTGTAAATTTCATTCATTCTAATAATATATTCTTCCATATTTCTTGAGTCAAACCCTTGCCTTATCTTTGTCTTTTTTCTCTATGAAAAGTTCTTACATGTAGGTGTTCTTTGGGTTTTGTGAAATTGTATTGCTCAAATCCTTCATGGCATCAGAAAGGGATATGATGTAGCTTGTTCAGGTTTTTGAAGAAAGCAAGAATGAAAGTTTGTTGGATTGGATCTAGTTATTTTTAGGTTCTTTTTTTTGTTGTGAAAATAGGGGGGTCTCTAAATTTTGGAGCACTTTGAGGCCAAACAGACCTAACAAATAGATTCAGAGGATGTCAAAACCCCTATTTCCACATATAATACATCTATTTTGGTCAACTTATCATTTTGGAGGCAAAACTATTTTTCCTACCAAGGTTGTATGACCCTTGGCATGCAAATTGAGATGAAAAAACTAAAAAATCAGTTTTAACTAGAGTGCCATTGTGATACCACCCACTATCATCCTACTCGGCCATGTCACTACTTTGTTTTGCCCATCACCACTACTTGACTCAGTCACCACCTCCACCCATACATGCCACCAGTGTGCTACCACCCAGTCACCACCACCCAGCCCACCCAACCCACCCAACCTAAGGTCAGATGGGGGGCTAAGGGATTTTAATTAGCCCCTTTTTTCAAATTTTTTGGGGTTTACAAATTTTATTTTGCTTTTTGGAGGCCCTGCCAATTTTTTGGCTCTAACTTGAGCATACGGTATCATTTTTTGGAAAAAAAATCATTGGAAATCTAGTTCCAAGACACACATGATGATGAAGGTATATTTTGGAAATGTTTCAATTTTTATAACTATATTCATGCTTGAAGTCAAATGATGGTTTCTACCTTCCACGGGGCATAACTTGCTTGTTTTAGCTCCATTTGCTGATCCAAAAAAAAGTGCCAAAAAGCTCTTCTCAAAAAATTTGTAGATTATCTCTTATTCTCAATAGTATTTTTAAAAGGTATATGTTATTCTCAAATTGAATCCTTTTTTCTCTTTTCTTGTATACGGATTCCTTCTAGCAATCAGGGTTCAATTTTTTGCATTGTAGGGGGTGTTTTGTATTATTGTTTTTGTTATTTACATTAGTAAACCACAATTTTTTCAACAAAATTCCAACACCTTCTAAAACAATGGGTGAGACCTCTTGTTGTCTAGAACATTTGACCCCTCATAACCATCACACATGGAAGTCCCTGATGACACAACTTCTTCGGTCAAAAGTATTGTGGTCTTGTTTAGATGTAGTGTAGCTAGTTTTACAAAGGCCTTTTAAGGCCATGCAACACCAAAAAAATATGGATGAGGCAATGGGATTGATTTTTTTATAGGTATCTGACTGTTTACAATTTCATCTTAATGGGTGTAATACCTCTTTAGCTATGTGGACCAAGCTTGATGGCTTGTTTGGTACAGTGAATGAGTTCTGGGCACTTTAGATAAAGATAGAGCTTACCTCTCTTATACTATATTATTTTCATTCCATTGAGGACTTCTTGATGAGGTTCAAACAAAAAAGATCTTTATTGCAAGGTTGTGTGAAAACCAAGACTAACAATGATTTTTGCTTATACTCAGTGTACAAGATTTACCCAAATTAGATTTTTGCTTATATCTTCCATTCCACCATGGATGTTTTGGGTACTAGATTTATTGTGCCATCCTTTGATTTTTTTGTGATCATTTGACTCAAGAGAAAGCTAAGTTCTTAGTTGGATTCTGTCATAGGCTCATAGACTTATGCATTGGTAGCTCAAACATCTTCTAGAAAGAAGGAGAAGAAATAAAAGTCACATCTTATAAAGTTTTAGATTGATTCTAACCCTCCAATCACATTAGGCCCACCTCCTCTTAAAGGGGACAAACCAAAGTTGGATAAACTGAAGTATGCTTATTGTAATAATCCCAATCATGATGAGTCACATTGTTATGAGAATAAGTTAGATGGCTATGCCAAATAGGTTTAAGATTTGACAGCTCTCCTTCAAAAGAGAAACATTGATATTCCTTCTACTTCTCACAGATCTTCTTCATCGTCATCCTTTCAGTTAGATGGTAAAGACATGGGAATGGATAATGCAATGTGTGTAACTACTACTTCACATTCTTCTAGATGGTTATTGTATTTAGGCGTTTCACACCATATGGCATCTTCTCAGGATTTGTTCTTTTCTTTTGAGGCTTCTCTTACTCCATGCATTTTGATGGGGAACAACACTATTATGACTGTATGTGGGAAAGTTTCTATTGAAATTGATGATGGTACATTTCATGATGTCATATGTCTTCCATCTTTGTACTCTAACCTTCTCTCTATTTATTAGATTATACATAGTGGGATAGGGAATACAATTGAGTTTGCACAAGATACAATGCACATAAGAGATAATGAGATAGACAATATTGTTACTACAAGGATTTTTTATCATTCTTCCCACTTATATTCTTTCTCTCATTTTGGTCCACTGTGTTCACTATCGAAGACCCACTCTCCTTCTTCACAAGAGACTATTGAGGTGAAGTTTGGTCACTTGAACTTATGTATTGTTTCTTATACTAGTGTTGTGACTTCTACACCTCTACATCATGTTCATATTCCATCTATTACACAAGAGTACTCTTCAGTATTGCCTACCACTATAACTCCATTCATTGAGCCACCTAGTATAGTTGTTGAGAATATCTTAGAGGGCATACATCTCTTAGATGACAGATTCATCACACCTATTATCCCACCTCCATTGGAGATTCCATTTCAGTATTCTCATGTAGTCTCCTTTGAGCATTAGCTAAGACTTCTAGCTTCACCATACATTCAAGGGTTTCATCCTCCTTCTACAGTGCCTTTGTTTCTTTCATATTGGTGCCATATTGGTTGGTTCATTGACATAGGAGTTTTACCATTCTTGGGTGACTATGGAATCTCAAGCCTCTATCATGGGGGGTTGCATTGTACTTGTGGTTTGGAGAGAGTCTCTTGAGACATATCATTTGTACTTTTTCTTTCTATCTCTTTTTGGAGTAGAGTTTTTCCCATGTGGTTTTCCCTATTTCTTCATTTCATAGAGATTTGGTTGTGATTGAGTACCTCATTGGGCATTTTTGCCAAGACCCAAGTTTGCTTTCAACATTGTAGTTTCCTTTCTTTTTCATGCATTGTTTGTAGCTACATTGTTGCTCATCTTAAGTGGGGGGGGTGTTACCTTTACTCTCTTCTTAATATTTCACTTTATACATATGTATTTCTATTTAATAATTAAATATTAATTATTAAATTTCATTTACCTCTTAGGGTTTCCCTTTTAGATTTTACCATATCATTCTACAAACATTGATCAATTGTAAATTTTATTCATTCTTTTAGTCTGATAATATATTCTTCCATATTTTCAAAGCCAAACCCTTTCCTTCTCTTTGTCTTTTCTTCTCTATGATAGGTTCTTGCATGCAGTTGTTCTTCAGGTTTTCTAGATTTGTATTTCTCAAATCATTCACTCTTTTGAATGCTCTCAAGAATGGTTGCTTCCATAGCTATCTCTTGAATCATTATTGATCATTTAGCATAGGTTCATATTCATCATTACATATCATTTATCATCTTGGGATTCAATAGTTGTGTTTGGGGAGAGCACATCCACATCCCTTGATCTTGAGCACACCAACAAGGTCTCATTTGGGTTCCCTTGTTGATTTTCTCTAACATTGCATGGGGATTCTTTATTTTGGTTGCATTAGTGTAGTGAAACACAATGATATTTAGTAGTGCTTTGTTTGATCTCAATCTTGATATATGCATGTGCTACTAAAGTTTGCATATTTATTTGTGCTCCCAATGGATTAGTTTTTTCATGTATACAACCAGATAATCATAACACTTTCCTTTTTCTTCCACCATTGTAGTGTATCTATGAAAAATGAATCAATATATAGATTTATTTCTAGTTGGAATAATGTTTTTCTATTATTTTCACAAATAGCAACTACACATATCTCAATTTAATCCATAATGCATATGCTCGAGCCAACTTCTTTTCTCTTCTCAATAATTTATAATGCATTTTGAATTTTTCTTCACCCTAATATTTCTACAACAATAGCAATTTGATATGAATTACTGAACTCTCAAATCATAATTCAAAGAAAACAAATGAACTTTCCAGTTTGAGTCATCCACACTTGGAATAATTGTGAATGCTTAATTAGATTTGATGACATCACTGGCAAAGATCCCAATCTAATGGTAATGTCATATTTTTGGGTTTGAACCAAACAAATTCAAAATATCAAATATTTTTGGGTTTGAACCAAATGGCCCCAAATTAAATTCTGAAAGCCATAATATGGATTTCAAGTTCTAGAATTCCAAACCCAAAATTCTAAATTATAATTCCCAAATCATATTCCAGCAACCAAATAGACCCTTAGGGATTAGGGATACCACACAATCCGTACCAATTGTTGACATTTATCCCAAAATATCTTTTGTTAGAGATATAATAGTCTCCAAATTAAAAATAAAAAAAAAAAATTCTTAAAAGATGTAAATAAAGAAATGATGCACATCATGTAATTCTTAAAAAAAATAGTGATAATTATTGTGAAACATGGATTTGGAAAAATAAAGAAATCATCTTTCAAGACATGTAGATCAAATGATGAGTAAAATTACACTCCCCGAAGAACATAATGAAATATATCAAAGTTTGAGGGGCTACAAAGAAAAATAAATACAATTTTGCAGATCAATATTGAATGTAGATCGAAGCCAAATGTGAATCAATATTGTGATGTGGAGCCTAATCAGACTTAGAGGTTAATTTCCCCCCTTTATTTAGTGCATTTTACTACCAAATTATTATTACATGGGTTTGGGGGCAATGCCCCAGGTGTGCTCCTTGTCATAGTACATGGTGGGATTGAGGGGCAATGCCTCCACAAGGTTTTTTTTGGTGGCAGGGCCCCCAAAGCCAAAAATTAATTTATTATTGTAAAAGGTACCGGCTATTATTTTTCTATTGAATGACTTATTCTAGCCCTAATTTTGCAAGTGGGAAAAGTTTGTATAAAATGCCTTAGGGTTAGGGATCTCATAATGTATGATGAGATTGTAGCTTCTTCCGATGGAATTGAGTTGTAAGAGATTGTAGATTGTAATCACTGGATAATAATAATAATGGACTTGTTGTTGGTGGACATAGCCCAAGGATTGGGTGAACCACATTAAATCTTTGTGTCTTGTATTCTCTTCTATGCAATTTATTATTTTTTGATATTGGTTATATTTGCATGTAATTTTTATTTATGTCTGTGGTTAATCTAAACAAGTGGTATCAGAGCGAGGTGTCATCATTTTTTTTATTTGTCCTCTACAAGGAGCTCTCACGATTGAGTGGGAGTGATGGGAGACAAGGGTAAGCTAAAGAGTTATAGAAGATGCAAATGGAGGAATATCTTTATTAGAAGGATTTATTGTATCCATTACAATGAAAAATCAAGAAATTGACTACTATGATAGATGAGGACTGAGAAATTCTGTATCAAAAGGAATTTGGAATTATTTTTTTGATGCCTAGTGCAATTGGTGGCATTTTATATTACAAAAGCTAAGATAACAAAAGAGTTGATGCAAACCCTAGAGAAACTATATGAAAAGCCATCCACTTCAAACAAGGTATTTGTCATGAAGCATTTAGTTAATATGAAGATGGAAGAAGGTGGATCTATTGCTAATCATTTAAATGAGTCTAATATGGTTACCATTCAATTATCTTATGCAAATGTCAATTTTGATGAAGAAATTAGGGCTCTCTTAATTTTGTATTCTTTGACTAAAAGACATAATGGATTCCTAATGGATGTGAGTAATTTTGTTTCTCGATCTAATACCCTAAAATTTGATGATGCAATGATGTTATTCTAAGTGAGGAAACTCGCAAGAAAGTCTTAGGTGGAGCTACATTGGGAAGTGCTTTGAATGCACAAAACAGACACAAAATGAGCGAGATAAGAAATAATTCTGAAAATTGTGAGAAATCAAGAGAAAAGTCAAAGGAAAAGAGGTCTCAATCTAGAGGACCAAAAGATTGTTGGTTGTGAAAAACCAAGGCATAAGAAGAAAGATTGATGGACTCAAAAGAATAATCAAGGAGACAAACAATAAGGGAACAAGGAGGAAAATGTGGTAAGTAAAAAATCTAAAGAGGATTATTTTCTTCTTTCTTTAGAAAGTGTTGATGGTTCATGCATTTTAAGTTTAGGGGATTTATTTCATGTTACTCCCCATATAGGTTTTTTTCTTGATTATGCCTACGGGGATTTTGGGCTTGTTTATTTTAGGGATAATGAACCCTATCAAATTATAGGAAAGGGAAAATTAAGATAAATTATAGAATGTGAATCATTGGCTACTACAAGAGGTAAGACATGTTCCAAGGTTGAGTATGAATTTAATTTCAGTAGGGCAACTGAGTGATGAGAGTTGCATAGTTACTTTTAGTGATAAAAATTGGAAGGTTTCAAAAGGTTCCCTTGTAGTAGAAAAAGGTGTGAAAGTAGGCACCTTATATCTTTGTACATGTCATACTGTTCCTTCTACTTTAATATGTTTGGAGAAAAATAAATGTTCAGGAATAGTTGTTGCAGTTGAGTGGAGAGAAAACATAGTTAATGAAGATTCTGAAACAATGCTATGACACAATAGACTTGGGCACATGAGTGAGAAAGGTATAAAATTACTTCATTCAAAGAAACTTTTATCAGGTCTAAAATGTGTCAATATGGATTTTTGTGAAAGTTGTGTGTATGGAAAACAAAAGAGAGTTAGTTTTGTGAAGAGTGGGAAGGAAAAGGAAAATGAGAAATTAGTGCTTGTGCATGTAGATGTATGGGGACTAGCTCAAGTATCTTCCTTTAGTATCTCTCATTATAATGTTACATTCATTAATGATGCAACTAAAAAAGTATTGTTTTATTTCCTTGGACATAAATCTGTTGTATTTATAACTTTTAAGAAATGGAAATATTTGGTTAAGAATGAGACTAGTAAAAAGCTAAAATGTCTCAGATCCGATAATGTTGGTGAGTATTGCAGCAAAAAAATTGAGTATTATTGTTTCTCTAATGGTATTTGTAGATAGAAAACTGTTCCAAGGACTCCATAGGAAAATGGAGTGGTTGAATGCATGAACAAGACAATAATGGAGCATGTAAGCAGCATGATGTTGCATGTTGGGCTTCCCTTAAACATGTGTATTGAGGCTATCAATAATATTGTATATTTGATCAATAAAGGCCCATCTAATCCTTTGGGATATGGTATTTCAGAGGAAACATGGACTGGTAAGAAGGTGAGTTATTCTTTTCTCAAAACCTTTAGTTGTGAAGCATCTGCACATATAGATTCTGAAAATAGAGTCAAGTTGGAAGCTAAGTCAAAGAAATGTGTATTTTTTGGATATGACATTGATGAAATTGGTTATCAACTTTGGGATTTGGAAAATATTAAAATTGTAAGAAGCAGGGATGCCATATTAAATTAGAAAGTGGTGTACAAAGATCTATTGTAGCAACATGAGAATAAATAAAATGATTATGTAGTATTGGATGATACTCCAAAAGATGATGTTTCAATAGTTCCTCGTGCTCCACAACAACCACAACAACAAATACTACACAGTCTAGTGAATGTTAGATAATCAACAAGGATAAGTAGGCCTCCAAAAAGATTTTCTCCATCTTTGTATTCTATTTTACTAACAGATGTTGTTGAACCTAAATGTTATGATGATGTTTTGTAGGTGGATACAAAGATTTAGTTGGAGTTTGTAATGACAAAAGAAATGGACTCTTTGCTAGAAAATCAGACTTGGGATTTATGTAAGTCACTTGTACGTAAATGAGCTTTACAAAATAAATGGATTTATAAGTTGAAAGAAGAGGATGGAGATAAGAAAATATTTAAAGCCAGGTTGGTGGTGAAAGGATTTGCAAAGAAAAAGGGCATTGATTTTGATGAGATATTTTCTTTGGTTGTCAAAAATGACTTCTATTCACACTGTTTTAAGTATTGTGGCTACTGAAGATTTGCATTTGGAGAAACTTGTTGTTAAAATAGATTTTCTTCATGGTGATTTGGATGAAGAAATATATATGGTCATCCACAATGATTTGAGGTCAAAGGTAAGGAGAATATAGTGTGCAGATTGAATAAAAGTTTATATGGCTTGAAGCAAGTACTTGAGCAATGGTATCTTAAATTTGATAGTTTTATGCATGAGCATGGTTACACTTGGTGTCATTCTAACCATTGTGTCTATTTTAAGAGGTTAGATGATGAGAGCTACATTATTTTATGTTTATATGTTGATGATATGCTTTTAGCTAGGTCTAACATGGATCACATTAAGGGGTTAAAATAACAATTAGAAAATTTATTTGCTATGAAGGATTTGGGGGAAACAAAACAAATCCTTGGTATGAAAATTTGCAAAGATAGGAAGAATAGAAAATTGACACTATCTTAGGTTGATTATAATGAGAAGCTATTGCAACATATCTCTATGGAGAATGCTAAAGTTGTTAGCGCACCTTTGCCTGGTCATTTAAAATTGACTAAGGAGATCTATCCAAAGATACTAGAAGAGGAGGCTAAGATGTCCAAGGTACCTTATACTTCAGTTGTAGGTAGTTTAATGTATGCCATGACATGTACTAAGCTAGATATGGCACATGTTGTGGGAGTTGTTAGCAAGTATATGAATCATCCAGGGATTGAGCATTAGAATGTAGTCAAATGGATCCTACAATATTTGAGAGGAACATCTAGTATGTTTTTACATTTTGAGGGCTCTACTACTGACTTACAAGGCTATGTTAACTTAGATTTGGAAGGAGATATTGATACTAGGAGGAGTATTATAGATTATGTATTTACTGTTGGTGGGAGAATAGTGAGTTGGATTTCTCGGTTGCATAAGGTTAATTTTTTATCCACTACAAAGGTAGAGTATGTTGCTATTGTAGAGGTAGCTAAGGAAATGATACAGATACAATTATTTATGGAAGAACTGGGACACCCATAGAGGGATACTTATTTATTTATAGATAACCAAAGTGTCATTCATCTTATGAAGAATCATGCTCTACATTCAAAGACAAAACACACATAGTTGCGGTACCATTTCATTTGGTCAGTTTTGGATGACAGATAGTTAAAGTTGGAGAAGATACATACATATGATAATCCAACATACATGTTTACAAAGGTAGTGACAAGGGAGAAGTTGAAATCCTCTTCGACTTTGGTTGGTCTTCTAGACTAAATAAAATAAAAGAACAATAGAGTCTAAGGTGGTTTGATGTTCAAGTGGGAGCTACAGGTTTAGTAGTGCTATGATTAGTCTTAAAGTGGGAGATTTTTGTGATGTTGATCCTAATCAGACTCAGAGATTACTTTTTCCCCTTTATTCGACATTGATTTTCCCCCACATTATTATTACAGGGGTTTGGGGGAAGCACCTCTCATGGAGTCTTGGGCAGTGGCCCAATTGTGCTCCCTATCGCAATACAAGGTGGGGTTGAGGGGAAACACCCCCGTGAGGGTTTTAGGGGGTAGCACCCCTGAAGAAAAAAATGACTTTATTATTATAAAAGGCGTCAACTACTATTTTTCTATTGGGCAACTTATTCTAGCCCTAATTTTGTAAGAAGTAAAAGCTTGTATAAAATGGCTTAGGGTTAGGGATTTCATAATGTATGATGAAATTATAGCTTCTTGCGATAGTACTGAGTTGTAAGGGATTGTAAATTGTAATCACTAGATAATAATAATATTGAACTTATTGTTGGTGGATGTAGCCCAAGGATTGAGTGAACCACATTAAATCTTTGAGTCTTGTGTTCTCTTCTGTGCAATTTATTATTTTCTAATACTGATTATATTTGCATGTAATTGTTATTTCTATTTGTGGTTAATCCTAACAATCAAAGCCAAGATTCCCTAGATGGATTGTTGATTTACCCATGATCATGATTGGAAAATTTAAGTGAATATTGTAATAAATTTTGTAAATGAATGATCATAAGGAGTAAAGCATAACAATCAATGCCATGTGATTACTAGAAGGGTGAAATTTCCACAAATGTATATAGATAATGACTCAAACAATTTAAGATCAATATCATAGGAACTTTAATTTCACATGTAATCTTTGATTGAGAAGCATAATCAAATATTACCAAGATATTTTGTCAAGCCACCAACAAAAAGATTTCTCATAACATCTTTGATCTTATAGCAAGTCAAGAATCATTTTATTTCCACACAAATAATATAGCATGTTACTAAACATACAAAATAAACCAAAAAAGTCAACCTATCTTAATGTAAATTCAACATTGAGCTTATGTAAACTATAAGAAACAAGTGTAAAAAAGAAACTTGGTTTCATAGATCAAAGCTAAATATGAATCAAAACCAAAATTTTGTAGATGACTCTAGGACTTACCAATAATAATGATATGAAAGTATAAGTAAATGTTGTAAGACATTTTGCAAGTGAATAATCATTTGGAGTATAACATAATAGTAAATTCCATGTGATTAATATAAAGGTGACTATTCCATAAATGTATATGGAAAATGTTACTAAAAAATTAAGATTAGTATAAATATAGGGATTGAACTTTCCCTAGTAGAAGCAATAAAAATTTGATGAACATTTCTTATTGCAATATCTCTATGACTCAAGCACACTTAAATCATGACTATTTAGAGCATATTAGGCTTGGTTGAGTTATAAAGTAGAGGGATCACCATAGTAAGGGTTAAGGTTAAAACTATGAATGGAACAAGTATGTAGGATTTGGTATACCATGCAATCCACACTACTATTGAGGATATTTCATGACACAAGCCTTAGAATTTATTGTTAAAGGTGTCCTCACATATTAAAAATATAAATATAATGGGAGGTATCAAAAGTTCAGGATCAAGGATACAATGAAAATCATGCAAACAAAGGAATAATAGAAACTATGAAACTCTAAAAAATTAAATAATGACAAATATTGTAAATTATGGCTTGGGGATAGTTAAAAAATCATTCCACAAGATGTGTGTAAAATGATGAGTAAAACCACACCTCCTAAATATAACATAGTGAAATGTATCATTACTTTGGGGGCTAGAGCAAAAAAAAGACACATGATTCAGTAAATAAAAGTTGCTTGTGGATCAAAACTAAATGTGAATGAATGCCAAGATTGGCTTGTGGATTTACCCACAAAAATGATTAGGGAGCATATATAAATATTTCAAGGAATTTCATAAGTGATGATCATGAGGAGTAGAGAAAAAAGAATCAATATCATGTGATTAATAGAAGGGTGGCATTTCTACAAATTTATGTGGATAATGATTAATTTTTTAAAGATTGATATCAATATAAGAACCAAACTTTTCCTTAATAATGATTTTCCCTAGAAACATGTAATCACACACACATGTGCATACATGCATTCATGCATGCGTGCACAGGCATGCATGCGCACACACACACACACATGCATATACGTACACACACATGAAACACACGCATGCACACATACACACACATAGACACAAGAAAATATAAATTGATTGAGTAGCATAACCAAGTATTGCCGAGATAGTTTTCTAAGCCATTAAATAATTGATTAAAAGATCACCCCTAATGTCTTTGAT
Organism: Cupressus sempervirens; assembly: GCA_028749045.1. NCBI lineage: Eukaryota > Viridiplantae > Streptophyta > Pinopsida > Cupressales > Cupressaceae > Cupressus > Cupressus sempervirens. Next base: position 440,869,420 of record CM053790.1, on the reverse strand, counting down.
TTGTAGATATTCAAGGGTCAGTTTATTTCAACACAAATAATATTAATGTTGTTTTAGATATACAAAAGAAACCAAATAATTCAACCAATCTTGATCCAAACCTATCTGAGCTTAATGTCTCTACTTCTCTCTAAGAATAAGAACAATCCCTACAAATTTGGTTCTTTATTAACATGTCTCTTTCTTTATGTGCAAAAATTCTTTCCATCCAAAGGTTCTATCATATGGAGAAAGGATGTTCCCATTTTGTATCGGATAAATGAGTTTATAACAGAAATGGGTGTAAACTTCGATAGTATAATGGATAAGTACTTCAAAGACTTCAAAGAAAGAATGAACAATAGGTTCAGGATTCCTCCTAAACTTGTTGAGGACTATAATGATGATGTATGTTCATGGTAGACTATGATAGAGTATACATTCAAGCAGTCAGGCTCTGAGTTGCATGGGTGAAACCTCTCCCTTATGAGGTCAATATTGATGAAATCAGGGACGCCATTGAAGCACTGGTAAATGAGCATATAGATCCCAAGCAACCAATCTTTGGCACTTATGATGAGGAAAAAGCCATAATTGAAATGGAAATTAAGCTACCTCAAGCAATCAATAAAGGTAAGAGGAAGATTGCTAAGATGAAAACTACCACTGGTCCCTTAATGCTTACTAAGGGAAAAGGAGAGAACAAAGAAGAGGATCAAGAACAAGAAGATGAAGAGAAAGAATCAGAAAAGGAGGCAGAGCCAACAAAGAAGAAAGGGAGGGTTATCATTACTAAACCTCTAAAGGCCTCCACAACTATTTTCACCAAGAGAGACAAAGGAAAAAATAAAGGTGAAGTAATATTCAACAAGCTACAACTTACCTTCCAAGAAAGGCTAAAATAGATGGAAGAAGGAGCTAACATCACAAACTTCAAGGCTTTAAAGTTTGAAACTAGAATTGATGCGAAGAAGATGTAAATTGAGGAGCTGGTACTCACCAAAATGGGAAAGTGGAAGTATTCCCCAAACCAGATTTCTCCTCAGATCTCAAAAGAATTATTAGTTAGACTACAACTAAGGTGGGAGTCAGCCTTACAGATAGCCAAGGACATCTATGAACAATCCTTGAAGAAACTATTGCCAAATCTCATTAAGGCAAAAGTAAAGGCAGCCATGAAGAATAATGAAGGTAAAATGATGATCAAATTTCACACATGTTTGATTCTAATTAAGGACATTGAGCATGTTGTAAGAGATTCAACAAACATGTGGAAGAATATCTATCATCTGCATAAGCCTAGTGATGATTGAGTTGAGATCAAGGATGATGATGGTGATAGTAATGATGAAGAAGATGACTACACTCCATGTGCTACTATTGATGTTGAAGATTATCAGACACTAAGGGCTGATGATGAAGAGAAAGGGGAAGAAGCTGAAGAGGAAGACAAGGAGGAAGTGGATGAATAAGATGATCTAATGAAGATTGTAGTAGAATTCATTACTTCCCTTCCTCACTCTCCACCTAAGCTGGCAACATCATCAGGGTTGGAGTCAACTTCAACTAGACTGATTACATCTACATCAAAAATATCATCTACTCTTGCCACCTCACAGCTCTAAGTATCTTCTATGGAACTATTAGTTACTTTATCTACCAAGCTGTAGCCCTCTTCATTAGCACTCAAGAAATCCATCACAACTATGTTAGCATCTTCTACTTCATGTATAGTAAGTCTGCTAGCCCATTCTACAATTTTGTCTACCACAACTCTAACTGCACCAATTTCTGTTGGTTCTTTAGTTGTAAATATTTGAGCTTGTACATTACCTATTGGTACATCATTTTTGGGAAGCACATCAATTTTGGATACATTTGGTACTTCTCTCAGTTTTCCTCTAGTCAGACCAATTTAAGTTTTTTTTGGTAGTCCATCTATATCAACTATTGTGTCTGTTCTAAATCTAAGGAAGTAAGCACTGAAGTAAAACCAAAGACTCCTCTAAAAATTCTTCTTACTGGTAAGGAAATTGATGAAGATATAAGCTTGGATAAAGAAATTATTATTCCCAAGATAGATTTGGACACTGCCTCAGCCAACAAAATGAGATTGGTCAGTTAGCTTTTAGAGCAAAAGGCAAGGCAAAAGTAGCTAAGAGAAGATAGGGACAAAGAATTCACAATAATCAAGAATTCCAAAAACATAATTACTGAAGCTATAAGTGTTGATGTTGATCCATCTCAACACATTTTGTTACAATTAGAAGAGGTTGTAAATAAGTTCAATGAGGACACTTTTGGCCAAGAGAAGCTCATTGAAAAGGCAGAGAAGAAATTTGACAATAAGGTGCTTGAGCACATTGCTCAACACATTGCAATAAAGCAGGTAGAATTATCCACAATTTTGAGCAACCTTGAGCAATCTTTTACAAATGTAACATTACTTTTTGGCAAGCTTTGTGATGTTACTGAGTATACTAAGGATGTTAAAGAAAAATTAAATAAGATTGATGTGGACATGAAGGCTAGTGCTAAAAAGTTATAGCTTGACCATAGTTCAAGCTCATCACATCACATGAAGGTGAAATTTTTGTCAAAAATGCAGGCATAGCTACTTAGAGAGGAAGCTAGGATAAGGTCTACATTGATTGACATCCAGAATATGATCTTTCTAGTCATGGACCAAATGCAGAAACACATTGCTTATTCAAAAACATTGATCCAAGACAACAATTTATTTATAGCAGATCATATGATTGAACTTTCTGCAGAAGTCGAAGTGGCACTCTCCACCTGTAAAATTTTGCAAGATAATTGTGATAAGATATTGTCTCTTATTCTCAAGCTACACTCTGAATTTCTCTCACATTTTAGTGTCTCTATATGAATTTATTGTATATACTCTTTGGCATTATTGTCAAAAAGGGGGAGTATGAGATGAATAGGGGAAGACAACAGGGGAGTAAAAGAGACTTGTGGAGAAATAAGAAAGAAAATAAATTGATATATGTATAGATAAAAGCTATGTATATATTATGCCATATGTATAGGGGAGATATGTAAGATATGTATATACATCAGCTTTACAAAGATCAATTTTGAAAAATCAAAATTAGAATGTTAGTGAACATAAGTTTTGGTTCATAAGTGTTTTTTTCACCAATGCCAAACGGGGAGATTGTTGGCATTATGTTGTATTTTTCCTTAGTGACAACACTTATTTGATTCTAAATACTTACCGAGCTCATCACTCAGTCTATAGTTTATACCAAGCTTCTCAGTGTCTACCATGCTTCACAATGCCTACTGAGTAGTAATTTTGTATCTTGGAGATTCAGTGTAAATTGAGCATTGAAAGAAGTAGTGTTTACCGAGTGAAGCAAGATAAACTTAGTGTGCAATATCTATTGAGTGACACTACATCTACTGACTCACCAGTGGTTACCAAGTTTAGAACTACATCGAGTGATTAGTATGGACTGAGCCTTCACTTCTACCAAGTGCATGACAATGTCGAGTAATGCAGTGGATGCCATGTATCAAAAGGTCACCGAGTCAGTTCAGTGAACTTGAGTTATTTAATGTTGGGATGAATTTGTAATGTATTTGTTTACGTGTATTTTTGCCAACATTGCAATTTTGTAAATTTGAAAGGTATATATGTAAGGTGTATTGTAAGATATCGTATGTATCAAGTAATAGAGAAGTAATGTGAAGTAATCTTGAAAAGTCCCTATGAAGGATTTTCAGCAGTAGTTCAAGGAATACATCAAGGTCAATATAGAGGCAGAAAGGTTATATCCATCACATAAGGTGATCAGTGCATAAAGGATCTTATTAGAAATCTATTGTAAGTAGATCCACTGCTTCATCTTAATAGGTGAATCAATTTTTTTTCTAAAATCCTTTAACAGGGTAGACTTAACAATCTTTGTATAAATCTCTTAACCGAGTGCATACTTCATTGTATATTTGTAAATCCTCTAATAAGGTGGACCTAGTAGTCCTTTGTGCTCCTAATAGGGTAGATCACTAGAAGTGTTCAATGTAAGCCTTAACAGGCCAACTTTATGCTACAATATTGAAGTTTTGTGGGTATCATCCCCACCCCAGTTTTACTTTCTATTTGGAAGGTTTCTGGGTCACCAAAATATTGTGTTCTTTGTGTGATGAATTTTTTAACTTTCAATATTAATGCATGCAGTAGCATAGATTGATTTGTGGAAAATTTAAAAGGAAGAATTTAAAGTTGCTAATTCACCCCTCCCCTCTTAGTAACTTTTCATATCTTGAATACTTCCAACACTCTCTTCTTTGAGGCAACCTAGGTTTTATTTTCTTAAATGTAATGCCATTCCAACACTACATCAAAGAGGGGAAAAATATAGACGCTTAAAATCATCTCAAAACAGTACATTAATTTATTAATATTTTCCATGACATTATAATTAATTATATTTGTCATGTTCCTCTACCAATTTAATTAAATAGGATCACTTCCTTAATGTATTTATGTTCAATTTAAGTATTTCCCCCTAATGTATTAAATTTATTTAATACAAAGTGATCCATAAATCCCCTTTTAAATAAATTCAAATTTATTTAATTTTGTCCACTTTATTAAATTCTCTAAACCCATGATTAAATTAAACCCTATTTAGTTTAGTCATAATCCTACCTACAACCTAGCCTACCACCCATCACTCTCATCCTTGTAAACCTACCCACTTGCTAAACCCACTTTATTAACCCTAATCTCCCTTTTAAACACCTTTTTAAGCCCTAAGCGGTTGCTCACACATGTATGAGAAACTCAATCCCTAAGAGCCCCTCTTTCATTAAATTCTCTAAAAAAGAGTCTTACATCCTTGTCCCACTCCTTTCCCCAAGGTTGCCCACATATATGTGAGAAAATCTTTAGCCACTCAAATCATAACGGCTCTTATTGCTTATTGTTTAGCCCATGTGTCACCCTTGTGGCACCTATGTGGATGCCACATAGATGCCACCTCCTCAAGGTCTCCCTCAACCCTATAAATAGAGCCCTTTTCTCAAGAATTTCTCATCTCCTTGATTGTATTGTTATCATGCTAGTTTAGTTCTAGAGCTTTTTAGAGATTTTATGCTTAGAGCTAACCGTTGATAGTTGTTTTCATTTTAGTCTTAGATCTTGCATTTTAATTTTAGATTTGCATTTTTATTTTTATTATTTGCATCAACATTCACCTCCTTTGAATGCTCTCAAGAATGGTTGCTTCCATAGCCATCTCTTGATCATTTAGCATAGGTTCATACTCATCATTGCACATCATGTATCATCTTGAGATTCAATAGTTGTGTTTGAAGAGAGCACATCCACATCCCTCAATCTTGAGCACACCAACAAGGTCTCATTTGGGTACCTTTGTTGAGATGCTTTGAGGTTGCATGAGATCCTTTCATTGGTTGCATTGGTTCTAAAGCTCTATAGATTAATTGTATTTTGGTTTGTATGAATCTTAATATACATGTACAACTAACATTTTCTTGTTTACACATGTTTCCAACATAGAAAGATTTTCACATATACAATAGTAATAAAATACATAACATAGCAATAATTGCCTAAGAAAAATAAAAGTTAAAAAGTGTAAAAGAATAGAATAAATACAATAAATTATTATAAAAGACAATAGAAACTTAAAAACTATACTATATGGTTTATTAACATAATAATTATTAATATTAATTAATAAAACTAGCGAAGTTAACAAATATATATTAATTATTATATATACAAAATATGTCCATCTTAAGGTATCTATTTTCATCAATTTGTAAGGTACAATAGAAACCTCCGCAAAAATATTTGTTAGTGATTCTAGGAGAAGAAGGAATTTAGAATGTTTATCATAGCATAATCAACTTCATCTAGATCAAACTGATATATAGCCTTATAATTTTTTTTTTAATGTTATGTAAGGAAAATAAAAATATTCTTTAGAAAAATCTTCGTAGGTCCAATTTTAGACAAATATGTGACCAATATAATAAAATTAAGGTCACAGATAAGGATAGGCTAGTTATCATCGCGCCATATAACACAATTTATTACTAACACTCACATGCTTTTGTACATGCAATAGTTCACCTATAGGAATTTATTTTAAAAATTAAAAATATTAAATTTAAATCAATTTATGATTGTTTTCATTAAAAATATAATCACTAAAATTATCTAAACTATTTTTTCATGATTAAATAATATTTTATCAAATAGTGTAAGAGTAATTAGATATTTTCTAATTAACTCTATTCTACTTAAGCTAAACTTTAGGCATATAATAACTAATTCTTTTATTAGTCCCTGCCTTTTAAAAGACAGGGAAATAATGCTTTCTTTTTACCCCCCACAATTTATTTTTCATTACTAATCATCCATCATATTGTAAAGTTCAGAAGACAAGATTAAAAAAAAAAAAATATTATATGCTAATTCCAAATTTTTCATTAGCCAGGACTATTTTAGCAGGGGTTTTAGTCATTTTGTGAAAATTAATATTAGGCAGAAAAAGTAGGAATCGATTAGCAAAGTTATTGAGAATTAAAGTTCATTTGTGTTGTGTCAAACATGCAGAAGAAGTAAGTCAGTGGGGGAAAAATGTAATAAATATGGTTGCAGCAACGACATTGCAGGTAGATTAAAAAAAGTGGATTGCCTTTCAATTTTAAAACAAGTTTCTAGCTTTTTTCTTGATAATTGCATTTTAACAGCATATGGTTTGTTGTATCTTAAAAAGCATATCTACGTGGTCCAATGAAACCTATTTATTAATCTTTTGCTAGTGAGAATCATGTTCTACAGAACCATAGATAAATACTCCTACTTTGCATAGGCAATTTTTATTCTAGCATAGATGTGCAGGCTAGTCAACATTTACCTCCACACATTCTTTTGCCACAAGCCTAGTTTAACATTTTAGGTATCTGATTTGGCCACGCACCAAGTCTAGTTCAACATTATATATTTTTGATTCGGCCACAAACCATATGATTTTGTTGTCCTCCTCTGAGATGCAAATTTTCTTTTTGTTTAGTTATTTCTTCAAGTTTAAGACTTGCTACTTTATTAGAATCAAGCTTTCTAATGACCTTCATCCTTAGCATGCATTGAGATGTAATCACTTACATGAGATCTCCATAGTGTTTTAAGTGTATTTCAAATTCTAGTAAATTTCTAATAGTTTGCTAGAGCCAAAGCCTCTGTCCATGAAAATTGGCTTTTTTTTTTCCATATTTCATTCCCCATGTGCAATGTTCAGTGATAATGTATCTACATTGCATTGTGAAGTTCCAAATTGCTGATCTGATGGAGGGTTTATTTGTGGTGAATATTGTCTCGGTCTTAATCTTTAATTTTTAAAACTATTATGATAAAATTTAAGCAATTTAATATCTAAATAAATGTTTTTCAAAATATTCAACAATAACAATCATTCATAATTTATATTTTAAATTATAAAGAAATTTGAGATCAATTTTCAATTTAAGTCAATCTCTTTTCCAAAAGGTAGGGACTACAACTTCAAAGAGCTCTTGTTAATTATTATCATGCAACCTAGGTTTTTCCTTTGAGGGTTTCAATCTCCTTTATAAGGATTGAACTCTTTTTAATAAATTGATTCACTTTTGATTAATAGCGATTTCTTTTTTTGCTCATCAAAAATGTCTCATCTGTGGATTTGGGAATTCTAGCCTTCATAGCTTTTGCTCCTCTCTTTCTATAATAGGTGTTTACATTTAGGTGATTCTTGGGAGCTATGGGGTTGATCTTTCATTAACTTTAATATGGTATCAAAGCTTCAGATCTTCATACCCTTTTCTATTTCATAGAGGCTTGGCTTGGTTTTGAGATTTGAAAGCTAAAAACCCCCATTTCATATTAACTATGTCTAGTTTGGACATTGTTGAAATTTGAGGCAAAAAAAATTAGCCCAAGGCTGTATGACTTTGGGCTTGAAAATTGAGGTAGAGGCACTTTATATTTTTAAATAAAGATTGCAGGCATTGGTTTTTCCTCAAATTTTTTTATTGCACATGATTTTTTGGCAAAACAATCACATTAAAAAGTGCATGGTTTTGATGGAAAAGCACTTTCTTGAAGGTACATTTTTTAATTTAAAAAAAAGGGAAAGGCAATTTTTTTGGCCCATAGGTACCTTTCATACTCTGTGGGCCCCTTTTTCTTTTGAATGCAACACTTAAATCTTGAGAGACACATTTTGGAGGTGTGTTTTATTTAGGTCTCCACAAATCTTGGAAATGAATATTCCGGCCACTGTTGTAGACTCGGTCATATTTCACATCCTCTATGCACTCAAACCTGAGCATTTTTAATACCTGGATGAGTGTTGCAATGTGCAGATCATGTTGTGATGTGGAGCCTAATCAAATTCAGAGGTTTATTCGGCACAATTTTCTCCCCATATTATTTCTATGGGGGTTTGGGGATAGTATGCACAAGATGGGGTCAAGGGGTAGTGCCCAAGGTGCACCCCCTATCGAAGTATAGGGTGGGGTTGAGGCCCCTGTAGGGGTTTTTGGGGGCAGCACCCTCGAAGCCAAAAATGCCCTTATATTGTAAAAGCTGTCTGCTACTATTTTTCCCATTGGACGACTTATTCTAGCCTTAATTTTGTAAGTGGAAAAAGCTTGTATAAAAAGGCTTAGGGTTACGGATTTTATATTGTAATGGTGATATTATCTTTTTGCAATAGTATTGAGGTGTAAGGGATTGTAGATTGTAATCACTAGATAATAATAATATTGGACTTGTTGTTGGTGGACATAGCCTAGGGATTGGGTGAACCACGTTAAATCTTGGTATCTTGTGTTCTCTTCTGTGCGATCTATTATTTTTTGATATTAGTTATATTTGAATATAACTATTATTTTTGTTTGAGGTTAATCCTAATAGATCATCTCCATATTACTAGGCTTGTGATATTCCTTTGGGTGCCTTTTCTATTTCTCATTGGAGGATGTAAGATTTTTTTGGGGAGTTCCTTGTCCTTGGGTGTAACACCCTAGAATGAACAATGGATTTTTTCAACCCTCATCATCATCCAATTAGCATGGATTAGACACCCTCTCAAGCTTGCAGTCAGTCCTTTTCAATCATTATTGTTCTTGGGAGCAATCTCTTTTTGGAGTTGACACCTTTTTAGTTGGGTATTTCCAATCGACATCCTATTTGACATCTCACACAACCCCAAATGAAGAGTGTTTTTTTTTGGATCTCATGCATTTTATGTGATTTGGTGCTGACTGTGCTCATAGGACCCCTATTTTACTATGTGTTTGGTTAAAGATAATGATTTTTAATAGTAGTTCCTTTGCATGACTTAGGTGACTTTATTTTGTTGTGCCAAGTCCTTTTCCCCACTTTTTTGGCATTCTCTAGCTCCACTTCAATTGCATGTGCTTTTTTTTCTTCACACAGTCATACATTTGGTTTGACTATAACCCCTCACATCCTCAACCATATCCACACTTTGATTCCAACATGTGATATAGGCATATTTTGTGGACATTAGCAGTTTGAAAATTAGCAATTTTTTGTCACCCACATTGGTTTCAAGAGCTCACTCAAGGAATTTTTTTGGTGTATAGTGGAATTAAGGATCTTTTATGCAAATTTGCAATTAATTTTACATATTTGGTGTTTTTTCTAAAAAAATGCATTGTTTTTGGGCACTAGACTTTGTTTTTCGGCTCTAGCTCCTTTTTTGATGACTGTTCTTTTTCCACCAAGTTTTTTTCTAGCAAAGGGAATTTTTAGGCTTTTTTTTGCCTCAATGATCATTTGATCATCAAATTTGGGCTTGTCACTTGTTGATGTGAGCAATATGTTACCATTGCATCAACATACTTAGTTACCCTTTGGCTTTGTTTGGACCTACCTCCACATTTTTGCTCATATCTTGGGCATATGAACTCCATTTTTTGGAAATAAGATATTGTCAAAAAGTTGGTTCTGAACCCACCATAGTGGTACAGGTAATTTTAAGTTTTGATGGCTTAAGTCAGGAGTTCAAATTTTCACTCTGGGAGACATATCTTGAGCATATGATCTCCAATTTAGGAATTCTTTATATCATTGGAAAGGTATTTCAGAGATCTTTCTAGTAATGGTTATTTTTTCAAATTCTTCTCTAGGCACATTCTATTCATTTTTTTGCATTTTTGCATTCCTATGGATATTTTGGTTGTTTTAGGTCTAGGGATCGATTTTGTTGCTTCAAATGATTGAACATGGGTTGTACTATCTATTTATTTAGACATCATTTGTATGCATTCTTGCAAATGCACTAATATAAAGTGTCATATTCCATCTAAATTTTTGTTTCACTTATTTTTCCTTATTCTACCTTCTGATTCTAGTAGTGTCATCTGAGCATTCTCATGCAGATTACAATATTCTTGGGATTCCTCATGTCTTATGCCTTATTGTGCATACACTACTCTAATTAAAGTGTCATAGGGGGTTGATGTTTTATTCGTGTTTTTCATCTTTCTTTGTCTAGTAAGTTTCCCTTCTATGACATTATCCTCATGATGTATCTAAGATTGATCACCTCAGTACACACATATGTATTCTTTTGTGCATCTTGATTGTGGTTCCTTGACATGCAACTATTTTGGCCCACTTTTCTAATTTCTTGTCACCTCACCCTTGTCTACATTAGGGGGGTTCTCCTATTATTTCTTATACTTCCTTGGTTTGATAGAGTGATCTATGCATTTAGTACTTGTTCATATGTACTAGGAAGATGTAGTGGTTGGGTACCTATGCATTTTAGTGAGATGGTCATTTACCACATAGACACTCTTCTTTTTGCTCCTACTTTGGTTGCAACCTTCCATGTTTGATTGATCAACTCTTCAGGATTTGGTGTTTCATGCCATCTATATCTTTGAGTTTAGTTGTTTACCTTTGTGTGCCTCTTAATTCAAGGAGTGCCTTTAGAGAGAACTCATAGAGATTATAGTCTTCTCTACTTGGCCAAGATTTATGCTTCTATGGTGTTCTACATGATCACCTCTTTTGTTCCTATCTTCTGAGACATTCTCTAAGTTAGATGCTTCTTTAGTTCTTCACTAGTTCTTTCAACATTATTCCATCTTTTCTTGGAGTAGGGTTTTTCCTATGTGGTTTTCTAGATTTCTTCTCTTTATAGAGATTTGGTTATGCTTGGGTATCAAATTAGGCTTTGTTTCCAGGACCCAAATCTACTTTCAATAGTAGTATCTAAATTTTTAACTATTCCACAAGTTTATCCTAGGTAGGGGTGTTAGAGTAATTAGAATTTTCTAATTAACTCTAGTCTACTTAAGCTAAACTTTAGGCATCTAATAATTAATTTTTTTATTAATTATCATCATGCAACCTAGGTTTTACATTTTATAGGTTTGATCTCCTTTATAAGGATTGATCTATTTGTTATAGATTGATTCAATTTTGATTAATAATATTTTTTCTTTTTGCTCATCAAGAATGTCTCATTTGCGGATCTATGAATTCTAGCCTCCATAGTTTTTGCTCCTCTATTTATGTGATAGGTGTTTGCATGCAAGTGATTCTTGGGAGCTGTGGGGTGTAATCACCCAAAAATGGTCATCTAAACTATGAGCCCCTTTATATCAATTTTTCACAATTTATCCATTTCTTATCTTTGATCAAATTATTTCTTTGCTATTTATTTTGTTATAAGCTATGGTTTGACCACTTTATCCTATGTCTTTTATTTAATTGAAAGAACTTTCTCCCTTTTAATTAAATAAAAATCTCCAAAGACCCTACTTACACTAAGTGTGCACACATAAAGTTTTTGTAAATAACAATGGCAAAGTAAATTCTGAGAGCTAGGGTCATGAATCAACACTTAAAACATTTGCCTCTAAAACATATCACCAACATTCATCTCATAACTTATCATATAAACTGAAATAACTTAACATGCATCACATCCATAACATAAAGTAAATAACATAGAACATGATAAATTGGTTACCCAGAAACCCTCCAATGAGAAGGTAAAACTAGGGTGGGGATGACACCCACAAATCTTCACTACTGTAGTTGTAAAGTGTGGCCAATTATGACTATAAAGTGTTGATCATAAGCTATGATCTACCATGTGAAGGGCCTACCTTATTAAAGGCTTACAAGACAATTAGGTCTCACCTTGCTAAAGGATTTCAAACTCACAATTAAGTAAGAACTTAGTTAAGAGATTTACAAAATCATGTTAGGACTACTTGGTTAAGATATTTTCTCTGTATTAGCTATTAGAATGATTCAATACCTAATCTTTGGTTAGCACCTTTTTTTTTGATATTTTATCTCCTCTTTACTGATTATTTCTTGATCCTTTTGATTAGATCTACCCTTTATAATCCTCTCATTGCTTGTCTCTATTTCTCTTAGACTGATTCTACTTTGTATATCTCTATCATATCCATCATAGCCATCATGAATGCTCTCTAGACTCTTAGCATTCATCTCCTTGCACATCCTTAAACTCTCTAAGATTTTGCCTCCTTAAATAGGCAATGGTGGAGGTGGGCTATGTCAAAATCAATGGTTATAGTTGATCCTTATTGTCACCTTAACCTTCCTTTAATATGATTGGTTTCATATATTGCATAGGCATTCATAATATGACTCCATACTTATCTCTTATAATCATAAATTCATGATTATGTTGGCCAAAAATAGTTTACATAGGAGTTTGTTCCATAACAAACACTAGTACAGTTTAACTCATTTTTTGATGAAAATTGATCGAATTTTTGACCCATGTTGGTCAAATTTTCAACCAAATTCTTTGTTTCTATTTGTGTCATCAAAATTTTGACCAACTCTTATATGTGTCAGAAGTTTGACCAAGCATTTGGTTGAAAATGACTTATGTTGTCGTGAGGGCCATTGGTGAAAATTTTGACCAAGTTTGGTCAAAATTTTCACCAAATATTGGTTGTTTGACCAATCTTGGCCCTTGATCGACTAGCACGCCAAACCCATGACCAATGAATTGGTCAAAATTTCCACCAAAGTTTGGTCAAAAGTTTGACAAATCTTTGGTGGAAATTTTGATCAAGATTGGTCAAAATTTTGACCAACATGATTTGTTTTTAAAAAATTACTAGAAGATAAATATCCAAAGTAATCATTGACAATTTCCTGGTTAATGATTAGTTTGGATATTTATCTTCAGGTCTTTGGTGGGTCTACCACCACCTTGAGATGAGATTTCATAGACCTATAGTGATGGCACTACAAGTAGTTGCATATGGAAGAGGTCCTCCTATATTGTCTACATATACAAGTCCAAACATGATTGTACCTTGATCATTGCCCTCTCATACCCTTGCAAATCAAGCCACTTCAACCAAGGAATATAATCCCCAATATTAACACACCCATGATACACAAAAGACTCCTCAATCACCTTGGAAACAATCTCCTCTGATACCCTTGATTCCTCTCCAAAATAATTCTCATTAATGATCATAGACATCAACAAAGTTGTGGGCATCTCTTGGGAGAAAAATATTGGATTCTCTTGGGAGAGAGAACCTTAAGAACACAAATGCTTTGAGAAATTCTCCAGAAGGGGCCATACGTAGCCCAAGGAACTATTGAATAATTGTACCCCAAATTTTTCCCTTGTGAAAGCTAAGGCTTCAATCCAAAATCATTTTCATTCACTGTGAAACACTCTGTTGCTAACTCTTTAGAGCTTATTATCAAAATAGGGTGGCTACCAAATTTGACATGCATAACTAGCCCATAGCTTTTAGCATGAGAAGCTAAGATCTGGTGAATTGGCCTTTTACTCTCAAGAAGAATATGAAAGTGCCCAATTAGGGGAAGACCACTTGGGCCTGGAGGAAGATGGTGCTTGTTATTAGAAGTTGCAAGGCTTTTCAGTAGAAAAGGTGAAACATAAATTGTAGCAACTCCTGCCACAATAAGAGGCCATGTTATTGTTAGTTCCATCTCAAACCTCTAATTTTCTTTCTAAATTCTATTGGAAGTAAATTGAGTTACAACACTTATATAATCACACCATGAAAATTGTGCCTTGGGCATTTTTAGATATCTAAGCATCTTTAGTAGTGGAAGATAATTGAACAAATTTTATATTTTGAATTCAATTTATCTATCATCCTCTATATCTCTGGCAATTGAGATTCTCACATTGTACAACTCAATCGACACAATCTACTATAACATGTTATTAATTCTTATAACACGTGAAAATTTTCAAACCAAGCCACAGTTAGAGACAATAATGAGACATATCTTCTTGCAATGACCGATTCCACAATGAAGTATATGTAATTATCTTTATAAAAGTATCATATAGACTGAAAAAGAAGTCCAACTCTCATCTTCCATTGGTTTTATGAAATATGAATTTTTTTTCTAATAACCAAGTAAATGTAGCTATCTCAAATTAAAATAATGTCAATTATTGCTAACTCAAGGTGGCTCTTCAACAACACTACAACCATACATCAAAAACAAGTTATGCAGAAAAAAGTATTTTTCAAATGATGTTTTTTACAAAGAATGAGAAAAGACAATCCATTGTACCACATACCTTTTCTCAATAAATTCCAATTTCTTTTCCCTTTGGCTCCCACCTATTAGCCCCCCAACCTATGAAGAAGTGCACACATCATCAGGTTTAGCTCAATCCCAGAGAATTACATCATGGTTAATGTGCATTTTTATTTCTTACTTCTAGGCTCGCTGCCTAAACATATTAGGAGATGAGGAACCTACCTTTGGTACAAGTAAATCCATGGTAGTAACAGTCCTATCATCCTCATTGATTCACATGTAAAATGCCTTGATCATTTTTGGATAGTTGTATACAATAGCTTGCTTTTTAAATATCACCTCAGTTAAGTATTTGTATCAATTGGGTACTAAAAATATTATAAAATTTCCCAAAAGTTGAATCCAACGCTCTCATGAAAGTGGATAGTGCATGTATAATCATATTTTTTTGTCAATGATTCTAGTATATTCTAGTAAAACATATGGGAATCTTATGCTTTCCATACCTTTCATGCTTTGATGCTAAATCAGTGCCCCATTCTACCTTGTTCTCAAATTTCTTATCTGTGACTTTCTTATTTGCAAATAGATACGAAATTCTCAAGTCTTTATTGTCTTTAAATTTTGATAAGTCAAGAAATGTAAATAATAATATATGCCTATAACTACTTGCAAAAGAAGTATAACCTCCTCTAATAGTTGAACAACCTTTGTGTAGGTAATATATTTAAATGGAGTTGAAACTAATTTGTGAAGACAATCTATGGCAATCCAGTTGATTCTTTGGTTTATGAATTTCATATCATTAAAGAAATTATCAAGCAATCATTGTCAAAGGAATTTCACATAATCTTCTACATAGTTCATGTCACTCTTGACTCTCATAATGATAACACATAATCTAGTCACTCTTGACCCTCATAGACAAATAGATCATTGTAATGGATTTATGGATACATAATGATAACACTCACCAATACAAAATTCTCTGAGTTGATCCCCATATATGTTGCACATGCATGCTGCTATTTGTGTCGTATTGTCATAAATTTTGGATTTCAAGTTAGGTTTAATTGAATAAATGCCAAAGGTATAAATCTTCAAACAATAGGTCTTGCAAAAGAAATCAAAAGTAGAAGGCATAACATAATGAATTTGTATATGTTAGTTCACTCATTACTATAGTAGTATTATGTGTTACGCATGAAACTCAACATTATATGTATGAATAGAGTTTAATTGAATTTTGGTTCACTCTTTATCTCTGTGTGATGTTCTTGATAGAGTACATGCACAATGGCAAAGTGAATGAAAAGAAAGATGTGTATAGCTTTGGACTTCTTCTCCTTGAACTTTTGAGTGGGAAGTGCCCAACCGATTCAACATTCATAGAGAAAGGGCTAAATGTTTTTGGAGAATGTGTGTATCAAAAATTTGAAACATAGAGATAAAAATATGTGATGCAGGTAATGGCATACAATATCCTAGGAACAAGGGTCATTGTCAATAAATTTAAATAAAAAAATTACCTCTAAGCTAAGCCTCCAATAAGTGATATTGCCCCTTTTCCCCCAACATTCAATCATTGAAGGATACCTCTTAGCATGTCAGAGCATTCTTTAGCTTTGCATTACCAGTTAGAGTCATATGGAAAGAGACTTCAATAAAGAAATATCACAATGGAAATTTAAAGACTATAGACTTTCCATGAGTTAGAAACTTAATATAATAGTATCATTTTTTTATATCAAGAGGTAATTAACATACAAAAAAGAGGAATCATAAAATAATCATTCAATAGCAATTGAAATATTAATAATTAATAAAATAACCAACAAATAGGGATACTTCATATTATCATCATTAACACATTTCCCTCAAAAGGTTATTGGATGCTATATATGACATAACAATGCTCAAAACTACCATTAATTTAGAATTAGCCAAATTTGTAACAAACTTTAACAACACAAAAATATTTAGAAATCATTGAGTCATGAAGTCATTTGGGCTTGGCGTATCAAAAAATAAACATAATGATATCATATGATAGTTAAATCTAAACCCCAAACAACCATTAAATGAAAATAGGGGACCTCATTGAATGATTTTGAATGGAAACTAAAGCATCCCAAAACACTAGAATTAGGATTATTCACATAAAAGCTACCAAGGAACATGAGGACTTTATATTGCAAGCATTAAACTAAAGAAAATGACTTAAGAAAAATCATTTTAAATAGGAATAGTACAAAATATCATATAACACATTTGTGTAAAGCCTTTTCTACACAAAAAAATCTAGTGTCAATGGTGTCCCCGGGACTATCAAAAATTAAATATAACACTATCATATAATAAGTGAAAATTCTAAATCTCCATGCAAGTTTAGAATCAGTGAAGACCCCTGCAACATAATGGGTTTATGGATTCCCCAGATCTATTAGAAGTTAAGTACGACATTGTTTTATATTAATGAGATCTTTAACCTTGAGACCATTGCTGAGTTGGATATTGAGTAAGTGATGAGAGGATGTAGTCAGAAATCACTAGCTTCTAGCAATAAAACAATACTTAAAATGATCACAAAAAAGAAGCAAAATTAAAAGGTGTAAATTTCTTTGGAAAAAACTACACTTTGAAAGTAAAAGAGTTTCTATTGTAATCAAACCATTTCATAATTATCCATTCCATATTATTACTAATTTACTATTCTACTCTCATATTGGTTCCATACTATTACCAATTTAAATTTATTCCACATTTTCTTTAGAAAACTCTATAAAGATAATCACTAGTAGTGTAATAAGTACAAAATCATACAACTAAAAACATCAAACCCTACATAGATTTTGCAAAGAAAAAAATACTTACAAAGAATATTATTGTTTGGATTAATGGCTTGCATCGTGTTTCCCTTCTCTTGCTGAAAAAATATTATGAAATACATAACACAAGTGAAAATCCAAAGTTAGAAATGAGAGGGCAAAAGGAAAATTAGAAGAAATAAATGAAAATGATCAATTACCTATATAGTGATGAAATCAATGGATATATGAACACATGGCATAGATTTATTTTACTTACTCAAAATAATTTTGGTTGGAATTCAACCTACATCATGATACTATTATATTACTAGTAGTATTTAAAATATTATAATTGAAGGAATTGACTATAAAAATTTAACACTTTTTTCTAGAAGTTAGTTAGTCATTAGTGTATAATTCTTAAATCAACTGAGTATTAGATATAGTAGAAACATCATTAATTTTAAGAAACTTTCTACTGACAGTCTTAGAAATTTTTAGTTGTTTATAAGGGTATAAGAAAGTATTAAAACCTAAGAACATGTAGGATTGGTGTAGGAGAAACAAGGTCACTAATGTAGTGCAAGGTAGGAGTATCCCCAAAGGAGAGGTCTTAGCCCCCAACTATACAACCACATAGTGGAAACACAACAACAAGATACAACAATGCAAGATCTAAAACCAAATTACAATTCTTGATTCATAGATATATAACTGATTACATATAATATGCTCAGCTGTAAGGCCTTTTGGGTTAGGGACAAATACAATTTTTTTTTACAAAATGATTTCTACAAGATCCAAAAATATCTAACTTACAACCAATCTCAGCTAGTCTAGATACACAACTAGATAAGAACACCAAGAAGAATCCACACTTGTACCCATAGGTCCACCAAGAGATCCTCTAGTTCCTAAGCCATAGCTCTAGCTCCTCAAATTCATGTCTAGCCTTCATTCCATCCCCAAAAATATATGAATAAAAGACTCTAAAAGACCTCTACTTATACCAATCTAAGCCACAAGTCAGCCCAAAACACAAATTAAATACAAATACATAAATTAAATGCCACAAGTCAGCCTGCAACAATAATTAAATGTCCAAAAATTGATATCCAAGTAAAATTGTGATATCTCCTAGCTTTGATTGAATTAGAACTCATGCTTTGAATCATAGGTATAAATATAGGTCCTCTACAACCCCCTAAATTCAAAAAGGCTGATTCCCTAAGGAAAAGTGTGCATCCATCTTGAAAGTCACATACAACAAACTGCTATGCAAAACTACCATAAATTGATACTTCAGGAGAATTGCCATATCTCCCAAACTGTAATGATTTAGGACATGCACTCTTGGTAAAATGAATTAATATAGGCCCTCTTCAATAATTTAAGTGATAATCCTCTCATTCATTAAAGATAATCAGTTATATGCTCTACAATGGGCACCCAAAAACCAAAAAAAAACACAGTTCCAACAATAAGGTAAAAATAATTCAAACTTCAACTCAATCCATCCAATCTGTATGAAATAGTGAGGAACGGTTATCCAACATGTCTCCAAAAAATCCCTAACCATGAAAACATAACTCCACCAAAATCCAAGCTTGATGCTCGTCAATACTTAACTAAAATTCTGCCAAACATGCAGGATTGTAGGCAAGCCTAAGATACTCCTACATCAATCACAAGTAGGAGTTATGAAGAGCACCAAGATTACTGATGGATACTTAGGTGGAATTGAATAAAAATTTCCTTCTAAGGTTATTCAAACTTGTAATGAGAATCTTCATGGTCATTAATACTATTTTGATCACAAATTGATCTTATTGTAATCACAATCCTAAATTTAAGCCTAATGGCAATGCTAAGGTACCTAGGGGTCACTAGGAAGGGATTATGGTTTGCTCCTAGGTTAGGGGATTGGGAAATGATCAATAATGGTTTTAAATGATGTAATAAGGTTATTAAATCTTACAAGTGGTGTTAAAATCACTAAGAGTGCAATAAGTCATAAAATGCCTATATTGGATATATGAGCCTAAAAAGGATTAATTAGAGTTTGTAGGGGTTGAGTTAGTTTGGTTTTAAAGGTTGTCCTTAAACCTTTTAGAATTTTTTTTAGATGGCTTGGAAATGTGTGTTGTCAAGTTGAAAACTTTTTTTATCAACTTGACAACAAGTTACTTGTTTTAGTTGGTAATAGTCAGTCTAGACTGGTACAGAGACAGTTAGGAAGTAGTTAGTCGATCTTTGGAAGAGTTAGGGTCTGTTTCATAGAAATCAAAATGAGTGGAAAAGGAGATAAATATTTATATGTAATGAAACAAATTTGAAATAGTTTTGAATAAGAAAATTTTAATTCTTTGCAAATTTGGAAGCCACTTCTCCTGGGTACAGTCCAGACAACAATGAATAGTTTGAGTGTGATCTTTGATTTGGGTGGATGTAGAAACATTTATTATTTCAAGATTTTACTTTTTCATGTTTCTATTACTTTTTTTTTAATTGTTGACAACACATAGGATTAGACTAGTGTAGAACCAGTGACTGGTTTAGGCTTTTAGAGTCATGTGTTCTAGATTAGCTTACGAAACTCTACATTGCTGAAAAATGCATGGACTATTTGAGGAAAGGGCAAGGGAAAATAATGCTTGAGTTACAATTATAAAGGCCAAGAAATAAAATCAAAAGAAATCTATCAAATTTTCCTTTCATTGCTAAAGACAACAATGATGGTGACTCCAATTGCATACAGTCATGGGTTGTGACATTGTTTGTAAAGCTGAATCATATTATATAGAATTAGGTGTTGGAATTACAAATGGGAAATGTATACTTCTAAGATTTGGGGGGGGGGGGGGGGGGTATGAATTAGAAGTACTAAACTCTAACCAATAAAACTCACAACTTTAAAACAATGCATGCATAAACATATTGAAATAACATGTAAAGTAAATGCATTCACATAAATACTTGACACTAGATATGATTACCCAGAAACCCTCCAATGAGAAATTAAAACTAGGGTGGGGATGACACCCACAATTCTTCACTATTGCAGCAATAAAGTTCACTTGTTAAGGTCACATGATTTGACCATTCTCATGATCTAGCTTGTGAAAGGCCTACCCTGTGAAAGGCTTACAAAGGATTGTTAGATCCTACCCTATTAAAGGATTTTAACACCCTGTTAAAAGTGTGCCTAGCTAAAGGACTTTTGAACACTCACTTGGAATGTCACCCTGTCAAAGGATTTTCGTATGACTATTAAATTAACCTTAATATAGAGGATTTCATCCCGGTGATACAGTTGTTAGAAAGTAGAGTAGAATGTTTGATTTGATACACTTACAATTTGATATTGCTAATTTTATATCCCAATTCAATTCATATCAAACATCTTTTATCTGATATGAAATTATTGTAACCTTGATCATTTGTTCTACTAATTAATTCTACAATTCTATCCTTCTTCTAAGTCACCTGGAATGTATACTAATCAATTCACCCCTTTTACTGCTATCATTACCTTCTTAGATACATTCTCTAATGCTCTTTCTCATTCATACTCATTACTTAATTATGGGGCTTCATCTCCCTTTAAAAGACTTTGGTGGCTTAGGGTTAGGTATGAATCTACGATTGAGATTCATCCAACTTTCCTGCTCAATTCCTTCCATTTTTTTGATTGGTTGCATGTTGATCACATAGGGAATCAAATAGATTCGATCTTATCTTCAAAGCTTCAAGATCTATCCATATGTCAACTCAAAAAATGGTTTACATAGTTGTTTGTGCCATCACAAACAACTAGGTCAATTCTGTGTTACTCGACACTTGTTAATATTGATGATCAACACATATTGTAATTATGTCTAGTTCAACACTTGAACTTGCTTGGCATCTATTGTTTACTCACCTCTTGAAACTTTCTCTGCTCTATCTATTTTCTTGGCACTTACTATTACTAAGCACATGAGTGACTCGGCACTCATTGCAACTTGGCATCTATACACATTATACTCAACATATGTTACTAGCTTAGTATGAACTTAGTAGATTTCTTAAGTGTGTGACACTCAATTTTCAAAACCAATATGAGATCAAAAATCTCCCCCTCTGACATTAGTGACAAAAACATTTAACTATACATGATGAATCTAATCTCCTTGGGTATGATATATATCCAATTCAACATATATACAAAACTTCAAAATTTGTTCAAAATTTTGCAAGGAACTATATACCTCAAAAAATTTATAAATCCCCCTAAGCTAATATGTCCTTTTGTATCCAAAATCTCTCTGAGTAGATTTTCCTCTGCTGTTACTCTTTATCTTCATTCTGAATTCTGTACTCTTTATTTGATCTATTCTAATATAATGCCCTTTTTCTACTTTTTTGCTTGTTGCTCCCCTTTCTTTTCTTGTGTAGTTTATAACTCCCCCTTTCACATGTCTCCCCCTTGCATAAATATGTCTTCCCCTTTAAATATTTCTCCCACTTTTTGACACTAATGTCAAAAAGTTTATACACTAAGTATGTATTTCTTAAAGAAGTTCTTGTTAACTTCCATAACAATTTTGAGAGTAGCATCCCAATTGTCTATTGCAACATCTAATGATTTGATTTGGATGGTTGTCTATGCTACAAGGTGAACTAAGTCATCTAGTGTTGAAAGATTAGGATCTTTCTTGAGTACTATCTCAGCATAGGCTAGTCCTTTCTATAGGATTTCCATGTGTGGGGTCAGGGAGGCTTGAATTTGAACTAACTTGGCTCTAGTATTAGCCTCTTCCATTGTCAATATAGCTAGTTCGTTCTATGTGTAAAGTGTGGAATGAAAGTACTTCTCACTTTGAGCTAGTTTTGTGGTAACTACATACTAGATATTTTCAAGTTTCTCTCTAGACTCAAAATCCTTTGGCTCATTTCTTATGTGAAGAGTGTGGGTTCACACAATTTGGTGTACATTGAGAATATATTCTCAAGTACCTTCTTCACCTTTTCTATATTTGTAGCCGATTCCACTTGTGATAGTGCTATTCCACTAGATATTTTCTCATTTACCTTTCCTTAAAACTTCTTTTTAGACCATTCCATGAGTTTTGTATTAGTCTCTTGGTCTTCATTTGTCACTTGTTGAACAATTTATGACAATTGTTCCAATATTGGCTTGGTTGCATTAGGTGTTTGCAAGATGAATGCATCTAGAAAGATGCCTTTTATTGTAGGAAGTGCTCACCTTTGTATATACTCCTTTTTGAGTATCTCTTGGTTCTTTTTCCTTTCCAATGCCTCCTACATTTCATTGATCTATTCAGTGTTCATGGTTGCATAGTCATATTTTGGCATGATAATTTCTTCATCTAATGTTGGGTCTCCATAGTGAAGTATGCTTGCAACCTTTGTAGAGCTCAAGCCTAGTACTAAAATTTGAAGTGGCATTGCTTCAGTGCTCAACTTCTAAAGGTCTTTTGTAGGAGTGCCAATAGTTGGTAAATTAGCCAATGTTTGGATGGATTCCTACTCCTTTTCCTTTGGAATGTCCTTCTCTTCTTGTGATCCTCCTTCTCTTCTTGTGATCTTCCTTGATCAATCAAAATTATTTGTGGTGCTCCTTGAGTTTGTGTAGTACAAATAGATACCTCTATCTATCCTATTTGTTCCTTTGTTGGCTTCTTGGTAGTTTGAGTTTGTTGTTTAGTCATGAAAAATTTCATTGTGGTATCAACCTTAGCTAATGTATCCTTTGATGTTTTCTCTTGAGGTTGTCCACTGGTAGTTATAGGGATAGTAGAAGGTGGTTCTTGTGTATTCACCTTGTCCCTAGTTAGATCAGCTACTACCTTTTGTAACTCATCTACACTGACCAATACTAGATTGTCATACAACTTTGCTTGTAACATTGATTGGTCAAGGATCTTCTTTAGATCCTTTGTAGTTAGTCAAGTTATGTTTTAAACTGAACTATCAAGAACATCCTTTACTTTGATTGTCTATATAGGTGTGCTGGTATCATGTGGAGGGCTTAATGGTGGATCTTGTGTGTCTTGCACACTTTGATCTATTTGCTACTCCTCAGTAGTTGCCATATCATCTTCTTTTTGTGGTGCCTCCTCCACTATGTTGCCTTCCTTTTCTTTGTCAACTTCTTTGTCTTTGTCATTGTCTTCCTCTTCCTCATTGTTGCTTCCCTCAAAGGGATCCTCTTCTCCTTCCTTAACAATAGTTAGCCCATATATTAGCTTCTACATTTGAGTTGACTTCTTTACAACATCTTCAATCTTATTTTGAAGAATGCTAAAGGCTTTGTACGTGGGTGCAAACTTGCTTCCATGTTTCTAGTTTTCTTTTCTTATTTGTCCTTTTGATAATTTTTGCATTACTTATGCCAATGTGGACTCCCTTATTTCCTTCTCCATGATTAGGCAACAATGCCATTTATTTTCCAATTGAATATAAATCCTTGGGCATAGTAGTGTCAAATTCAAATAGAGTATTCTTGAAATTTTCCATCATGGCATATACTAATTCTTCAACCTTATTATGATCCTCTCTATTTAATTTATTAAATTCAATAGTTTTCAAACCAGTTAAGTCTACATTATCCCTAATATTATCACAAATGTTATCAATATTGGACTTTGGTGCATGACTTACCACTTTGAACTGGTTTTTGTCATCTGACTTGGTCATTTTTTCATCAAATTCAAGTTGTGCAACATATTTTCTCAATTTTTTTTGCACTAGACTTGGTTGCTTAGTAGCCTTATTCTTCTCTTTTTCTTGCTCCTTAGTTTTTTGAGTTGTGGCCCTTGTAGTTGCTCTTATGGCTGGGGTAGTAGACTTGGCATGGCTTGGTTTAGCAATCTTTTTACCCTTGGGCTGAGCTACAAGTTGTGTCTTAGCCTTTCTCTTCTTTATTTCTTGTTTTGTTGATGCTTCCTCAGCTTGTTCCTCCTCAACACCTTCTTCTTCATCTTCACCCATTCCTTGTGTTAGGGCAAGAGGTTCTTGTCCCTGTTCTTGTTCTTGTTCTTCTTCATCATCATCTCCTTTAGCTCCCTCACCAAATTTTGCTTTTAGTTTTTTCACCAATTTATCTTTCTTCTTTAGAGTTGAGGTAGTTTTCAACCCCATTTCAACTTTGGATTTTACAACATCATAGTTTCCAAAGATCTTTGCTGGCTTATCAATGTCCTCTACAAGTAATGCAATGATGGTTGTTTATGCTTCATGTATATTGATTTCATACCCCAAAGGCCTTAGCCATCTTATTCTGGGTACTACAACCTAGATAAATGTGTAGTCAATGTCTACTAAGAAACATATGTCATTATGATAATTCTCCATTAGGGAAACTGGGATTCTTAGTCTTTATTTCATGGTTTTCTCGAAATCCTCAAAATAACTAATCATTACAAATTCAAAATTGTATCCCATTTTTTCTATGTACTCATTAATTTGTACAACTACAAACCTATTAGTCTTCCATCCTACATTACCAAAAGAGCGAAACTCAATTTGAACATAGAAAAATATACATATCAAAATTGAACCAAATTTGCATTAAGCACCTTTAGATCTCCTTATTGCTCCTAAATTCTCCATGATTTTCTACAACTATAGCTCTACTAGATCATAAGTATGATCTTTCTTCACAATCTTGTATCCTACATCAACTGCAATGCATGGCACACTATTCAGTTGACTTGACTGATAGAATTTGTGAGATATGACCCTCACTACAAATTCAAGAAGTGGATCCTTGATGGTGTCAATAGTCATTCCCCTCTTATTCCACTTTGCCCCTGTATTTTTCTCAATTGCTTCTTTAGAATCACTTCTTAGGGTTTTGGGCCATTCTAGGGTTGGAAATCCTTTAACCCTATGCGCAATCCTTTTTGACAATTTGATAGGTCCACCTTCCAACCATAAGCATCCATCATGGATTCTACTCAAAATTTTTTATATCCATTCAGTCTTAAAGATGGTGGGGAAATCTAGGGCATGGGTTAAGCCCTTCCTCTCAAAAATTTGGAATTCTTCTTTGAATACTCCATTCTCACATAGTTTGTCATATGCCTGGCAAATTTCCATGCCTCCTATCCCTCCAACCTTGCAATTATAACATTTCCTTACATCGTGAACCATTATAACCTTGGGTGGAATGATTGACAAAGCCCCTACCAGGTCGTTCTTCTATGCAAATTTAGGAATAGGCCTAAAGTCTAGTTGCTTAACCTCATTACTGACCAACCAAACTTCAAAAGCTTCCCTATCCTTAGGATTTCTAGAGCTAGAGGCCATTTTTGCAAGCTAGGGTTTCAATAGATATTAAATTGTGTAATTGCATAACTTAGAACGTGAGGAATACCTTTCAAATTGATGAACTGATGCTTGATCTTTGTTGCAATCCATGCAAATGCTTCAATCTCTGCTCGCCAATCACTTCTTTTCTCTACTCACTCTTGCTCTATGTTTGTAATGATGAAAAATGGGCAAAAATTTACCTTATACCCTTTCAAAATGTAGCATTTAATGCATGGTGCATGTATAGCTATAAACTCAGCTTTCATGAAATTTTTGCTTCACTTAGCATCCATTGATTTTCTATCACTCAACATCCACTAGAGTTATCCTTACTTGGCTTCAATAGGAATTACCTTCACTCGATAGATACTACTGAGTCAGCTTCAACTGGCTTTCACTCACAACTTGGCACACACTAAAATTTACTCAGAAATTGAAGAGAACTTTTCACACTTGGTAATAAGATAAAAACATAAATTTTTTATCTTGGTTTTTCTTGGTTAACTTGCATCTTTATTCATGCTAGTTTTTTCTTTTCAGCACTAACCTTATCTTGGAAGTTATGTATGGCAAGGCATTTAAAAAAAATTAGTTCCACATACCTCCTTTTGCTTAGTTTGATGAAGTGTGACCACTTAACCCTTCAGGTGAAGTGATCCCTTCATTTGATGTGTTGCATCCATCTTTCTTCTTCTATGTCTTGTTCATCTCTCCTCTAATGTGCTCAATATCTACCTTGCCCTTTCCCTTGTCTGACTCTAAGTTAGGTGCCTTTATCTTTGTTAGGTAGTGTTTGCTAATATGACCAATCTTCAAACAACTAAAACATGTAGTTTGGCTCAACTATCTGTTGTAGCTACCACTAAAATGTGTTCTTATGCAAGTCTTAGGGATGTGTCCATACTCTTGACAATAACGATAGCTATGTCTTGTAGTGTAGTGCCAATTATAGGAATTTTCATGGCTTCTCCCCTTGTTTGATGACCATGTGGACTTGGATTTGCATTCAAATGCTTTGTGTCCAAACTTCTAGCAATTGTAGTAGCATCCTTCAAATCTTGGTGCATGCATGGTTTTGGTTATGCATTCATGTGCCTATTGACCTTGTTTGTTGCATTTGTAATAATTTGTCATGTTATTTGGCTTGGCATTCTAACTAGCATTCTTATTCCTACAAACATTAGCTGTATGTCCTTTCTTTCCACAACGATGACAAGTAGGTTTAGAAATCTCACCTTTGTTGTTCTTTTCTTCAGCAACTTTGGATGATTCTCCTTCTTTAGTGCTTGTGTAGCCCAATCTTGATGTGTCTTTATTGGATCTAGGAGATTTTAGTAATTGTTCAAAGTATTTTATGGCTTCATTTGGCTTGTTGAAGATTTCAAAAAACTCCTTCTCTCTTTTTAGGTCATTGTATAATTGCTCATTCTGCAACTTTAATGTGGTTATCTCAATGTCCTTGACATTCAACTCATGATGGGCATTCATCATTTGGCTTAGGGTGTCCAATTGCATGTTTGAGATCCTAGACAACTCTGCTAATTTTTCTTCCAATCTATTTGCTAAGATTATTTTTTCTTCTTCAATCATGGCCTTGTCTTCTATAGCTTTTTTTTTTCAGTCACCTCACATAGCAGTATAGCTTGTGATTCTTGCTCCAACTTGAGATTTCTGATCTCCTTAGCTTGTGCTTTGTTCTTGTCCATTAGATCTACCATCACTACATCAAATTCAGAATAGTTACCATCTACAAATAATTTTGTGGTGTCAATATCTTTGTATTGAGTTTCATTTTCTACTATGGAAATCTCTTTCCTTCTCCTTAGTGAACTTCTCAAGGCATTTTTGGCTTCATCTATTTGTTGTAGTAAGAGATGTATCTTAATCTCCTGATTCTCAATAGTCTTTCTCGACTTGTAAACCTCCATCTCAAGATCTTTTCTCTAAGTTGTAAGGCTTCTCCTAATGAGAACTTAGCTCTGATACCAATTGTTGGAATTACAAATGGGAAATGTATACGTTTGAGGAGGGGGGGGGGTGTGAATTAGAAGTACTAAACTCTAACCAATAAAATTTTCAACTTTAAAACAATGCATGCATAAAAATATTGAAATAACATGTAAATTAAATGCATTCACATAGACAATTGACACCAGATATGATTACCCAAAAACCCTCCAATGAAAAGGTAAAACTAGGGTGGAGATGACACCCACAATTCATATTGAAATAACATGTAAAGTAAATGAATTCATGTAGACACTTGACACTAGATATGATTACCCAAAAACCCTCAAATGAGAAGGTAAAAATAGGGTGGGGATGAAACCCACAATTCTTTAGTACTGTAACAATAAAATTCACCTATTAAGATGACATGATTTGACCATTCTCATGATTTTCCCTATGAAAGGGCTGCCCTATTAAAGGTTTACAAAGGATTGTTAGATCCTACCCTATTAAAGGATTTTAACACCGTATTAAAAGTGTGCCTGGCTAAAGGATTTTTGAATACTCACTTGGAATGTCACCCTATCAAAGGATTTCTCTATGATTGTTAGATCAAACTTAATATAAAGTATTTCATCTTGTTGATATAGATATTAGAAGGTACTGTAGAATGTTTGATCTAATACACTTACAATCTGATATTTCTAATTTTAGATCCCAATTTAGTTCATCTTGATCCTCTCTGATCTAATATGAAATTGTTGTAACCTTGATCCTCTATTCTACTTACTGATTCTACAATTCTATCCTTCTTCTAAGTCACCTTGAATGTATACTGATCAATTCACCCCTTTTACTACTATCATCACCTTCTCAAATGCATTCTCTAATGTTCTTTCTCATTCATACCAATTACTTAATTATGAGGCTTTGTCTCCCATTAAAAGACTTTGGTGGCTTAAGGTTAGGTATGAATCTACGATTGAGATTCATCCAAATTTCTTGCTCAATTCCTTTCATTTTTTTGATTGGTTGCATGTTGATCACATAGGAAACCAAATATATTCAATCTTATCTTTCAAAGCTTTGAGATCTATCCATATTTTGGCTCAAAAAATGGTTTACATAGTTGTTTGTGGCATCAAAAACAACTAGGTCAATTTTTTGTTACTTGACACTTGTTAATACTGATGCTCAACAAATTCTATAATTCTGTCTGGCTTGAAACTTGAACTTTCTTGACATCTATTGGTCCCTCGACACTTAAAAATTGCTCAACTCTATCTATTTGCTTTGCACTTACTATTACTTGACACATGAGTGACTTGGCACTCATTACAACTTGACATCTATACACATTATACTTGGCATATGTTACTAGCTCGATATGAACTTACTAAATTTCTTAAGTGTGTTGACACTCAAGTTTCAAAACTAACCTGAGATCTCTATTAGAGAGTTTTGGTGTTTTTTCTGTTGAGGAAGGTAGAGCCTTATTAAGAAGAATTTCTCACAATAAATGAGTTGAATCTTCAATAATTTGAATTGTGAAAAAACCAAACTTTGCCCATGAAATTCTAGTTTTTTGGCAAACTAAAAGCACATTTTATAGAATTTTTATCACTATTACTAAGGTGGAAGAGTTGTATAAAATACTGGATGAGATCAGGTATGCAACAACCATAATTATAACTGCTCAACAAGAACCACTGACTATAACAATGAGTACAAGAAAGATTAATATAGGAGGCCATATCCTCCATGATAGTGTCAATAATTTTCTTGAATTCCTTAGACTACAATAAGGAATAGACGAAACTATAAGGTCAAGGAAGACAATATATACTTAACAAGAATTATGTCTATGAGAACTAAAAATATGATTAGCAACACAAAATCATGGAAGAATATTTCTTGTGCTACACCACTATTGTCCATCCATGTGAAATAAAACTCCAATACTATATTTGCAACACCTTCCTCATGAATGTGTACTTCAAATGGATACTATTAATCCTTATATTCAATATTTATAAATATATATCAAAACTTATTATATTCTCACCAATAATTAAGGATCAACATCTTTTGAACTCATGGAGGAATCTGTAAATTCATAGCCTCAAATCGCTAGCTACCACTTCCCCAAAAATAAATGAAAAATCCCAAATGCGATTTAAAGAATGATTAAATCAGCATAAAAGAGAGAATGAAAAATGCATAATTGATATTCATAAATTTGTATTATATTGTATTCATAAATTTATACTGATATTCAATAGATGATTCTACAATTCATGTTGATGTATTGTATTTGTAGATGCCCAGAGCCAAGTATACCTATTAATGAAAATGGTGAACATTAAAGAAAGTTGATATACATATGAATTAAAGTATAGAAATGTAGTTAACAAACAATTACAAAAAAATACCTAATCAAGGTTGATTATTTTTGCAGTTTTTGATTAGGGAGAAGTAACATGATCTAGATAAGAAATATGACTAATAATTTCAACTTTCTTTACAAGGCTTGCAAGATCATTTTTTGTGAATCCAATAAATCCTATCATGGCTCCTTGCATTATTCAGATACAAAATCTAGCTAGTTATATGAAATCATTTTCTATAGATGTGTGTGTGTGTATATATATATATATATTGAGTTGAAGGTAAGTTTAGAGGTTGTTGATTGAAAGGAGATTTGATAGCAGGTACAATGGTCATCATGGAAGAAAATATGGATGCAAGGTGCATCCAAGGGT
Source organism: Cupressus sempervirens (assembly GCA_028749045.1). Classification (NCBI taxonomy): domain Eukaryota; kingdom Viridiplantae; phylum Streptophyta; class Pinopsida; order Cupressales; family Cupressaceae; genus Cupressus; species Cupressus sempervirens. The sequence goes on along the minus strand of CM053790.1, from coordinate 440,838,983 downwards.
CATCCATAGTTGGGACACAATGCAAATGCAGGGGTAAGGTATGCAAGGTTGTTATTTCTAATGGTTCCATTACTAATACTATTTCAGATGAAATGCTTGGCAAGTTGAATATAGAAAAGATAACACATAGTACAACCTCTAGAGTATATGGAATGAATAATGATCAATGAATCAATGTGAAAGAATGAGCATATATTTCTTTTAGTATTGGTTCAAATTGTGATATTGTTCAATGTGATGTTATGCCCTTGAGTGAATGTCATGTAAACTTGGGTAGAGTATGGGTAGTTGATGTTGAGGCCTTGTATGATGGTAGAGAAAATATTTATGTTATTAACAAGAATGGGAAAGAAATTGTCACAAGTTCACTGCAAGATGATAAGATGGCATGTTGAATGCCAATGACATGGTTGATGAGAAGAAGAGAGTTCCTAAAGTGTAAGGAACATGAAGATAATGAGAAAGTATAGACTTGTTTGAGGAGTGATGGTGCTTTGGAGCAAGCAACCATCAAGAATTTTGATTCAAAGGCATGTGATCCATCTATGATGCAAATCCCTCCATTGTCACCTTAAGTAAACTAATTCAAGTCAGGGATTCAACAAGAAACTTGGAATCAATTCAAGGAATCAATCCTAGTCAAAGATCAAATGGAGTTCTCTGACTTTGTGGTCACTCTCACAACCATTCTCATGATTTTACTAACACTTTCCTTTGTTCCTAGCTCTCCAAGCACCAATAACATTTGGTGCAGGAGCACCCATAATAAATGATTGTTGATATCTAATTGAAAAGATCATTTGATTAGAGAGATTGCTGAAGAACATTATGTGTTTCAATAATTATTTTTTCACTGATGTCAAACTTTCTACATGTTGGTAAGACAATTGCTTATATGTTTCAAGTACTATCACTTAGTTTATTGATGAGGAGGATTTGATCAACAAGATGTAACAAAAGTACCTAGAGGAAAGGTTGAGTTTTGATTATGTATTGAAGTACAAGAATCAGTTAAGACAATGATAACATAATGTATTGGTGATCTACTTGAGGTTACAAAATGATTGGCTACACTTAGAAAGTTTAGAAGAATAAATTTAAACAAAGTTCTTTTGCCAAGCTTGACCAAGTGGATAGTAGGTGTTGAGAAAAGTTGGTGCAAGCCAAGAAAAAAGTCAGCTGAAGTTGAGTGAAATTAAATTATAGTAGATGCTAAGCAAGTTAGTAGATGTTGAGTAATTTTTAGTTGATGTTGAGCACCAGTAAAATCTAGTTGATACCGAGTGATTTTACAATTGATGCTGAGTAACACAGTATGTGCAGAGCATCAGAAGATTGATAATACTAAGCTACTACATTATGACAAAGATCAAAGATTCCCCAAATAAAAGTCAACAAGTTTGTTTTCTTGGAAATTGTGAATTAGGAGGAAGACAAGATTGATGATTTGGTGGCACAAAATCTTATGTAAACCATTTTGGAGGTGAATTCAAATGGATTCTAAGAGAAGTTTCTAGAAAACACAAGATATGAGGTAGATACATTGTATCCTACCTAATCCATCAAAAATTTTTGATGATCAATAATGAGCAAGAAAATGTTCTAATTTCCTATGTATAGGAATGTCTAGTCATGAAGCAAAGAGTAAGAGAGAAAATTTGATGTAAAAATCTAATAAAGAGAAGGAAAGGGGTTTTTCTTCATCAAGTGACCCAAGGGAAGAAATCTACAATGGCATACTGAGCTAGAAGGCTTAAAGAGGATGAATGCTCGAAGGGTGAACAAGTTGTCAAAGTTGCAAAGATTGGAAGCCAAGTAGAGTTGAGAACTAAACAAAGATCTATAATCTACAAGTAAGGTTGTAAGTTGTATCAGATCAAAGCTCTGCTGTTACTTTCTAACAATTGTATAAGCCTAGGGTAAATCCTTTGGAGTAAGGTTGACTTTACAATCATTTAACAAGGTGGAATTCCAAGTGAATGGCCTAAAGTCCTCTAATAAGGCTCACTTTTAGCAGGGTGACTAAAATCCCTTAACTGGGTCACATTTTATAGTGTGTATTATAGCCTTTAATAGGGTTGGCCTTTGACAGGGCATCACTTTAGAAGAGTGAAAAAGGAGTAGCATGTTACTGGTGATTTTTCCAAAATTGTGTTTCCATGCTAAATTATTGTGTCAAATGTGCTAATGGATGTGTTGTGTTTGATGCTTTACATTTCTGCAAGTTGATTTGACAGTAACATATTAGTTTTAATTAACACATAATGAATGCATGCATAGTTAAGAATGTTTTATGGGTTCACTAAATTGTGAAAAAAATTATTTGTACATTTGAACCTTGAATGACTGATTCACACCCCCACCCACCCCAGTTATTCTAAAAAGAATTCCAACAAACTACTTAAAAGGATTAGTTTTAAGGTACTAGAAGCACAAAGATCAAGATGTCAAAAAGAGAGGTACCCAAGCTCAACAGAGATAACTTTCCTACATGGAAAAGTTTGATGAAGCTACAACTTAGAGGACTTGGAGATTATGCACAATCTTGCATTGCAATAGAGCATGTTGATCCAGTAGGAGCCCTAGCTACTAAAGATATGAAGAAAAAGAAAGAACACAATTAGGTGATGGTGGAGATTGCCTCTGCCCTAAGCGATGTCAAATTTGATGATATTAAAGGACTTAATATTACAAAGAAGATGTGGGATGCCCTAGAAACCATCTATGGAGGAGACAAAAATGTCCAAAAAGCCAAGTTAGAGAGCCTCATAGGTAAGTTTGATGACATGAGAATGGAAGAAGGTGAGAATATTGCTCAATATGATGCTAGAATAAAAGAAGTTTTTAGCACAATAAAAGGTGCTACTAGTAAAATAGATGATGATACTATGCTATGTAAAGTCTTGAGGACATTGTTGCCTATGTATGTCATTAGAGTATTTACAATCCAAGAGTTAAGATGTATACCAGGAAATGATCTAACCCTTGAAGGTCTGGTAGGAAGACTCACTGCTTTTGAGCTATCTAATTTTGACAACTACAGACCAAAGAGCATTGAATCAGCTTTTAAAGAAAAATTATTATTGAAGGATTTTGAGGAGGTAAAGTAGAAGAAGAAGAAAAGAAAGATAAAATATGCATCCAATGATAGTAACATAGATGAGGAATACATTGAACAATTGGAAGCATTGCTGGCAAGAAGATTTCATAGAGGAAAAGGAAAGTTCAAAGGTAAGTTACCTATCATTTGTTTCAATTGCAATGAAGTTGGTCATATTGCTGCAAAATGTACAAAGAAGAACTATAGAGAAGGAAACAAGCACAAAAATAAATGAGAAGATGATGGAAGAGACTACAAAGACAAAGTCAAGAAGTCATGCTACATTGTTAATGAACATGACTGTAATGAAAATGATGAAGTGGTATATGTTGCAATGAAGGACAAATCTAATGAGGATGAGGCAACTACACTTATGACTTGTGTTAAAATGAATGATAGATGGATCATTGATAGTGGATGCTCACATCACATGTCTAGAGACAAAAGTGAGTTCATTACCTTAACCTGTTATGATGGAAATAGTACAAGATTTGGTAATGATGCACCATGTTTGATAAAATGAAAAGGGTCTATCAAACTCACAAACAAGATTTCATGTGGCAATACTTGTCAAGTGTGTCACAATTGAATAATTTTTGATGCAAATTTGAGTTTGAAAATAAATCAGCCGAGATGTATGACAAAAATGGAAACTTGATTGAAAAAGGTGATCAAACTAGAAATAATCTATTCTATCTGGATATAGAAGATGCTACTTGACTTATTGCAAAATTTGATGATATATGGCTTTGGCACAAGAGATTATGTCATGTTAATTTTGATAATATGATTAGTATTAGTAACATGAAAAGAGTTAGAGGTTTTCCTAAGTTGAAGAAACTGGAAAATATAATTTGCAAACAATGTCAATTAGGCAAGATGACAAAGTCAAGCTTATACCTCTAAGGAAGTACTTGAAATTGTTTATACTAACTTGTGTGTACCTATAGAAGTGCAAAGCTACAAAAGAGATAAGTATACAATGCTATTTGTTGACGATTACTCTAGGATGATGATAGTCATGTTTCTAAAAAAAAAATCAAATTATTTTCAAATGTTTAAGTGGTACTTGGAAAGAGTTGAAAAAGAAACAAATAAGAGTATGAAATGCTTAAGATCAGAAAAAGGAGGAGAATTCACTTCAAATGAGTTTGAGATGTTTTGTAATGACAAAGGAATCAAAAGATAGAGATCTACACCTAGGACTCCTCTACAATATGAAATTGCTAAAAGAAGAAATAGGTCTATAATGGACTGTGCTAGAACACTCATGATGGAGAAGAATGTTGCTCTAAAATACTGGAGAGGAGCTATAAGTACTACTATATACATCTTGAGCTGTGTGCAAGTCAAGAAAGGTACTCATTCAATACCTTTTGAACTATGGTATGGATATCCACCTAATGTGAAATACTTTAAGGTGTTTGGAAGAAAATGCTATATTCTTAAAGATATTAGGAGTGGAATGTTTGATGCAAAAAGTGAAGAAGGTATATTCCTTGGTTACTCCATAAGAAGTAAATCTTGCAAGTGTTTAAATACTAACACTAACAAAATTGTGGAATGTGAAAATGTGAATTTTGATGAGTTTAGAGAAGTACAAGAGGCTAAACCTACAAAGGAATACAAATCATCTGTATACTATTATGAAAGAATGAATACTGAAGAAGATGCTACAAATCATGCTGCAAACTAACAATAAGTTTGAACAACTATTGAGTCACAACCTATGAATGCCAAGTTGCAGAATGAGGGAAATGCACAATTTGACTCTGAGATTAGCACACATGAAAGAGATGCTGAAACACCTGATAGAGATGTACACAGTGACATTGAAGCTGAGAGACACAATGTAGTTACAAGAACTAAGCCTAGACTATCCAAATATGTCAAAAGACATCATCATACAGATCAAATCATTGGAGACAAAGATGCAAGGCCAATGACAATAAATAGATTGAGAAGTGAATCATGTTTGTTAAGCATGAAGGAACCTAAGATAGTGAAGGATCCATTGGAAGATGATGACTAGTATAAGGCTATGGAAGAATAAATTTAGTAGATAGAGAAGAATAAGACTTGGAGTCTAGTTCCTAGACCAAAAGAAAAGAATGTGATTGGCACAAAATGGGTATTCAAAAATAAGTTAGATGAGAATGGTGAAGTGACAAGAAACAAAGCAAGACTAGTTTGCAAAGGGTATGCACAAGAAGAAGGAATTGACTATGGTGAAACATTTTCCCCTATTACTAGAATGGAAGGAGTGAGAATTCTACTTGCTTATAATACATACAAAGGTTTCAAAGTTTATTAGATGGATATCAAGTTTGCATTTTTGAATGGCATATTAGAAGAAGAAGTCTACATAGAACAACTAGAAGGTTTTGTTGATAAAAATAATAAAAACATGGTATGCAGACTACACAAAGCCTTATATGGATTGAAACAAACACCAAGAGCATGGTATGAGAGAATTCATACTTATTTTGTTAAGATTGGATTTGAAAGGTCAAATGATAATGACAATTTGTACATGAAGACAGATAAAGAAAAAGGTATACTGTTATTTGAAATATTTGTTTATGATATCATATTTGGAGGACAAGATGCTTTGTGTAAGGATTTTGCAATTCAGATGAAGCAAGAATTTGAAATTTCAATATTTGGTGAGATCAAATTCTTTGAGGGATTACAAGTATATCAGATGAAATATGGTGTATATATGACTCAGTCAAAATATGTCAAAGAGATATTGAAGACATTTGGACTAGATGATTCAAAACTAGTAAGTACACCTATGGTGACAACACTCAAGCTATCAAAGAATGATGATTTAGCTGAGGTAAATCAAACATTATATAGATCTATGATTAGAAAATTGCTACACAATGGACCTGATATTGAACTAGCTATGGGGATAGTTGCAAGATTAAGCCCAGAGAGAATCACTTGATGGTTATGGAAAGGATAATAAGATACTTGAAAGGAATAAAAGAGTTTGGTTTATACTATAAGAAGAATGAAAAGTTTGAATTGAAAGCCTACATTGATGCTGATTGGGCTAGAAATATTGATGATAGAAAGAACACCAATAGAGGAGCATTCTTCTTAGGAAAAAAAATTGTTACATGGACTAGCAAGAAGTAGAGTTGTACTTCCCAATCTACTATTGAAGCAGAGTATGTTGCTTCTACTATTAACTGCACAAACATTATATGGATCAGACAACTACTTAAGGGAATGAAGGAAGAAATTATAGAACCAATGACACTTTATTGTGATAATATAAGTGCTATCAATATATCAAAGTATCATGTGATGCATACAAAGACAAAGCACATTGCAATCAAGTATTATTATGTAAGGGAATTGGTTCAAGATAAAGAGGTGGAGATGGAATATATTAACACAAAGGAGCAAATTGCTGATATCTTCACAAAAGCATTACCTAAGGATTCTTATGAGTATCTGAGAGGTAAACTAGGGGTGATACCCCTATCAAAGGCTATGTAAAAGATAGAGGGAGTACCCTACATCAAACAAGTTGACATTCATTTCATACAAATTGATATAGTGGATCTTACTTTAGGAATTTCCTAAAGTAATTATAGAACTAGAATTATAAATTAGTCACAAGCAAGGTGATAGAGGGAGAAAATTGAAGAACTTGGAAAAGCCTATATTTGCATATATTAAAATATGCCAAGTGTAGAGTATACGTCTTTGGCATTGTTGTCAAAGAGGGAGAAAGTACATTAAACTGGTCAAGTGCAAAAGGAACAATGGAAAGGGTACATCATCAAAAGATCAGAAGATTAAAAGAAAGAAAGAGGGAGAAAGCAGAAAGCAATTAGAACAAGAAGGATCAGAACAAAAAGAGGGAGTTATATTTTGTAACCCAATCGAAAGGAGTTGCTGATAGAGGGAGAAATTTTACATACAAGTTTTCTTTTTGGTATTGTCTTACTATTTTAACCTAGTTAGTTTGATGGAACAAGATGTTCATCATTTTTTTGACTAGTTGATTAGTTTGGTTTGCCATCAATGCCAAAGAGGGAGATTGTTGATATCTTCTTGAAAAGATCATTTGATTAGAAAAATTATTGAAGAAGACTATGTGTTTCAATCATTGTTTTGTCATTGATGTCAAACCTGCTACATGCTAGTAAGATAATTTCTTATATGTTTCAAGTACTATCACTTAGTTGATTGATAAGGAGGATTTGATCAACAAGATGTAACAAAAGTACCTAGAGGAAAGGTTGAGTTATGATTATGTATTGAAGTTGAGTTCTGATTATGATTATGTAGAAAGTTTAGAAGAATAAAGTTAAACAAAGTTCATTTGCCAAGATTGACCAAGTGGACAGTAGCTATTGAGAAAAGTTAGTGCAAGCCAAGCAAAAAGTCAGTTAGAGCTAAGTGAAAGAAAATTCTAGTGGATGTCGAACATGTTAGTAGATGCCAAGTAATTTTTAGTTGATGGCAAGCACCTATAAAATCCTGTTTATGCCAAGTGATTTTATAATTGATGTTGAGTAATGTAGTATGTGTTGAGCATTAGAAGATTGATAATGCCGAGCTGCTACATTATGACAAAGATCAAAGATTTGACAAATAAAAGATGACAAGTTTCTTTTCTTGGAACTTGTGAATTAGGAGGAAGATAAGATTGATGAGCTAGTCACACAAAATCTTATGTAAACCGTTTTGGAGGTGAATTCAAATGGATCCTAAGAGAAGTTTTTAGAAAAGACAAGATATGGGGTAGATACATTGTAAAACTATCCCAATGGCTCCACCTATCACCAAACTTAAGTTATTCACATATTTGCACAAGTTGGTTTGAATAAGTTGCTAACCTAGGGTTTCAAGCATTTTTGGTCATAACTAGGGATTTCAGCATGGAAATAAAATGGCCTTTGGTGAAATCCTAGTGCTTTCCATTTATTTTAAGATGCATTTAGTTTTATACTTTCACTTGCAAGGAACAATTAGATATTTGATGCCCTAGGCATGTAAGACCCATGTGCATGCTAGGAAATGAATGCAACAACTCCCATAACGTGCTCTAGATTTGGCGTCAAGGCTTGAATTTGGGTTTGTGACTTGTTTATGTCTTCCCTCTCATTTTACCATTGTTGGTTTTCAGATTGGGACTCTAGAGACTCTATAAAATGCACCTCCTTTGTTAATGTAGACCTAATAGGCCTAATTGCCTAGGCGAGATATTGAACAAAACCCTATTTTGTTTATTTCATCCAACCTTGATGCTTCAGTATGTTTGGTAAGTCCCAAAAGGGTATCCCATTTTGTGATTTTATTCCTAGGTTATGTGGAATTTATTGCACCTATGTCAAATTTTCATCAAAAAGGGCTACTAGCCTTTTTAGTGGTTTTGTAAAGCAACTATGTGCCCAAAGTTGCATAGTCTTGTTTTAACCATTGAACCATTCTATTTATAACCTAAATAGACCATTCCCTTGTGTATGAGTCTCCACTAGTCATTTCATGAGTTTTAGGGGTCTTTTACCAAAATTGATCAAATAGTACATTGTAAGCAGCTTGTGATAAGTTGGCTTGTTTGTAGGGTTCCATTGTGATTGGAGCTTTCCCTATTTGGGTAAGTGGTTCTAATAACCTAACATCATCCTTGAAGCACTTGTAATTGGTTCTTGAAATTTTCATCATCATTCCAAGTCATTTGGTTGAAAGTGAAGATGGTCTTAGGACCAGTTGATCATCATTTGATCTAACCCATTAGGCTCCATTGCATCACCCTCCTATGCCACCTACTACACCTAGTGCCTCCACCATACCAAAACTCCAACCAGGCTTCACACATTGATCCCAACACCTTAGATCATCTCAACTTGGTAAATTTTCCATGTTACAACTTACCATTCACTCCTATCCACTCATCTTCAACCCTTTCTCTTCTATAGCCTTTCTAGGCCTACCTAGTAGCCCTTCCAACATTGAAATAAGCAATTCTCTCCCAAAACCCCCAAACAATCTATCAAGGTTTTTACATTTTCAAATACCCTTTTTAGAGTTACTAAGTTGATATCATTATCAAAATTTCATGACTTGACTAGTGAACACTTCCTTCACCCCCTAACCCTTCAACTAAGCTTAATTAGCCCTTGCCCAAAGAATCAACTCTATCATCCACTAATCTCCAGGACAACACAACCTAAAATAGTCTTGAAAAAGGATGAAATATAACCACTTTTTCAACTTAGTTTTTCCATACTCACCCATCTACACTCTCATTCAATAAACCCTCCCTATTTGGGCTACAAACCAAGGGTTTTGTAGAATCAACCTTTCCTACAACTCTCAACCACAACACGGGTTTAAACACCTTACAATGCATCCATATAGTCCATTTAAACTATCACATACCCATTCCCTTCATTAGGTATCTTCTAGCCAATACTGGTACCCTCAACCAGTCATAGTCACAATGACTATACCCTCAATAATGAAAAATGTCAACTGTACCCTCAACTAGCCATAGTCATTGGTAAAGATGTCTTGCCTTTTCTTCAAACAAAAAAACTATGAATTCATTGCATAACCAAGTGAAAGAGATGATAGAAAATTTTTACAATATCAATACCAAGCCACGATCACATACTATATCACAAAAAAAACTTCTCTATTATTCCAACTATACCCATAGGACGAGTTCCATATTTTTAGAGAATTTAAATTTGTTTTATTGATTGAAAGGCATTAAAAATTTAAATCCTTTCATCTCCACTAGAATCTCTTTCTTGGATCGCCTTCCAAGACCCATTAACTCTCTAAATAACTGAGAGTAACCATTCAACTAATTCTAATTGCCTTTCAACTATCCCCCTACATAGTCTTAATTGACTGTTGCTAACATAAAATAAGTAATTATTGTAGAGTTGACAAAAAATTTGTCAAGTTGACAACTCAACATCCAAAGACCCTTTAAATATTTCTAAAAGGTTTAAGGACAACCTTTAAAACCCACATAAACTTATAAACTTTTACTACTAACCCCAACTACAATTAAGCCCTACTTGGCTTATATTGCCAATATATAGGAAATTTACAAAGTATTCCACCCTTAGTGTTTTTAACATCATTTAAAGACCTGACTAGCCATATTTCATCATTATAGAACCTTATAGGCCATCTTCTCAAGCCCTTAACCTTGGATCAACCCATAATCTATTCCTAGTGACCCCTAAGTACCTTTTAGGCTTATTGATTGTATTGCAAGTGGTACATATTTCTAGCATGGTGGACTTCACACAGTTGTGTCAAAGTCACATAGTGGTAGGACTGTGTTATATAGTGAATAGGAACAAATTCAATCCTAGATCATAGTAAAAGAATAATTTTTTTGTCAAAAATTTGTGATCATTAGAATGTCTTGAGGGTTAAATGGCTAGGAGAGTCCAAATGGTTAAGTCCTTACCTGAGTAGGACAAGTATTGTGTTGGATTTTGTAAAGGTGCTCAACATCATGGGAGGATGCTTTGCATCATTTATGTTCCTAGTGATATTAGAAAAATATAAAACCTACTAGGGGATCTTCCAAATTGAATTTGAGTCTATATGTACTTCATTTATGTTATTACTATTTAGTCCTACATTCTAACTATATGAAATCATGGAACAAATTTTTTAATACAACCCTACTTTTCTCAATGGTTATTTTCTTCTAATAGTTTTTTTTAATAGGGAAATATGAATGCTCACCTAAGGGATATAATAAGGATTAAGTAATATTCTTTAGAGAAAACAATCAAAACCATTACAAAGAAAGAACAAAACTTCTATATTTGTACTTATTTTATGTGGATCTTGTATTTGCACCAACTATAAATAAAATGAAATAATCAAATAGAGTAAAATTCATATTGATCTACTCATCAAAATTTAATATAGTGATTGAATAGTATTATGTTTCTATTTTTTATGTGGATCTTGTATTTGCACCAAATATAAATAAAATGAAACCCAAATTAAAATGATCGAACAAAGTAAAATTCATATTGATCTACTCACTGTTATTGTCATTTGATTTTTTCCAACAACCACATCCTACATGTAAAAATATTGTTTCAGTGTCAACCCTAGATCCAATGACAATACCCAAAATGAGGCAAGTGGTAAAGATGTTGAATGAAATTTATTAATTAATGAAGGTATGTTAGTTTGAGCTTCACTTGGTTTCAAGAATACTTTAATATTCTCTACTTAACAAGGCTAGCCATGTGAAGGTGAAAGCTCATTTGGCCTCACTCCCCTCCCCGAACATCTATGTGAATTCCCCATTATCATCTAATTACATACTTCATTCATTCATTCATCCATTTATGAACTATAACATTTAATCGATACAATCACATAACATTCAGTAATATGATATAAAATCCATTAATACATAATACTAATCAAGACTTTATTAACACATAACAATATTCATTAACATGACACAAAAATCAATATTAATACACACCATTCATAGATAGTTACTTAAAACAATGTTCTTTCATTATGTAAATAAGTTTATCAAAGAGCATTTAAAAAAAAATCATTTCTTCTTTTTGTTTTTCTTAGCTTTCTTAAGGTAAAGGCTAACAGGAGCATCAATATCCTCCTCATTCTCCTCCTCTTGTGGCACATGTAATGTCAAATTATGATGCCTCCTATTTTTAGGAGTAAGAGGTTGCTACATTAAAGGGGGCTATGTTGCAATAACAAGTAAATGGGTCTAACTGGCATACTCTTTTTCTTTTTTAACTGCTACAAGTATTTAATTAACCAGTAGAACATAACATGCATTTTTCTCACCTAACAATGCCACATCATGTACAATAACATTTTGATCCACCATCACCTCAACATGTTGAACACTTGGAACATGCTCCACTCATTCACTATGATGTTCAATGTGCTCTAAAATATTCAAAAAAATGTTACATGTTAAATTGCAATTGAAGATGTTAAATTGTATTTATAATTGTTTAATTACTTTTCATTAGAAAATTAATACCTCCAGCACTATGATGCACATCATGGCCTTCATCATGCATAGGTTCTATGATAGGGTATGAAGGCTGCAATGAAATGTTATGCACATTGTTATGAAGTCAATTTATGTTGGAAACTAACACCAAAAAATAAATTTCTCAACTTTTTAATTTGATTTACTTTTCATTTGACCAATATACCTGTGTCTCATTTGGCACACTAGATTCTTGGGTATGGCTTTCAGATTCTTGGCATAGGTGTCTAGCCATGGATTTATAGACTTCCTTCAAGGAAACTTTTTTATCTTCATCCGTGGGCTCTACATTAAATTATGTGCCCTATATTTTTTGCTTAATATCATCATTTTTGCATGTATGGTTTGATTAAACAAAATTGTTTGCAACATTATATTAAAAAAATTATATGAAATTCCATTGCTACTACTTACAAGTTGATACTGGAGATTCATATAGCCACTAGAGTGAAGTTTGTGTTGGCCAACCTTTTGTAGTCTCACTTTGTTGAAATTATAGTAAAGTTTGTTTATTAGTGACACAAACACTTAATCAAATGGTTAGCAACTAATAATATTATCTTGTAGTTTATAGTGTTAACAAAGTAAATTAGGTTCTACCATGTTCTTCAGTATTTATCAAGTTTGTAGCTTTAGTGATGTGAATCTAGTGTTAACCAAGCTATGCAATGTCAACCAAGTGATAGTGTTGATCGAGCAAGTAATTTAGTTTAGATGCTAAGTTTTGCAATGTTTATTGAGTCACCAGTGAAAATTGAGTTTAGATTACTTGGAAGTGATTAGTATGAACTGAGCTTCTACGTCGATTGAGTACATGATGATGTCGAGCATTGGTAGTGGTTGTTGAGTATCAAAACTTGACCGAGTGTGTCTTTAGAACTTGAGGACTAATAGTTGGGCTAACTTTGTGTATTTTGGTGAAACTTTTATTGTAGCTAACTTTGATGAATTGTAATTTGGATTTGTATATATGTAATATATTGTATCACATACAAGATATATATCATGTAAGCAAGAGCTAAAGCATGAAGTAAAAATGCTACAAGTATTATAAGGAGTAGCAAAGATTTATCTATCACAAAAAGGTGACCATTACACTACAAAGGAATCTCATTTAGTAAATTAGAGTTGTAGATCAGAGATTAGCCACTAGTTCATCCTAATAGGTGGAATAGTTAAATCCTTCCACAAGGTAGACTTAACAGTCTTTTGTAAATCTCTTTACTGAGTGCATACTTCATTGTATGTTTTGTAAATCTTTTTACAAGGTGGACCTAGTAGTCCTTATTGCTCCTAATAGAGAAAATTATCAGAAGTGATTATTGTAAGCCTTAATAGGCCAAATTTTTATTGCAGTACTAAAGCTTTTGGGTATCATCCCCACCCCAGTTTTACTTTCTATTTGGAAGGTTTTTGGGTCACCATATTGTGTGTTAAAGTGTTATGAATGTTTTAATGCTTTTAGTTTTTTATGCATGCAATTAGATTAGAATACACATGAAGGATTAATTGCTAAAATAAGAATAAGTTTTATTGGTTCCTAATTCACCTCTCCTCTCTTAGTAACATTTCCTATCTTATATTTCTAACAATTAGTATTAGATCATTGTGGTTCTCAAAGAAAAATTTTAATAACTTGAGCAAAGATTAGAGGCAATGGTGGTATTCAAATTTGATATGGCTATTGACAATGAAAAGATAGATTTGGAATTCGCTATTTGGAAATTTAAGAAAGAAAAGGAGAAACTCTCTTAATCCTTGAAAAGAAGAAAATATCTTGCAATACAAATAAATGAAAAACTCTACACTGAAGAAATAATTGAAGATAACCATTTAGAAATTAATTCAGATGAAGCTAATGAGGTAATCAAAGAACTTTTAGAAAAGAATGGTAACCTTCAAGAAGAAGTTAGAAATCTGAAAAGAGAACAAGAAATTTAGTCAGTAAGATTGTGTGAAGCCATGACAGAAAAAGAAAAGGTAAAAGAAGAGATAGAAGGAAAGAACAATGAAATTCAACATCTATCCCTTCAATAGGAAGCCTTTATTGATCAACTTACTAATGCAAATGAAGAAATCATGAATCTAAGATCAAAGAATGAAAGATTACAAAATGATCTAAACACTGAAAAGAAAACCAATGAAAGGATGATGAAATCTCAAGCAGTCACAAATCAATTGGATGAGAAAAATCAATACAAACAACAAGAAAAAGCAAGAATTAGATATGCAGAAGAAGTTGAATCATCCAAGCAAGGAACTCAAAAAAATTAAAGACCTACTTTCAATCACTGTGATAAGTTAGGTCATACATCAAACAAATGTTGGAGTAATGGTAAAGCTAAATTCAATGGAAAATGTTAAAATTGCAATAAGCATGGTCATAGAGCTAATGAATGCAAAGAGAAACCTAAATCTAAAGGAAAATGTCATAAATGCAAGAACATGGGCACAAATCTTCTAAATGCAAAACTAAGATATTAAATCTGATAGAACAGATTGTGAAAGCTATATTTGGTTGAGACTACAACACATGGTGTATATGTCACTACTATGGAGAATTTGGACACATTGGAGTAAATCATGTGAAACATCACATGAGGACAAGAGGCACCACTAGAAGATGTTTTATTTGTACATAACTTGGACACCTTGCCAAGAATTGTATGAACACTAGAAAAATTGATGATGAAAAGAAAGCCAAGGCTGAAAAAATCAAAAAGTAGATGAGATAATAATAAATTTCAAAATCTTCTGTGAATGCAAGTCTGAGCCATGAAGCACATGTCACTCAAGAATTGGGTGAATCAAGCATTTCTACTTGATCTTCCATAGGGATAATTGGAATTAAGATTCTAAAGCAAACATCTTACATTAGTTTTAGTCAGCTAGAAGGAAAGATCTATATCATAATTCAAGATGCAAAGGGATCACTGACTGTCTAAGGAAAATCAAGACCTTACCAAGCTAGGTTGGGTTGCAAGATCCTACTGAGAAAGGTCGGGAATAACTAAGTCATTGTGTAGATACCGAGCCATGGATGACTCTACCAAGAAATAAGAACAAACTGAGTGGAAGATAGTCTGTCATTGAGCAAGAAAACATACCAAGTATTTATGGCAATTAGTAAGTGAAATTTTTTAGAAAGGAAGAAATCAAATTCATTTGTCACTGTGAATTTTTGAAGAGCTAAATGTGAAGAGCGATTTCTATGCATCCAAGTGATCTATGCAATTTATTGTTGAAGTTTTCCATGTTCTCATAAAATATACTAAGCATGGCATCCTCTAGTAGAAAAACCAAGAAGGGATCCAAGATGTTGGTTCAAGGAGTTGATTGGAAGGCACTAGACTTCAAGTTAAGTTCGACAATTGTAGAAACACTTGATCCAACTGGAGCTTAGTCACAGATCCCACCTAAGTTACTATTGATTAATGATATTCACTCACATTTTCATTGTTCAATTCAAGACATTAGAACCCTCGAGATGGAAGAAACTCTAGAAAAGTTGTGTGTGAATGGTGCATTGAAACCCAAGCATCAACACTTGGAGACCAAGGGTTTAACCCAGATTTCACATATACCCCAAGACTTCTAGATAAAATGGATAAGGTTTATTCTTAACCATGTACACATCAATTAGCTATAGGTAGAGTAGCCTATTATCATAATGAAGAAAATGATTCATCAAATCACAGGGCTCTCAATGTTGATCAAGGCAAAGACTACAAAAACCCTAAGTTGGGTAGAATTGGAAAGCAAAGCTCTTGCCAAATGGGATGGAAGAGGCATGAAGATCAACTGTGTAGCTAAAGTTTGTAACTCATATGATAGGACATAAAATCTATAGCTCCATTTGTCTTAACAACATGTCATGAGAGACAATTAATCTAGCTCTCAAGGTGGTGAAGAACAACCTATCCTACAACCTTGTCGAGCTAATGTTAAACGAATTCAACAAGAACATGGAGAGTATCAAGACTTCAAAGAATAACCCATGTAAGTTTGGTTACCTCTTAACCTATTTATTCTTCTTTGTGCAAATTTTTTTCCCTTCAAAAGGTACAGTTGTATGGAGAAAAGATGTACCAGTACTATACTAGATCAATGAGTAAATAGAAAAGATGGGTGAGAACTATGTTAGTATCATGGACAATTTTTTTGATTCATTCAAGGAAAATATGAATAAAAGATTCAAAATTCCCAAGAAACTTGTAGAAGATTACAAGGATGATGTTTGTTTTATGGTAGATTGTGACAAGGTATACATTCAAGCAGTCAAACCTAGAGTGGTGTGGGTTAAGCCTCTAAGCTATGAAGTTAACATTGATGACACTGAAGACATCATTGAGGCACTATTAAATAAACCTGTGGATCCCAAGGCTACATATTTTGGTATGTATGATGAAGCCAAAGCTAGGATATAACTTGAAATAAAGCTACATCAAGTAGTCAACAAAGGAAAGAAGAGGATAGAAAAACTAAGACAAGGTAGTTCTACTCTCCTATTAACAGAAGGTAAAGGAGATGATATGGAAGAAGATGATGCAGAAGATGAGGCAAATGAAACTAAATAAGTAGAAGAATAGCCAATCAAGAAGAAAGGTAAGGTTATCATAACTGGACCTACCAAGTCATCTACTATAGGATTCACTAGAAGAATGTAATTACCCTTTTTAGGTCATTCATTTATTTACGATTTTTTCTTTTCCTTTCAATGATAATCCTTCGATGAATGTGAAGTGATTTCTCAATTATCAAAATGAATTTTTGATTCTTTGTACCTCGATATATTAGTTATTCATTCTTCCTCCATATTTCCTTCCTGACATGAATGTTCCCCCTTTTCTCCAATGAGGGAATTCACCTTTTATACCTTATGCTAGGTCATGCTCAAAAGGAACGTGTCTCTAGAGAACCAACATTATATTCCTCCTTATTTTCTCTTAATATTTTAGCAATTAAAATAATATCTCTATTATTATTTTATTGTTCGTATTATAATGTAATGTCATATATTATATTATAATAATATTTTATCTAATTTTATTATTATATTGCTTTGTGCATGTATTTGTAATTATATTGATAACAACATTATAACATATAATATATTATATTAATAATAATATTAGTAATATTATTATTCTTAATACTATTATGTAGTATATTTTCTTTATATATTATTTATAATTAATTCTCAATTATATTATAATATTATGTCTTGAATATGTCCATTTCATAATATAATATCATTAATCATTTATTTATATATTTTTATACTATCAATATTATATAATAATGCTTGATGCACTATTATTAATATTTATATATTCAATAATTATTTAATAATAGTGTACATAATTTATTAATAACATTATTATTATTATTTTAGTTATTAATAATGATTTGACCTTTAATATTACCTTATTACCTTAGTAATACATTATTATTATATCAAATATATATTATTATTTATTATTTAATAATATATTATACCATTAATAATATATCAATATTTCTTTTATTATATTAGAACATTAAGAAATAATATATTTATTTATTCATAATAATTTACTTATATTACTCAAATTAGGGGACATGACAAAGAACATCTAGAAAGAAATTGAAATTAGGTGAAGAAGCAGAGGATATTATTTTCAAGCAGTCTCCACCTAAATTTCAAGAGAAACTAAAAGATATTGATTTTGGAGCTGCTATGTCAACCTTTAAATCACTAAGATATGAGGCTAGGAATGCAAAAGAGAAGAGACAAGTTGAAGACATGATTATGTCCAAGTCAGGTAAATGGAAATATTCACCTGATCAACTTGCACAACAAATTCCCAATGAGCTGATGGAAAGAATCAAGCCAAGATGGGAACATTCTAAGAAACTTGTGAAGGATATATATGAATAGACTCTAAGGCAACTCATGTTGAGTCTTAATGACAAAGAAGTAAAAGAGTCCATAAAAAGGAACGAAGAGAAACTTACTATGAAATTAAACACTTGCTCAATACTAGTTAATGACATTGAACATGTGGTGAAGATTTCCACTACTACATGGAAGAATATATACAATCTTCATCAGAAGAGTGATTTTTCGTTCATGTCAGTGATAAAGATGATGATGAAGATAACAAGGAGGAAGAGGGAAATGATGATGAGGAAGAAAGAGATGATGTTAATCAAGATAATGAGGAGCAAGAACAAGAAGCTACTAAGAAGAATCTCCCTAAGATTAAGATCATTGAGGAAACTGACCCTTAGAAGATTGTAGTAGCAGTTATGGCCTCATTTCCTCACTCTCCAAGCAAATATTTAAAGCCATCAAGCTGAGAGATAGCTTCTACTAAGTTGGTTGTGACAACCACTGCAATTCCAAACACCCAACCAATCTTTGTACCTGTTTAGCTAAGTACTACATTGACTGAAGTGATTGACACTTTATCTACCTAGAAATCAATGCTTCCTCCTTCATTAGATTTGGCTACTCAACAAATAGGTATTTCTATAATTAGTGCAATATCTAAATTTGTTTCTATTCCTTCTATTTCCACTATTGTTACAATCACCAGTGTACAAGTAGTTAGTACAAAGATAGTTGAGAGCAAGCATCAATCAAGTACTAAGGTTTCTAGAAGGCAAAGATAAAGAAGAGGGAATTGATCTTGATGAGGATATAGTTATCCCAAATTGGGACATCTCTACTCTAAATCTTGATCAAATGCACATGGTAGGTGAGCTATTGTAGAAGAAAATAAGCAATAGAGGCTTAGAGAGGAGAAAAATAGAGAAAACCAAGTGCTAGAATATGCAAAGTGTAGACACCTAAAAACCTTTAGAAAATAAAGTATTTTTATTTTTTGAAAAATTCCTGATGATATCATCATTAATTAATTAATTTTTATGCCATTAAATCCCTTTATCTTAATTAAAAATATTTAATTAAGGAATCCGTCCCAAAAATGTTTAAATCTTATTTAAACATTATTTCCTTATTTATTAATTATTAAATTAATAAATTGACCAAAAAACCCAAAATAAATAAAAAATTTATTTTTTGCCCAAAACTTGGCCAATTTCCTTAAGACCACTAACCTCTTCCAAAATCTTCTAATCCTTCTTTAATTTTGATTAAAGGCTAATCCCATCATTTCCTACCCCTAATCCCAACTCAAAATATTTAATTAAGATTAAATATTAATCCTCATATTTATTAAAAAAGTTTTAATAAATATCTCCTCAACCCAAACCTTTGAAATAAATAAAACTTTATTTATTTCTTAAAAATCTAATTTATCCTCATCCTAAGAAGTTCTAGACTTTTCTAGAAAGTCTTCATCCTCATCCTAGGAAGTTCTAGACTATTCTAGAAAGTCTTTATCCTCATCCAAAGTCTAGACTCTTCTAGAAGATGTCTTTAAACCTAATCCTAATCCCCTCCTAACCTTGTCATATTCTCTAAACATGAGTTAAGAATTACTAATCCAAGCCAAAGTTAACAAATATCTCCTCCTTCACCCACCCTCATTAAATGCCATCCACTTTTCTATCCCTAAGCTAATCCTAAACCATCCTAAACCATCCTCTAATCATTTGCACAATCCTAAGCAAGCTTAAAACCCTCCTAATCAAGCCCAAGTCGAAATTCCTCTCATCTCCTTCAAAATATCCCAACCATAAAACTTTATGAAGCCCACTAGGCCATAAATGACTCTTCCAAGCCCTTTTATTGCTCTTACAAGCCATTATGAGGGTCTTTATGAAGATTTTATCCCTTGAGCCTCCTTTGTTGACTCATCCTTCCCCTTTCCTCCATCCTCTCACCCTGTGACATGTGTCAATCTCTGATTGGCTGTAAGGAAGCACAATCTATGTGCTCTCCTCTCATGCAATCTGAGCCCTCCATGAGCTTTTCCCCATCCTTGCATCTTAACCCTTGATCCCTCAAGCCCTTTGCCTATTTAAGGAATCCTCTCCCAAGCCATTTTAACACAATCCATGAAGTAAAGTCATAATGCCATTTTACATCAAAACCATACACTCACACCCAAATTCCAACTCCATTTGAAGCCCTTTTTGAAGCATAAAGCTTGAGCATACATCCTATCTATTTAGACAAAGCTACTCAACAAGAGAGCTTCTCATTGAGAGAGCCCATTAATGGCTCATATTCTCAATTGAGAGCTCATCTTAGTCTATCTTGAAGTTTATGAATTTTGTTTAGTTTGTAGAAGCTTTATTTAAATTTGGTTTCTATTAGCATACTAACATTGCTCATATACACAAAGAACATACTTGCAGATGTACTCAGTACCAAGGTTAATAGTACACAACCTATTTTGGCTCAGTTAGAAAAAGTAGTTAAAATTTTTAATGAAGATATAAATGGGCAAGAAAAGTTGTTGCAAAGAGCAAAGAAGAAATTTGAAAACAAAGTATTGGAGCTAGTTGCATAGAAAATTAAAAATATATCAAGTAGACTTGTCCACCATCCTCAACTCATTGAAAACCTTTGCTAATAATGCTACTTCGATATTCAATAAATTATGTGATACATCAATCTTTATTTAGGAAATCAAAGATAAAATCTCCAAGATAGATGAAGACTTGAAGGAAAGTGCACACCAGTTGTCACTTAACTCAAGCTACAGTTCTTCTCATTACACAAAGATCATATTTGTGACTAATATGCAAGAATAATTATGAAGGGAATAAGCCAAGATCAAGGCCACACTTGTAGAAATTCAAGGCATGATTCTTCCAAATATGGATGCATTGCAAAAACACATTTCACATGCTAAAACTCTCGTCCATGACAACAACTTCTCCATAGCTAATCACATGATGGAGTTATCAACAGAAGTGTAGATTGCATTACATACAAGAAATGTGTTACAAGTAAATTGGGACAAGACAATGCCATTAATTTTAAAGGTACATTCTGACTTCTTGTCATATTTTGGACTTACCATGTAGAATACACCTTTGGTATTTATGTCAAAAAGGGGGAGAATATGTGATGATGCAATAAAGGAGGAAAAGATGAGAAGAGAATATGTAATATAAGAGACGTGATATATATGTATATAGTAGTAAAAGTAAAATGTATATATGTATGGGGGAGCATCACAATATTACACATATTCATGTAAAAATATTCAAAAAACATCTCTTACAAAAGCAATTAGTGAAAACCTCAAAAATTGAGTATGTTACCAAGCTAAAGACATAGGATGGAGACTAAAGATTTTTTGAACTTGAAATTTTGAAAATTTAGTTTTGATTGATAAATGTTTTTTTCACTAATGCCAAAGGGGGATATTTTTGAAATTTCAATCAAGCTTATTTATTATTGACACACACACTTAATCAAATGGTTAGTAGCTACCAAGCTTATCTTGTAGTTTACAATGTTAACCAAGTAAATCAAGTTCTACTGAGTTCTCCAATGTTTATCAATTTCATAGCTT
Organism: Cupressus sempervirens; assembly: GCA_028749045.1. Lineage (NCBI taxonomy): Eukaryota > Viridiplantae > Streptophyta > Pinopsida > Cupressales > Cupressaceae > Cupressus > Cupressus sempervirens. The sequence goes on along the minus strand of CM053790.1, from coordinate 440,817,349 downwards.
TAATGATGTAAATCTAGTGTTGATCGAGCTATGCAGTGTCAACCAAGTGATGCAATTTATATCAAGCTCACAGTGATAGTGTTGACCAAGATATGTAGTGTCAACCAAGTGATTCAGTTTATATGCTGATTTTTGTAGTGTTTATCTAGTCACCAATGCAGACCAAGTTCAGACTACTTGGAAGTGACTAGTATGAATTGAGATTCTACATCTACTAAGTGCATGAAAGTGTTGATCATTGATAGTAGTTGTTGAGTATTAGAATTTCATTGAGTGTATCTTCAGAACCCAAGTACCAGTAGTTGGGTCAACTTTGTGTATTTTGGTGAAACTTGTATTGTAGCCTACTTTGATGAATTGTAATTTGAATTGGTATATATGTAATTTATTGTATCACATACAAGATATATATGATGTAAGCAAGAGTAGAATCACCAAGTAAAAGGGCTACAAGTAGTATAAGGAGCAACAAAGATTTATTTATCATAGAAAGGTGATCATTACACTACAAAGGAATCTCATTCAAAAAATTAGAGTTGTGGATTAGAGATCAGACATTGGTTCATCCTAATAGGTGGAACAATTAAATCCTTTCACAAGGTAGACTTAATAGTCTTTTGCAAATCTCTTTATTGAGTGCATACTTCATTATACATTTTGTAAATCCTTTTACAAGGTGGACCTAGTAGTCCCCATTGATCCTAATAGGATAGATCATCAGAAGTGATCATTGTAAGCCTTAACAGGCCAACTTTATACTGTAGTACTAAAGCTTGTGGGTATCATCCCCACCCTAGTTTTACTTTCTATTTCAAAGGTTTTTGGGTCACCATATTGTGTGTCAAAGTGTTGTGAATGTTTTAATGCTTTTAGTTTTTCATGCATGCAAATAGATTAGAATGCACATGAAGGATCAATTGGTGAAATAAGAATAAGTTTTATTAGTTCTTGATTCACCACTCCCCTCTTAGTAACCTTGACTATCTTATATTTCCAACAACTTTTCTAGCCTTTGATGTGTCCTACAGTCTATGAAAAGTGTGAAAAATGTTAGATTATATATTTATTATGATTGCTAATTAGTGCATGATTACATTCTACTTCATACTATCATGACATACCTTCTTTTTCCATTTTCTAGTTCATTTCCTTTATCACATAGCTTTATCTCTTTTGCATCTTCTATTATTTCATTCTTCTCCATTGGTGGAATCATAGGAGGATGGTCATACTTTGGGTTATCCTTTTGACCCCTTTTATATTGGTCCCTCATAGGCTTTATATGTTTGGATGCTCTTTTGAGAAGTAGGGTAGTGTCATTTTTTTTTTCTAAAAATGTCCTCAAAAGATGTAATGAGCTAATTTTGTAATTTAGGACCCTATTCATTCCACCTTTTTTTAAATAATAAAATTGTTAGATCAATACATTTAATACAGTACAATAAATGGAAGAAAAGAAAAATATTATAGAAATGATATGATAAAAAAGAAAAATATTATACAAATAGCTTCAATGTCATATAAAAAAGATGATAAAAAAAACATCATTTCCTACAAAAGTATCATGGGATTATTAGTCCAAAATGAGTTATGTATAAGTAAACTAAAATTACATTATAGATAATACCAATTTTAAAGCACCTTGAAGGTTTTGTAATTTTAACAAAAACATAGTTTTCTTGTTCAGCAACAATGTCCCCATAAATGAACTAGTACTAGTCACACGGGCTACTCTAGGAAATCGTTAAGTTTCAGTAGTACTAGTCACACGGGCTACTCTAGGAAATCGTTAAGTTTCAGTAGTACTAGTCTTTGTTGTTCTATCAACTGAAGGTCTATCTATTAGTGCAAAAAATAGGTCCATGAGTATAAAATACACCCAACAAAAAATACAATGCATGATTAGCACATTACAAAATATAGCAAAATAAGGTCTTACCAGTTGTACTTGGCATAGTCAAAGATGTTTGCAAGCTCCTTGTTTTTGACAATGTACTTGATAATATTAGAGTGATGACCAAAGGAGGCATCCAAAATTCATCATTAGTTGAAGAATACATTGTTAGAAAAGACATTTGAAATGGATAAAGATCAAATGAGATGCTAGCTAGAAGCATCCAAAAATAAAACTTAAGTGTTATAATGTTGATGAAAAAAACAATGTTGCACTAGTAGGGCCACAATCTTCTGATATTGCTCACATTGTTTCACAATGTGTACAATTGTTGCATTCTTTCTTCTCATAATATTGTAATTTTCAATAATTTTGAATATATGGATTAAATATATATACCGAGTTGGCATATATCTAACTACAAAATTAGACTCATATACATTGCCCCTTGTATAATATTATTATTTAACTTATCAAACTTAAATGTTTAGAAGTTACCATTCATCGTTATATAATAATCAATAGAAGGAAATCTCTTAAAGTTTTTTTTTCAAGATAATTATCACCAAATGATAATTATTCTAATAGAGGACATTACACACCATAATGAAGATCAAAACTATTGATGGATGAATTAGGTGCAGCCATATGGAACACAAAAAATGCCCCTTCAAATGTTGCAAGGGGTGGTAAGGAAGTGGTAAGCAATTAAACATCTTTTAATGATATAAAAGGGTACATATGTTTGCTATGTAATTAAACATGTTTTAACTTAATTATGTTAGCTAAAATATTGTTGATAATGGAGTTGCTTTAAGTGCAGCAAATAATTTTAAGAAAAAAACTAGGACCACATGGAAAAATACATCTTGGGCATTAATATGGGTTCTGTTGATAAAATAGGATAAAGAAAACCTTAAAAAGCATAATAGAATTATAGAATCCTTTGCAAATAAGAGTCAAGTATTAGAGCTAGGTTTCAATCCTAAGACCTATGGGTTATGGGGTAATTCTAATATGGAATCATATATCACAAAAAGCCACATTTAGTTGTAAATTTTGATCATAGAATGTGAAGCTACATTTCAAACTATAAATCTTATAACTGATATGATCTACAACTTACAAATGGATCTATTAACAGTATATAAGTTCTCAGTTGAACTCAGTGGTCGTATCACTCTCACCTTTCATCATCAAGCAAAACCTCAACTAGTTCAAATAGAAACTCAAGTATGGAATAGCACCCAGTCATAATTGAATCTACCTTAAATAAACTCAATGGTGTAATAATACTATGATTTTTAGTAATGTTGTAAAGAGAAAGTGTTACTTACATGAAGGTTGTGCACTACAACCCTCACCATATTGACCACATGGTCTCGCAAGCATCACAAAATCCTTTAGAAGAACACATAATATTTTAGATCATGATCAATAAGATACTATAAAATATAAACATATATTGAACTTTTATTATTGCTTAAGATTAATTACTACTTATCTTTAAAGAATTGACTCTAAGTATCAATTCTTCTTTTAGTGCCTCTGTCTCCTTGGTTATGTTTCTCTCAAGGATAATGTTAAGAATTTCATCATTGTATTTTTGTATGAGTTTGTGGGCTATGCATACAGGGTTAGCACTATGGACGATGCCATCTAGAAATGATACCTCTATTTTAGATCACATTTTATCTATTGACATTTTTTGTGTTTCCCTATCAATAAGTATCAAGTTGTGACATTAATATCAATAAAATTCCACCAAAATCACTCCAAATCCATAAAGAAAAGAACATAATAATATGAAACTTGTTTCTATATAATTTGTACAATGACAATAATTAAGGTTTACCTTCACTGAAGAAGTTGTGTGAGCTAGTACATCCTCGCCTATGTGTTGTGGTGTATTCATGTTGCACTATGAAGAAATTAGTAATTCTTAGCAATCAACAGTGAAATGAAAGTAATATACTTACCAAAAAAAAATATTAATAAAATAGTAGATTGTATATTGGAGTCAATATTAATTGGAGGCAATTGGTTTAAATTTTATACTTATCAGTCCCATGATAGAGATTTTTATTATCTATAGAATTCAAATTTTAATATATCATAAGCTCTTCCCCTCCACTTATTGATTTTATCACACATAAAAAAATAGATTTTCCTCACGTGCCTCGAATATACAAATTGACCACTTATTAGTTGACATGGGTTGAGAACTATTTATAAATCATCCAATATTCCCTTTTTCTTTTGACCTTCCATCTATATACATAGAGAGCCTTTTACTTTGATCATTTTCTTTGCATAACATATAATTTGGTTTCAATGCATACCTACACATACTCTTTTTATATTGCACAATCCACATCCAATTGTTGTAATTGTAACAAGGTCATACATACTCCATCAATTCAACAAATTTATTGTAACTGACCTTTATGTCATCCATGGAAAATAGATCCAAACCATGTAATAAAGATGGAGCTATGTGATATATCCTTTCATTAACAAAAATATTAGTGTTAATTGGAGGTAGTTCCTTGGGTATTCATTCTTTCTGAAGATGTGTATACCTTAATGGAACCTTCCTATCACCTTCACTCTCATTATTATAAGAACATGACCCCCCCTCAGAAAGAAAAAATTGTATTCATTTGTTGAATTTTCTTCTAGTCTTTTGATCTCTAGTTGATCTCCCTATTTTAGACCTACTAGATGTCTCACTTTTATCTTCTATTCCTTCATTTTCCTCACTCAAGGAAGATAGATCAGAAAAATATCTATTTGCTAATACCTGCAATCCATAAAATGAGATACATACTAGGACTAAATTTGATGTTGACAATAAAGAGAAGATATGCAAATAAAAATATAGGGTCTATTGATTTATACCCATCAATCCATGAGACTGTGCAAGATCCTAGTCAAAGGATTTGAATAGCCTACATATGTAAAATATTTATCTTAAGTTAGCCAAAAATTTGGTCTAATTAATGTGTATATCTACAAAAATATTGGACATGTTGTACTTAGTATTTATATACACACATATGGTTTTGAAAGAAAAATTTGGTCACCTCACTCAAATTCACCCATATTATAATCAATGAAATGTTGTCCACTTGCAATGCTCTATATACGACAAATTACATAGAAGACAAAAATTATATGATGCATTCATCGAAATCATTGTATATTTTTAAATTCCATACCTCTACTTTATGTGTGGTAGCTATCTAATATCATTGTATATACTCCATGACAATAGAGTTCAACACATAATAACTTAATTATAAAGACATATAAGTTAAATGAATTTCTATAAATAAATCATGATCCCATCATACTTGACATTGATCATACATCGACAAACATTTCATTGACCATGTCATTGATCATCATGTTCATCCATGTCATAATCATCATCACCACCACCATGTTCATCACCATTATCATCATCTTTATCACCATTATCATGACCATCATCATCATGACCATCATCATCATGACCATCATTGCCCTGATCATCACCATCTTCATAAGCATGATCATGATTTTCATCATCTTTATCATCACCATCATCAGCAACATTACTAGAATCTTCTTCTTCTTCTTCTTCTTCATCATCATCATCATCATTTTGTAACAATCATTTGTGATCATCATTTACTTCATCTTTCAATTCTTCATTATCTTCTTCTTCCATCACATTATATTTTATCGACCTTCCTCTTGGATCATGTTTAACAATAAATGACCAACCCAATTTATCTAGAATGCCAAAGTAAAAAGCTTTCTCACATTTTCTTGGAAGAACATAGATCTAATCTCCAACTAGCTCAAATGACCTTATATTAATTATTGTAAATCCACTATCATGTTCAATAATAGTCCTTTTAGGATCATTTCAATTCAGTCATAGCATGTACCATTTAATGATAAATATAACTAGTTTGAATGAATTAAAGTCACACTAAAGTATATCATTAAAAATGTCATAGTATCAATTTTTTAGATTTTTGAGGATGTATGTCATTTCTATATAAAATATTGGTGACCTTAAAGATTGGACTTATCCTAGAATCACAAGTTTTCTTTTTTTTGTCTAACTTTTTAATGCAAAATTTATGGTCATGGTAGTACATAGCTTTGTGGTGTTTGATATGTAATTATTCAAACATGTCAAGATTATTTGCATAAATTTTTGAGTTGATATTAAACTTATGAGTCATGATTAGTAATATTCTATGTACCTTTCTATCTCTTAAGTGATATGCTAGATCAAGTACCATTGGCGTAACATTGGGATTTTCATTACGATGAGCTTCTTTAACCAATGATGCAACACTGTCCCATGTTTATGAGTGACCATTTTCTTGAGACTATTGAATCCACACCATCATCCAATGAAGATTGTTTGCAATATAAAAATTTAGAGCATCCCACTCATGACCAACTATAAAGAAAAAAAAAAAAAGACCAGTTAGAAACAACTTATATTGATGATGGGTACGAATTAATTAACTACAATAATATCTTATAATTATGTCACTTTTCTCAATCTACCTTTCCCCTTCAAATACTCCCCTTCAAATCTATTAATGGAGTTGGGACCCCAAATGTGATCTACATGGATCTTTGATGCAAACTTGGGAAGATATTCACTAATGTACACCATGGTCTAGTACACCATATATCCCTCTACCATAGAACCCCCAAGATGTGCACTTTGTCAAACCAAGCCCTTAATAAATTTCAAATTTATCTCAACCATCCACATTGACCTAGTTTGTATAGGTCCACAAAATTCAATCTCCTCAACTTGATGTATGAGGTAGTGTTCTTAAGCATTGAAAAAAGTTGAAGGTAGACACTTTTGTATTTCACCAATAAGCTGTGTGTGAATGCACCAAGTTTTGGTGCCAAAAAGATGACACACAACAAAAATTTGTAAATTTCTAAAGTTGTGCATGCACTTTGTCTTTGGCTACACAAGCCTTATGCTTGTGGAGCCCAAGACAAAGAGCATGCACACTTTTTAAAAATTCTATAAATGGGTTGCAAACCCATGGCCCATTCCATTTTCCCCTTTTCTTTTTGCTGGTGCCTTATTTCCCCTCAACAACATGCATGTGGTTTGTGGAAGTTGAATAATTTTCTCACTATCCTCCTCAAAATGCCTCCTCATCACTGGAGATCAAGATCAGGATCATCAAGTATGTTTTCTACTCTCCTTTTTGCATTGTTTTCTATATCTTTTTAGTTTTACTTAAAATTTGTTTATTTATTTAAAATGTAATTGGTTTCTTATTAGGAAATGTGAATAATTAACCACAAAATTTCCAACTTGATCAACAAAATCAAAATGAAAACCCTCCATAAGATCAAAATGAAAACCCTCAACGAGAAGAGCAAGAAATTTTGCAAACTTGACTGATTGAAAGACCTCCTTCTAGCACCCAATACAATATAATGAATGAAATAGAAAGATGAAAAAATGGATTAGAAGCAATTATTGGTAGGTTGAAATCTTGTGGGAAAACTAATCCTATAAGAGCACAATTGGCATCCTCCCTTGAGTCCATTATGAGCCATGTACGTTATGTTAGTGGTTAGTTGAATATTTGGTATGTTAAGAGAGAAGAATAAAGAAGATATTATGTAAACAAATTATCCTATAAAAATGAAAGAAAAAAGGACATAGTGAAAGGTAGTATATGTGCATTCTTTAAAAATCTTGGAGAATAAGACATTGTTAAACATACAACTAAAAGGTTCTCCATCCATTGGTGCATACATGATGATATTATAAATAACTTTTGGGATAGATGGTGGATGGTCTTCAATGCCCCTCCCTACAATAATCACAAGGTTCCAATCTATTACTTAAAGAAATTATATTGTGAATTTTTCCTTTGGGAGATCCCCAATTATTTTGATATGTTATATTATCAAGGTAGAGGTGGGGGGTCATAATTTGAGAGGTCATGGGCATGTTGTGACCCTAATTTAGTTAGGGTACCTATTGTTAAGCCACAAGGTTGGCATGTCACTATTCCTTCAGTTGTGAAGGAACATGTAGAGACTAGTACTCTAGGGACTATCAATGCTTTGACATAGACCCCCATTCATTTGAAGAGGAGCCTTCTTTTCATTATGGTCACATATGTACATCATGTGGATCATTATGCACATTTGGTAGTCATGTTGGAGACATTATGGATGATGGGCTAGTCACTGATGAGTTCCTGAGTGACACATTTTCCATTGACACACAGGTAAATTACAAGTATAATAAACTAATTTGGTCATATTTTGTATGTATAGTGAATGAATTATTATTTAGCATGTCTTGAAATTATTCAAAATTTAGGGTAAGAGTGTTGATGGCCCTACTATAGATTTCCTGGCCCCATTTTATGTCTCATTGATGAGTTGAGAGGTATGTATGGATTTAATCATTTAAATAAATACTTATATTTATTAAGTGATCATATGAAGGATTGAAATTTTTTTTTTATCCATGTGCATTAGTTCTCTATTGGACCATCGACATTCACAAGGGACTCTGAGCCTAAGCATGACACGAGCTTCATAGAGGTACATTTATTTCATATTAATTTTAATCATTTGATTATATATTTTTAATTTTTCATGTTAAATGTAAATTGTATTATATGATTTTTAGTTCTTGACATCTGAGACTCCTCCTCATTTTCACCAGTCCATCAATCATGGAGTTGCTATTGCAATGGCTAGTTCAGAGTCATTGACTGAGGTATGAAAGAGTTTTCATAGTTTTAGTTATTATTTATAATAGTTAGTATTGAAATTTCAAATGGTATTTATAAGTATGATCAAGTGATTATATTGATTGAATTTTTGTAGGCCCTTGTTACTCCCAATCATTCATGAGCCTTTGAGGTGGATGTACAGAGTGACTATTTGATGGCGGTAAGAAAATGATTAATTTTGTGTGTACATATATTTGATTTCAATCTATAATAATTATCGATTCATATAAACAAGAGGACGAGCAAGCGTGTGAGGAAGATCCCATCATCCCCATCATTTCCCTCCATGGAATGATCGAAGACCTGTAGGGATTTTTTTCCTTTCCCTCGTGGGAAGGAGAAGATATAGGGATAGACACACATGTATAGGCATTAGTGGACATATATCCTAGATTTTATACTAGTGGACATATTTGACATACATTTGATGTATATATGACATTTTATATTTGATGTATGACATATATTTGAGACATGACATTATTAGACTTATGAAATTATTGGTTATCATAATATATTATATGTTTGTTCATGTATGACATTATTAGTTATCATAATATATATCTTGTTTTTCTTGTTCACATTTTAAGTATTTCATGTATTTCATTTTAATATAATTTGCATCCAAAATAAAGGTAGGAAACATTATAATAAGATTTGATAGTATCTTTTGACATGTGAATAAGGCTATGATATTAGTTTGTATTTAAATTATACAAGTTATGAGTAATTTTGATTATGAGTGACTTAATTGGATTTTTTGTTGGGATGAGAATAGTGAAACTTGAATTCTTATTATTGTTATACAATTAACATTGAAGTTTGACATACTAAAGTGAATCCCAAAGCCTTGAATCCGGTAAAATCTGGTAAAAAATTAGACCAGCAGTCCAAGTTGAAACCAGATGTTGGGTCCCCGAATGGACATGGAAGGAAATCTTCTAAGAAAACTAGGGAGATAGAAAGCTTTCAGAATATTGTTGATGGTTGTCAAGCAACTATTCTAGATTATAACCCTAAAAAATGGAAATGAAAATTATTACCTAGAATATTAGGGGGTTGAACAGTTATCATAAACTAGATGTTGTTAGGAATTTTGTTAGAGAATAGAAACCTGATTTTCTTCTGCTATAGGAAACAAAGATGAATAAAGAGAAAGAAGAGAAAATAAAAGCTTTTAGAAATTACTCTTTAAATGCTAGTAGTTCAGAAGGTGCTTCAGGGGGAACCTTGATGCTATGGAAAAAAAATTGCTTTGCTGGGACAATTTTGAGTGCCAATAAATACTTTATGATTGCTAAAATTACTAATGCTGATCAAAATGAGGACTAGTATATTGTGAATATATATGCGCCCAACATGAAAAGCCAAAGGAAGAAGGTTTGGGATTCAATATCCAACTTTAAAAGTATAGATTACTCTAGATGATGGATAATCATGGGAGACTTTAATGTCCCTCTTTATGATCATGAAAAAATGGGAGGTAATGTTACCCAGCTTGAAGGAAGAATGGACCTAAGGGAGTTTATTAACAAAGAGGGCCTATTGGATATGGATCTTCATGGCATTCAGTTCACTTGGAGTAATAAGAGAGTTGGTAATGATTGTATTCAAGCTAGGCTTGATCGTGCTCTTATCTCTCTAGATTGGTCTAAAGATTTTATCTGCAAACTGGAAGCCCACCAGAAAATTGGATCTGATCATTTCCCTCTTATCTTCTCTGCTATCAAGTTTAGTTCAAAGAGGAATTTTCCTTTTAGATTTGAAAAAATGTGGATGAAGCACCCTCAATTTGAAAGAAAAATGGAAGAATGGTGGAATATCAAAATTGATGGTACTGCTCTCTTCAGAGTGACTTCTAAACTTAAAAATGTCAAAAAGAAAGTTAAAATTTGGAACAAAAATTGCTTTGGGAACATCTTTGAGAATAAATCTATTTTGAAAGAGGAGATCCAAAATATTTAGGATAAAATTTAGAAGGAGGGATACACCCCTGACCTTCTTTAAGAAGAAAATGATAAGCTATCTCAATACCATGACATCATTACAAAAGAGGAGATCTACTGGAGGCAAAGATCTAGATTGATATGGCTAACTAAAGGAGATAAAAATACCAAATACCAAATATCATGGATGAAATGGTGAATTTTTTCTTAGGGCTAATGACAGTGGATCCCTTCATCAATTTGGAACATCAGGCTGAGTTTCTCAAAGTGATCCCCACTCTAGTTTCTAAGGATCAGAAAAAATTGTTAGGCTCAATTCCTAAGAATGATGAAATTTTCAAAGCTGTTTGTTCTCTAAGAGGAGATAAAGCTCCTGGTCTTGATGGCTTTCCCATGTTTTTCTTTCAAAAATTTTGGAAACTTGTAGGAAAAGATGTTTGTGATGTGGTGAAGGGATTCTTTGGGGCAAAACAAATGCTGAAGGAAGTTAATTCCACCTTCCTGTGCCTGATCCCTAAGAAAATTGGAGCTGACTTGCCTGACCAGTTTAGGCCAATCAGTCTTTGTAATTATCTATATAAAATTATCTCCAAAGTTCTTACTTCAAGACTGCTTCTAGTGACTCCTTTGCTCATTTCTGACCAAAAAAATGGCTTCACTCCAGGGTACTAAGAAAATGCTTGGAGAAGGGTGCTCTTGGAAAATTGGCAATGGGTCTAGGGTGAGTTTTTGGGAAGATGTCTAGCTTAAGGATCACTCCTTGATTGAAGATGTTCAAGATCTGAATCAAGTTGACTTATGCAAGTAGAGATATGGCACTCTTGTTAGTCATTATTGGTAGAATGATTCCTGGGTTAACTTGAAGGACATTGATCAAAGTTTCTATCGCATCCAATTATCTCTCAATGTTGTTTCTCTCCACCCTTCTTTTGAGGATGAGACTATTTGGTATGCTGATCCTAGTGGGCAATACAAGGTTTCTTCTCTCTTTGCTTCTAAGGAGAAGGAAAATCATCCCTTGTGGTCTCAGGCTTGGATTAAGGGTCTCATTCCTAAAATTAATTTCTTTGTTTGGGTCTTGCTTCAAAATAAAATTATGACCCTTGATAACTTGCAGAAAAGAGGTATTAATTTGGTGAATAGGTGTATTTTATGTAAGAATGGTTTTGAAGATACAGACCACATGTTTCTGAACTGCTCTTATTCCCAAATGGTTTGGATTGAGATCCTAATGTATTAGAACTTGACTTGGGTTCATCATAACAATGTGGAATCTTCTTTTAAAAGCTAGAAATGCCCGTCTAAGAATTCTGATGTTCAATTTCTATGGAAAATTACTCTGCCTCATCTCTGCTGGGGTATTTGGAAAGAAAGGAATAATAAAATTTTTTGAAACAGAGAGGTTCCTGGATGGGTGCTTGGTCAAAATATTATTAGAGCTTGTAAGGAGAATTTTAGATCTCTAAAAATATATAATCAAACCTTTTCTATTGATAATCCTATGTTTCCTGAAAACCCTAAGACTCAAACTGATAACCCAAGATTGAATGTCACTTGGAGTTCCCCTCTAAATGGTTGGATTAAAGGAAACTTTGATGGTGCTACTAAGGGAAATCCGAGGAGTGCGGGTTGTGGAGGTGTGTTGAGAGATCATATGGGAATAGTTAAAGATGCTATAGCTATCCCTATAGGTCAGACTAATAGTCACAACGCTAAAGCTATGGCGGCCCTTTATACTATGAAAATTGCAGTGGATTTGGGATGTGCAAAATTACGGTTGGAAGGTGACTCTTTAAATATTATTAATATCCTTAATAATAAAAGTGCTATCTCATGGTCGATAGAGGCCACTATTAAGGAGATTAAATACCTTATTCAAAAATTTGAAAAAGTTGTCATATCTCATACCTTTTGAGAGGCCAATAGTGCTACTGATTGGGTTGCCAACTATGCTATCCTAACGAGGAAAATGGTGAGGTGGACTGATGAATTAATAATCAAGTTGATCTCAAAGAAATTATTCATTATGAAGCTATCCATGCACAGGTGGGTAAGATTTGAAAAGATTGGAAAGTTAATGATTTCGTGGAGTGATCAAATTATTGCCAGATTTTCATCCCCAATGAAGTACACTCAAATGAATGCGATGTGGTGTTTGCACATTTCTCTAAACAAAGGTGTCTCTTTTGGTGGGAAGAAAAATAGATTTCTTTCTAACCCTCTCTTTCTATGCATCTGGTTTTTCTAGTTTGAATGTGTTTACTATTCTCTGCTAATGGGGGGCGAACTGCGCAAACAAGAACCAAAAAACTGTGAGGCATGGAAGGCTCACAAGGATTTTTGGAAAATTTTGTAGAAAGGAAAAGTGACTCGTTACATGGAGCAACTCAATGGTTTTAAGCCACACATCACTACAGCTTTCTTTAAGAACTGGTCCAATGAAAAACTCACTCTCCATGGTGTGACTGTGAAACTTACGGAGGAGTTTATTGCTGAGATCATGGGGCTTCCTATGGTGGGCATAAAATTCACTAAGAAAACTACTATTTCAAATGCATCCTACAAAAAGTTTCCGAAAACGGAAGAAGAGGAGAAGCTTCTGGAAAAGAATGTTGATTTCTTTGATGCGAACCAGATAAAGGAGATATGGAGGGATGTTCTCTACTGCATCCGTGAGTATTTCATACTTGATGGAAGAAATAAAAGAGTTCATAAATGTCATTTTGTTTTTTTAAATCATTTCAGATACAAAGATAGAATATCTTTCCCCTTCTTTTTGCGGTTTTCTTTACTTAATAGTTTAGAGGCCCATAAGAAAAAGGAATCCAGACCCATTCTTCATGAAGGCCTGATCCTTCTTATTGAGGGATATTGTAAAAATAAGCACATTGCCTCTACTCCCTCTAAGGACAAGAAGAAAGAGCCCATTAAGAGTAAGAAGGGTGACTCTATTAAAGGTAAAGAAAATGCCCTGAATTTGAAACCCTCTGCCTCTCAAGTTCTTGAGGATGAGGAGTCTGAGACTGATAATTCGAAAAGCTGTGAGAATTAGAAACCTGAGGATGAGGATGATACTGAAACTAGAGAGTTAAGTTCTAATTTGGATGGGCATCCAGAGACTAAAGATAATAATGAAAAAGGAAAAGAGGAAAAAAATAGTGAAGGTAATTTTGAACAGAGTAAATCTAATAATGAGGGTAACCAGGTTATTTCTAGTGGGGGTAATAAAGTGGAAGATAACACTATCGGAAATCCTATTGAGAAGAATAAGGAGGACCATATGGCTATTACTGCTTCTCCTATTAAGGGGATAGAGGAAGAAAAAAGGAAGGACTCTGCTCATCCTGAGGACTATGCCGAGGGTCAAAAGGAGGATCAAACGAAAATGGAGGATATTAATGACAATGTCTGCTCCCCCCCTCACGAGACTGCTGAAGATGATTGTGACACTATGTAGAGGGATACCATGCTTACCTTCTTGCATTCTGCTAAGGAGAAAGTTGACACCAGTCTCAAGGTTGATTCCTAGATCTACAATGAAATAATGGGTTTGAAGAAAAAGGTGGAAATTCTACAACATAACCTGGATACTATCAATGCTAAACTTAGTCATATGGAAGGATAGATGGGAGACATCCCTTAAAAACTTAACGACTATGAGAAAAACCTCACAATGTTAATCAAGGAGAGTAGCACTAAGATGGAATAGGTCACCTTGAGTATTTGGGCAGCCGCTGCAAGCTTGGGCAAAAGGGTGAATGAAGATATCATTTTGGCTGAGGGTCCAAGCAAAAGAACAAGGCAGAGCTCGAGGAAGAGTGCTATGAAAGCTGCTGCTACTATGGATGCTATTTCCATTCAAGAGACTACTGCAATTGGTAAGGAAGTAGCTAAATTGATCCTGGAGTTGCAATAGTGGCACTAGGGTGGGTTCTCTGGTTTGGTGCCTGTCTAGTATTGGTCTCTGGTTGGGGACTCTGGTCTTGGTTTCTGGTTTGTTATAGTTTAGACTTTTTTTGGTTCTAGGTCCTTGTAAAACCTAGGTTAGTTTGTTTTTGGACTTTTCTAGTGGTTTTAGGTCCCTGTAAAACCTGATTTTGATACTGTTCTTCAGTTTGTTGCAGGTTTTTTCCTGGTTGGGCTGTCCTGCTTTATCTTTCTATTTTTTATTAAAGGGTTTTGAGGTCCCTTCAAAACTTTCTTTTACAGTAATCTAAAACATTGAAGTTTGACTCTTGAGTTGACTACATTATGTAAATATCTAAGCTTGAATATTATTGTCACTATAAACATTTGAAGATTATATATATGCTTTATCTTCAAAACATGAGAATACTTGACATAAAGTTTTATATTTATTCATGGAATTTGATATCAATATTTCTTGTTTATCCATCTCTTTGAGAGTTTCATTTGGAAACACATTAGATATGCTCTTCTTATGATTCCTATAGCTATAGTTGTTTTTCATTATCTTGGTGGAGGGCACCTAACAACCCTTGTTTTGGAATTTTTTTTATTGTTGTTTCTTTGAGGCTACTTGTGACTATAGCCAAGTCAGGGTGGTGTGTTAGTGTGCTTAGATCAAGTTGGTTTGACTAAGCCTTTTTTAGGTTTGTGAAAGCTAATAAACACTAGGGGGAACACTAGGTGGTGAAAGAGGGTCAAAGTTTGTACAATGATTTTGTGGAGGAGGACCCTTCAAAACCTTCTAATAATGAGAAGGGCAAATCAAAAATTTGGGCAAGGAAAAATGTTTTAGGGTGGCCTTCTAGTGGTGGTTCACCTATTTTCATGTCAAGTCCTCAATAAACTAATGTTGCACACAAAATGTATGTTGAATCCACAACTTTTTGCATGGATAAATAATCATGACATCGGGCTTCTTATCTATAATAATATGAAAAGGAAATAGAAATGCAACACCATTTATTAAACACTTGAGTAGAAGCAATATCAATCAAACAATTTAGAAGAATGTCAAACACAATCTCCTAAGAGGGGCCAAAGAAGAAACTACATTAAACATTAAAGTTTTACCTTGGATTAAGTTAGTTCATGTTGGAAACTTTGTATTGGCCAACACTACAAGTTTCAACAGCATCCAAGATGGGACCGCAAAATAAAAATGGAATCCAATCTCCAAAGATAGAGAGAGGTTATTGTAGGTGTCAAAAATATGATCCTCTAGCATTAGAAATTGAATCCAATCTCCAGAGAGAGAGAGAGATAGAGATAGAGAGAGAGAGAGAGAGAGAGAGAGAGAGAGAGAGAGAGAGAGAGAGTTTATTATATGTGTCAACAACACAATCTTGTAGCACCTAGAATTGCATCTATACCTCATACGAGCTCTGAGATATGCCCCATCAAAGATAATTGTCCTATGGCATTTAATGACTCTTAGGGTCAATTTGATTTGACATGCCCAAGAATGTTCATGCAGTCAGTGGGATGGGACAGGCTTGGGACTAGGGTTTATTTAGCCTCTTGGAGCTAATGAAATAGACAATTTGATCCCACAATGAATAGTTAGAGAGATTTACCAGTTGGCAACTTTTTACTGGCCAACACTATAAGTTTTAGCATCACCAAAGATGGGGCCACAAAATCAAAATGGAATCTAATCTCCAAAAAGAGAGAGAGAGGTTATTATAGGTGTTAGAAATATGATCTTGTAGCACCTAGAATTGCATCCATACCTCACACTAGCTCTATGATATGCCCCATCAAAGATCACTTCCTTATGGAATTTAATGACTCTTAGGGTCAATTCAGTTTGGCATGCCTAAGAATTTTTGAGCAATCAATAATATGGGATGAGATTGGGGCTAGGGTTTTCTCAGCCACCCAGAGCTAATAGAATAGATAGTTCAATCCCACAATGAATGGTTAGAAAGATTCAATAGTTGGCAACTTTGTACTGGCCAACACTACAAGTTTTAGCATCACTCAAGATGGGGCCACAAAATTAAAATAAAATCCAATATATCAAAAATAAAGATGGTTTTTTTATGGTGTCAAAAACATGATCCTATATCACTTGGAATTGCATCCATATCTCGCACGAGCTTCGAGATATGCCTTGCCAAACATCGATGCCTTATGACATTTAATGACTCTTAGGGTCAATTTGGTTTGGCATGCCTAAGAATGTTTGAGCGGTCAACGAGATGGGAGGATCTTAGGAATAGGGTTTACCTAGCCACTTAGAGCTAATGGAGTAGATAGTTTGATCCCATGACAAATGGTGAGAGAGATATGAGCAAGATATGTATGCCAAGGCCACTTTGTGTAAGATATGACCAAAAGTTGTTGATTAGGAAAAATTGGGTCTTCTAGATTTATTGGTCAATATAGCCTAGGATTAAGTATTTTTAGTTGTTTTTAATATTTTGGAACCTTTTCCAAGTCTTATTAGTGAAATCTAGTGAACTTTGTAAAAGTTGCACTTTTTGTGCAAAATTGCAAAAGTAGCAAAAGTTGCTAGACTTGGTTGGAAAGGAGTGTGAAATTTGACTGGAAAAATTCTAACCTTCCAAAATATGTTTCCCATGCTCATATACTTGGGCATGGGTAGTTATAACTTCCCAAACATCCATTTACAACTTTTTTGCAAAAATTGCAAAAGTTGCTCAAGCAACTTTTTTAGCAACTTTACAACTTTTCAGTAATTTATGCTCTTTACATATATGTGTCCATCTATGACTATTCTAGGACCTTATTTATGATTCCTATGACCTATTAGGTAACCAAATACCTTATTTTCCCATCCCTAACAACTTTTAAACTATTGAGCAACTTTTGACCAACCTAAGAATTTGAGTGCTTCCCCATGCTGAAAACCTTCTAAACTTCCAAAATATGCTTCCCCATGCTCAAATAACCAAACATGGGTAGTTACAACTTCCCAAACTATCATTTTCAACTTTTTTCAAAAAATGCAAAAGTTGCTCAAGCAGCTTTTTGAGCACCTTTGCAACTTTTGAGAAACTTTTTCTCTTTACATCTTTTGATCAAATGGGTCAATCTAGGACCATTCTAGGACCCTAGTTAGGATTTCCCACCTATTTAGTAATAACCAAGTACCTTATTTTCCCAAATCTAATAACATTTTACCTTAGGATTCCATGTTTTTATAATTACATTCAATCTAATGAACCAACTAGATCTTATCTAGATTTTAATGTCTCAAGTACTGCCTCATGGTCTAACTCGTGAACCTTCCAAAGAGTCTTATTATGTGATTTTTCACCATATTTTTTTAAGTGGACATTTTATGTGACAAAAAGTTTTGAATAATGAAGAATCTTCCTCTCTATTTGGCAACCCTCGAATAACCACAAGTTAGGGTTCTTCATATAATATCATCTAATCCATGTGTCGGTTACAACCACCACACATATATGGTATTCTAAACCTTCACCTTCTATAATTGAGTAATCCAAATTTTTTGACCTAGATAAAATGACACAAGTAATAATATGTCCCTTCTTCATTGTCTCTAGGTGCAATAACATCAAAAAATGGTCTGTAGTGATAAATGCACAAAATATGGTCATTAATTCAACAAATACTTAGGTAAAAGTTATAAAGTTACAAATTGAATTTACAAAGATATATATATATATATATATTACTGAGTTGCACTAGATTAGACAAGTGGTCAAAGTCAATGGATGAATCCATCTCTACCATTTCTAGTGCTTGTGGGGGATGATAGGTGTCAATTAGGTCCAAAACCCATATATCCCATTTGTCCACCCATTTAATTGACTCACACTCATCCCAATTTTCCTTTACGCATGATGGAAAAAAGCATGCCATTTTTCACATGTGGATACTCCATGAACCTACATTAGAGATTCTAAAAGAGTGCAACTCACTTGATCCAATTAGTATGCAACAATCCTCATATGGTACAATGTCAGTATTATGTATCAACCAAAAAAATCTATGATCTGTAGACTCACCTTGCTTACCTAGACCCATTGAAGCATTACACCACTAAACAATGGATTTAACATTTGTCGATGTTGTACCATCCTTGTACTTTAGTTCTTCACAAGATAAGGCTTTGTTGATGCATGCACCTGCACCATCATGCTCTCCCTTTCCATCACCAACCTCTGTGAAATTCTACATATATTAAAATTCAGAGGACCTGTGCATCTTGCTCAACCAATAGAACATCCATGCACTCTTGAAATAAGATGTGCAATTATATAACCAAATAATGTGCTAGAAAAGTGGTATACCCCTATTAGCCAAATCTCCATAAAATAGTTAAAAACAACCATGTACAAACTCCATAGACTGTGATCAATCATTGCTGATGTAAAAATGGTACTCCCTCAATATCCTCTTGTCATCCTCTATACTTTTATGAGAATGCATGAATGTTATGTGAGCAAATATGGAAACTTATAGAGAAGTATAATACTTTGCTCGCAATTCATTTTGTTCTTGTAGTCTATAGTTCTCTGTAAAGTCTAAAATCAAAATAATGATATATAGTGGAAATGTATCCTTGCATAACTTGAATTGAAAATCTAGCCATTGAGCTCTATGTGTATGCCTTGCATACTCGTAAATAATATTTTCACAAAAATTCTTCATGAACTCATACGCTGAAATCTTTTCAATGACTAAATTGCATCTTTTATCATGTTTCCCATCTTTTAGACCATACATTACTATCTTATATTTTTTGTAATCTACTATTTCATTTTCAATTGCATGTGTACTATCCATATGTTAACAAGTTGATAAAAGCTACAAAGAACCACAAAATAAGCACGTACCATCCATGCATGACGTCTTGTAAAATTGTTGACCATCCCCTATTTCACATAAAATGTTGGATATGAACTCCCTTGAATATCTAGGTGGTTCATTCATGACACAATCCTACAAAACAAATTTAGAATGCAAAAACACACACATATATGTCTTAAAACATCAAAATGGTTACAAAATTTAATATGTATCCTACAACAACAAGTTAGAAATATGTAATTATCTTCAAATGAATTGGTTTACCCATCTCAAAAAACTTTTGAATTATTCATATTTGAGGATACATGCCAATAAATTTTGCAAAAAATTGTGTCTGATTTGAGTCCAAAAAATGTTTTGCATGTGGATCATGATTTCAGCTACCAATCCTCCTTCTTACAATATTTCTTTGATTAGGGGAAACATGTGTGTTATTTTTCTAAAAATATTCAATCAATGATTTCAAAGCTTCAATAATTTCTCTATCCTTTCACAATAGTCTATCACTAAATGTCCATAACTCATTTTCGTTGGATCTTCTAATCTCTCATGCCTTACCATGACTCTCCTTAGACTACCTCTACCGATTTTCAAGATTTTTCTTGTCTTTCTCATTAGTCAAGCTTTTTTCATTTTTGTACTTACTATTGTCTATCTAAGTACATGCCTTGTGATATTACTATCTTTGGTGTGTGATTTAAGACCCACTTTGTCATATGCACTGATTAGATTTTTTACAATACTTTTTATATTTGAATCATCCATCATTCTTAGCCCAAGAATATTCATGATGGGACTAAATTTTAAATTCCTCATCATTTCAAAAAATAATTCGCATTGACCTATAATATTTAATTTTTCAAAAAATAATCCCCACATAAAATTCATTTTTCTTTGAAAAGTACGCTTGCTAATCTTGTTAGGCATTGATTTCAAAATGTTAGTATCAGTATCAATCAAATATTTTGGTCTTCTAAAATGAATTATAGAAGGTGTTATAATCTCTTCCATTCCTCAACATTTTGAACACCAACATAAGGTTGAGTATTTTGTGTTCCTTGAACCGAAGATGATGTGCCTTGGCAATAAGATGCAAAAGATGAAATATCATCTACTTGATATGTTGATGTTGTACCTTCAACATGACATAATGGATTGTGTACATTGTTAGATTTAGAAATTAGCATCTCTTCAACATGAGATGGTAATATGAATCCAACATTGGAAGATGGTGTAGCTTTACAATTCAATTTTCTTCTTAAGCATAAGAGTCTCATTCATTCTCTTTGTCTTTCCAATTCTTCTTCTTTGTTTCTTTGTATTGGTGGTTAGTGTTCCTCTTCAAAAGATAATTCTTCATTATTGCATTGCAATTTTCTTTGTTCATGTAGTAGTTTCATTTTATCTCTTATAATTGCCAAATATCTCTCCCTCTCTTTCATTTTTTGAATTTTTGGTTTCTTCCTTGACATGATGAGGATTTCTATATGTCAAATTATTCAAACATTTGAATTATTTACAATTTATAAATTACAAATCATTCAAATATATATACAAAATACAATTATTTTAATGAATACAGAATATATATTAAACAACTTGTCAAATTTCTAACCATTTCCAAATAACAATTCATTCAAACATACAAATTTTAATGAATTCACTATATATTAAACAAGTTGTCAAATTATAATGAAATTTGTCTATATAGTAACAAAGAATATTTTTTTTTTAAAGGACTACACTAACCTTTTCTGTAGAAAGAATGTTCAAAAAGCCTTCAAATGGTGTATCCAATGATTGAATTTGTTATTTTCTAGCTTCCAATAACATGAAAGAATGTTCAAAAAGCCTTAAAATAGTGTATCCAATGATTGAATTTGGTGTTTGCTAACTTCCAATAGCATGAAACCCATGTTTTATGTCAGAATAGTAGAACAAACAATAGACAAAAAAAAAAATATGGGTCATTAGGGAGCCAAAATTTCATTATAACCATTTTTTATTGTTTTCATATAGTGTGTACACACTATAGCATGTACACCCTATGAAGCATGCATACACTATAGTGCATACACACTATAGTGCATATGCACTATGTGAAATCTCTCTCTCTCTCTCTCTCTCTCTCTCTCCCCACCCTCTCCCATCCCTTACTCTCTCTCTCTCTCTCTCCCCTATCCTACCCTCTCCTATCCCCCCTCTCTCTCTCTCACTCCCTCTCTCTCCATCCCACCCTCTCCCATCCCCTAGTCTCTCTCTCTCTCTCTCTCTCTCCATTTATTCCTCTCCCTCTCCCCCTCTCTCTATTTCTCCCTCTCCCTCTCTCTCTATCTCTCTCTCCATCCCTCCCCCCTCCCCCCCTCTCTCTATCCCCTATCCTACCCTTTCCCATCCCCTACTCTCTCTCTCTCTTCATTTCTCCTTATGTCTCTCTCTATCCCACCGTATCGCATCCCCTACTCTCTCTCTCTCTCTCACACACACACACTTTCTCCCTCTCTCACTCTCTTTATATATTGATGTATCTATCTTAATCTTCATCTCCATATTTATCTAGCTAAATTGCTCTCCCACTCCTCTCTTTTACTATATATTTCTCACACATCTCTCTCTCACTCTCCTCCTATCACACCCTCTCCCATCCCCTACTTTCCTTCTCTCTCACTCTCTACCTCTCCCATCCCCCACCCTCTCTCTCTCTCCATTTCTCCATCCCTCTTTCCCTATCGCACATTTTCCCACCCCGTACTCTCTCTCTCTCTCTCTCTCTCTCTCTCTCTCCCTATCCTTCTCTCTCTCATCTCCTATTCTCTTCCCATACTCTAATCTCTCTCACTCTCTACCCTCTCTCCTCTCTTTCCCTCTCTATTGAGATTCAAGATTACAAAATGTGCACATACTATATCACGTATGTGCTATGTAAGCCTAAATTTTAAAATGCTTCAAATAGCATGTGTGCACTATAGCACACACACACACACACACACAATTTAAAGCTCTATATTTTACCAAGCCTAAGGCTTGGATTTTTTTTGGGGATGCAATCCAAAGATTTGGAGTCTCTAAACTAGTCTAAGACATGTTTTGATGAAAACATACAAAAAATGATTGATTTTTCTTGTGTGTTCTCTTTCAAGTTTTCTCGTGGTTAAGCATCAATAAAATTAGGTTACATGACATTGTAGATCTTTGTGTTAGCTATATAGCCATATAATTTATTTTGAATTTGAACTATTTCAAGCCTTTCAACTATAATTCATTTTGAATGTATGTCCATTTTCTATCAAAAACCAACATGTACTAATTGTTGTGTAGATTTTAGCTCGTTCATTGAATTTCACAACAACTTAGGTTTTTAGGAACTAGACTTAATTATAAACACTTTGTGAAATGTACCTTTACTGATTTTATATGATATTTCAAGCCTCTAATCAGATATTTAAGATCAAACAACCAATCTTTCAAAGATCCACCAATTTCTCAAGAAACCCCAAATCGGGTATGCCGAAAATAGTGCCAAAAACTTCACAGCTTCACATATTATCAGTAAATCTGAAAGTGGAAATTTTTATAAAAATTTCAGCAGAATAATAGCCTACAAAATGAAATTTTCAAATATGGATAACATGCACACAATAGCTCCCAAATAGAGGACAAAAACAATGCTCATCGGCTCTCGAAAATAGCACAAAATAGCTCAGAATCACCACCAAAAATTAGTAATCTATCATATAAGTATAATCATATCCAAATACATATATTCAGCTCTATTTTAACATTTTAAAGTCTGATATACAGCAGAAATCCAAACTGATATGAAATACTCAATCGGAAACACTAAACTCTTACAAAAAACACACCCGAAAAACCACAAATCTACACTGTTCAACACAAAGGCAAACTCTGCATGAGCATGCACATGGAATGGCTTCAAACTCCCATCATTAGCCTTCCTAAGAAACTAAAAACTCCCATTCTTGGGTCTCCTTAGAAACCTGTAAACTCCCGTTCTTGGGTCTCCTTCTCCAGAGGTTTGGCAGCCTCTGAAGAATAACAAAGAAATGAGCAAAAATCTAGTTTTGGAATCAGCCCAAAATGCCTCCAAACCCCTTAAAAGAGGGCATAACCATAACTCACATCCAAGAGGGGTTAATAAAACATATTTTAATAATAATCTTCATTTATTAGTCCATTAGCTTCCAAAGATTATCCCCTTTTGTTGAAACTTCGCCTTTTTGGGCCTGCCTGCCTTAGCAAAGATTATTATTTTTTAATTATTTGAAAAGGGGACATGACAAGTCCTCCCCTCCCAAATATTTCTTGTCCTCAAGAAATGGCTAAACAATCAATCAATCAATCCACCTGGATCCCAAATGTATTCATGAACTATACTACTGCCAATTAACACAAGCTCTTGCAATATCCTCTGCAATATGACCAAGAGGAATCCATAATGAAACTGACAATTATAGGTCAACGAAACTCCAAAATCACCACTACCATAGTTAGAAACCCATGAGACACAAACTCTTAGAACATCAGAACCCAAGTAAAGTGGACAAATCAAATTGCCAACACAGTAAATACCATCAACACATCCCACTGGCCTATATGGAATGTACAATCCAACTCTGTAACAATGGTGAACGCTCTCGAATGAAACTATACCAAGTATTGAGAATCCACACACTGTACAACTCTTGCAATCAACAAAACTCTACAAATCACTGGCCACTATCTCATAACCATAACTCCCATGCACTGTTGATGGTGAAAAGATATTACAAGATAAATAGCAAGAATTGGAACCCAAACCAAATTTTCCTGCCATCAACTCCTCAACACAAGGATCAAATGCTAACTGATGTACATACCTTGCAATATAATGTTGATAAAAAAAACCAACCTCAGTCAACAACTCACCATGAACAAGTGATACAACCCATTGTGACTGATCACCAGCTAAGTCAGGAGATGTCATAGCCAAAGGAGTAGAATCAATAAAAACACCTGCTAAAGCATCACTCCAAAACTCCTACTCTAAGTCATGTATTATCAAGCTGTCAACTACAGAACCTATCGCCATGTCATGCCCATCACAACTCTCATCCTAAGGCATTAAACTATCCCATAACTGATGATAAGCACTAGGAACCAAAGTACATCTCTGTATCATCCTCTCATCAATATGGTCATCAAAGGTAAATTGATGAGCATACCTCATAGTGTAGTGCTGATAGAATGCGCCAATCTTAGTCGGTGGCTTAGACTGCAATCCAGATGAAACTAACTGCAATCGATCACTAACCAAGTTGGAATTGACTACTACCTCTAAAGACATCACCAAGGGAGTAGTATTACTAGCAGGAACCATGCCAACTATTGGCTCACCAACATCACACATGGTCTTTGATACAACATCTCTAGTCTTCATGCCATTAGTGCTAGAGGTCACCACCATGTTAGGCATACCACAACAATCTATTGCAACACCCAACTCAACTGAACCTAACTCTAGTGGGGATGAACCTGATATGCCAATGTTAGTATCAAGGATGGATGCATCCCCATCTCCACTATCTTTGACAATCTCGACCATGGACATCCTCAGATCATCAGACACCACAGCTTGTGACTGTACAGAATCTAGTAAAAACTGTAGTTGCTCTAACTCCATGGTCACCTTAGCCAATGAAATTGTGACTCCTTGAAAGCCAACTGTGTACTCTCAAGAATCTCAAAAGTCACCTCAAGCCGCTTAGTAAGTTCACTCACCTCATCTTCCTTGGCCAACAATGCATCATATGCTGTATTGCCCCACTCCATAAGATAATCTCTATTGACTACTAACTGCATATAATCTTGTCTCAGAATTTGGATAGCCTCCCATAAAGAGTGGAACTTTGTCAAGGAAAGATAACTGCCTCCCTGCTCATCACTAGTAGGAGAACCCCATTCATAAATTGCTAACAATTTACGAGCAGCATTGAAATGTTGGCAAGTGATAGCAATGTCTCGCTCACTAACTCTCAACTGATTAGACACATGATGGCACTGGCTTGAATATCTCCTACAAACCTCCTCTGATGCACTATCTAAAGGAGTATCCTCAAAGTTACTAGTCTCTAGAGTATTACCATCCATATCTTGTGAATCAACTCTAAAGCTCATATCAAAAAATGAAGTATCAAAAATTGTAGCACTGCTATCCAACTCCTTTGTACCCAAGGAAACTAAGTCTTCAAAACTGCCCACTGCATCCTCCTGGATGTCATCAATGCCAATATGATCCTGGGACTCATCTGTACACACTGCCAAATATGAAAGATCATCAACACATTCTAGCAAGTATGGTTGACTGGATATATGAACAAAGCCCAAAAACTATGTATAAAAACTAATACCAACATCAAACAAGCTGCTAGCACAAGAAAAGACAACACCGTGCAATATGCTAATCAAATCCATGATAGCACCCAAACAAACATTGCTACCAAAAAGTGTTAAAGATCTCTAGTCAACTGAATCCCAAATGCCAATATAACAATCTTGAGTCCATATCTGTAAACTAGAATCAATTGGTAACTCAAGCAAAATCCTCACTTGAGTAATATGACCAATACCAACTAACTCCACATACCTTTCATGATGAGATAATGAAGTCACAATACTGTCTTTTTTCACTTTCAGCTGGCTAGACAAATCGTGTGAAGTATTGCCAACCTCAACCTCATGTGACAAAGCATCTAACTGTGCCTGGTACTCTTTCTCAGCAAAGTCATGAATGGTCAATGTCTGCTCATCTATACCAGGTATCTCACCATCATGCACAACAATATCCTCATAATCATTATCTAAACCCACTACATTGTAGTCACTACCTGTTGTAACTATACCATCTTGAATACCTGTGATATCACCCTTTAACAACCTGTATACAATTGTCTCAATTTGAGTATCAAGTTGACCATTACTATCAATCTGTGTAATATCTTTTCTCACTACCTCCTGTGGTGGAGTAGAATCTAAGACCTCTGCCTAGCTATAAGCTAGTTTCTCAGACTCCTCATGCAAATTCTTGGTAATTGCATCATCTGCCCTATGAGAAAATTTGCCAAATAGAAATCTAGTCAACTTATCCACCTTAGCTGGGTCGGACAACATGTCATTCATTATACGGTGGTGCTCAACCAACTATTCAGACATGTCATGGCTTATTTTCCTAAGTTTATCTCGAATGTCTAAATAACCATCCTTTCTACTATTCTGACTTTGGATATCAATTGTCCAAGATCATGTCCTCTGAGACTCTATACTATACTTGTCCATTCCGATAAAGTAGAGTGTAACCCCAATATTTTATAACTTCTTCAAACACCAAGAACTAACATGCAATTGATTAGAAGTAGAATGCAACCATAGATTTTGACATGCAGCTAATTAGAAGCAACATGCAACCACCAAATTCACCAAGAACTAACATGCAAATGATTAAAAGTATCATGCAACCATAGATTTTGACATGCATCTGATTAGAAGCAACATGCAACCATAAATTATGACATGCAAGATCTGGGTAGTTGTCAAAACTGACATGCAAGATCTGGGTAGTTGTCAAAACTGACATGCAAGATCTAGGTAGTTGTCAAAACTGACATGCAAGATCTGGGTAGTTGTCAAAACTGACATGCAAAATCTGGGTAGTTGTCAAAACTAACATGCAAACTTCTACAAACCCTCAGGCTGGCAAGATCATAGCTCTGATACCATTGAAATGTCCCTTTACTGATTTTATATGATAGTTCAAGCCTCTAATCAGAACTTTAAGATCAAACAACCAATCTTTCAAAGATCCACCAATTTCTCAAGAAACCCCAAATCGGGTATGCCGGAAATAGTGCCAAAAAATTCACAGCTTCACATATTATCAGTAAATCTAAAAGTGGACATTTTTATAAAAATTTCAGCAGCATAAAAGCCTACAAAATGACATTTTCAGATCTGTATAACATGCACACAATAGCTCCCAAATAGAGGACAAAAACAATGCTCATCGGCTCTCAAAAATAGCACAAAATAGCTTAGAATCGCCACAAAAACTTAGTAATCTATCACAGAAGTATAATCATATCCAAATACATATATTCAGCTCTATTTTAAAATTTTAAAGTCTGATATACAACAGCAACCCAAACTGATATGAAATACTCAACCGGAAACACTAAACTCTTACAAAAAACACACCCGAAAAATCACAAATTTGCACTGTTCAGCACAAAGGCAAACCTGCATGAGCATGCACATGGAATGGCTTCAAACTCCCATCATTAGCCTTCCTAAAATCCTACAAACTCCCATTCTTGGGTCTCCTTGGAAACCTGCAAACTCCCGTTCTTGGGTCTCCTTCTCCACAAGTTTGGCAGCCTCTGAAGAATAACAAAGAAATGAGCAAAAATCCAGTTTTGGAATCAACCCAAAATGCCTCCAAACCCCTTAAAAGAGGGCATAAACCTAACTCACATCCAAGAGGGGTTAATAAAACATATTTTAATAATAATCTTCATTTATTAGTCCATTAGCTTCCAAAGATTATCCCCTTTTGTTGAAACTTCGCCTTTTTGGGCCTGCCTGCCTTAGCAAAGATTATTATTTTTTAATTATTTGAAAAGGGGACATGACACTTTGAAAAAAAAGTTTTGTTTTTAGATTAATTTTCAATCATTTCTAGGGGGAGTACATAGATATTTCACATTTTTGGAATGTGTCCAATTCTAAAATTCATAAAAAAGAAAACACATTATAAAATTACTTGAAAAATATAGGATAAACTACACTATGTTAGGTGACTTTTAACCAAAGTGATTAAAGAATTTCAAAAAAAAAGTTAAAATCTTAGGGGGCCACACTTTGCACTATGTTATGATTTTTCTAAAAAAATAGTACCACTTTCTATGACCTCCTTATTTGAGGACCTAAAAATAAACCATTTTGAAAAAACAAATTTGTAGTTTAGAAATTAGAATCAAAGGACTACTACTTTTATTTTTGCCATATCTTAAAATTTTGAGCATAACTATCATCAAATTCTTGTCGAACTTCAAAAATTATTGATTTTAGAAAAAAAGTGGCCAGTTATACCCCCCTTTTGGTACCACAACTTGGTGCACTTACCCCTGTGGAATTTTTCTCTTTCAATATTTTATATATATTTTTATTAATTTCTTTAGATGATAACCACCTAAAAGAGATTCAACACACAAGAACATATAACAAGATTTTAGATAAAAATATACAATAGATTACATAAAAAGTAAAGCAAGTCATAAATATAATATATGTACAACAAATCTAAAAAATAACACTTCTAATCTCATGTATTTTCAAATATTATATATAACTTGTTTAATACAGTTGTCACATTGGTGTGGGAGGGATAGAGGTAGGATGTACTGCAATCATTAAAAAATGATCTTTTTAATATATTATAAAATAATACAATATGTAGTACATGCAATTTTACAAATATATTGTAAATAGAGAACATGACTTACCTTGACGAAGGTATGCCAATCATGTATTTTCAACCCGAGCTTAAAATCTTCTTTCTTTGATACAAGATTACTTATATTTGTAGCAAATCCTATGAGAAATTTTGTTTTTTTATGATTTCTTTTAATGCATCACTTTTTTGCTCTGTTAATAACCAAGGAAGAGCACTTGTATTTATGTGGTCTCCATTGCTATTTGACTTAAGGAAATCTTTCAGTGCGTGATTGGATTCATGAATGTAATTACAAATTTTGGTAATTTTTTCTCTATCACACCTTCCATCCAATATTTTCCATAGTGTCTCTGTTACATTCTTTCCAATATGAATAGCATCAAAAAAATACATGATTAGGAGATCTTTGTAGTATGACGACCTACTAAATTGAGTATGATAACATTTTTTTCCTCTAGGAAATTGGTCATTGATTCCTTGACTACCATCATGAGCATCAATTACATCATTACTAAATAAAAGATAATATCAAAATATAAATTTCAAACTTTAGACCACAAACTAGATATTACCTCGGTGATTTAGTTGATCGTATTTCAACTTCTATAGATGAGCTATCCTTCTTTGTGGCCTTAATTTTCTCTCTTATTTCCCATTAAAAAGATGTTTTTCATTAATTTGATACTTTTGATTATTATGGAAAAAGTTCCTAAGCTCATCGAACACCTGTTTTCTTAAACTTCTTGAATGATGATATTTCATCTTCAAACCACAAACTAGACACACACATTTTTCCTTTGTTTGAAGACCTAAAAATATCATGTACAATTGGATCATGTATAATTATCATGTGAAAATTAAGCATACAAAAATAATGTGTAAGAACTATAACAGACAAAAAATATGCGACCTTAACAATATAACATACTACAAAAATGAGTTAGCCCAGGGGCATAATGTATTGTTCATACAAGCATAACATGGAATTAAAATTGCATTTGTCCTATTGGTATAGAGATGTCATACATAGTGACCCCATTCTAGAACTTCAACAACTCATCAATAAGGGGCTCAATATACACGTTCATATCTTTAACTCGGTACTTACCTAGTAATAGAATGAACACAAATATTACATAGTTATTATGACCATTTTGATGCACTATTTATAAATTAATTTAGATAAATATTAAATGAAAAAATAATTGGTACAATAATTAACAACATTATATGCTCCCTCTTTATGGATATCCAAGGAGGAATGTTATTGTTGATAACAAAAATAGGTCACACTAAGTAAACAGATCTCATATCTCCAAATGTATTGATACCGTCTGCTGCCAATGAAAGCTTGAGATTAGGAAGTTCTTCTTTAAAGTGTGGCCATGTTTTTTCTATCTCTTTAAGTGTAGAACCATCTATATGCATTCACATAATGTCATCTTAGCTTCTATTGCATGCATAGTAATCCATAAATTGTGCTAAACTAGTGTACCTAAATAATCGTTCAAGACATGGAATAATGGGAATGTACCAAAGGACCATGTGAGACACCTTTTTTGTTATTTGATCTAACTAATACCTACTAATATGAAAATCAAGGCATTCTGTTGCAAATTCATATTTCTTATGATATAGAATGTGATCATTGGGACATGATTGTATGGTCTAATACTTCATTCCAATTGATTCATAATGGTAGATAATTCTCAGTATGAATGAGGAAAAATATTTGGTGATGGTACAAAAAAATCACCTATCAACCTACAAAAATAAATATAAATTGTTAATATAATAAATATTAATTGTATGCTAACATTGAAGATGACAAAAATGGCATGCCTTAGCATACGTGACATTGCTACATTAGATAAACCATTCATAACCTTCAAGTTCACCAAAAACACTATAGAAGATAGAATACTTGTTTGGGAGCCTTTGTATAGGGGCTAGTGTGCCTTCTCAAGTATAGGTATATCAAGACCAACTTTATCATCATTATTAGTTGTCCTAGTACCATCATTGTGAGTATCTTCATTAGCTTGGCCAATACCATCTTCTTCAATCATGTCCTCTGTCACATTATCATCTTCTTTCATGGGAGTGTTATCCTCATCTTGGATATTCACACCTCCATGTTCCTCTAGTTGAAAATCCACATTCACCAATCAATATAAATTGTGACCCCCTTCAATGTGACCATGTTGGCTACACGGACTTTGGGCTGTTGTGATTATAATTCTTTGATTCTTTAATCCCTTACACTTTTTGCAAAGATAATTACATTTGTCAATTTTTTGTTGGAACTAAGACCACAATCTAGTAATTGTCTCCTTATTGGGTTCTAGGTTCATATTATTAGAGTTGATGAAATTCAACTCTGAAGACACCCAAGATCACCTACATGCAATAACCTATCAAAGGGAAGCCAAGAAAGGAAGAGCATGGAGCAAGGAAAAAACCCTAAGCAGACATGAGGGAGAAATAATGCAAAATAATGAAATTGTATTTATAATGAGAATGTGCTATGTTGATGAAAATACAATGAGGCAGCCTGAATATAAAGAGCTCTAGGAATCTCCTAGAAGAAGATAGAAGACACTAGGAGATAAGTGTGACAACTAAGCATACCTCCACATGAGGTGGAAATTCCTCGAACAAGGTGAGAGGATAAGTATGACTTAGGAGAGAACAAACTCCCGTATTGTCAA
Source organism: Cupressus sempervirens (assembly GCA_028749045.1). Lineage (NCBI taxonomy): Eukaryota > Viridiplantae > Streptophyta > Pinopsida > Cupressales > Cupressaceae > Cupressus > Cupressus sempervirens. The sequence goes on along the minus strand of CM053790.1, from coordinate 440,785,715 downwards.
CAACTTATAGCTAACTCCTAGACTACAACTAATAAATGAAATGCATTTACTTAAGTAAGCTTAATTAAATAGAATAAATAATTAATAATTATTTATTTACTCTAACACCCCCCTTAAGTGCAACTTAGGGAAATTCATTAAGCTCATAAAACTAAGAAATGCATAATGGGTCCTGGCAACGAGGCCATGTTAGGTACCCATGTATAATGTAAAGATGCAACCTCTAAAATTGGGGAAAGAGAGAAAATCGTGTGGGAAAAATCCTCCCCCCAAAAGAGGTAAACCTAGTGGAATGTCCCCTGAAATAGGAACAAGGAGTGATCATGAAGAGCATCACTAAAGTATGAAGAAGCTGCAAAATCTGCCATCAAGAAGAAAATTGCTGATCTGAAGAACCTCCATGGAAGAAGAAGGTACAAACCAAGTGTGTCTATATGGTAGATGATCCATCTCACCGAAATGCATAGGTAGCTAGCCACTACAATCGCCTTGTATATAGGATCAACCACTGAATACATAGTTCACACTATCAAACCATCAAACCACAAATGCATTAGAACAAAAACATAACCCCCCTTAATGTAGACGGGGTGAGATGATAGGAAACTAAGAAGGTGGGCCAAAGTCTCTTGCAGATGAACCAAGAACAACGAGAGAGAAAAATGTACAAAAACTTATAAAGACACGATCACATTGACGCTACATGGGGCTAATGTCATGGAGAACACTCACTTGACAAAGGAAGAATGCCTAAAATAGAAAACAACTATCCCCCCCATGGTGCTTTATTAAAATAGTGCATGTACAACTGACTCAAAAACAACGTTCATGATCTTGAAATGCAAAAGTGACACTTTATCTCAGTGCATATACAAAAGTTCTTACAAATGATGTCTACAATGATTAGAACAAAGAAAAAGCTGACACAAAGGAAAGTACAACCCAAAACAAAAGAAACCATGCCAAGAAAATGATCCTCAAACTTAGAACACCCAAGATATCCATGATAGAGAAAAAATGCTAAAAATATGATAGAAAGAGCATAGGCCAAAATCTAAAGAAAAGAACTACATTTTTGAAAAGATGACAAAACTAGATTTCCAAAAATATAACATTTTCAAAAAACTGACATGGGCTGCAAAAGATATGCATGCTGGAGTCAAAAATAGAACTTTGGACTTCAACTAAAAAAATAGACAATAAAACTACATAAAAACCTAAAATTACCTACACCAATGTCTCCATCTTGAAATCAGCTTTTTGGCACTTCTTTTGGATAAAAAAAAAAAACCTCCATATGCTCAAGTTATGGCCAAAAAACCGAAGGTAGGTCAAAAATAACCTAGGAGATGTGCAAGAGGTGATGCAGTACTGACATCATGCTAATGTCAACAAAACATTGGCTTAAAATTGATGGCCAGTCAGCCATCACAGCAAAAAAGGGGCCACATGGCAAGGGTGAGGTGGTAGGCCCAATGTCCTAAACAAGATTATGAAACATCAAATTCTAGATAGGTTAGGTGATCAATAAGTGTCCAAGCTAACACATGGAAATAAGTCAATCTCAAGCATCCTAGAATGCATTTTAGGAAAATTTCTTACATGTAATAAGGCCTATGGGTAAGTTGTAGGCCAGTCAAAATTGTTCAATGCTATGAGTTGACCAAAAATCTTCAATTTTATGTTTTTTAGAGTTCTTGCATGATTTATCAAGTTTTGGTAGGCATTTGAAGTCATTTGTTTGGAAATATTGAAATGTTGCAAAAATTGTCAAAAAGTTGCCATGGAACTTTTTTTGCAAATTTGGAAGGTCAAAAGTCACAGTTGTGTTTTGATCAAACAAGTAGAGGTGAATATGTAAGGTCAAGAGGCTTGGCCTATAAATTGATTTTTCTTCAACCTGAGAAGGTTTTTCGTGTTATGGTGTACAAAATTTGAATCAATAAATAAATTTTTGGTGGGAAAATAAGTGTAGACAACAAGAACTATTTTGACAAGTAATTAGAGGAATGAAGTTGCAAAAGAGGTTCATGATGAAAAGAAGATGGTGATGGGTCAATGAAATACCACAAACATTATAGATTTGAATTCTCTTAATGCAAAGGAAATGAATTATCCATGGGCAATAAATACAATTGAAGTGCAGAAAAAATGAATTGAAAATAGTAAGATTAAAGTTTTTGAATTGGATGAAGCCATCATTTTTGGCAATTGGTATATTGAAAAGTCAAAGTATGGTATTTATGTCACCAAGGAAAGGTCAACCTTGTGTAAAGATGAAAAATATTGTTCATGTGGAGCCAATGTCTCTTAGATGAAAGAGCCACCAGACATTGGCACAATTCTGATTATTCCTATAATCCAAGATATGGTTGAATAAAAGAAGATCATAGTTTGGCCTCCAAGACAAATTACAAAAATACTCATGATGTATTTTCCATCCTTGTCCAACAAAAACCCCTCTACAAAAATTACAAAAATACTCACCTCAATAATTGAAAATCTAGTTATTCTTAATATTTGCAAACAATAATAGAAAATGATGTTGATGGTGGGTGTATGAAGTAGTGAATGAATGGTTTCATTTTGATTATCTATTTTTTCAAAATTTCAAAACAAATTATACAAAATACAGTCAATTATGGCATTTAAAAATATAAATAATCAAATTCAATGATACCTTGTTGAATGTAATTTAAAAAATTGAAATTGAAGTTACTATTAGTATTTACATAAAATAATAAGTTTTCTACCATCTATAAAGTAGTGATTGATTAGTTTTTATTTTGATTATCTACAATTTTTAGACCTTTCATAACATATTGTTTTTATTATCTATATTATTTTGATAATCAAAATGTCCAGAAAAGTACATATAACTAAGTTAATCAACATCTAGAAAAAAATATACCATCCAATCTAATGATACATCAAAAAATGTAAATTTAGAATATTGAAAAAAATATAAATAGATTTAAGGATGAACTTAAATAATAAACTCATGTTTTAACTTATATGAATGAATTTCACTAAATTTTTCATAGAATCTCATTTATTAAACAATTTTGTGTAAGATTTACTTTACATGAACCAACTATTTGAATCAAAATCAGAGCCAGCTAATCTAAAACATCTAAATATTAGACAAAATCAAAACCAAAACCAAATTTTTAAAAAAGTGAGAGGAGGCTACTTAACTTGCCTAGAAATGTTGCAAACCCCAATGAAATAGCAAGGTACACCAATATTAATGAAAACTACAACTTGAATTGAAAAAAATCATAAATCATTCATATAAACACAATAATTAATCAATTATTAATGTTACAAATGAAAGATTATTGAGAAGACTAATGAATTGACATTCCAAGACTCACCTTTCTTTGTTGTTTTAGGTTTCCATCTTGTAGGTTGACACCATACCTCTACTCTTTAAAATGGAGTTGGCTAAGAGTCTATAGGACACTTGTTTTTGCATGAAGAATAAAAGGTATCAACATTAAAGAAACATGATAGAGGCTTGTATATAATTTGCATAGTGTTTGGAGGGCTGCAGTCATTCATGGGATGTTGAAGAATCCATTGAAAGAGTTAGGTAGCTGAGATAATGGAGGTTTGAAGTAGTTTCTTAAAATAGTAATAAAACCCTCATTAAGGCTAGGGTTTGAAGGTTTAGTCATTGCCACAGTGTCTAGGCGCCCAAAAGTCATAAATTTGGACAGTCTTGATAAGGTAAATGTGTAGGAAAGTTCATTTGTCCAAGTTCTTTGAGGGTTTTGTGAGTTTGGGGGTTGAGTGTGTCTTTAGGCCTATTAGCCTAGATTAGGGCTTGCAATTTGAATTCCTTAATGAATAGTTCAAAGCCTAATATTTTGAAGTTTAGTAGAGCTTAGTATTGGGTATCTAAATCCTCCTTTAGTTTTTGTAGTTTTTTTGAAAGATTTTGATTTCTTGCTTAAAGACCCCAAGACAGGCTAGCTACAAGGAAGATCCCTCATTAGATCATTTTCTTAGGAGTGGTGTTTGGAGCCCACTAAGGTGCATGGAACCTTAAGAATATTTGAGATCACTTTGTTTATAGTTAGTTAAGCCCTTGGAAGGATTTGGGGTGTGGAGTTTGTAATAGATCCTGGAGGGTGTAAGGGAGTGGAGGTGTTGTGTGGTGAGAGGGTAATTATTTGTGTTTGTGAAGATCCTGGTAGGGACACTAAGAAGAGGTGAGTGTGGCATGAGAAGAGGGACATTGATGGTGATATTCTTGGTAAAACTTGGAAGAAGCCAAGTGGAAGAATTGTAAGAAGAACATGTAGAACACCTCTCTACTTGCATCCAATTTTTTAGGATGTTTTAAGATAATGAGTTTAAGGGTTTAGTGCACCTATACACCAAAAAATAGGCAAGGGCTATAGAGGCACAAAAAATTTCAACCATACCAAGGGGGTGTACTTAATTTTTTTTCCAAAACTTGTCAAAAAGCAATACAAAGAAATTTTTTTTCATGGTTGGATAGCCACTACTCCACCAAAGGATAAGAAAATAAGGTGATGTGATGGTTGTGGTATGTGGCATGTGTGGGATGTTTCTCTTTATTATTTTTAGAAAGGAGAGCCTTTATCATTTATTTTATTTTTTGTCATTTGTAGGGTATGAGTGACAATTTTGAGGAGGGAGCCATGTAATCAAACTTCTTTCTAATCATCCTTTAGGAGACAATTATGTTTTCTCAATAAAATTTTAGGTAAATAATTGATAGGGGTATTCAAATTGGATGAGACATTATTCTAGTAGATTCCCAACATCATTCCAATTAAGGAGTTCATACACTTACAACACCATTGTAGATTGTACATTGATATTGCAAATTAGGGGCCAAGAAGATAAGTAAAATTATGAAACTTCGATACTAAGAATTATATATAAAGAGGGAATTTGTCATCTCTGCAATCAAATCCATAACAATGAAGAGTCATATATGTTTAATACTTGTACCAATTGTAATGGATATGTCCTATTGTTCTCCAAATATTTGCAATCTTAGGGCCCCAAGTTGTAGGGTTATAACCTTCACTTTATGCATTGACCTCATGATAAACTTGCCCTCTCTTTAGCATTTCTTCTTCCCTGAGTGAAATCATTTTTCATAATGGGTAAAATGGTTGTACAATTCTCAACTTTAGAAATTATTTGACTTGTCCCTTTTCTCCTATTGTTTAGTTTCTCCTGTCAAGTCTTGTAGGGTGTACTTAGCACAAAATACTTTGTTAAAAATTATGAATGTCAAGAAATTTAAAATATTCATCTAGATACTCATAAATCCATTTCATAATCCATTTTTTTAATAGAAAGAGTAGATCCATAATGAAGGACCTCAAATCCTTGTGTGTTGCACATAACAATTCCATGGCTTCTTTAATCCATTTCAATTTATGAATCCTTTTGGCTTCATCAATGAGAGGTACTTTAATATATTTATTAAAGAGATCTCAAAAGTCTTCAGTGTCTGCATGTGCCTTGAGCTAAAGCTCTCTATGCATTTATGGATGATAATCCTCAAAGGATTTTCGAAGAGTTTCTACAAATCAACTACGAGCTATCACTATTACATTGGACAATATGCAAGCAATGATGAGTATTTTTAGAGTGGTACTTTTTCTAGAACATGAGACTAGAAAAGTAATACAGTGGTAAATATGTATGTAGAATTCTTTAAAATTAAAGATAGAGTAGGCATATGAACCATTTGAAAAGAAATCTCATATTAAAAGGGCATCTCATGGGACACATAGTTGTAGCATGTGAAGAATGATAAGTGAGCTACTTATGTAGGCCCTGGCAGATGGAATGGTATGTTCAAATATGCAATGGCTTTAGGATAATGTAAAACTATAATTTATAACATTTAATTTCTTTTTATATTGATACGTATTCTTCAATTGATGAATTAGATCCTAACATGTTAGAGATTTGGAATGGAAACATGACCACAAAGGAATATCGATCTCATGATGGATATACCTCCCACAAGTTCAAGCAATAGCTCCTGCAATCCTAATTAAGCCTTGCTCTGGCATGTATGAGAGATGGATATTTAACTCCCACAATTGTAAGTCCCTAGCCTAGACCAGATGCTCAATGCCAATAGCTTTGTTAGTACTGGAAGTTACTTTGGGGCTTTGAGTTCAAATTCTCTCCCTTTGCATGAAGACTACTTATGAATGATAAAATTTCCTACGTATCTCTCTCTAGTTAGGTAAAATTCCTGGTACTTGTATTCTAGAAATGTTTTGAATTGGTCAATAAGAAATTTAAAAGCATGCCAAGCTACCAAAAGGAAAATAATTTCTCAGTATAATAGTATTAAGTTGAGATACATACAAGATATTAATAAATAAGTTAGATAAAAAGGAAGAAAAATAAAATGTTTAGAATTCATTGAGAAGCATGACATACTAGTGCCTTTGTCCCCACTATTACACAAATTGGACATTGGGTTTGCATAAGAGAAACCCACTCCAAAAAAAGATTCAAGAAATAGTAAATTTGTAGCAGCAATGGTAAGAGTTATTATTATTGAAAAAGAATTATATAACTTTTGCAATTCGAATGTCATCAATTTTTTATCTTTTTATTCTTTGTCTTCTCTTGCATTTTGATGATAGATCATAGATCAAGGAATGTGATGGAAAATATTGATGATAAATATTTATATGTAGATGTCCAGAGTTAGGTTATGTGTATTCAAAGAGATCATGGTGTGATGTGAATAGGGATAACACATATTCAAGATGAATATTGTTTCAATTATGAAGTGAATTCTTAGCCTATGTGAAGACATAGAGGGACGAAGGCCCATCCATCATGGAAATTTTTAAGTAACAAAAGGAACTATACACCATTTTGGTCACAATAGGTGTCAATAGTAGTTGGAAATGCTACATTGATTTCTCAAATAAGTGTGTGTAGACATGATCAAGGAATGATATACCATTTGGGCATATGTATGCATAGGATTACAAGAAGGAGGTACTCAATGAATTGAATAACACTTTCCCAAGGTCACAAGAAAACGTGTGGATTTAATTGAAGGATAACTTAGAGCTTGATGGGAGCATTCTATAGAGGTGTGTGTATTTTAGTGGGAAGTGTTATGTTGACTTCTTATATGTTTGTATGTTGACATGGAAAAATCAAAGAAGAATAATTTTCTAGACCTAATATGGGGGTTATAGAGAATTACTATTTTATTCCCCATACACATAGGTAGGAGTTCATAGGAACCCATGTTGGAAACATAGAGATGACATAGAGATGAGATAAATATGTGTGATTTCCATTACTAGTTTGGATGGACTCCCTTAGCTACATGTACATGCGTAACAAATGCATTATCATTCACAGTATAGAGGATAACATTGATTGTTGTTTCAATGTAGCACTTTACCTCATTTTCTAATTGCAAAGGTCATATTGATGATTATGGAAACAATGGGGTGCACGGAAGAGTAGATCAAAGATAAATTAATATAGCCTTATTGCCACTTTGAAGTGGGTTTGTTTAGCATGGTGTATATATCTGACACAATCAAATTTGGGAAATTATTATTAGAACCAATATTGTTAAATCAATTGTCTTAAACTCAAATTAAAGTAGTGAATATATCATTACCTCTATTCCATAAGAATTTGTTCAAGGAAATTCCAGTGCCATTCTTCAATATACAAAAAAATCCAATTTCCTCTAAAGCTCCATAAGCTACTGATGAGCATCCAGGACCGACGGTAGAGGAAGGAAGACCCAACTTGTCATTCTCATTTAAATGGCTTAGATTTTTCTGTGATAGTAAGGGTTGCCTTTGATGAATGCCACACACCAAATGCTCAGTGCCAATAGCTCCAATAGAACACAAAGGTGAAAATTAAATAAACAAGTAACAAACAAAGTTTTCCATTTTGTTATTTAAACCTGAGTTGGTCAAAATTTTGACCAACTTGGGAAACCCTAAGTTGGTTGAAATTTTTACCAACTCAAGCATAAAAATTGAAAAAAAGGGTATTGAACAACTCTCCACCCAAGTTGGTCAAAAATTTAGGTTAAAATTTGACTTATAATGTACTAGTGAAACAATTATGCCAAAAACTATTCACTTGGCATCCAAAGGCTCTAATGCTTAACCTTTACTATGCTCTCAATGTTCTAACTCAACTTTTTTAGAACTCAAAATTAACTATTACTCGACACTTGAATCACTCAGCATGTATAGACTGCTTGGCACTTGAGTGACTCGACATTGACTAGTCATATTACTCAGCATGTAGTATCTGGAAACTTATGGATGACATGCTTTGATAACTCGGATCACAGTAATTTCTCAACTTGCTCTAATCACTCAACATGTACTATGCACTTGGCTTGCACTATAATTTTTCTTGCACTATAATTCTACTAGATAATGACTAAGTGTTTTGTCATTGCCTTATAAAAACCAAAATGAGATCAACAATCTCCCTCTTTGGCATGAGTGGCAAAAACACTTTGTCATGGCATATGCATCCTTATATGGTGCATAATTCAAACCATGTATATTTTTTTCTTGGCTTATATAAAAAAACTTTCAAAATTTGCAAAATTTTCATTTGTATAAAAAATGTTGTCTATCTTCTATACCTTATTACTCCCCTTGAGTAAGTACTTTGTTTCTATTTTTGCTTCAATTACTCCTGTTGAGTAAATATCTACCTTGAAAAACATTTTTCTCCAAAATTTTCATAATCCCCCTATTTTAACACTGATGTCAATTGGATTGTACACTAATAGTGTGTTTATCCAAAAATGGTTTGTGTAGTTCCATTATTATCTTCAATGTTGCATCCTAATTTCTTGTTGTTGTATCTGGGGATTGATATTAAATGTCTAGCTAGGTAGCAAGGTCAACTAACCCTTGAAATGTATAAAGATGGTAATCTTTCTTCAACAACATCTCTGCATAGGCTAGTTCCTTGTGCAATACTTCCATTTTAGGTGTCAAGATGGACTGGATTGTAATTAGAGTAGACCAAATATTAGCAACCTATGCTTACAACTTGGAAAGCCGACTCTGAGTTGAAAACAACCTCTAAAAATCTGACTGACTATTACCTAGATATTTTTGAAGTGTGATACCAATGAATTGCAAATCTCCATGCAGCCGGTCAATATCTCGTTGAGTTTCCTTAGTAAATATCTCAACATTACATAGCTTTATGTAGAGAGAGAAATTTTTCTCTAACACCTTCTTTACATTTTCCATTTTAATTTCTAGATCAACCTATCTTAGTGTAATAGCACTAGATATCTTCTTGAAAACCTTGGTATGAAACTTCCTTTTAGACCAACCTAATAATTTGACATTTGTGTCTAGGTCTTCATCCTTAATCTTGTCCACAATATTGACAAGTTTCTCTATAAAAAGCTTATCTTCATTTATTTCTAGGGTTCTGAAAGCATCAATGAATGTCTCTTTGATTTCATGTAAAATTTGTTTTTTCTTATGTTCCTTCCTTAAGATTTCTAACCTCGTCTTCCTTTGTAGAGTGGCTTGAAGAATGCTCATTTATTCAATAGTGATTGCATTCAAATCAAAATTTGGTAGTTCAAACACCTCATCTAAGCTTACATCCTCAAATGATATACCATCAACACTCATGGGTGTGTTGGAACTCAAGGCCTTGATATTTGTAGTGGAGTGTCCTATGTACTTGGCCTATGAAGAGATTGACAACTAATAGGAGATGTAGAGATTGGAAAAATAGCCAATGTCTGTGTGGAAATTTTCTCCTTAGGTATAGTAGTCAACTTATCCTCTTCAATCTTTTCTCCTCCTTGTTGAACTTCACCCTATGTCGGTGGAATAGGGATTGGACTTGCTTTCATAACCTTTTTCACTTTTGTTCCATCCTTGTCAATAATTACTAGAGCTAGTAAACTTGAACTATGTAGGCTTAGCACTGATACACCTATAGGTTGAGTTTCTACCTCTTTCATTTGAATGATAATTTTTGGCATTGTGGGGGACTAGCACTTGGCACTAGCACTTGGCACTTGTACATCTTGTTGCACTTCTCCAATTATGGCTTCCTCTATTGTTCCTTCAGTTCCCTCCATAGTACCTTCCTTTTTTGGGTTCTCTTTTTTAGTATCTCTACTTCTTGCTCACCTTTCTTTGTTATTTCTTTAGTGGATAACCCATAAATAGATTTCCAAATTGATGTACTCTTGGTTACCATATCTTCTATTTGACTCTTTAAAATATGGAATGCTTGGTATTTGGGAGAAAAATTCTCTTTGTACTTCTCCATTGCCTTAGCAATCATATGATTATCTAATTCAAGCATCACTTGGGCTAAAGTAGTTTCCCTAATTTATCTTTTAGTAGTTAAATTGGATTTCCACTTTTGCTCAACTCTTTCATATAAACTCTTTGGTAATGAGTTGGCAATCTCTAGAGGAGTGGTCTTAAAAGTTACCATCATTTCATATATGGCCTCCTATATATTATTTTTCTCTATATTTCCTAACTTCTCAAAATCAACATGTGTGAAATGTGATAAATATGAATTGGTCTTAATATTTTCATACAAGTTATCAATGTCAGAAGAGGGTTTGTAGCTTACCACTTTGAATTGACTCAAGTCATTAGACTCTATCTTCTCCTCATATGAATCCTCTTGTGGCTCGTATTTCTTTCCCAATCTCTTAAAAGTCTTTTGAGCAGGCTGGCTTGGCTCTGTTGTAACATTAGCTCTTTTTCCTTTAGGCTTTGCAACTTATTTTTTTTAATGTAGTGGATTTCCTAGTACTTGAACTAGTTAAAGGTACAACTAGCTTTTGTTGTGACTACTTCATAGTCTTCTTTGGTTTCTTCACTACTTGTGTCCTTTCTTTTCTCTTCTTCTTAGTTTCCTTAGGTGATTCCTCGACATCTTCTTCCTTGACACCTTTAACATCATCATCATTATCTTCTCCTAGGCCTTGTGTAAGTTCAAATGGTGCTTGGCTTTTTGCTTCTTCATCATCATCATCTTCTTCTTTTGCTTCCTCACCACCTTCACCAAACTTCACTTCAAGCTTCTTCACTATCTTGTTCTTCTTTCTTATTACTGAGGTATTTTATAAATTTATTATTATTCTTGATTTAGCCTCATCATAGCTTCCAAGGGATGTAGCATCCCTATCAATTTCCTTGGCCAATAGAGTTGTGATGGTTGTAGAGGCTTCATCCACATTAATTTCATATGGAAAGGAATTTAACCATCTAACCTTGGGTGTTGTTGCTTGCACATATGTTTAATATGCATCAACTAGGAAACACTCATCATTGTAATCTTACAAGAATCCTCAATCTTTTCTTCATGGATTTCTTGAAATGCTCAAAATAGCTAGTCATTACTAACTCAACATTGTCTCCATGTTGCTTAAAGAACTTTGTTATCTGTCGGGTTACTGATCTATTTGTTTTCCACACAATTTTATCAAAAGTAGGAAAAATATTTTTCACGTAGAAAAATATGCAAACAATCAAAGAGACAAAATTATAATATGTAATTTTGGTCTTCTTGATGGCTTCCAAACTTTCTAAAAATTATTGAAGTTGCAACTTTTCTAGGTCATTAGAATCATCTCATTTTACAATATTGTATCTGAGGTCAATTGTCATGCAAGAAACACTATTCAATCAGCTTGACTAAAAGAATTTGTGAGCTATAACTCTGATTGAAAAGGCTACCAAGGGGTCTTAAATTGTATCAATTGACATCTGTCACTTGTTCCATATGACACCTATGTTCTTCTTAATAACCTCCTTTGCATCACTCTACATGCTCTTTGGTCTATCTAGGGTAGGGTACCCTGATACTCTATGCACAATCCATTTTGTAATTCTAATTGGTCCATTCTCTAACCAAATTTGATTGTCATGTATATGGCTCAACATAATTTTGACACATTCAATTTTGAAACCTTGAGGAATGTATGAGGCACACGTCAACCCTTTTTTCTTAATGATCTTTTTTTCCTCCTTAATACTCCATTATCACACAACTTCTGGTAGGTTTCTCTAATTTCCATGTCTCCAACTTCTCCAATCTTACTAGTGTAGAAACATCTTACATATTGAACCATTAAGACCTTTGGTGGTATCATGGATAACACACCTGATGAATCTCCCTTGTACACAATCATTACTAATTAATTAAACATAATTACTCATTAATTAAACATTGAAAACTTCCTTCCCTTCTTTCTTAACTATTGTAGAAGAGCTAGCTTCTATTTTGACTTCCTAGGGTTTACGAAAATTAAAATAGTGTAACTCGACACAAGCTAAATACCTCTCAAATCTGATGAAAGATGTCAAGTAGTGGTTGAATCTAGTTCACAAACACTTGAATCTCCTTTTGTAATTTTCTTTCATGCTCTTCAAACTCTGGTAGGTGCAAATGAGTTAAAAATTGACTATATAACCCTTCAAATTTGACATTAATTTCTTAGTGCTTACACAACTATAAACTCAGCTATCATAGGATTTTCAACATGCTCAGCTAACATAGCAAGCTTAGTTCACACTACCATATCTATATTACTCAGCAACAACTACAATTCCTTTCATGCTTGAAAGTAACTATAATTCTTTCCATGCTTGGCAAAAACATAGAAAACAACAAAATGATAGATTTTCTCTTGGTTCTAATCACTTTGTTGCATCATAATTCATGCAAATATGATATTTTCAGATCTTAGATATTTGGAATTGATGCATAATATAACTTTTTAAATCTCAATTCCACACATATCTTTGATTGCCTAGTTATGGGTGATGTGATCACTTGATCCATTGGATGAAGTGACCTCATCTTGACTTGATGTGCTATAATCTTCCTTCTTTCTCCATGTCTTGTTCATCTAAATCTTCACATTTTCAACATCATCCTTTCCTTTTCCTTTGCTACCTTCATTACTTGGTGTAGGTGGTTGAGTTGGATAGTTTCTACTGACATGACTAGCCTTAAGATAGCTAAAGCATATAATCCCATTCAACAATATGTTGTAGTAACCTCTAAAATGTGTTCTTATGTAATTTTCAAAAATGTGACCATATTCTTGGCAATAGTGACAACTGTACCTTGTGTTGTAATCCCAATTATAATAGTTTCCATTGTGGTATACCTTTGTCTATTTGTTTGATGTCCACTTGGATTTGGATCTACATTCATATGCCTTGTGTCCATACTTGTGATAGTTGTAACAATAACCTTCAAATCTCTAAGTGTTGGTGGTCTTGGTCCTACATTTTTTTTCCCGATGTCCTTGCTTCTAGCAGTTGCAATAGTCTCCCTTGAATTTCTTCTTATGGTTCTAATTTCCAATGTTTCTCTTGCAAAAAATTTATTGTATGAACCAAATTTCTATAGTGATGGAAAGTGGTCTTGATGTTCTTTCCCTTGTTATTCCTTTGTTCACCACCTTTAGATGGTTCTCCTTTTTTAGTTATGGAATAACCTAAACCAGTAGTGTCATTATTTGATATTGGTGCTTCCATTAGTTTTTCAAAATACTTGATGGCTTCACTAGGCTTATTTAGCTTTTCTTCTTTAGTATTCAACTCATTCTGCATTAGGGTATTTTGTGTTTCCAAAGTTTTAATCTCAATGTTTTTCCATTCAATTCTTGATTTGCAATCATTAGCTGATTTATTGTATCCAATTTCATGTTTGCAAGCTTTTACACATCCAATGTCTTCTCTTCAAGTCTATTAGCCAGTAGTATTTTTTCTTCTTCAATCATGGTTCTATCTTCTTCAACTTTTTTCTTCAATTCAATTTTCTCACACAACAATACTAATTGAAGTTCTTTTTCCCTTTTTAGATTCTTTAATTCTTCATTTTGGGGCACCATTCTTTTCCACTAGATATTGAATTGCTACATCAAACTCTTTTGAGTTTCCATCTACAAATAATCTAGTAGTGTCTACTTCTTGATATTGAGTGCCATCTTTTTGAATAACTATCTCCTTCCTTCTCTTTAATGAATGTTGCAGTTCATCTCTTGCCTCCTTGAATTGATGTAGGGAAAGCTATATTTCAATCTTCTAATTCTTAATAGTCTTTCCAAACTTATAGACTTCCATCTTCAAGATCTTACCTCCAAAGATGTCAAACTTTCCTTTCTAGAGAACAAAGCTTTGATACCAATTGTTGGAAAGAACAATGGGAAAGTAAGTTTTTTTTTTGGCAGGGGGGATGGGGCAGGAGGTGAATCAACACTTAAAACTTTTTCCTCTAAAATATATCACCAAAATCCATCTCATAACTTGCCATATAAACTGAAATAACTTAACATGCATCACATCCATACCATAAAGTAAATAACACATAACACAATAACTTTGTTACCTAGAAACCCTCCAATAAGAAGGAAAAATTGGGGTGGGGATGACACCCACAAATCTTCACTACTGTAGTTGTAAAGTGTGGCCAATTATAGCTACAAAGTGTTGATCATAAGCTATGATCTACCCTATGAGGGGTTTTCCTTGTTAAAGGCTTACAAGACTATTAGGTCTCACCTTGTTAAAGGGTTTCAAACTCACAATTAAGTAAGCAATCAGTTAAGATATTTACAATAGCTTGTTAGGACTACTTGGCTAAGAGATTTACTCTCCATCAGTTGTTAGAATGATTCAACATCTTATCTTTAGTTAGCACCTTTCTACTTGATATTAGATCTCCTCTTTACTAATTGTTTCTTGATCCTTCTGATTAGATCTATCCTTTATAATCATCTCACTACTTGTATCTATTTCTCTTAGATTGATTTTTCTTTTTATAACTCTATCATAGCCATTATAGCCACCATGAATGCTCTTTAAACTATTAGCATGCATCTTCTCACACATCCTTAAACTCTCTAGGGTTTTACCTCCTTAAATAGGAAATGGTGGAGATGGGCTAGGTCAAAATCAACAATTGTGATTGATCCTTATTGCTGCCTTTACCTTCCATTAATATGATTGGTTGCATATATTGCATATGAATTTATAATATGACTCCATACTTATTTCTTATAATCATAAATTCATTATAATGTCAGCTAAAAATAGTTTACATAGGAGTTTGTGCTATAACAAACAACTATACCAAAAATTGTTCACTCAACATCCAAAGGCTCTGATGTTCAACTTTCACTATGCTATGAATATTGTAACACAACTCGGCATTATCTATTACTCACCACCTAAATCACTCAACATGTATAGACTACTAAGCACTTGAGTGACTTGGTACTGACTAGTCATATTACTCGACGTGTACTATCTAGAAACTTATGCTTGACATGCTTTGATCACTTGGATCCCACTAATTGCTTGGCTTTCTCTGATCACTTGACATGCACTATGCACTTAGCTTGCACTATAATTATGCTAGATAATGACTAAGTATAATTTCACTAACTTGTCAAAACCAAAATAAGATAAAAAAAAGCATTATTCCTAGTTTTAAAATAAGAGGAAAAGGCATGTTTGTCTACACTTGAATGCACAACTTTTTATGCGAGATGAATCTTTATTTTTAAAATAAATTTAATACTCCTCCACACATATTTTTCCTCTTAAATCCCACAGTTCATCTTGATTAGGTGAGATATGTGTGCACATGGATCACTCAAGATGTATTCTCTACACTTGATTTAGCCTCTCTTATCTCTTAATCTCAATCATCCATTTATCTTTAAAAGAGAGGGCTCTCTCTTCATTCTCGATTCTTACACTCACATTTATACATTATGCTATAGGATTTCGAGGTGCTTTTGGATCTTTGAAGACTTGGAGGATTCTTGCATTTTGGCATTTTATCTTAGCTCTCATTCTACTTGCATTGTGACATTCTTATCTTAGTTTCCTTTATGCTTTAGAATAGCTCACATAGTTTAAGTTGGAAGGCTTATAATTCTTTATATTTGATTATCTAAGATTGAATCTTGCATTTCATGTTAGTAAACCCTGCATTGCATGGCATTTTCATTGGTATCCTTGGATGCTAGCACTCTTTCTCCCATCTTTGAATCTCTCGTTCTATGGTAGATCTTGCAAGGGTTGCATAGCTAGATTCATTTGAGAGCCACCACACTATTATTTTGTACACTACAACATTTGGGGTCAAACTGTGATGGTAGTTTATGACAGTGGTGTAATTTGTGGTCATTTTCATATTTTTTTTTGTAATTGTTCCTGACACCATCACAATATCAACTTTGTCTTCATAATTGTGATTCCTACATGAGCATAAACAATAAAAATAAATCATAACATAAATCATTCCCCATTTTTTTAAATTGTGGAGAGCTAGACACAAAAGAGGTGAAGAGCTCTGAATAAGGCTGGACAATTGTAAACATTGTTGTGCCCTTGTGATCAGTGCCTTTCATTGCTATGTCCTTGTGATCTACATTCCCTTGCTCTACAATTTTCTTCAAGGATCAAAAGAGGCACCTATGTAAATATTCTTTTCTTATCCTTCTAAACATGTATGTCTTTATATTTCCTTCTAAACATGTATCTCTTTAAATATTTAGAGAGATATTTTTTAAGGTGCTTATTACATATTAGCTCACAACAAAAAAATTAATCTAGCTACATACATATTCTAGAATCTAAATAATAAAACAATAAAACTCACTCAACCCGTGCTAAGTGACTTAGCTCAAGATCCTGCATAAAAATAATGTAGACCACAAAAAATGGGTAGAGTTCACAAGAAATTTTACAAAAAACATATCATAGCAAATATTTTTAGAAAGAAACAAGCCATAACCTAGTTAAATTGGTCTAGTTGCTGATTTGTTGGGTTGATTACAAATTCCTATAGATCTTTCATTAGATTAGGTACAATAAAATGAACAATCAATCGATCCCAACAAGCAAGATCAAATACTATTTTTGAAGGTGTTAAAATTGCATATGCATATGCATATGAATCACTTGCATGTCAGGAATGAAGTACATTCCCCACCTTATAATGAATGGTTGGATATAAAGGCTCCATACATTGTCCCAATAATGGAAGCCAAGGACATAACCATGCATGTATTGGCACAGTCTCCTTGTGAGGATCCCAAGTATCTATTTCTATCATTAATTTGGGCATCACTATATGATCCAAAATATTATGAAGTACTAAATCTATAGTAACTTCTCCCATGTCTCCAAAAAACATAGCATAGGTTTAGGGTCCCTTGTCTCCCAGGAATTTGTAGCATCTATTCTCACTAATAGAAGAATAGCTTGAGTGAAGAGTTGAGTGAAAGGAGGTGAAGAATAAATTTGTGCTTCTATGTAAATGCCATAATTATGAGGCTCATTCACTTGTAGAAACCTCTTCCATAATGTCATTACCTCTAAACCATGCAAAGGATGTGGAAGTGGTTCCCAACCTTGCAACACTCTTATGAGAATTGGAAAAGTAAATGCAAATGCAATACATGACAAAGTGCACTACTTGTAGTCGTTATATATAGATAGAGATCATTTTTTAGGTGGTTATTACATATGAGAACAATAGAAAAAATGATCCAACTACATACATATTCTAGAATCCAATAATAAAACAAAAAAAATCATTCAACCTATGCTAAGTGACTTAGCTCAAGATCCTGCAAAAAAAAATGTAGAACACAAAAAATGGTTAGAGTTCATAAGAAATTTTACAAAAACATATCATAGAAGATAGTTTTAGAAATAAATAGGCCATAACCTAGTTAAATTGGTCTAGTTTTTTATTAGCTAGGTTGATTACAAACTCCTGTAGAACTATCATCAGATTAAGTACAATAAAACAAACAATTAGTTGTTCCTAGCTAGTAGGATCAAATATAGTTTTTGAAGGTGATAAAATTGCATATGCAAATGCATCACTTTCATTATATGCATGAAGTGCATTCCACAAATTATAATGAATGGTTTGATATAAAGGCTCCATATGTTGGCCCAACAATGGAAGCCAAGGATGTAACCATGCATGTATTGGCACAGTCTTCGTGTGAGAATCCCAAGTATCTATTGTTGATGTTAATTTGGGCATCACTATATAATCTAGAATGTTATGAAGTACTAAATTTGGTAGTAACTTCTCCCATGTCTCCAAAAAATGTAGCATAGGTTCAGGGTCCCTTGGCTCCCAAGAATTTGTAGTGACAATTCTTACTACTAGAAGAATAACTTGAGTGAAGAGTTGAGTGAAAGGAGTTGAAGAAGCAAGTTCTGCTTCTATGTAAATGTCATAATCATGAGTCTCATTCCCTTGCAAAAGCCTCTGCCACAATGACATTACCTCTAACCATGAAAAGGATGTTGAAGTGGTTCCCAATGTTGAAACACTCTTATAAGCAATGGCAAAGCAAATGCAAATGCAATACATGACAAATTGCACATCTTGTAGTCTTTACATATACAAAGAGATCCTTTTGAAGGTTCTTATTACATATTAGCACAAAAAAATAATTTATCTAGTTGCATGCATATTCTAGAATCCAAATAATAAAATAATAAAACTCACTCAACTCATGCTAAGTGACTTAGTTTAAGACCCTCCACAAAAATAATGCATACCATGAAAAATGGGTATAGTTCGCAAGAAATTTTACAAAAAAATATCATAGAAAGATATTCTTAGAAAGAAAAAAGCCATAACCTAGTTTAATTGGTCTATTTTATGATTATTTGGGTTTATTACAAAATCTAGTAGAATTGTCATCAAATTAGATACAATAAAATGAACAATCAGTTGTTCCTAGCTAGCAGGATCAATTACAATTTTTTGAGGTGATAAAATTGCATATGTAGATACATCACTTGCATGCCAGGAATAAAGTGTATTCCCTAACTTATAAAAAATGGTTGGATATAAAGGCTCCATACATTGTCCCAATAATGGAAGCCAAGGATATAAGCATGCATGTATTTGCACAGTCTCCCTATGAGGATCCCAAGTATCTATTGCTACTATTAATTTGGGCATCACTATATAATCTAGAATATTATGAAGTACTAAACCTTTTAGTAACTTCTCCCATGTCTCTAGAAAAAATAGCATAGGTCCAAGGTCCCTTGGCTCCTAGGAATTTGTAGAAGTTATTCTCATTGCTAGAAGAATAACTTGAGTGAAGAGTTGAGTCAAAGGAGTTAGGAAGAAAGTTTTACTTCTATGTAAATGCCATAATCACAAGGCTCATTTACTTCCAGAAGCCTTTTTCATAATGACATTACCTCTAAACCATTCAAAGGATGTGGAAGTGGTTCCCAAACTTGAAACACTCTTATAAGTAATGGAAAAGTAAATGTAGATGCAATACATGACAAATTGAAAAACTTATAGTTTTTGTATATAGAGAGAGATCTTTTTGAAGGTGCTTATTACATATTAGCACAATAGAGAAAATGATCCAAGTACATACATATTCCAAAATCCAAATAACAAAATAGTAAAACTCACTCAACTTGTGCTAAATGATTTAGCTCAAGATCCTGCACAAAAAATAATGTAGAGCACAAAAATTGGGTAGAGTCCTCAAGAAATTTTACAAAAACATATCATAGCAGATATTTTAAGAAAGAAACAAGACATAGCCTAGTTAAATTGGTCTATTTTTTTATTAGTTGGGTTGATTAAAAATTCCTATAGAAATTTCATTAGATTAGGTACAATAAAAAAAACAATTAGTTAACTTGAACAAATTCCTAAAACAATCAGTTGTTCCCAACTAATAGGATCAAATACAAATTTTCAAGGTGATAAAATTACATATGCAAATGTATCCCTTACATGTAAAGCATGAAGTGCATTCCCCAACTTATAATGAATGGTTGGATATAAAGGATCCAAATATTAGCCCAACAATGGAAGCCAAGGATGTAACCATACATGTATTGACACAATCTCCCTATGAGGATCCCTAGTATCTATTGCTTCTATTAATTTGGGCATCCTATATGATGCAAAATTTTATGAAGTATTGAATCTAGTATTAAATTCTCCCATGTCTCAAAAAAATGTAGCATAGGTTCAGGGTCCCTTGGCTCCCAAGAATTTTTAGCATCTATTCTCACTGCTAGAAGAATAACTTGAGTGAAGAGTTGAGTGAAAGGAGTTGAAGAAGCAAGTTTTGCTTCTGTGTAAATGTCATAATCATGAGGCTCATTCCCTCATAGAAGCCTTTACCACAATGATATTACCTCTAGACCATGCAAAGAATGTTGATGCAGTTCCCAACCTTGAAACACTCTTATAAGAAATGGCAAAGCAAATGCGGATGTAATAAATGACAAATCCTAATATCTTAATATCTTAAATGCAATAAATTAGAGGGTAAGAATCTTGTGAGAATTTTTTTTTCTTTAAAGATCTCATGCATGCAAACTTTTAAAGGAGAAACCAAATAAAGACTGTACACAAAAACCAACAAAATGTTTCAAATGAACAAATCTGACCATACCTCTCTCTGACTAGAGAAAAACTTCATGAGTTGGCTAAGGAAAGGTAGGGCATATTACAATAGAATAATATGAAAAAATCAAACTATAGACTTTAGACCAAGCTTACACACATATTTTTCTCCTCTCACATTCTGTCTATATAGTCCTATTTTCTTAAAAAAATTATAGATGAAAGAATGCAAAACATTAGCTTAAAAAGCTAGTGTTTTTAGGAATTTTAGCAAACATTTTTTGTGCAGAAAATGAAAATGATCCCTAGGAAAATACCTAGTTCATAGGACATTGTGGCAACTTATGCATCTGTGTGTGCTAATATTTTTCTAATATTTTGAAATGGTGGATAGATGAGACCCTCTTCTAAATGATCTTTATTAACTTATTGAGCTAAAGCCTCAACTATTACATAATAAAATACCTATACCAATATTTATCCCATTCAGATGAGAAAGCTACAAAAAAATCATTGTTAGAATTTATATAAAATGAAAAAAGGATTACAAGGTGCCAATGGCATATCATCATAGACATAGATTGTTCTTACATGATCAATCCCAAGTCAAATCCAGAAAAGAGTATTATTTGACTGTAAAGAATTAGAGAACAAATATAAGCTCAAAATTCAAGAGAGTATGTTGATAGTTAGTATGAATGAAAGTAGCAGTCAACTATAGAAGCAACGCATATAGTTGAGCTACTATACCCTCCAATTTATTGCATTTAAGATATTAGGATATGCTGGTTTAAGAAAATGTAGATGATATTTCCAATGTAATGATGACAAAACAAGAAAGAATTATTTTCTACTATAGATTTTTTGAACATAGATGAAGTTTTGACACAATAATGATTCATATTTAACACCATTCACTCGCACATGGATAAACCAATAGATGGCTAAGTTGAAGGAAAAAAATAATTCCATTAAAATATGAACTAATGAAAGATATAGAAGAATCAAAGGAGGAATCATGTGAACAACTCCTTGAATGTTCAAGAAAACAAGAAGGCCGAAAGAAGAAGAAGAATGGAGGGAGTGACAAGGAGTTAAAAATAAGAGGAATGAAGAGAAAGGGGATAGAGGACAAGGGCCCACATAAAAAGAAGCAAAGGTCACCCTTCTATCCAAGTAAGCAAGAGACAAATTCCCCCTCTAATGAAAGTAAAGAACAACATATTGAGAGACATTGTGTGGTCAACTTTGAGGCACTTTCAAATGAAGATCAAATAGGGCCCTAAGACACAAATGTCTTGGACATTAATTTGAGCACCCAAGATCATGATTAAGTAATTCAAAGTCATGGGGATGAACTAGATGAGATCACCTCCCTAACATGGCTATCAAATTGAATGTGATGGGGACAAATAATAATAGCCTAACCCATTAGGAGTTAGCAAGTTAGATCTAATATTTACCTTTGGATTTGGTTTTCTTCATGCAATCTTATTTACGAAAACACTTTCCTAGATTCTATCCAATGCTCTCATAATATCCTCTATGTTGTCTAGCCATTGTTTATGTTGTGTGGTCTCTTTCTGAGGTTGCTCCTTCTCCTTCTAGTATATTACCATAGACTCCCTCTCATGCCTTAAATTTTGATCAAACTTTTGAATATCTACCTCTACCATATCTAAAATCAACTTCACATTGTGTTGTAACTTTGGCATAGGTGTTTGACCCTCGATAGATTCCATTTCAAAATTCAAGTTTTCAAGATTGGTCATCAACCTAACTTGCAGACCTCTCATGCCAACCACTTTTTGTACTGTTTCAACACCATTTTCTTGCTTTGAAGCTAACAGTTCTTTAGGTGCATTTTCTTGTAAAAAATTAATTTTGTTGAATAGTTCCTATCTCTTAGAAAATGCATTATTATTTTCTACCATAGATGGGCTTCCCTTGAACAAAATCAAAATGAAGAGGCATAAATACACCAAAATTTTCTTTGAAAACCATATGTGTAGATATAAACATTAAGTACAACATGTCCAATATTTTTGCAAATGTACACATTAATTACATCAATTTTTTCTTTCAAAACCACATGTGCAAATATAAAAATTAAGTATAACATGTCCAATATTTTTGTAGATATACACATTAATTTTACCAAATTTTTCTTTCAAAACCATATGTGTAGATATAAAAATTAAGTAGAACATGTCCAATATTTTTGCAGATATATGCATTAATTGTACACCAAATTTTTCTTTCAAAACCATATGTGTAGATATAAACATTAATTACAACATGTCCAATATTTTCATAGATATACACATTAATTACACCAAATATTTCTTTCAAAACCATGTGTAGATATAAAAATTAAGTAGAAAAAGTCCAATATTTTTGTAAAAGGTATAAGAATAAGTTATTCCTGTGAAGAAGGATCATGTCAAATAATACAAGGGAATTAGGTCAAAACAGGGAGACAATCGCTAGATTGTTGTCTAAACTTCAAAGAGAAGGGGATGACAAATGTTATTGTCCTTGCAAGAGTTGTAACAACTTAAAGAAAAAAGGAATCAAAACCAAAATAGCTAAGAGACATTGTAGGGAGAATGATCACACTAAAGTGGGGTTTGACTATTATCCATTGGTAAGTTGTTTGTTATATTTTTTTTTACAATTAATATACATATGAGCCACAGAACAAGGGTTTGATTACCATTATTTTTATATAGGTTGATCTCCCTAGGGTAGTAAGTGATATGGACTAACACATCTCAAAGGAACATGAAGGTGTAAATATGGAGGAACATGGAGATGTGAGTATTGAAGGAGAAGATCATGATCCCATGGAAGATGATGATCATGCACCAAAAAATACATCTGAAGATGATAGTACAAATGCATTGATCCATGACACATTTGGTACTAGTGTTGTTTCTACTACTAATGATGATGATGATTAAGATGAGGATGGCATTGAGGTCATCCATCATATATCTCTACTTGAGAAGGAAAACATGGCCCTTTATGAAGGATCCCAATCAACTCTTCTCTCTGTTGTATTGTTGTTGGTGTATTTGAAGGTTATGAATGTTTTATCCAAGATAATAATGTCATGTATGCTAAGATTTTTGATATACTTCATTATAGTATATAAAAGGTGAAATATGTACCATTAAGATTGTTTATACTAACAACTTATATTTTTTGTTGTAGATTGATAGGTGACTATTTTTTACCACCATCAAATTTTCTCCCTTGCTCATACCAAGAATTATGTGCCACTATGAAACATATTGGAATGGAGTATCAATCAATAGATGCTTGTCTTAAAGATCATGTAATTTATCATAAAGAACACAAAAATTCAACAAAATGCTCTAAATTCCATACAAGAAGATATAAAGGTTATCAAGTGACAAAAAGGTTCCTCCCAAGGTTCTTCATTACATCCCCATTAGTCCACATCTTAAATGATTATTTAGGTGTAGTAGCTTGGCATAATTTATGGATTACTATGCACACAATAGAAGTAAAGATGACATTATTTGAATGCCTATGTGTGGTTCAAAATTTATGGACATAGAGAAAAAGTGGCCATACTTTAAAGAAGAACCTTGAAATCTTAGGCTTTCTCTAGCAACTGATGGTGTCAATCTATTTGGAGATATGAGATTCGTTTACTTGGTGTGGCTTTCTTTTGTTATAAAAAATAACCTTCCTCCATGGATGTCAATAAAGAGGGAGCGCATTATGTTGGCAATGATTGTTCTAGGTATTTTATTATTTAATTATTACCTATATGTAATTATAAGTCTTGGAGTGAAATGACCACAATAATTAACTGATGTTGTTCATTCAACTAGGTAAGTACCAAGTGAAATATATGAATGTATATATTGTGTCTCTTATTAACAAGTTGCCAGTGTTATAAAATGGTTTCGCTATGTATGATATCTCTAGAATAATTGGACAAAAAACAATTTCAATTCCATGCAATGCTTGTGTGGACAATTCATGATGCCTCAGGGTTGACACATTTATGCAGTATGTTATGTTGAAATCTAGTTGTACGTGATAATACTAATTCCAAAAATGGACATATTTAATCCAATTGTATCGTTATATTGTAGGTCTTCAAACAAAGGGAAAATTTTCATGTCCAATGTGTGGTCCAAAGATGAAATCTCATCATTCCAAAAGTTTAAGAAAGCATGTTTTTGATGAGAATAGGCACTTCGTCCACAAAAATCATAAGTATCAAAGTGTCAAGAACATCTTTTTAATGGGAAAGAAGAGACTACATCAAAGCCATGAATAATGACACCTCACCTATGGTTGTTGGAATATAATAGAATTTGAGGTCATCAAGGCATTAGTACTAACCACCTTCCAAAGGGACTAAAATGTTATCCCAAAGAATTTAGTAGGATGCCCTACTACGAGCAGCTACTAATCATACATTTTTTTGATAATATGCATATTGGAAAGAATGTAACAGAGACAATGTGGAAAATATTGGATGGAAGGTGTGACAAAGAAAAACTCACCAAAATTTGTAGTGGCATTCATGATTCTAATCATGCAATGAAAAAGATCATTGAATCAAATAGCAATGGAGACCTGATTAATGCAAGTGCCTTTCCTTGGTTATCAAAAAATCAGTAAGGTAATTCCATAAAAGAATTCATATAAAAAATTCTACTTCCTATAGGATTTTCTGTGAATATAAGAAAATCTAATATCAAAGAAAAGTGAATTTGGCCTCGGGCTGAAAACATATGATTGGGATACCTTCATCAAGGTAAGTCACAATCTTTTTGCTACGTCCTTAATAATGGTGTATATAGGGTTATGAATAGTCAACTTGTGGCTATCTTAATCCTTAATTATTTCATGTTATCATTATTACATTATTATTTAGGTAGGTATGTTGGCCTAGGTGTCATGTAGTGTTGTGTCTATTCAACCTAAGCATACTTAGGTATATATAGGAGGTTGTGAGTCTTATTTCAAGATCATATTGTGAAGTGTGTTCTCATTGGAGATATTTGGAGGTTTTCCCCTTGAAGTGTCCTATTACTCTCAGTTATTATTAAGTATTTATATAATATTTCATATTATTTCTTCTATTGTGCCAGTTATTTCATTACAAGTGGTATCAAAGCATGATCTTGGCACCATTGAGGTAAGATGTTTTCTCAACATTGGGGCAATTTTGGAAAGAGCATAACTTTTAGATTTTAGTGAATTTTTAAAATATTTTTAATGTGTTCTTGAAGACCATATTAAAGAAGCTATAGTCCAAAATTTAGAGGAATTGGAGCAAATTATTATAGAATTACTATTTCTACACAATTTATTGAGATCTTCATATCTCTCACATCCTGTCAAATTGGAGTATAACTTGTATTGGGTTTTTGAATACATATTAGAGAATCCTAAATTTTAAAGGTTGGAGAAATTGAAGTAAAAATAAGAAAGATATTGCAAAATTAAGAAAATTTTCTCTCAAGGGAGAAAATTTGCTAATTATTTTTGGATTTTTTCTGAGTAAGGGTATCTTGGCCCTAGTAAGTTATAGTAATAAATAAATAAATAAATAAATAAATAAGAGAACTTACTTTTCATTTTTGTGATTTATTTCAAAAATATTGGTTTCCATCATGACAGGGCCTTCAACAAGAGGCAAAAAGAATACTACCACACTGGGTAAATCCTTTGATCAAGATTGGGAAACAATAGAGGATAGTAATCCCAATGAGGAACTAAGTAAGTTCAAGGAAGAGGTTAAGAGGGATATGTGTGACCTAAGAAGAGATATATCAGATATATGAAGCATGTTGAGCATGCATATGAATGAAACAGGGATGGAGCTCTCAAGAAATCAAGGTGAAACTTTCAAGTTGACTAATGATGACACAAATTTTAACACTCCTACGAGATCTAGGAATTTTTTTTCCAAAGGTGGATATGAAAAAATTTGATGGCAAGGATCCTCTAACATGGATAAATCAAATGAAGAATTTTTTTGAAGTACAAAAAAACTCATATGGAAAAAAGGTCACCATGGCTTCCTTATATCTAGAACTAGATCAATTCATTTGGTATCATTGGCTTTATACTCATAGGAGGAAAAAGGGTCGCATTGTATCATGGTTAATTTTTATAGGAGAAGTCCAAGCACAATATAGAAATAGTGTAATAGAAAACTTCTTCAGCCAACTTTCTAAGCTTCAACAAACAAGATCAGTTAAGGTTATATTCAAAAATTCCAAAATATATCCTTAAGAGTGTATACAATTCCAGATGAGAACTTGAATGATTTATTCTTGGGTGGTCTCAAGGGTCACATTCAACATGAGGTACACATTTTTTGTCTCAGCTAAGTAAATGAGTCTTTTTATATTAGCACACATGGTAGTGGAGAAGTTCTTGATTCCTAAAAAGAAAGGGGTTAATGTGACAAGAGAAAAACGATATTCAACACCTTCTCTTCCTCAACCTACTAGGTTGAATCCAAAAAAAAATTAAGGAGAAAAGAGAAAAAGGATTGTGTTTCAATTGTGATAGAAAATATAGTCGAAGACATAAATGTAGTGAAAAGAAATTGTTCTATATTGAAGATCCAAGTGAGGAGGAAGAGGATGAACCCATATTAGAGGAGGATAGGGAGTCAGGTGAGGAATCGCATGATTCTCAACCAATTATTTCTTGTCATGTACTTTTAGGTTTCAGTGCACCACAAACTCTCAAGGTAGTGGGTTTCTTAAAGAAGCAAAAAGTAACAATGTTGATCGACTGAAGTAGTACTCATAATTTCATCAACAAAAAGTTGGCAACTCTTCTAAATTGTTTTATATATCTAGCCCCAAAGTTTTAGGTTTTGATTGTAGATGGAGGCATAGTTAGTTATTCAAGGAAGTGTCATAGCATCAAATTATCCATGGGAGATTATCTACTTGATACCCCAATGTATGCAATATCCATGCGTGCGGTGGATATTCAATGACTTACTATATTGGGAACAATTGAGATAAACTTCCAAGAACTATTCATGTGGTTTCAATAAAAAGGAAAGGTAGTGGAGCTAAGGGGATTGAAGGAAAATTTTTATAGATGGTAAGCTCTCATAAAATGAAAAATTTTCTCAAGAAAGGAGCAGATGGAATTGTGGCCCAGCTATGTTTATTAGAAGTCTCTCGATCTAATGCTCTTACTCATCCAAATTTACAAGCAACATTGATCATTACTTAGTGATTCTTAGAGATATGCCTAAAAGACTTCCTCTTAAGGGGGATCATTAACATCCCATAGAACTAGTTCTAGGGAGCTAGCCACCAAACATCAAGCCTTATAGGTACCCACACAAACAAAAAAGTGAGATAAAAAATATTGTTGAGGAAATGCTAGAGGTGGGAATTATCAAGCATAGCCAAAGTGTTTACTCCTCACTTGTTATGATGGTTCATGAGAAGGATGAAACTTGGTGCATGTGTCCAAATTATAGAGTATTCAACAAGTACACCATAAAAGATAAGTTTCCTATTCCAGTCATTGATGATCTTCTAGATGAATTAAATGGAGCTATGTGTTTTACCAAGTTAGATCTTAGACAAGGTTATCACCAAATTTAGACTAAGGAGGAAAATATTTGCAAGACACCATTTTGAACTCATGAGGGTCATTATGAATTTTTAGTGATTCCATTAGGTCTTACCAATGCACCATCTACATTCTAATGTTTGATGAATTTCATTTTTAAGAATTTCTTGAGAAAGTTTGTGATAGTGTTTTTTGATGATATATTAATTTATATTAAGACTTGGGAAGAAAATTTGTAGCATGTAGATCAAGCATTACGATTACTCAAAGATCATCAACTCTATACTAAGCCATCCAAGTGTGCTTTTTGTCTTAAGGAGCTGGAGCACTTGGGACACATAGTTTCACATGAAGGAGTAAAAGTGGACCCTAACAAAATTAAGGCTATCATGGAATGGCATATTCCAAAAACCATTAAGAAGCTGAGGGGTTTCTTGGGATTAACAAGGTACTATATAATATTTGTGAAGAATTATGGTTGTATAGCAACACCCCTCACCACTTTATGGAAGAATGATTCTTTTCATTGGAATGAATATGCTAATGTATAATTTGAGAAATTGAAGAAAGCTATGTGTACAACTCCAGTGTTGGCCACTTCAAACTTCACCAAGGAATTCATTGTGGAATGTGATGCCTATAGAAATGGGATAAGAGCACTTATCATGCAAGAAGATTGACCAATTTCTTTTGAGAGTCATCAATTAAAAGGTAAAAATCAACTCAAACCTATTTATGAGAAGGAAATGTTAGCAATCCTTCATGCAATTAAAAAATGGAGGCCTTTTTTAATGGGTCAACACTTCAAGGTTAAGACAGATCATGATAGCCTAAAATATTTTTTGGAACAAAGACTATCTTCAAAAGAGCAACAAAAATGGGTCACTAAGATGTTGGGATATGACTTTGAAACTGTATAAAAGAAAGGGAAGAAAAATATTGTGGTCGATGCACTTTCCAGGAAGGATGAAAAATAAGAAACCTTATTGTGTGCTCGTTCAATATTACAAGAAAATTGGGTGGTAGAAGCCAAAGAAGAGTGGCAAAATGATAATGCAAGAAGTAATCTCATCCAAAAAATAAAAAGTGACCCTAGTAGTTCATATAAGTTTTTTTAAAGGGGATATTCTTTGGTATAAAGAGCTCTTGTATGTTAACAAATATTCCACTCTTAAACACAAGATTCTAAAAGAACTACATGAATCCCCAATTGGTGGTCATTCAGGATTTTTGAAGACATAACATTGGGTCAAGAAAGTTTTTTTAGAAAGGGCTAAAAGGTGATGTTCAAAAATTTGTGATTGAATATTTTGGTTTGTCAAAGAAATAAGGGGAAAACAATTAAGACACCAAGTCTCTTGTAGCCATTATATATTCCTATCCAATGTTGGAAAGAGGTATCCATGGACTTCATCACATGGCTTCCCAAATCTAAAGGTAATAATATCATCATGGTAGTAGTTGATCGCCTCACTAAATATGCACATTTCATTGCATTAGCACAACCTTTTATAGCAAGTATAGTGGAAAAAAATTTCTTGGAGAATATCCAAAATCTACATGGTACACCTAAGGTTATTTTTAGTGATCATGATCCTATCTTTACTAGTCACTTTTGGAAAGATTTATTCTCATGTTTGGGTACTCAATTGGCTCATAGTTCTTCATACCATCCTCAATCATATGGAAAAACTAAGGTTGTTAATAAATGTTTGGAAGGATATCTCTGTTGTTTCACTTTAGAAAAACAATCTCAATGGTAGATTGGCTACCTCTTTTAGAATGGTGTTACAATACTTCTTTTCATAGCTCATCAAAAATGTCTCCATTTTTGGCACTTTATGGATATCATCCTCCTTCCATCACATCATCATTAAAGGTGTCACCAAGAGTTTAGGTAGTAGAGGACCACTTGCTTCATCAACAACAAGTACTTTCACATCTCAAGGAGGATTTAACTATGGCACAAAATTGAATGAAACAACAAGTGGACCAACATCATAATGAAAGAAATTTTGAAGTTGGGAGTTGGGTCTTCTTGAGATTGCAGCTTTATAAATAAATCTCAATGAAGTAATAAAAAAAAGAATAATAAGTTGTCTCCAAGATATTATGGACCATACTGATTGGTAGTGTTGCCTACAAGCTTAAGTTTCCACAAGAAACAAAGATACATCCATTTTTTCATGTTTCTTGTTTGAGGAAGGTAATTACATAGAATATTCCTACTCAAATGTTACTACACCAACACTTGATGAAGAAGGAAGAATAATTTTGGAACTACAGTGCATTCTTCAAACACATAGGAAGAAGCTAATGAATAGATCCCTCACTCAGTATCTCTTCCAATGGAAGAACTTACTAGTTGAAGAGGCCACATGGGAGGATGAGGAGTTCATTCAAAATAATCCACACTTGGTTAACATTGAGGAAAATGCTTCTTTCAAGAGGGGGGCATGCTAAGCCCTTAATATTGGTGTATATAGGTTTATGAATAGTCAAATTATGGCTATATTAATCCTCAATTAAGTCATGTTATCATTATTATATTATTATTTAGGTAGGTAGGTTGGCCTAGGTATCATGTAGGGTTGTGTCTATTTAATCTAAGCATAATTAGGTATATATAGGAGGTTGTGAGTCTTATTTGAAGATCATATTGTGATGTGTGTTCTCATTGGAGATATTTGGAGGTTTCCCCATCGAAGTGGCCTATTACTCTTAGTTTTTATCAAGTATTTATATAATATTTCATATTATTTATTTTATTGCACAAGTTTTTCAATACACTTTTTTATTTATAATATATTTGTGAAACTGCATTCAATTTTCATTGTATTACATTGGAAAAAATGAAATAATCACTTGATAATTGTTTCAATATGTGCTAGTCTTATCACTCCCAAACAACTTTGACAATAATATAAAATAAGAGACATACGATCTTGGAAAATACATGAGGTAAGTAGTGATATTTGTTTAATATATCAAATAAGTAATATATTGCAAAGTCTCATACTTATATGTTTTTGTGTCTTGAATCCCTTGTAGGTGGTTTTCATCTAAAGAAATCCATAAAGAATATATAAAATATTGGAAGGAAAGAATTCATCTACTAATGCATGAAATGCAAAAGTGTTTACCTTCAACTTTTTTCAATGCATATGAACACTACCTAATACACTAAGTTGAGGATATTGAATTATGTGGACCTATACAACCTAGGTCAATGTGGATGGTTAAGAGACACTTGAAATTTTTGAAGGGTTTGGTTCAACAAAGAGCATGCTTTGAGGGTTCTATGATTGAGGGATATATGGTATAGCAAATGATGGTGTACATTACTCAATATATTCTTAATCTTGCAGCAAAGACCCATATAGATTGCATTTGGGATCTCGATTCCATTATAAAATTTGAAGGGGAGTGCTTGGTGGGGAAAGGTAGATTTAGGAAAGTGCAAGGTAATAGATTATGGGATGTTATTATAGTTAATTAGTTCTTAATCTTCAAAATAAATCTATTGTAAGTCATCTATTTACTTTCGTACAGCTAAAGAGTGGGATGCAATAATTTTTTTATTGGAAACAATCAAGATTGGATGATGGTATGGATTGAACGATGTCATCATTTTGGTCATAGATTAAAATGGGAATCTATGTCTTCATTTTTTAAACAAGATCATTTTAATGGAGATCACAATGTTAAACAAAAGGAAATAGATTTAGCATATGGTTTAAGAGATCTCCAGGTACTTATAAGTTTGTTAATTAACCGTATGTTTTTGAACTCATGATGTAACAATTTATAAATGTTTATTGTAGGTGAAACACCACTATTCTATGTTATACAATGGTTATAAATTTTGCATCAAATATTTAGATGAGACGTAGAGAACTTGTGATTCTAGGATAAGCGTAGTCTTCCAAGTGTCCAATATTTTATCTAGAAATGACTTACATCCTCAAGAATCTCAAAATAGATACTATGGAATTTTGGTTGATATACTTGACTATGACTTTAATTCCTTCAAATTAATTCTCTTCATCATCATATGGTACATACTATGACTCAATCAAAATGATCCTAATAGAATTGTTATTGAGTATAAGAATTAATTTCTAATGACTAATACAAGGTTGTTTGAGCTAGTTGGGGATGGGTCCTATGTTCTTCCAAGGCAATGTGAGTAGGTATTTTACTTTGATGTTCCACATAAATTGGGTTGGTCATTTTTTTTATACATGATCCAAGGGGAGGGTTGATAAAGCATAATGAGATGGAAGAAGAAGATATCGAGGAAGAGGAAGAAGTGGATCACAATTGAGAGTTAGTCAATGATGCTCCTAATGCAAATGATACTACTGCTGATCACGATGATGATGCTTCTACTAATCACAATAATAAGGATGATGATGATGATGATGATGATGATGAAAACCAAGATAGTGGTTGTGATGGTGTCTGTTGGCGCTCAAAATTGCATGGTCAATTTTGAGCACCATTGAAAAATTGAGCCCTACAAATGCTTTTAATGCCTATCTACTCGGCTATCCATCTGAGATCCCTAAGGTGTTTAATGCTTCTAGCACCTTTTATTCAGAATGTCTAAGTGTTTCGTGAAGTTAAATTGAGTTTCTGAGTCGTTTGGCAAAGTCTTGTTTCAAGCATTTGTCAAATTTGCAATTCTGCCCTAGTGTCAAATAGCGATAGGAGGTTGTGTTTGCACCTAAATATCTTGCACCCAAAAATGCGTCATGACTTAATCTTTTGAGAGTGTCTACTATCCATACCTGATAAGCTATGTCTAGATTTTGAGTAGTTTCAAATCTGTTTGACTAGGTTTTGAATCCCTCAAAGTTGGTCATTTAAATTTTTCATGCTGATGTACTTTGAACACATTTCTGGGAAGCCCTGTTTGACGTGCTATAACTTTGAGCCAGTTGACTAAAGTGCTAAATTTCCTTTTGTATTGCATTATAGACATCAAAGACTTGTTATGTTCCAAGTTTTAGCTTATGATGAATATGTTTGATCAATTTTCAAATGTGATTCCAAACATGATTTCTATCTTTTACTGGTGTTAGCATTTGCAAATTTGTTAGTAGCCCTGTTCGAGACGTCATATCTCCTGATCCCTGATAGGTAAGATAGAATGGTTTGTTCCCCTATATTATCTACTGAAAATACTACAAGTGTGCCAGTTTTCAAGTTTTGATAAATCCATCTTCACACTTTACCAGGGTCATTCCATTCACAAAAAATGATATTTTACTGGTGTCCACTGTCCTACAAATCCAAGTAGCCTACTTCAGACACTTGCCAAATTTTCCATGTGATTCATCATGAGCCCAAATCACAGATCCATAATGTCCTCGTGATAGAGAACCAATGCCCCAGTTTTCATTTCCCCATGTGCTCATTTGCCTAGTTTTCCAAGCCAAATCCAAACCCAGTTTATTGCTTTCTGACGTGTTTTCTTGTAGATTAACCTAAGAAGGCAACTTTGGCATTGAATACCTTTTGGCCCTAAATTTTTCATGAGACAAGATCTGGCAGGATGCAAGAATGCAGAATATAGATTCAGTGCACTAGTTTTCATGACTTGATCAGGTGATTTGGTAAGTTTTCAAAGCCAATCAAAGGACCTCCTGGCGCAATTTTGACAATTTGGAAAAGTGTGACAAAATGAGTTTTAATGATTAATCAGTGGTTGGATTTGGTTCTAATCATTTTGAAGATCTTTGTAGATCCATCTGGAGTATCAGTTGTCTAAAAACAAATTTTTTTTAGCCAGACCCACTTTGGGGTCCGGCTAATTCCATTAGACAGAGTAAGTCTAAGAATTGAAAATAATGAAGCTTGAGATGAAAGATGCATGTGAAAGAGGATGGAAGGGCTCATGCATACCCGCAAAATAGAGTTGTTCACCAGATAAGTCTTGTGAGAATGCGAGAAGGTGACACATGTCATCGGGCATAGGGAGATGATGAGGTGGATGAATCTTAGATTGACACGTGTCAGGCTGGTCAAAGGAAGTTTGACCCTGGATTCAAAGAGTCATGGCAATATTGAAGAATTAAAAATAATAATATATTATTATTATTTTTGTTAAAGATGCACGCTCAATTTTTAAAGGGATTTTTCTAAAGTTTTAACTTTAGAATTTTTTAAATTTTTCAAGAATTTAAAAATTCAAATGTGGAGACCAAGGTTTTCTAGCAGAGGAGTCTTTTTCAAACCAACTTTTGAGGGGTTTTTGATAAGCAAAATAGGCAATATTATAAATCGTCGAAATTGGGAGAAGATGAACTTTCTGATTCTAAGGTCAATTTTTGCACAGGTAGCAGTGTGTTCAAGTAGTAAGAGGTTTTCTGCCAGGTTCCCAAATTGTAATTCTTTTCAGATGACAGAGTCCAGAACTGATTTTTAACATAGTAATCACTGAATATGGTTAAAAGATAGTGAGAATTTAGTTTGGGTCGAAATTTTTTTAGATTCATTTAGTAAAAACTAAAATTTCACTAGCATTTCAGTGGGTAAATCAGATATTTTGGCAAACAGTTTTCATGATTGAGCAGAGGATATTTTTAAATCAGTTAGAGTGTGATGATGAAAACCAAATCAGATTAGATGGGTAAAGAAATGAGAGATGTTTTCAGTTGAGAGAGTTTGAATTCCTAGTGGACAGATGTGAGTTGCAGATTCAATCTAGGAATTCTTTCTTGTCTATATCTTTCTCTTTCTTTCTCATTGTAAGGGTTCCAGTTTCTTGTGACTGAGAAACTAGTAGGTTCCAATTCCTTGGAAGAAATCTACTCATGACTGTGATACCAAATTTTGGATCCAAATCTTGATCCATTCCCATGATTGTGACCACATTCTTCAGCAATATTCTTCTTGTATGAATAGCGGTAGGAAGATAAATACAGATAGTTTAGATCTGTTAGGTTGTTTCATGTCTTTCATTTCATGCATATGACTATATAATTTCAAGGAAATAATGCAAAGAGCAGCAGATGATTAAGTTTCAAGTGAATCTTGTCTCCATTCTCATTGAGCTTCAATGTTTTACGATCTCTGAACAAAGAGTTTAGGTCATAGTTGTAGTCCCCTAAGACTGTATGTTGTTTCATGGTTGCTGATAATTCAAGGAATTGTGTAAATACTTCATAGAAATCAACAAGGTTGCAAATTTATTGAGGAGGATATCAGGTAAGAATGAGATTTAAACTGAACATAGATGTCTATTTACAAGTTAAATAGATAGATCTATATCTGAAGATACACATATGTCTCAGATATTCATATGTATGTTTGTGATCC
This sequence comes from Cupressus sempervirens, assembly GCA_028749045.1. Taxonomy (NCBI): domain Eukaryota; kingdom Viridiplantae; phylum Streptophyta; class Pinopsida; order Cupressales; family Cupressaceae; genus Cupressus; species Cupressus sempervirens. Next base: position 440,750,312 of record CM053790.1, on the reverse strand, counting down.
ATGAATTTGCCCAATGGACTAGGCACTGATCAGCTACAGGGTCATTACTTTCTTATTGCTGCATATCTGAGGGTTGTTGAAATCAACATTATAAATCAAATGCTTTTCCCCTTTCATGTTGAAGAGCTATCATAGAATGCCCTCGCTCAACTTATGAGGTTCATAGATCTGCATCTAGCTATCATAGGTCTGTGCAATTTCATGAGTTCTTAGGAGAAATAAGGGTTGTATCTGCTTAATAAGATTCAGGGATATGTTTTGCACTGGTACGATATCATTTGAATCTAAGGTCTACCCACCTAGGTCTTGCAAATCCTGAAGTAGAAGAAGGGTCATGCCTTATAGTTGGCCATGTGTCTAAAATGATATGTTGATAATGGGAGTTAGCTACCCCTAGATGTGTCATTTTCTCATGGGGATAATTGAAAACCTTCCAGCATTTTCAAACACCAACAAAATGGCGACTCCACTAGGGAGTAAATGGTAATCCATTTTGTTAAAAAGGACAAGAATCTCTGGTGTATTCAGTTGAAAATTTCAGTCCTACCCCAATTAATTTTTATCCATTTATAGGAGTAGTTTCAAGGTTGGATACAGATTGTGTTATTGAGTTTTATTTCCATTCAATTCAGCTAGTTGTGGTTTTTAGAGTACTATTGTAATTGCAGAGTCAGAATTGTTGAATAAAGGTTTCTCTCTTCTAAGAGTTTTAAAGATTTGCAAATTTTACAAGTTGGAATTTCAATTCAGATCTAATATGTTGTAAATCATTTTTAAAAATCTTTCTCACAATTTTTGAGTGGCGACTCTTTCAAAAGGATCTCTGAATCAATATAGATCGGTTGTATAAATGTTTTCAAGAGTTTTCAATTGAATTGAACAGATCTGAAAGTTGTGTGAATTTTCAAGCAAGAAGAGAGATCTATATAAGTTTCTGACAAATAAGTTTCAAAGTTTTGTTTGATCTATTGTCATAAGAATTTGTAATGATAAAGATGAATCACAACTATGATTTCATTTCTCTCTTCAAGGAGATGGTGACTCTGTAAGGTTATGATTAGTGGTGTGAGGAATTCATGTTAGCACTAGGCCAATCAGCAGATTAGTGGTTTCATGCAGCAACACTTGAGGTATTTTATGCTTTCATATGATTTCTTTTCAATGAAAGTAAGTTCTACATATGTGTTCTCCATCAAGTGAAGTGTCAACACTAAGAAGAGGAGAATAGTTTGAAAAGTTTCATACACTTCATTGATTAAGTTTCAACTTGTTTTAAAGTTGTGAAGTGTATTTGAAGTGTTCATTTGGTAGAAGGGTATAGATATGCTGCAAAATATAAATTAGAAGTTGTTATAGGTGAATGAAGTTCAAATTTGTGAAGAATGTCAAGATTCATTCCACCTAGGATGCAGTCGGTCAGTGAAATGCCTAGATCCATTTCTACCAAGCGATATATGCCATTGAATTTCAATGGTATTCATGGTTTCCAAATATTATGCCTTATGATCTCAGAAAGTATTTACCTAAGTTTAGTGGAAACCATGAAAATTCAGCCAGTCATCATGTTCAGTTGTTTGGTGACTTGGTTGGTGATTTTGAAATTGCTCATGAAGACGTTCGGATGAAGTTGTTTGTTCAGACTTTAGAAGATGATGCTAGGGATTGGTTTTCATTTTTACCAGCATGTTCAATTTCATCCTGGGATGAATTACTGTCAGCCTTCATGAAGAAATTTGGGGAAAGAGTAAGCATCTCTAATTACTTTGATAAGTTTTTGAAAATTCAAATCAGGAATGGTGAGTTGGTTCCTGAATTTAATATCAGATTTACAGAGATTTTAAATGAAATTCCTAAAAGTTACAAGCCGGATGATCAAATGTGTTTAGTGGTTTATCTCGATGCATTTGATAAGAAGATGAGTTATCTGTTGAGAGATAAAGAACCTAAGACTTTGCATCAAGCATTCATGACAATGATAGAGATTGAGAATAACATAAAATATGGCTTAACCAAGAGTCACTTCTCTAGGAATGTTTTTCGACAAGATGAGGTACAAAGCACAAGTCAATGTCATAAGGAGTTTTTGATTTTAGATCACCAAATAAGCACCCATGCTATTGTAAATAGTTTTGTTGAAGATTCAGAAATAAAAACATGTGAACATGAAATCTCTTTGTTGCAAAGAAGAAATGTTTTCATTCGTGTTGAACTGAATGTACATGTTTATGGTATTACGAATGTAGATGATAGAGTTGATTCACTTGATGAGTTATGCATGCAAGATATAAATCCGGTCATTCATTTTCCCATTGATGATTTGCATTGTGTTGAAAACATAATGAATTAGGAAGATGAAAGGTATTTATCTCAATATGAGGGTGAAGAACCTGGAAGTGATGTATCAAGTGATAAAGATGAAATTGCTGATCCAACATATTGTGAAGAAGCATCATGTGAAGACAATGGAGGGACTTGTTGCTCAAGTCAAGAAGAGGATTGTGATAGTACATATGCATCTTCATGTGAATAAGATGCAGACTAGGAAGAAGAAAGTAATGACAAAAGTGAGTACTCTTTTTCTAGTAAAGGTATGAATACTATTTCTAAATCTAAAAGTGAGTGTCCATTTCAGAATTGCGTAAATCAGTTTGAGATTGAAAGTTATGAGGAAAATGTGTCTACACAATATGAAGACAAAGAGGTTATCCATAGAGACGTATTACCTAATTGTGTAGAAGAGTATCTTGAGGATGAATGCAGTGACGATCAGTATATGATTGATCATGAGCTTAATGCATCAGCACCTGTTGGTAAGATAAATGATGATTTCCTTGCAAGACATTTGAATCACCTATATGAAGACAGTGAGAATTACATTTATTTGATTTCTACATGCCTCGTTGATGGAGTTGATGGTGTGTCCTTTTGTGATGATTCTAATTCTTCTTCTTCATATGCTAAAATTGTTCATGATAGTGATGTTAGAAATGATTTTAAAGTTTTCACTAATCCATTATATGGTGAGGAGTTTGATGTTGATCAACACATTACTTGTCCTAATGTCTACAAAGGTTCTTTGCATGGAGTTATCAATCCTCTTTTTGAAGAACACATGGACAATTCAGATTTAGTTGAGAATGATTTTGATGATGATACTTTATCCTACTACTGGGAGAAATTAGATTGTTCTTCTTCCAAGTTTGATAGTAAATTTGACGATTATGTTGCATCTCATGATATGAATAACAAAGTGTTTGATGAGGTTGTTAATTAAAATCAGTATGCACCTTGCAATGAGTTTTATGTTGAACTTTCTAATGTGAAGACAAATCTATTTGCTGATTTTGAAGAATCATTTGAAGATTGTGGATTAGCTTCAGATTCTAATGTTGATGACATATGTGAGTATTAGTCAAATTTCTCATTTGAATATCATCCAGATATGCATAAGGAAATGCAATTTGAAGGTATGTGTGATTCATTTCCCCAAGTTGAGTATGAAGCTTTCATATTCAAAGTTGGTAGCATGCATAAATTATTAATTGAAGAGGATTTTTATTTTCAGTCTGATATGTATGAGCATGCTGATCAGTGCTTTCATAATGAGCAAGTGGTTGAGAATGAAGCAAGCTTTTATATGCATTATGAAAGTGAAGTTGTAGATTCAATTTTGCTAACTGATTCATTTCAGAATGTTAATCTAATTGGTGAATCTGATGTAAGTAATAATTTTAGTTTACCTCATGATGAAAGGAATGAAAATTAGATATATGATAGAGATAAACAATATTGTTGAAGCTTGGTGGCCCCAGACCATCGCTTGTACATAGTAGTCGTAGTTGTTTCCTTGTTTTCAATAAAGCTATTCGAGAGGAGAGTTTTTAATTTTTGGAGTGGTCTACTTCTCCCAGAGATCTGAAATCTTGCCATGCCTACAAGGGGCATGCATCCCTAGACAAAGCCACTGTTGGCACTCAAAATTGCATGGTCAATTTTGAGCACCATTGAAAAATTGAGCCCTACAAATGCTTTTAATGCCTATGTACCCGAATTTCCATCTGAGATCCCTAAGGTGTTTAATGCTTCTAGCACCTTTCGTGAAGTTAAATTGAGTTTTTGAGTCATTTGGCGAAGTCTTGTTCCAAGCATTTGTCAAATTTGCAATTCTACCCTAGTATCAAACAACGACAGGAGGTTGTGTTTGCACCTAAATATCTTGCACTGAGAAATGTGTCATGGCTTACTCCTTTGAGAGTGTCTAGTATCCATACCTGATAACCTATGTTTTAGATTTTGAGTCATTTTGAATCCGTTTGACTAGGTTTTGAATCCCTCAAAGTTGGTCATTTAAATTTTTCATGCTGATGTACTTTGCACACATTTCTGAGAATCCCTATTTGATGTGCTATAACTTTGAACTAGTTGACTAAAATGCTAAATTTCCTTTTGTGTTGCATTATAGATGTCAGAGACTTGTTATGTTCCAAGTTTTAGCTTATGATGAATCTGTTTGATCAGTTTTCAAACGTGATTCCAAACGTGATTTGTATCTTTTAATGGTGTCAACATTTGAAAATTTGTTAGGAGCCCTGTTCAAGATGTCATATCTCCTGATCCATGATAGGTAAGATTGAATGGTTTGTTCTCCTATATTTTCCACTAAAAATACTACAAGTGTGCCAATTTTCAAGTTTTGATAAATCCATCTTCACACTTTACCAAGGTCATTCCATTCGCAAAAAATGATATTTTACTGGTGTCCACTATCCTACAAATCCAGGTAGCCTACTTCAGACACTTGCCAAATTTTCCCTATGATTCATCATGAGCCCAAATTGTAGATCCATAATTTCCTTGTGATAGAGAACCAACGCCCCAGTTTTCATTTCCCCGTGTGCTCATTTGCCTAGTTTTCCAAGCCAAATCTGAACCCAGTTTATTGCTTTATGACATGTTTTCTTGCAGATTAACTTAAGAAGGAAACTTTGGCATTGAATATCTTTTGGCCCCAAATTTTTCATGAGACAAGATCTGGCAGGATGCAAGAATGTAGAATAGAGATTTAGTGCACTAGTTTTCATGACCTGATCAAGTCATTTGGTCAGTTTTCAAAGCCAGTCAAAGGACCTCCTAGTGCAATTTTGACAAGTTGGAAAAGTGCGACAAAATGAGTTTTAATGATTAATTAGTGGTCAAATTTGGTTCTAATGAGTTTGAAGATCTTTGTAGATCAATTTGGAGTATCAGTTGTTTGAAAATGAATTTTTTTTTAGCCAGACCCACTTTGGGGTCCGACTGATTCCATCAGACAGAGTAAGCCTAAGAATTGAAAATAATGAAGCTTGAGATGAATGTTGCACGTAAAAGAGGATGGAAGGGAAAGTTCATTAGAAAGGGTCGCATCATTAGGCCTGGGATAAACAGGAAGAATGGGAAATGTCCTCTTTCTCCATTGGAGGTGGGCATGATGCTTAGAGGCATGGGATTTAATAATAACACATTGATATATTTAGCATCTAGAATATACAAGGCAGGGAGAAGAATGGATACCTTGTATAAACTGTACATTGAGTAGAGGATTACCACCTTCTACTGGTTATATAATTATTGAAGCAAATGGTGGCCTAAATTAGCAGTGCACATCAATCTACAATGTAGTAGCATTGGCAAGCCTTTTGAATGCAACCCTTGTGATTCCCACGTTCCACTTTAATAGTATTTACCGAGATCCAAGAAAGTTTGGAGATATATATGACAAGGAACATTTCATAAGAACTTTGAAAGATGATGTGCAAATAGTGAGAGAGCTCCCACAAGATTTAATGGAGAAGTTTGGCTACACTACAAGCAATATCTTAAATTTTAAGATTAAGGCTTGGTCTTCTGTTGATTACTACCTGTGAAAGATTTTTCCTAAATTGCTTGATATTGGTGTGATCTAGATATCTCCATTTACAAATTGATTGGCATCAGAGGTCCCATCCAACATACAACATCTCCGATGTTTGGCCAATTATGAAGCATTGAATTTTTTTGAGTCTATTGCTTCGCTTGCAGAAAAGTTAGTAAAGAGCATGACTAAGGAAAGTTCCAAGCATAATGAGAAATATATATATGTTCATCTTTAGTTTGAAGAAGACATGGTAGCTTCTCATGCTGTATATGTGATAGAGGAGGAGTAGAGGAACTCTTATAGAGCATAGAACCACACTTGCAAGAGAAAAGAGCCACCGTGTAACAAAGAAAGCCCACAATTAATGGTAATGAACTTGTGTCAATGTAGGAGGAAAAAATTAAAGCAACAGGGGAGACATTTTAAAAGAAGGAAAACCATGCCTCAGAGTAATACTCACCAAGAAGAGGAGGCATCAAAGACTAAGGCATGAGCTGCAGATGTTAAAGAAAGGAACACTCACATCATGAGCTGGAATAGAGCACATGTTAAGAAGAGGAAAGAAGTTACCAACAACCAAATTAAGTAGCTCATGCATAAAAAATGTAGTCTAACACATAAAACTAGGAGCTGAGCCTCTACTGCAGCACCATACATAGCATGATGGGAGGTGTGCCAAGGTAGAAGTGCCATATCGTGCAGGGGAAAAAAAGATCCCTTCCATGCCAAAGTAAAAAAAATGTAGGGGGAGCTTCTTCAACATTTTTTAAATCAGAGAGGAGTTTTTTCTGGGCTAAGGTAGCAGAAGAGATTAGAAGCCATTGCATATTAAGAAAGAACGTCATGCCAAGAAAGGAGTAGCTCCATGCCTAAGTATGCAGTCAAAGACCATCCACGTATTGCAAGGAATTCAGCAATAAAAGCCGCCCAACATGAAGATCCAAAAATAAACAAAAAAAAAAAAAGTCTAGCTCCAACAAAATGCATCAACAAATAAGAAATGCTAGAGAAAGAATTAACAGTCAGCTCATGCAATAAGAGAGGAGCAGACATGATACAAACAGCAAGAGAAGAAGCCCACGCTTTTAAATTACAAAGGCAGAGGCATGCAAGGGAGGGAGGAGCCTACGTTTTGTCAAAGAAGCCCTTGCACAGAGATGAAGAGCTCATGCAACACATGCAACAGTCAAAAGGAAAGGTAAAAGTTACAAGAGCTTTATCCCACATTCAAGGAGATAACACTCTTTTAAGTTTTTAAATAAAACTTTACACAAAAGAGAGTTGTCTTAAAAAGAGAAGCCTTTTCAAAGGCAACGTTGTGGCATGTGAGTGAGGCCTATGGTTGGCTAGAGGAATAGTAAAGATTGACATTAGTTGGACATAAGAACATAAATTTTAGACGGAGATGCACATGTGATTATGTGGCGACGAGGGCTAAGATCTCGTCACGTGGCCACATTGAACGACAAGGGCATTCTTACATTTCAAAAATGCAGGGAGGATAATTATTACGAGAATGCGGGAAGCTGCCATGTGGTAGTGGGTCCCGTAGGCATAATGACATGGCATAGATGGAAGATTTAGAGGCGATGCAAGGAGATGAAGCCACGTGGTGCATCTTGTGGCTCACGCATACCCGCAAAATAGAGTTGCTCACTAGATAAGTCTTGCGAGAATGCAGGAAGGTGACATGTGTCACTGGGCACAAGGAGATGATGAGGTGGACGAATCCTGGATTGACACATGTTAGGCTGGTCAAAGGAAATTTGACCCTGGATTCAAAGAGTCATGGAAATATTGAAGAATTAAAAATAATAATATTTTATTATTATTTTTGTTAAAGATGCACACTCAATTTTTAAAGGGATTTTTCTAAAGTTTTAACTTTATAATTTTTTAAAATTTTCAAGAATTTAAAATAAAATGTGTTTAGATTCATTTAGTAAAAACTAAAATTTCACTAGCATTTCAGTGGGTAAATCAGATATTTTGGCAAACAGGTTTTCATGATTGAGCAGAGGATATTTTCAAATTAGTTAGAGTGTGATGATGAAAATCAAATCAGATTAGATGGGCAAGAAATGAGAGATATTTTTAGTTGAGAGAGATTGAATTCCCAGTGGACAGATGTCAGTTGTAGATTCAATCTGGGAATTCTTTCTCGTCTATATCTTTCCCTTTCTTTCTCATTGTAAGGGTTCCAGTTTCTTGTGACTGAGAAAGGAGTAGGTTCTAGTTCCTTGGAAGAAATCTACTCATGACTGTGATACCAGATTTTAGATCCAGTTCTTGATGCATTCCCATGACTATGACCACATTCTTCAGCAATATTCTTCTTGTATGAATAGCAGTAGGAAGATAAATACAGATAGTTCAGATCTATTAGGTTGTTTCATGTCTTTCATTTCATACATATGACTATATAATTTCAAGGAAATAATGCAAAGAGCAGCAGATGATTAAGTTTTAGGTGAATCTTGTCTCCATTCTCATTGAGCTTCAATGTTTTACGATCTCTGAACAAAGAGTTTAGGTCATAGTCGTAGTCCCCTAAGACTGTATGTTGTTTCATGGTTGCTAATAATTCAAGGAATTGTGTAAATGCTTCATAGAAATCAACAAGGTTGCAGATTTATTGAGGAGGATATCAGGTAAGAATGAGATTTAAACTGAACATAGATGTCTATTTACAAGTTAAATAGATAGATCTATATTTGAAGATAAACATATGTCTTAGATATTCATATGTATGTTTGTGATCCATGAATTTGCCCAATGGACTAGGCACTGATCAGCTACAGGGTCATTACTTTCTTATTGCTGCATATCTGAGGGTTGTTGAAATCAACATTATAAATCAAATGCTTTTCCCCTTTCATGTTGAAGAGCTATCATAGAATGCCCTCGCTCAACTTATGAGGTTCATAGATCTGCATCTAGCTATCATAGGTCTGTGCAATTTCATGAGTTCTTAGGAGAAATAAGGGTGTTATCTGCTTAATAAGATTCAGGGATATGTTTTGCACTAGTACAATATCATTTGAATCTAAGGTCTACCTGCCTAGGTCTTGCAGAGCCTAAAGTAGAAGGAGGGTCATGCCTTATAGTTGGCCCTGTGTCTGAAATGATATGTTGATAATGGGAGTTAGCTGCCCCTAGATGTGTCATTTTCTCATGGGGATAATTGAAAACCTTCCAACGTTTTCAAACACCAACAGTGTCGATGACAATGATGATCTTGATGATGAGGTGGATGAAGAATAATATCAATGATAGGGGGGTTTGATTAGCTAACATTGGAGAGGAGTTTTATTATCAATGAGAAGAGTGAAATGTAAAGTTATGTGATCAATGCCTATGCTATTCAATATTCAGTTCTTGATAGATCAATGATTAATTTGAATAACTTATCATGTACCTTTTACTATTTATAATTCATATGTGATGCTAATATTTGATACAATTTTGAGTATAAATATGATGAATTTCTTAGATAACATATGAAAATTGATTTACTATTGCAGAAGCCCAAAGCCATTTCATGAGCATCCCACATAGTCTCATGGATCATCATGTATAAGTCAGTACACCACATAGAGACTAATGTATTTTACCATTTGTAAAATATCTCTCTCATTACCACCTATCTCTCTTATTTCAAGGAGTGTTGGTACCAAAAAATAGGTATTTTTTAGATTTGTCTTCCTCAAGTGAGGAAAATGTAGGAATCAAAGAAGAAAGTGAGACATTTAGTATGTCTAAATCAAGGAGATTGACTCAAAGTCAAAATATCAAAAATAAACTCAATAAGTGCATGAAATTTTTCCTTTCTCAAGGGGGTTCATGTTCCTATGATGATGAGAGTGAAGGTGACTCCAATGTTCCCTTTAGGTATAAACATCTATAGAAATAATGTGCCCCCAATGAATTTCGTCCAACAAACACTAATTTTTGTGTTGGAGAGAGGATATACTGCATAGCACCATCCTCATTACATGGTTTGGGCCTATTCTACATGGATGGAATAAAGGTCTCTTACAACAAGGTTTTTGAATTGATGGAGTATGTCAAACCTTGTTATGATTATAGTAGTTGGATGTAGATTGTTAGATATAAAAAGAAGTATGTGTAGGTATGCACTCACAAAAATTATATACAACAAAAAGTTAGTGAAGAAAGAAAAATAGTAGCAATATACATTGATGGAATCCAAAAGCATTAGTGAATATTGTAGGTTTTATAAATAGTACATAGCTTATGTCAACTAAGAAATGACCAAATTGCATATTTGAGGTGTGGGAGGGAAATCATGTATTTGTATGTGCAATAAGATCAATACATGGTGGCACAGAGCTTCCTATTGTGTACAATTTGAATTGCATAGATACAAAAAAAGCCACTATCATGGGCAAGGTGATATGTACTATGCATATTTAAAATCAACTCCAATCAATGAATCCAACATACCATTAAATTTTTATATTTTTTTTCTAACTTAAAATAATAAGACGTGTTTTAACATGTCTCAATTATTTATTTTTTTGAAATACATGGCTATACTATGGATCAATAGCCAAAGGATATGCACAAAAGTGATGGTTATTCTTCCCGTTGGGTAAAACTCATTGTTGTTGTACAAATTAGATACAAAAAATATGTTAATGCATATTTTTTATTCTTTTTTATTCTTCACTACTATTTTGGATTGATTTTAGAGCTAATAACATTTCTCTCACAAATGACTGTTGATCAGGATAAAGGAAAGGAAAAAGTAGTCCATAAGGATGAGGAGCCATATGATGAGCTAAATGAATTTATTATTGATTTTGCATCAGTTGCTAATCCTACAGCTATAGTACAAAAGGAGATTTATGCTATAGGAAGAAAATTAATGCAATTGGCATCAACTCACCCTTAGACTCATGAAATGCAATAGATGGAGGATAGGTTGATGAATCTAGTTCATACATATACAGTAAATATTAATGTATTTTTTAATTGTAACAAAACTTCAATAATAATTTTTATAGTATACTCTCTTATTTATGTCATTAAATAAAATGCATATGTCTTATTCTTATAGAGGATGTTGAGGACATACATGGGCAATCCCCCAGAGGATGATACTTCAGGTGGTTCAAGTACATCACATATTTTATCCTACACTTGTGTTTTCTTAAACAATACTTTTTTAAATAGCTCTAACAATCTCATTTTTCATCTCCTACCATTGATCCTCTATTCACTACACCACCTTCTACAAAGAACAAAACCATAGAGACATCACTAACTAAAAATTTGGCAACATGTACAACAACATTAGATGTAGTGGTAGGACCTATTGCTAAGTAGATTCCTTTTTTTTTCTATCATTTTTGATGTGTTTATTTCACTTAAACCATTATTTCTTAAGGGAAATTTTGTAATATTGGATTCTATTGGATACAATTTTCTAATTGTGTGTTGTCTTTGATATTACATAAATGTCATATCAATTGGTAGTCAGTGCTTACTATGCTTAGTTGGTTAGCAAGGTAATTTTTAGTATCTATCGAGCTCAGTTCATTAGCAAAGAAATTTTCTATGTCTATTGAACATTCCTAGATATTAATCTATGTAGACAGTATCTACTAAGCTAACTCGGGTGTCAAAGGAAAATGTGGTAGAAAGTAGTGTTAACTGAGATCACATGGTTAACGAAAGAAAAGTTAGTATTTACCGAGTTCACTTAGCCTCCAAAGGATTTTTGGTAGGTTCACAGTGTTAACTGAGCTTCTATTGGTTAACACAAGAAATCATTACTAAAACAGTCTTTACCAAGTAGGGTTAGCCAATGAAGGATTTTGTTAATTTGAGAAATAAAGTTAATTATTTGAAGTATTGGTTCTAGCTGACTGAGGTAATGATTATTGGTGATTGTAAGCTTTAAATGAGCTAACTTGATAATTTGAAAGGTATATATGAAAGGTCAAGGTGAGATTCTAAAGTAAGAATGAGTGAATATGCAAGTGTATTAATTGTTTGAAGAAAAAAGTGTAAGAAAACTTTGAAGGATGGTTAGATATCCTTGAGAAGTAGCAAAGTTATATTTGATCAAGAAGGATCTAGTGAAGCAGAACAAAGATTTGTATCAGCAATTTGGTTGCATCTCATTTAGGTCATTTCCTTGTTACTTTCTTACCATTGTAGTAGTGATTCCAAAATCTCTTAGTAGAGTTGGTTTAAGAGCCATTTGTAAATCCTCTAACAAGGTGATAGTTCCATTGAATTGTTTTAAAGACCTTTTGCAAGTCCACTCCTAATAGGGTGATTAAATCCTCTAACAAGGTCACACCTTACAATGTGTTTTTGTAACCTTTAACTAGGTTGGCTCCTAACAGGGCTTACTTCAGAAGAGTGAAAATTAGTAGCTAGTTACTTGGTGGTTTTTCCCATATTGGGTTTCCATGTTAAATTTGGTGTCTCTTATGTTCATGTTAATCACTGTGAATGTTTAATATCTATTAAAGTTAACATACACTGCATTTACCTAGTTATAGTAAATTTATGTATGTTTACTAAGTGATAGTAGTAAGTAGTTTTATTAGACATCTAAGGGATCTATGGATTTTTTTTGTGGTAACTGATTCACCCCCTCTCAGTTACTCCATCTATATTTCCAAAATTTGGTATCAAAACTTTTGGTGCTTGTAGAAGGGTTTCAAGGACCTAAGCTAAAGATCACAATGTCTTACAAGAGAGAAATTCCAAGGCTTAATAGGGATAAATTTTCACCATGGCAGAGATTGATGAGACTTCATCTGGCTTCCATTGGTGATATAGAATTGAAATAATTTGATGAAGAATACACAACTCCTTCTGGTACATTATCTATTTATGACATTGCTGAGAAGAAGACTCATAACACCATGATGATAGACATTACATCTACTCTAAGCTATGAAAAATTTGATGATGTGAAGGATTGCAAAACTACCTTTGCTATGTGGAACAAGCTAAAGTATATCTATGGTGGTGATGACAATGTGAGGAGAGCCAAAGTAGAAAGCCTAAGAGGATAATTTGATCAGATGAGAATGAGAGAGGATGAAAACATTGCTAAATATGTTGAAAGGGTCAAAGCAAGTGTCAGTGCAATCAAGCCTTCTAGAGGAGACATCAAGGAGGAAATAGTTGTAAATAAAGTTCTTAGAACATTGCTTCCCATTTATACAATTAGATTATCTACAATTCAAGAAAGAAGATGTGAAGCAAATCATAAGATAAATTTGGATGCCATAGTAGGAACATTGATAGCCTTTGAGCTAGATAACTATGAAAATTATGTTCCAACTTCCAAGAATATTGAATCTGCATTTGAAGCCAAGCTTTCACTTAAGGAAAAAGGCAAGAAGATAAAGGATTCTTAGTTAGAAAGTGAAAAATAATTAGAGGAGAGTTTTGACAATGATCTTGAATTTGTTAAAGCTCTACTTTCAAGGAAATATTCTAGAGGCAAAGGAAAATACAAAGGTAAAGTTCCCTTAATCTATTTTTCATGTGAAGAAATTGGTCATATTGCAGCTAGGTGCCCAAAAAAGAAAAGCAAAGATGAGAAGAAAGGTCATAAGTGTAATGGCAAGAAAGATTTCAATTCATTCAAGGACAAAGGTAAGAAAACATGTTTTATGGCTAAAGATTCTGATAATAGTGAAGATGAAATAGTTTATATTGTTGTGAAAGATGAATCTAATGATGATGAGGATGATAAGATGGCACTTATCTCTCATGTGAGAAAAAATGATGCATGGATCATAGATAGTGGATGTTCACATCATATGATTGGTCACAAAACATAGTTTCAACACTTTGAAGACTATGATGGTGGCAGTGTAAGGTTTGGAAACAATGAACCTTGTTGCATAAAAAGAAGAGGTCAAAACTCATTAACTATATAACTTGTATGTGATAATGCCTCTTGGGTTGAAGGACTAAAAAATAATCTATTGAGTGTGGCACATCTAATCAACATTGGATTCAAGGTCAAATTCATGCATGGAAAGGCAAGACTGTTGGATGACAAAGAAAAACTAATTGGATTAGGCAAACAAACAAAAGCTAACTTTTTTTTATCTTGATCTTGGTGAGTGCTCATGTTTTATTGCTCAAGTTGAAGAAAGTTGGTTATGGAACAGAAGGTTATGTCATGTGAATTTTGATAACATGGTGAAAATAAGAAAGTTTAGGAAAGTAAGAGGCATTCCTAATTTGAAGAAACCTGGTGTTGGTCTATGCAAGAATTGTCAGATTGGTAAGATGGGAAAGACTAGCTTTAAAAGTAAAAACTATCAGTCTGAAGATATTTTAGAAATTTTGCATGCTAATTTGTGTGGGCCTATTGGAATTGAGAGCTATACTAGAGAAAAGTTCTTTATTCTTTTGTTGATGAATACTCTAGAATGATGATTGTTATGTATCTAAGAGAGAAGTCAAATGCATTTGAGAAATTCAAATGGTATTTGGCAAGAGTAGAGAAGGAAATAGGGAAAAGACTAAAATGCTTAAGATCAAATAGAGGTAGTGAATTCATCTCCAATGAATTCAATAACTTTTGCATTGAAAGAGGAATCAAAAGACATGTATCAACTCTTGGAATTCCTTAGTAGAATGGCATAGCTGAAAGGAGGAACATATCCATTATGGGTGCAAGGAATCTAATGATTGAAAAGAACATTGCTATCAAATACTAGAAGGAAGCTATCAACACTATAGTTCATACCTTAAACCGAGTACTATTGAAAAAGGACTCATTCAAAACCCCCTATGAGTTATGGTATGGCTATAAACCCAATGTAAGTTACCTAAAAGTATTTGGAAGTAAATGTTACATCTTGAAAGAATCTAGAAAAGAAAAATTTGATGTGAAAGCAAAAAGGAACTAGAAGATTACAGGAGATTTGTTTTCATTGAACCTAATACATTGCTAGGCACATCTGCCAATCATGCAACTACAACTCTCGAGTCTTCAGTCATCGAGTTGCAAGAAGTTCAAACTGAGTCACTATTTGAAGCTACCAAGCCAACACCAACCAAGTTTGAAGGACTCAAGTTGTAGATAGAACAACCAAAGCCAAAAGTTGAAACTCAAAATGAAGACAGTGGAACTTAGTCAAGAGGCAAAGAACCTATATTGGCCAAGTATGTCAGGAGGCATCATGCACCAGATCAGATTATTGGAGATAAATTAGAAGGTACTATGAAAAGAAGTAAGCTAAAAAGTACATGTTTACCTTCTAATTTTAAACCTAGAAATATCAAAGATGCATTGGAAAATGAAAGTTGGATTGAGGCTATGAATGAAGAGATAGAGAAAATTGAGAAGAACAAAACCTAGAATCTTGTACCTAGGCCTAAAGACAAAAATGTGATTAGAACAAAATGGGTATTTAAGAATAAGCTGAATGAAGATGGTAAGGTATCAAAAAAAAAAGCTAGATTGGTATGTAAAGGCTACTCTCAAGAAGAAGGCATTTATTATGGGGAGACTTTTGCTCCTGTTGCAAGATTGGAAGGTGTTAGGACCTTACTTGCATATGCTACACATAAAAGATTTAAGGTATATCATATAGATGTTAAATTAGCATTTCTCAATGGTATTATTGATGAAGAATTATACATTGAATAGCTTGAAGGTCTTGTTGATCCAGAAAGAAGGGACATGGTTTGTAAATTACACAAAGCATTGTATGGTCTAAGACAAGCTCCTAGAGCATGGTATGAGAGATTGCATAACTACCTTATTTAGATTAGTTTCTAGAGAACTAATGATAATATTAGTTTGTACAAAAAGGAAGGACCAGATAATAAGATTCTTTTAGCAAAAATATTTGTGGATGACACTTTATTTATAGGGAATGGTGATAAATGCAAAGAATTTTTAGAGCAAATGAACAAAGAATTTGAAATGTCTATGTTTGGTGAGATTAAGTTCTTTGTTGGATTATAGATTCGGTAGAGCAAGAATGATATCTACATCACCTAGTCTAAGTATATCAAGGAGATACTCAAAAAGTTTGGTATGGAAGATTATAAACCAGTTGGAACCCCCATGTATACTAGATTAAAGCTTACCAAAGATGATGAGTCAAAAGAAGTCGATCAAACCTTATATAGATCAATGATTGGAAAATTATAGTATGTAGTTCATACAAGGCTTGATATTGCTCTTGTAGTTGGTATAGTGGCAAGATTTCCAGCTAAACCCAAAGAAAATCATATGATGGCAACCAAAAGATCTTGAGATACTTGAAAGGAACTGAAGATTATGGCTTGTGGTATAAAAATGGGGGAAATCTGTACTTAAAAGTGTTCAATGATGCTGATTAGGCAGGAAAAATTGATGACAAAAAAAGTACAAGTGGTGGAGCATTCTTTCTTGGAAAAAGGTTGGTATCTTGGACAAGAAAAAAGCAAAATTGTACATCTCAATCTACAATAGAAGCAGAGTATGTTGTAGCAGCAGTGAACTATTCTAATATTTTTTTGTTTAAACAATTGTTGGAAGGCATGAAGGTTGAGATCAAAGAACCAGTTGTTATGTTTCGTAATAATACAAGTGCAATTAACATATCAAAGAATCCAGTGATGCATTCTAAAACCAAATATATTGCTATAAAATATCATTTTGTCAGAGAATTGGTGCAAGATAAGGAAATCAGATTGGAATATGTCCATACAAAAAAATATATTGCAAACATATTCACCAAGCCATTACCTAAAGATGCATTCTTGTATCTAAGAGGTAATTTAGGGGTCATTCCCCTATCTAAAGCTCACTAACTAAAGCCTTAGTGATGCATCAATAGGAACCAAGTTGAAAATCTATCAATTGATGCAGCACAGTTAAGGGAACATTGCATATGAATCAGTACTCAAGGTACATTGATACTTATTTGGTATGTGTTTTCTTTGGCATGTGTTGTAAAAGAGGGAGAGTTTACTATCATATCTTTCTAAAATTTGTTTGAGGAAGAGTTTTCTATTTGGAGAAGAAGCTAGGTAATTCCTTTACAGAGGGAGATTACTGCATTAGAGAAGTTTGTGGCATAAAATCTAAGAGGGAGAAATTTTTTGTCAAAAAAAGACTTGTTTTTAAATTTCATTGTGCTATGACATGTTGTGTTGCCATCAATGTCAAAGAGGGAGATTTTTGGATACAATTGTCTAATTGTGTGTTATCTTTGATATTACACAAATGTCATATTAGTTGACAATCAATGCTTACCGAGCTTAGTTGGTTAGCAAGGCAATTTTTAATGTCTACCAAGCTCAATTTATCAGCAAAGTGATTTTTTGTGTCTACCAAGCATTATTGGATATTACTCTACATAGAGAATATCTACTGAGCTAACTCGAGTGTCGAAGGAAAATGTGGAAGAAAGTAGAAGAAAGTAGTGTTAACCGAGCTCACATGGTTAACAAAAAAAAAAGTTAGTATTTACCGAGTTCACTTGATCTCCAAAGGATTTTTGGTAGGTTCATAGTGTTAATTGAGCTTCTATTGGTTAACACAAAAAATCATTTCTAAAATAGTGTTTACCAAGGAGGGTTAGCCAATGAAGGATTTTGTTAATTTGAGAAATAAAGTTTAATTATTTGAAGTATTGATTCTAGCTGACTAAGGTGATGATTATTGGTGATTGTAAGTTTTAAATGAGCCAACTTGATAATTTGAAAGGTATATATGAAAGGTCAAGCTAAGATTCTAAAGTAAGAATGAGTGAGTATGCAAGTGTATTGATTGTTTGAAGAAAAAAGTATGAGCTAACTTTGAAGGATGGTCAAATATCCTTGAGGAGAAAAAAAGTTATATTTGATAAAGAAGGATCTAGTGAACTAGAATAGAGATCTGTATCAGCAATTCAGTTGCATCTCATTCAGGTCATTTCATTATTACGTTTTTACCATTCTAGCAGTGATTCCAAAATCTCTCAACAGAGTTGGTTTAAGAGCTATTTGTAAATCCTCTAACAAGGTGATAGTTCCATTGAATTTTTCTAAAGACCTTTTTCCATCCCACTCCTAATAGGGTGATTAAATGCTCTAACAAGGTCACACCTAATAGTGTGTTTTTGTAACCTTTAACCAGGTTGGTTCGTAATAGGGCTCACTTCAGAAGAGTGAAAATTAGTAGCTAGTTACTTGGTGGTTTTTCCCATATTGGGTTTTCGTGTTAAATCTGGTGTCTCTTGTGTTCATTTTATTTCCTTTGTGCTTGCATGTTAATCACTATGAATGTTTAAGATCTATTAAAGTTAACATACACTACATTTATCGAGTTACAATAAATTTATGTATGTTTACCAAGTGACAACAATAAGTAGCGTTATCAAACATCCAAGGGATCTGTGGATTTGTTTTTGTGGTAACTGATTCACCCCCCTCTCAGTTATGCCATCTATATTTCCAACAAGATTCATTTTATGCAAGAGGCAATGAGGGCCTTCTTGGGTGAACCCATGTTAGATGTACAGGAAAAATAAAGAATTGTGATCAATTGCTTGTTAGCGATGAGGATGGTCTTCCCCTGAATGTACCCCAACTTCTAGGTACTTTAAAGATTGTTCCTTTTTTTTTTACTATACAATGTTATATTCATAATAAAATGCACTAACCTACCATGTAGTCCCTTGGAATAACTAATACTATTATTATTTTGCAGGGAATAATTTATTTTATGAAAAACTCAATGATGAATATTTGTGTCTATTTGGACCAACCATATGCATAGGGTATCATATTTTAATTTCCTTGGTAGATCATTTTTCCTTTGATCAATTTCTTCAAGTAAATTAAAAGGTGGCTTCATTTCATTTATGAATCTAATAGTTTTTTCTTTTCTTAAAAGGTGGAATTTGCAAATGAAAGAGTTAAAGGACCAGTTCATTGATGCCATGACAACACTTTTTGGACCCAATGTCTTTCAAAGAATTAGGCTCCTTGAAAAAGTGGGCCAAGCTTTGAAGTATATTAGGTACATCTATAGGACCCAAATGAAAAAAAAAAATCTTTTTATGAGCGGCCCCCTTATATTCCTATTATTGAGTGGGAGAATCTTAAAAAGGATGCCACTGAGAGAAAAGCACTAGATGATAGAGAAATGGTACCACCCGAGGAATGAAGGTATGTCATAATATTAAGAATGAAATTATGTAATAATTAATCTTAATACTTATGTGATTTAGCATATTTCAAACTTCACATAGGTTGCCTAACACATCAAAGGCAACTGAAGCAAGAAAACATAAGTACAGGAAGCACAAGCTCGGCTCGGGTGGATATTCAAAACTTGCTACATGAATTATAAGTATAAATAAATAAATAAAATTATATGAAAATATTTATAAATCGTAAACAATTTAGTCATGATGAATTTTTTTACAAAAGCAATTCATGATACCAAGCAAAAATGTAGGCCATGAAATTTAAAAAAACAACTTCTTAAGAGGATAAGAAATTAGGCTGGACAAAAGGCTATAGATTTGTGGCTGAACGACTCTGAGAAATGAGTGTGGAAGGTTCTTTTGTTGGATATATCAATGAGGTAAATAATCTTGGAGTTGATGAAATACAACTCCAAAGATGCCCAAGATCACCTGCATGTGAAAACCTATCAAAGGGAAGCCAAGGAAGGAAGAGCATGGAGCTAGGGAAAAACTCTAAACATACATGAGAGATAAAATATGCAAACATAAGAAAATATGCATTTACAATATGCAAAAAGTATTGTTGTTGTGATATGAAATACAATGAGGGAGCTTGAATATAAAGAGCTCCAGGAATCTCCTAGAACAAGCTAAAAGACGCTAAGAGATAAGCGTGACAACTAAGCATAAATCCACTTGAAGTGGAAAGTCTTCAAACAAGGTGAGAGGATAAGTATGACTTAGGAAAGAACAAACTCCTGTATTGTCAACAACTTATAACAAACTCCTAGACTAAAACTAATAAATAAATGCAATTACCTAAATAAGCTTAAGTAAATAGAATAAATAATTAGTAAATTAATCATTTACTCTAACACTCCCCCTTAAGTGCAACTTAGGGAAATGCCTTAAGCTCACAAAACTAAGATGAATTCAAAATTGTAGAATGAGTCCTAAAAATGAGACCATGTTAGGTACTCATGTACAAATGCAAAAGAGAAGCAACCTTTATAAATTGAGAAGGAGAGAAAACCATGTGGGAAAAACCCTCCCCCAAAAGAGGTAAGAACCTAGTGAAGAATTGAAGAAGTGTTCAACTAGGGGAATGTCACCTAAAATAGGAACAAGGAGTGATCATGAAGAGCATCATTAAAGCTTGAAGAAGCCACAAATCTTCCATAAAAAAAAAAACTACTGATTTGAAGTTCCACCATGGAAGAAGAAGGCACAAATTGAGTGTGTCTATATGGTAGATGATCCATCTTACCAAAATGCATAGGTAGCCAGCCACTGTAATCACCTTCTATATAAGATCAAGAACTGAAAAGGTGGGCCAAAGTCTCCTACAGACGAACCAAGAATGATGAGAGAGGAAGAGGTACAAACACCTATAAGACAGGGTCATACTAATGTTGCATGGGCTAATGTTGTGTAAGGGACACTCACTTGAAAAAGGGAGAAGGCCTAAAATAGCAAACACCTATTCCCCCCATGGTGCTCTATAAAAATAGTGCATGTACAACTGACTCAAAATAACATTCATGATCCCCAAAATGAAAAAGTGGCACTTTATTTTAGTGCATATACAAAAGTGCTTACAAATGATGTCTAAAATGATCAAAACAAGAAAAAAGCTGACACAAAAGATAGGACAGCCTAAAAAAAAAGAAACCATGCCAGGAAAATGATCCTCAGACCTAAAACACTCAAGATATCCACCATAGAGAAAAAAATGCCAAAAAATTGATTGAAAAAGCATGGGCCAAAATCTAAAGAAAAGGACCACATTTCTAAAAAGGTGACAAAACCAGCTTTCCAAAAATATAATGTTTTCAAAAAATGGGCATGGGACGCAAAGGATAAGCAAGCCGGAGTCAAAAACAAAACTTCAAATTTCAACTAAAAAAATGGGCAATAAAAATGCACCAAAACCTAAAAATACCTACACTAATGTCTTTGTCTCAGAACCAGCTTTTTAGCACTTCTTTCAGATTGCAAAAATACCTCTGTATGCTCAAGTTATGGCCAAAAAACTTAAGGTAGGTCAAAAAGGACCTAGGAGAGGTGCAACAAGGATGATGATGCAATGTTGACATCATGCTAATGTCAAAAATCCATGCGATTAAAATTCACAATCTAATGGCCATTGTAGCAAATAAAGAAAGCCACATGGATGTCATGTGGTAGGAGGATGATGTGGCAGGTGACATTGCAGAGTCTATGTGGAAAAGTGTCACGTGGCATCCATGCCACGTGTCACCCCCCACATTGGCTATTGGTGCTACAAATGCTGAGGTGGCTACTAACTCTATAGAGTTTTGCAAGGGTGGAAAACTAGGGTGAAGTGGTGATTCATGGAGGAGTAGCGGGCAGAGCTCTGCAATGGGTAGTGGAGTGGCACAAGGGAGGGAGAAGATGGTAGAAACTGGCTGGGTTATCGGCAAAGAACCTATGAGCACGGGCTGAGGAGCTGGCCGGGTGGCATAGCTTGTCTAGGTATAGTGTAGGTGGTGTGCGGACAGCCCCACAATGGCCACTAGGTGGTGCCATAGTGGCACAACCTGACACTTTTAAAAAAAATAATTTTTGACTATGCATCTATACAATTCGTACGGCAACCCTGCAAGCAAATTTTTTTTACCTCCTAGAGCCATATTTCCAAAAATGAAAAGTTTTATATGAATCTTAACTGCAAACAGCCTTCTAAATCTAATGGAAACATCTATTTGGGCCCAATATGCTCTAAAAATTCATTGTTCCCCTGATTTGAAGAAAAAATGCATAAACAAACTAGGGTTTGTGACTCCAAATCACGGCTTCAAAAATCTTTCAATGAAGCAGTAACAAGAAGGCTTTGATAGCATGTTGGAGTTGATGAAATCCAACTCTAAAGATGCCCAAGATCACCTACATGTGAAAACTTGTCAAAGGGAAGCCAAGGAAGAAAGAGCGTGGAGCTAGAGAAAAACCCTAAATGGACATGAGAGATAAAATATGCAAACCCAAGAAAATATGTATTTACAATATGCAAAAAGTCATATTGTTGTGATATGAAATGCAATGAGGGAGCCTGAATATAAAGAGCTCCAAGAATCTCCTAGAACAAGCTAGAAGATGCTAGGAGACAAGTGTGACAACTAAGCATACATCCACTTGAAGTGGAAAGTCCTCGAACAAGGTGAGAGGATAAGTATGACTTAGGAGAGAACAAACTCCCATATTGTCAACAGCTTATAACAAACTCCTAGAATACAACTAATAAATAAATGTATTTACCTAAGTAAGCTTAAGTAAATAGAATAAATAATTAGTAAATTAATTATTTACTCTAACAAATAAGTCAATTATTTTTTATTTCAAATTGAATACTTTAGCAATTACTATATTTAATATTAAGTTCCAAAAATATAAGTCATTATATTTCTTTTAAGTAAGGAAATGATGATTATATATTTTCTTAAAACTTTAAAGTAAATATATTTATATGTATTAAAATGAATGATTGAGATTTCTCATTATTTTTCATGTGTTTATATGCATATATTGTTGGTAAATGCACTAATTATTTACATTAAATTGCACCCTACTAATCCTGATACATTAGTTGAGCACACTGGAGTTGACGATTTGGACGTGGATCCTAGTACTCAAGGTACATATTTTATATTTAATTTTTTATTTCTAAATTATTAATACAAGTAAAAATTTTAAATTGAATTTGGTGTAGTAATACAAATTTAACTATATTTTGTGTTGGGATTAAGAAAGCATCTTGTATTGCAGTTGCAGGGGATGTAGAGATTGTTCCTAATAAGCATGTTGAGGTCCAAGCTGGTGGGCAAGATGATGTGGTCGGACAATGTAAAGAGCTACAACATTTTTAAAAATCTTTAATGTCTTAACTTTTTAAAATTTAACCTTTATATTTGTTATTGTAGAGGACTCACCTTTGCAAAGAATAGGGAGTGCATGTCTACGGGTGAGAAGAAATATCAAGGACAACATGGATATGCCTCGGTAGGAATATGGGGAAGGACAAAAAAGAAAAAAGAAAAAAGAAATGATTCATGTGAACTTATGTAACTTATTTGATAATGACTAATGTTTTATTTATGTACTATTGAATTTTCATGTGAATGTTCTAATGAATCTTATGTTTTACTGTTAATCTGAATGTTCTAATGAAACTTATGTGTAAATGAATGTTATCATGTGATAATTCATGAATGTTAAATTTTATTAATACAATGAATGAATCTTAGATGTTAATAGGGAATTTAGATGTTGGGTTGGGGGAGGGATGAGCTTCCATCTTCACATGGTTGGCCTTAATTAGTAGAGAATATTAAACCATTTTCAAAACCAAGTGAAGCTCAACATTAACCTATGATTGCATGACAACTAACTGTGTGAATCTCTTTTCTTTAGGCAATGCAGAAGGATTCCATAGTCAACCTAATTGATTTATGAAATTTAGTTGTAGTGTATGAAGTATTTGAAAGAGTGGCCTTCTATGGGATTGCCTCAAATTATTCATCTCTAAGGTATTCTATTGTTACTATTTATCTGCAATCATGTTGGATTATGTTGTTATTTTTGCATCAACATCTTGGATCACATTCTATAATTCATCATATAAATAAGGGAAAGATATTAGAAATCACGATCTAATGTAAATAACATAATTAAAGTATTTAGCTTGATTTCTTCTAAATTTTTTGCAAAATTGATGTTGTTGGGATTTATCTCACTTCTACTTACTATTGGGAAAATAAGAATTGCATAGATTTTTATATTTGAGAGCTTAGGAGACTCTTTCCTTCCATGTCCAAAGGAGGAGGCCTCAGAAGAAGATGATAGTAGTGTTGAGGAGACTAAAATATTTTCAATACATATAAAGTTCATATTCATAGCTTCTCATAAAACACCATTAAGATAGAGCTTGGCAACAAATGAGTTTGCAACTGGTTATTGTGCTTCAAAGGTACAATTTTTTCTTGCATATTCAGATCGAATGGAGTTATTTTTCTAATGGAAATAAAATTAAATGATCTTGTCCTTTCTTATTTTGATGCAGGGCAAGGTTCCTCTTATATCACAAGATGGACTCCAACAACTATCTATCTTTAATTTTGTATTGGCAGTTTCTCATGTCTTGTCTTGCATTGTAATTATGACACTAGGATGGGCAAAGGCATGAGTTACTAGGCTTTCCTCCTCTTATTCTTATAGTTTCCATTTTCTCATTGAATGATTGCATTTGATAAATGTTTTTGTAAATTTGGAGACATGAAGAAGAATTTCAACAATGGAAACAAATGATATTAGATCATTCTAAAGTACACATTGATTCATGATATATATTTTTAATTTTTAAATAAATCTTTTCATACAAATTGACTTGATATGTTGGGAGGTAATAGATGTAAAGGGAAAAAAAAATATTCTAGGGTATATGAATACACCATTATTCATGTGCTTGTGCATTCTATTGTTTCATAGTGTTCTCATGAACTATTCTCATTCTTTCTTTTGAGTGTGGTGATATGTTGAATAATATTATAGGGAGGAAGAAAACGATTGTAAAGTTTGTTCAAAGATTTATCTTCAAAACATGGCCAAATTAGCAAATGAGGCCACCACAATACTTTTTGTACTTCAACCTATGTTTCTTTTTTTTGATAGTGGGAAACACTAGTCCCTTCAAAATGGACTCGCACTATGTGTTCTATATGATATGCAACACTTAATGGAGAAAGTAGGTAACATTTATAATTTCACAATTTATAATCCTTTTTGAAAATTACAATATGCAAAAGTCAAACTTCATTAGCTACATCTCTAGGTTTATATATGATATCTACTGATTTAAATTTTGAATTTTACTTTCAAAATACTTTGGTTAAATTATAAATTTATATGTGGATATTTCAATTATAGTTTCTAAATGCCAAGTTCACCTTTTCATTTTAATATTTTATGATATTTCAAGTTTTTTTGTTGGTCAATTTTTAGGCCATTCTACTCATTTTCTATTGTCCATGCTCATTAAACATCTTGATCACAAGAATGTGGTGCAACAACCTCTAATGTAGATTAATATCATTGAAATTTCTACTATCCTTGAACAACAATCAAAATCATAAGCTTATGTAGTAATGGTTGGTGCAATGTCTGATCTAGCAAGGAATTTGTGCAAGATCATGAATTCTATTTATGAGGCTTCCAATATTAGTGATGATATAAACAACTAGAACAAGTATTTTCAGGTTACAATTGGAGAGTGTTTGGTGTAATTTGCAAAAAGGTGATAAATTAATAGTTCTTTTCCTTTATTGAATGCACATTTCATTAGACACATATGAAATTAGTATTAAATATCCACTAATATGTAGATATGGTCAATATAATTGCAAAGTTCAACTTGTTTAGATACAATCCTAAATAGGTGCCAAGAAATTGTCTAAAAGAATAAGAAATGCCTATAGACAAGGAAAGTGGAGTTTTTCCTAGAAAAAACATAGATATTAGATAGTAGAGGAGGTTCATCACAATATATTTTTGTAATTTTTCTCTACAAGAACCTACCATGACATCTTTGATTAACTTTTGGGTTTTTAGGTTGGTGATGCTGGTCCAATTTACGACAGGATGGTTGTCTCATTGGAGAATCTTTCTACAACCATTGTCGTAGCCAAAAAAAAAATTGAAGTATTGTATCTTATTGCACATATCATATCATCTATACCAAATCATTCATATTATAATAAGGCATGTCTTTGTTCCATATATTCCTAGCTATTGCTAACATCACTAGATATTTACTCTCTTTTTTGGGCTTTTCTTTTTTAAGCATTTGAGGCACAAGGGTTCTCAAGACATAAGATCTCTCTTGTCTAGGCTTTTTAAGGAAACAAGCTCTCTAAGGTTGAGTGAACATCAAATAGAACTTTTATTTTCCTTGCTATTTACTCAGGCAATATATCGTGAAAATACACCATAAAATTTTGAGCCAATTGCCAATACTTATAGTCTTGCATTACTATTCTCTTGTGTCAATGTAATCTATGTTTTAACTTTTAAGTCATATACCTAACTTTCTCTTCAATTGTATCAGTTCTTTGTTTGAATAATATTGCTTAATTAAAATGTTCATGTTCTCTTTTACAAGTTATTACCTAAGTATATTGTGCATTTTTTTACTTAGACATAAAAGTTGGATTATGGAAAATGCTTTCCTTAGGAGTTACATTGTTTATCACAACCTTGTAAAGGTAGGGTAAATTTTGGCAAGTTGAAGCAAATGGATATCTATTTTTTTATGCTAATTGATGGTAGATTCTAAATGTGCAACAATGATTACAATGGGTGGGATTCATCAATAAAGCTATACTTATGTTCTTGTTGACATGTAACTTTAGTACAACATATATGCATAAGCTTGAAGAAGAGATGCACAACATTGTACTTGTACCCTTTCCATATGATAATTTAGGCATTTTTAGCACTTGGGATACCACTTTCTCCATTGGCACAATTAAGTACTGAAATAAGATTGCTGCATTCTAATTAATTTTTGTGATCTAATTTCAATTAACTGCTATTTAATATTAGTTTGATCTATGTTCATTCACTAGGGTAAAGAATTTTTATATTTTCTTAATGAGGTGTGGATGAAGATGGAATTTTTTTAAAGAGAGTAGGATTCCTTTTTTGTCAACATGAATGTTGCATCTTGTAAATGAGCCTTGTCACAATGTACTAATTTAGAGATGGAATATACATACTTGCAAAGTTCAAATCATCATACACTAATTTTAATTTTCTAGCTTACTTTCACATTAAGGAGCATTGCTCTTGATCATGCAAGTAAGTATTTATTTCTAAACTACTTTATTTATTTGAGGACCTTCTATATGAACCTAATACATGTCATTTCTAATGGACTTAATTAGCACAAATAATTTTCTATGATATGTTTGACATGTTTATCTCAAAGTATTCCGTCCAATGATTTAGTGAACAACAATGACATGCAATTCCAAATACATTTATGATCTATGTAATAAATATATGTTGTTTAATTCAAAACATAAATACAAAGTTATGTTTGGCCTTATTTGAGAAATCTTGTATTTTCAAGTGGTAGACAATGTGATCACTGCACTAGTGTGTTCCTTATTTTTCTTAAGACTTAAGTCACGCTTTTCTTTTTAAAATTTTGATGTAATTTTCTTAGGCATTATTTGAATCTCCAATATGATCCATATTGTTTCAATGACTTCAATCATGCTTTAAAAGATATTAAAATGTTGATTCAAGGCTTGTCCTCTAGCCCATAGTTTGGAATGAGATTTAAGGTGTGTCTATGTGCATGGAGACCTCAACCAAGGTGAAGAAAATGTAGGAGGTCTTTGCACACTTTCCTATAATTTCACCTTGCATGTGAAGTAACTCCTCACATGACACTTCATCAAATAGTCCAACACCTCATTCCTACCACAACTATAATAGAGAGAAGACATTTTAAGTGAGAGATCTACATATTCTATACACATG
Source organism: Cupressus sempervirens (assembly GCA_028749045.1). Lineage (NCBI taxonomy): Eukaryota > Viridiplantae > Streptophyta > Pinopsida > Cupressales > Cupressaceae > Cupressus > Cupressus sempervirens. Next base: position 440,722,676 of record CM053790.1, on the reverse strand, counting down.
CTTTTTATAATTTGTTCTACCAAGTTCTTCTTTTTTTCACTGCCAAAAATTTATAAGTGAAGTCCATGATGATAGATGAAATAAGTAATTGAACCTGTGTGGAAGTATGTTGAAGATGGCTATGTCAATTTGGGGTATTCAACTAAAATGGTAAGCAAGCCAAATTTATTTAAAGGTGACAAGTGAAAACATGGTTACAAATGCCTTGGAATGCCTATGCCTCTAGAGCTATCTACCATGGTAGGAACTAACAATAGAATATTGAAACTAGCATTTTTTTTTAATAATGCAGTGTGACATCTTGTCCAATGAAAACTCATCTCTCTATCAGCATTATCATGGCACATCATCCCACCTGTGATGGTATCTTCTGTTAGATGACCATCACTCCAACAACATTTTAATCACATGTTGTTTCCATTGAAATTTCCCATCCAATGGATTCCCATTGGGCATGCACCAACTATGTCGCAATTGCAATGATAGACTGAAAATGTAGGCCATCATAATTGTGGCAATCAACCATCCAAATTGTGATGACATGAAGAGGTACTCTTCCCCTTTCTTATTTCTAAATTGTGATGGCTTTAGGCATCCCAATTGTGACAAACTATCTTGTTGTCATAATTTTCAATAGAAAAAGTTTGATGCCCATTCGATGGGGCCCAATTTGTGTTACTGTCATTTGGGTGATGGGTGGCCATCATAATTATGATGGGTGGTCATCATAATTTGAGCCCAAATGTAGTAAGCGTACCTTTTCACATCATAGATAGAGATCTATAAGCCACCTCTTGAGATTCTCTTCATCATGGGTATTCTTTGTAATCACCTTAAAATTGTCATCTAGATTATTAGCCCCCTTCTCAACATTTTGACTAAATTATTTAATCGTTTATCTAGGCCAAATTGCTAAAAATCAATTTATTTGTTTTTAACCTATAATTTGACTATAATATCCTAAGTCCACATTTGATTGAAAGAACATGTCCTCTTTTAATTAGATAGAAGACCTCATTCTTCTAATCCACTCAATGTGCACACATAAAGGTTTTTTTTTCTATTTACATATTAAAAGAAAAGGCTTATGTCTCACATGAAAAGTCAACTCATTTTTCATTAGTTGACTTTATCTACACATGAATCATGCAAAAATTCAACCCCCACCCTTGATTATCCATTTCTTGATCTTTATCTCAACCATATGTCTACCTTTAAAAGTTAGAGCTCTCTCCCTCTCTAACGATCACATTTTTGAGCTAATGTTATGATGCAGGTTTATTGACAAATTCCTTAGAGATTTTTTGGAGAACTTATATTCTTATTTTATCATTCTTAGGTGCTTTTGGATCTTTGTATAATTTGGATCACTCTTGCATTTACATCTCATACTTATTTTCTCATTCTTGCATCATGGCATTCTTAGTTTAGCTTTTCTTTTATGCTCTAGATTAGCTCACCTAGTCTAAATAGGGGTTTTCTAATCTTTCATACTTGTTAGCTTGAATATTTCATCTCATTTAGTTTACTTTTCATTTTCATTTCATACCCATTTGAGGATTATTGGATATTGTCACTCATTGCCTCTACTCTTTGAATCTCTTGTTCTATGGTGCACCTTGCAAGGGTTGCATAGCTTTGGATCATTTGAGAGCCACCATTTCATAGTCATTGCACATCGTAGATAGAGAACTATAAGCCACCTCTTGAGATTCATTTTTTTCATGGGTGCTCTCAAGAATAAGGGTTTATAGAAGTGTGACACAGTTTTGTACACACATTTTTGGCATCCACTGTGGGGCTAGAACCAAGTTTTTAGCTTCATTTTCTTGCTAGAATTTTAGTTACATTGTCATTTATGGTTTTTTATAGCAACTAATTAGATCCAATCAAGTGGTTTTGTAGGTTTCATACTTTGGTTTTGAGGTTAACCCTTGTGCAAATTGGTATGAAGGACACAACCTTAGTGTTTCAAATATTTGATCATATCTTTCCAAACATTTAGAGTTTGGATCTAAAAAAATTGAGATTGGGGATGCATTCAAGATGTCTCAGACCAATTTTCAAATTGATGTGAGTTGATTTTCTTCCATTATAAATCAACAAACTGTTTGTAGAACTCCACACTTTTGGAAAGGTAACTGAATTCTAAAAGGGATTTGTTCTTTGTGTTTTGAATTTAGAGGTCATATTAGGTCTCAATAACTTGATTTAAAAAAATTGGTCTATTTTGACAAAATAGGTCCCTAAGGAATAAATGAAGAGATATTGCTAAATTTATTGCATTTTTGGAAATCTTTCTAATTTTTAGTAAGAGTATCTTCTTTGTATTTCTATTTATGGAATCAAAGTAATAGCAAAAAAAATAGATCTTGTTGACTAGGTCAAAGGCAAAAAGTAGAAAAGAGAGCATTTGTGATTAGTTTGCAATTTTTTTGTATATGCTTGATTGGAAGAAAACTTGGATTTTTGAGGCAACTAACCACTTTGTGTTGTTTGTATTACTTATTTTTTATGTCCTAACCTTAATTTTTTGTAGGAGTTTCATGCTTTCTTTCCAAAACAAAAGAAAAGAATGCTTGTCAAATATAAAAAGAGCTTCTAACATGTTTGTAGGGATGCCCTAGCTAAAATAAATGTTAAAAATAATTAAAAACATTTTTTATTTCATGCCTTCATGTGTCTATTGTGCTTTCCTATTTTAAGCTAGATTTCATTTTTGATAGGCACATAATTAATTTCTTTACTAAATCTTGTCACTTAGTAGGAGAGTCTATCCTTTTCCATTAGGTGAATCAGAAATCTTGACCCATCTAATATGCCAAGGTGGAGTAAGGGGTGCATGAACTTGCTTGGAATGTCATGATGAAGCATTAGGACTTGGATTGCAATGGTGCAAACCCTTGTTACCTTGGTTCTTAGTGTTACTCTATAATGCCCTATTGGGAGATCCTTGGAACAAGGATGAAATAAGTAAGATAAAAAAAAAAATTAAAACAAGTGTAAGAGCACATAACAACAACATACAAGTATCACCAAGATCACAACAGAAGATTGACAATCATCCAAACACCAATAGATCTCCAAATTCCACTACTAACCAAAACATAAATAAGAAAACATAAGAGATCAACCAAGCTAAAAGACAAATGCTAACTCCTAAAAATTGGCTAAGTCTAAAATCATAAAGCCTTGAAATTTGGCTAAGTCTGAATTTTTGAAGCCCTGAAATTTCCTAGAATCTTTATCTTAGCCTGTAGAGGTCTAGAACCTATTTCAAAAGACTTTTTGCATATATTAAAATATATCTTATATAAGAACTTATACTTAAATGATATATTTTAGACACCTTAGGAAATCTGTTTTGAACTAGGAAGGTATAAAATCCAAAAGGGTGTCCAAAATAATCTTCTACACTTTTCTCCAACAAGCCTAAGTAGCCCCTATTTTTCATGTGATAAAATAGTCTAATAGATTCTCACATGAGGAAATGTGTAGATGTGTGAGGCAGTGCTCCACTTCACATGAGGAAGCACTTACCTCTACCCCAAGACTAGTGTGGGATCTCATGTGAAGAAGTGACCCATGTTGTACAAGAAACCCCAACACACCACGAAAGAATCTTACTTTCTCATGCTAGAAAGTAAGATTTCATGCAAGGAAACACAATTTTACGTGAGGATTTGCTTTAGCAAGTGAAAAATAGAAAGGATGAAAACTTAGCAAATGAAATCCTCCACACCGAAGAGTACTAGATCCACACTTTGAGGTGTAACACTTGAATAAAATATTGGAAGATGGAAAACTGGAAATAGAGTCTAACCATCTGATCAAATAGCAAAGGAAAGAATAGAAAGGAAACATCATAGTGCACTAAAATAACATTACAATGAGCAATAAAAACAACTAAATGCATAGTTCCTCCCAATCATGAATGGCATTATAAGACCATTGTGAGCCCGAGCCATCCCCCACACATAACATCCCAAGCCAACAATTAGATCATTGGTACTATCATAATATGGATGTCACTACTAAACATGCTACAATCATAAGCATAAGGAAATCTAACATGCTAGAAGAAAGCATAAGATAATCCTACAAAGTAGATAACATCACCTATCACATGCTAATCATCAAAGTAAGGAAATACATCAATAAATAACATCATCTAACATGATATACAAGAATTCCAATGAAATCATAAATCACAAGAAAGCATACTCCAGAACTTGAAGTACCAAGTGACAACATCCAACAATGATCGCGCTAGAACAAAAGACCATCTCTATACACCAGTCCCTAGTAGTGGTGAAGGTAGCTATGCCTCCCAACTACGTGGAACCCATAGGTCCACACTCACTTTGCTGATGGAGATAAAAATCCAACCACAAACACAAGCAAAACAAACATCCATGGCTAACACACATGCCAAGCAATATGATGACTAAATCCAAGACATAAACAATGCATAAACTATAGGTCCTAGTCAGACATCTCAATGGGCTACTAAGTAGGGGCTGGCATCATGGAGAGTCACTTGGCATTGACAAGCCCAAGCTCAAATTTGTATGGACTCGACTCCCTCAACGGAAGGCACACACATTGTGTGGACTCAACTCCCTCAACGGAAGGCTCACACACTAAAGTACTATTTAATTATCTTTAATAGTGTTACCATCCAATGTTTTATTTAGTTATCACTTATATAAAGCTCTCTCTTCCAACCTTCAATGCCATAAACACTAAGCTATGACATAGAAGCCCCCTCCATATTCTACCCTACCCTACCCATGCTCATCCAATGATGAGTACCTATAGGCATGTAATTTCCCAAACCAACCCCAATGATCTTATTTCTAGAAATATCATGGAATACCAAGACTCGCAAGTCACTCGATAAATGTATGTGTATGTACTCATGTGTGGTGTACCACCATCACAAAGATCAAAGTACAAGGACTAGATGAGAACACAAAGTAGAAATTCACTCAACCAAAAATATACTCAGGAGGATGGATGCAACACACATCCAAATGCAACATAAAAATGCAATAGTGGTCTAACTGATATCCAAATAGATCATCTAGGTCCATGAACCACATTATACTAAGAAAACTTGAGAAAATACGGTGGTATGCAACATGAGGTAAAAACCCCAAAATTGGAAAAATTTCAAAATTAAAACCCAATTGATCTTTGGGTGCGAAAACCCCATAAATTCAATAATAAATGAGTTTAGAAATTGTATAAAAAAATGGCCAACATAATGGCTCAAAACCCCAAATCCCCATCCCAAAAATAGGGAAAACATTCATACTTGACCAACTTAGTAGAACTAGCAAACAGAAATAGAGGGGAACACTAGTTCTCAACCTCTGATCAAATAGCTACCAAAAATGGAAGCTAAAATGGAGCAAAGACCATAAAATGAAAAGGTCCTACCTAATAGCTAAAGTGGTAGATTCTAAAAATAGCCTAATAAAATAATCAACCTATTGAAACTGCTGAAAATGGTAGCAAAGCAAGGTCTGCCCGAGCCGGATCCAATGAGACTAATCTCACACAAAACCCACACTCATGGCTCCCTGAATGAATAGAAAATGAATCCTTCAGAAGAGGATTTCCAAAATTCTCTCCAAATTCTCAAATTTGAAATAGAAAAAGTGAGGAATTAAATTCCTCTTTCAACACTTACTCACTTTTTGAGTGAATAGTCAATTAGGAAAAATATCCAACTATAGCCGCTAGACTTCAAATCGATCCAAACATAAATAGGTTATTCTCTATAATAAGAATTCACCTAAGGAAAATCTACCAGAAAATAAATTCAAAAAGATTTAAAACCCCAAAACCCAAAATCACTAAAAATCACTTAACACTTTCATGACAGAGTGAACCTCTAAATGCACAGGCATGCTCACTAGTCTAATCACATAATGCAGATGAGTTTGGATTTACTAATCACTGAAAGGTATAATTTAAAACAATTAAAATAAGGATACATAGAACATATAGGGATGACATTGGTAAAATATGAATAGCTAAATCACTAACTCCATGTGCCACTACCAGGGATATAAATCCTACACACTAAAACACATGATCAAGTGCAATTACATATTATATAATAGCTAAAGCAATTAATGCATTAAATAATGAATTAATCCATTTACACCACTCACGTTCAAAGAAAGCATAAAGATACATGAATGAAGTAAATCACCATAGCATAAAATTCATCACATAACATAATCAAAAAATATATCCAACTACCAAATAATTAGATACCATCATAGATCTGTTGTCATCTCAAAATAGCATCAACATGAAAATATGATAAACTAAAAAGAATAGCAATATAACATCTATGGTACTGAATCAAAGTACAACATTTGACCCTTAGGTCATCTCAAAGTACATAAAATAAGAGTATCAAGTATCTCTCAAATCAAAATAGATGAGGTACTGACTACAAACACAAGAGGCACTCATACTCATTTTTTTTTAGTCTAGAATCCATTAATGGGCCTACTCTTGAGAGATCAAAAGGAATGACCCAAGTGGGAACAAGCAAACCTTGATCTTCCAACCCACTATAAAATCAAGGCTATTAAGGACACAAAACCTTGGTAGATATAGTACTTGTCTTCATCTAATGGAAATACTTGTGGGATTGTGACCATGAGGAAATCACTAGGTGAGAATGCTTAAGGTACTCTTGTCGCCATGAGGTTTTTTACTTATCGTATGATAAGGTGTCCTATATTGAGAGAAAAAGGAGTGCTATGAATGAAAGCCCTTAATAAGAACCTAGGATAGAGGCACCCCTTAAATTTTTCTCAATATCTTGGTGCAAGGATCGATACTAGTGGACTACTCAGATCACCCCAGGATTTGACAAAGCATATGTGTTCCTTTAGATGTGGGTAACCCATCTAAGACAAAGCCAATATCTATTATGGGAAACCACTTTGTGTAAGGAAAGGGATCATCAAGTTGTGGTCCAAGGTATTGAGTAATGAGCCATGTCCTTTAGGTAGCTATTGCTTGATGTGTTCTCAAATGTGCTAGACCTATTGAAATCTTTTGAACATACACATGATGCTAGTTCTAGGGTTTTAATTTTTAGACCTCACATATGCTTGCATCATGAAAGGTTTCTTTGTGTCCCTTTCTTGATTTTTTGAATACCACTCCATGTGTCACTATCTTTCTTGGAAAAAACAATTGCTTTTGAAACAAACTTTCTATGCTATCCACTATTGTCAAACATTTTTCTCGAAGTCAAAACATCAAGTTTATATATTTTTCTTGTGTTTCTTACTAGGGAGAGTTCCATCATGTGACTTTTATTTTCTTTGTCTCTAGTGCTTTAACTTTATTAAAATGGCTCGTTGGTATTATCACTCTTGGTCTTTTCACCTTCTTAGTCTATGTCAAGCTACTAGGACTTTCTTTTTGGCTGAAATAGTTACCTTGATCTCTTGAATACACTCTTTGACTGGGAAAGTTTTTTAGTTGTCATATCTCTTGCTTTATCTACTTTTTTGTTTGGGATTCTTTACTAGATTTTGACTTGAGTTATTGGTGTCATAAGTTTCCTGGACACTTCTTGACAAGTCACTTTACTCTATCTTTACTATTTTGGCAAGTGAATGCCCATCAAGTTATCTTGTGTCACCTTATTAGATTCTTCTACTCTCCTTGATGCTTGATTTTTAATTTACCACTATGGGCTTCAAACCTTGTGCTACCAAACCTCAACCAAATCTAGATGATCATGATCTCCTCCATCTCACTAAAGAGTTTCAAGATCTTTACAGTCAATACAAAGAACTAGAAGAGACAAATGATCTTTATTACCTTCATCTTTATAAGTGCATGGTAGAAATGAATTCTAAACTTGAGAAAAGGTTATAGGATAAGATGACATTCTTAAATTAATCTCCCTTAAGACCTTTACATACACATGGTTCATTTTCTTCAAGGTCTACATATTCTACTCCAACACATCAATTATCTTCATCTTCTAGATCTAAAGACCTCTTTAGAGAACAAGTGAGTGATAGCTCCATGGATCATATGCCAAAATTTCATGACAAGCCTATATTTGACCAATATGATGAAGACATGGATTCATGCTATTTACTCTAGAAGAAACAAAATGATTCTATACATACATTTGAGAGAAATGTTACTCCTTTTGAAGACTCATATGATGACATTTTGTAAACACTTCTTAGCACTAAAATCATCACATTGCCTATTTCTAGCTCATGTGGAAACCCATTCTTGGGTATCTACTATGCTCATCATCAACATAATGAGCATAGTACTTCAGATTGCATTGAGATGAAAGATAAATTCCAAGATCTTATTGATGATGGGATTTTTTATAACTCTAATGACTCATGTGATGAGGGTACTTTTCTTGATCAAGATCATGTTTATGAACCTATGTCTAGTGATGGTATTCTTGACACCTCCACTTCTTCCAACATATATGAGCTTCCTAAAACTTTAAACCTTTCCAACATGCCTCCATCAAACAAGGAACCTAATGCTTTCCATATTGACTATGCTTATCCTCAAGTATTGCCTCTTAAAGATAGTCAAGCTAACCTTCACTTGGTTGCAAACCTTTTCAATGCTACTAATGCTAAATATCCTCAACCTCCATGCAATGCTATGTATTATATGCCCACTTTAGCTAATAATTCACTATCTCTACAAGATCCTATCATGCAAACCACACATTATCCCTTGTCCTTAGAAGTGGCTCCATGTCAAGAGGACTCTCAAAAAGCTAAATCTATAAGGAAAGATCAAGATAAATAACCCTTTCATCTCCTTCAAGATGTCACTCTTCCATATCCTATATATTTCCCAACTCCTAAGTACAAGGAAGACATTACTTCCACTATTTCCATTGAGCTTACTGAAAATCATGAGAAAAATTATATGCTTGTTCTATCTTAAAAAACATGTCAAGATCAAAGTATCCCCTCATGTTGTACTAATCCATATCCACTTCAAAGATATTCTCAATCTTCAAATGCTCCTATAAACAATGTTGATCCTATAAAATCTACTCATGATTCTATTGATGGCCTTGTCCATGTTGCTAACTCTAAAGATGTTGATATCCCTATTCATTATCACTTTTCATCTAAATCTATCATTGGTCCTTATCCATTAAAGCTAAAGCCTTCCAAACTTCCTTCCATATTGGGACCTTATGTTCCTCCATCTCCTACTTTCACTCCTAGCTCTCCTATCATACTTCAAGATCAACAAAGACACTCATCCTTGATAAATCTTCATTCATCTATCCATATGAACCAGTCATACCAACCTTATTTATCCACAAATCCCAAGTCTTTTGGAAGCAATTTGGATCATCAACATATTGGTTATACTCATAGGGTCTCCATGGCATGACACACAAAGGATGCATTGTAAATCCTCCAAAGTGATTTTGGCCTAACCAGTGGGGAAATAAAAGGTATTATGCTTACTATGCCACCGCCCAGCTAATATGGTCAAAAAATTATGGTTTGCCCATATATGGGGCATGAGTAACAATGACCTAAATCTAATGTTTTCTATGGAAATTTTCTCATCATCATTTAGATGAAAAAGAATGCACAATCTCACCACCTTGGGGCTCTAATCAAAAGGGCAAGGAAGACAATCTTCATAATTGAGTCATTAAAACATTGAAAACCTCAGTATCAGCTATAAATAGATCAAGAACATCATAAATAGATCAAAATGACAAACAAAAATGCTCACACATGCAAAATTTGGCACTAAATATTCAAAAAATTCTCAATAAATACTCACGCAATATTTTTCATAATATTTGGGCAATACTTTTTGTTAATTAAGTATTGTGTGATGCTTTTTATAACACATGTGTGATACTTTCCTATTTGGTAATAGTTTGCACCATGTCATGTGACATTTGGGTATGGCTGATATGAGAGAACTTTCTAAATAGTGTGATATAATTTGGATAATAAGTACAACGCGATAATTCTCAAAGTATCTGTGCAATACCTTTAAAGTATCATGCAATATTTTTTCAAAAACCCTAAAATTGCATTAAGAACATGTTAAAGTTCAAAAAAACATATAATTTTTTAAGACTTATTGGGGCCTCATACTTGGGTGGTTGGTCATGCAACTAGCTACAATCAAAATGGTGTGTGTGTGTCAGAATGCCTTCTAAAGCCATGATCTCTCTCAAAATCACTCAAGAGCTCTCTAAAATCACAAAAGACAAATGAATTGAAAATGACCCTTGGACCCCTTATCTAGTCCTCAAACCCCATTTTGACTAATTTTTCAAACTCCTCAAAACTTCACAAAAATTGCACCCTTGGCTAATTTTGATGTTTTTTATCATTGAAATTGAAATCAAAGTTTATCTTGATAGTCAAAATTGCATTTCAAAATTCTACCTTCTTCTATGCAGATAGTTGACCTTCTAAGGTCTAATCTTGGAATCTTCACTAGGGCATCTTCATTTCTCCATGTCTTCATCATTTATACACTCCATAATAACTTCAATTCACATATTTTACCTCTAAATTATCATTTTACTTGACTTGACCTAATTTTCATACTACATTATTTTTGGTCAACTCTAGTCAAAATGGGGCATTCTATCACTTTCTTATGGTCACTCTTTGGTTCTAATCACTAATCTATCATCATGGACTTTTATATATCTCCATTTTATCATATATTTCTCATTTCTACATTCCCTTACCTCATTTTAATTTTGATCTCAATGGGGCATAAATACTCTATCATTGCTTGCTCACTACAACTATCTATTTCTTAGGAGCATATGCTTGATCTCTTTATTTTTCTCTTGATCTATCTACTTTTCTTGGGTGTTAGTACTCTTCTTGAGTCCTAATATATTTTCTCTCCTAGTGTTCATTACTATCTCTATCAGGTTGTATGTTAAGGACCTATTGTCTCTTTTTGCATTTCGTTCTTCGAAATTAGATCTCTCTATCTATTGTTGCCTACTTGGCTTCAGTATTCTTTGATGTAATGTGCTCCTAGATTGATCAAACATTAGTCAAAGATGGGAAAATGTAATGACCTAAAAATGGTCATCTAGACTATTATGCCCAATCTCAACATTTTGGCTAAATTATTTAATCATTTATCTAGGCCAAATTGCTAAAAATAAATTTATTTGGTTTTAACCTATAGTTTGACTATAATATCCTAAGTCCACATTTTATTAAAAGAACATGCCCCCTTTTAATTAAATAAAAGACCCCATTATTCTAACACATTCAATGTGCACACAAAGTCTTTTTTTCTACTTACAAATTAAAAGGAAAGGCTTTTGTCTCACATGAAAAGTCAAATCCTTTTTCATTTTTTGACTTGCTCTTACACATTGGTTATGCCAAAAGTCAAACCCCACCCTTAATTATCCATTTCTTAATCTTGATCTCAATTGTTTGTCTACCTTTAAAAGATAGATCTCTCTCCCTCTATAAGGATCTCATTTTTCAGCTAATGTTATGTTGCAAGTTTATTGATAGATTCAATAGAGCTTTTGTGGAGAACTTTTATTCTTCCTATCTCATTCATAGGTACATTTGGAGCTTTGTAGAATTTGGAGCACTCTTGAATTTTCATCTCATACTTTTTTTCTCATTATTGCATCATAGCATTCTTAGCTTAGCTTTTCTTTTATGCTCTAGATTAGCTCACCTAGTCTAAATAAGGGTTTTATAATCTTTCATACTTTTTAGTTTGCATCTTGTATCTCATTTAGTTTAGTTTGCATTTGCATTGCATTACGCATTTGAGGATTCTTGGATATTGGCACTCATTGCCTCTACTCTTTGAATCTCTCATTCTATGGTGTGCTTTGCAAGGGTTGTATAACTTTGGTTCATTTGAGAGACACTATTTCATAGCCTTTGTACATCATAGATAGAGAACTATAAGCTGCCTCTTAAGATGCCCTCTTTCATGGGTATTCTCAAGAATAAAGGTTTATAGAAGTGTGACATACTTTTTTACACACATTCTTGAGAATAAGGGTTTATAGAAGTGTTTCTACTTTTTGCTATACATTTTTGGCACTCAACATGGGGCTGGAAAACCTTGTCTAGCTCCATTTCTTACATTTTCATCACATTTTCAGCCCATTGTTTTGGGTTTTATATTTTACAAATGGAAGTATCATGTGATAATTTACTAGTATCATATGATACTTTATATAATAGTAATATAATACATTGTGAGTTTCACTATCATACTGGTTTGTGTACTTTGTCACACTTCTATTTTGCAAACTATCACACTTTCTCATATAGAGTATCACAACAGACATAACTTTTGTTTGCATATATATGAAAATATCATACGATATTGTTTCGGCCAAAAGTATCACCCAACTTGTTTTACTTATCTAATTCAATTTTTAGTTTTCATTTTCTTCTTTAAAGTTTTGCATTTCAAATTTGTGATTTTTTAACAACTCCTAACAAGTGGTTTTTTGTAGGGTATTTTTTAGATTTTACTAATCCTTTTGTGCCCTAACCCTTGTTGTTTTGTACGTGCTCTTTATTTCTCATTTTCTAAGGATATATTTATAGATCAAAAGGGCTACTAACATTTATTGTAGGGCTGCCCAAGTAAATAAAGCAAAAAAAAAAAAAAAAAAAAACGTGTCTTCTATTTCATTTCATGTGTGGCATATATTAGTCATTTTCTTTTTTTAAGCACATAAAACTCCCAAGTAAGTGTTCATAATTGGTAGGAGAGTATTATCTTCACCTTTTAGGTGAATCCTAAATCTTGACCCTTCATTGAATCAAGAAAGTAGGTGGGATACTCCACTCTTTAGTGGTTTTAATTAACTTGCTTGGTGTGTTTGGGGGAAACATTAGGGAGTAGGAGAGTATGCTCTTCACCTTTTAGGTGAATCAAAAATCTTAACCTCATTAGCTTGAATCCATTTTATTAATCTCTTAGTGAGGTTCATACCTTTAGAGGGTCTGTTATTAGTAAAAAAAATACCAATAGGAATGACCCAAAGTGGGAATAAGAAAAACCCAGCTAACTCTGCCCACTTTAATCACAAACCCCTTGACAAAGGCCAAATCCTTGAGGGGCATAACACTTACATAGTGAAATTACTTGCGATATTGGGACCATGAAGAAATTACTAGGTGGGTATTCTTAAGGTTTCCTTGTGGTTGTGAGGTCCATTATTAAATCTTTCATCATGAACAAGGGGGGTGTTTTGAATGGGCCCCTTACTAGATACTCTAAGATTTAGAGGCCACCCTTTTTAGCTACTCAATATCTTGGTGCAAGGATTGATCCTAGTGGATTACCTAGATCAACCCAAGATTTAAACTCACCATATGTGTCCCTTTGGTTGTGTTAATAACATTTCCATGACAAAAAAAATAACTATTGTGGGAAACCACTTTGTGTGAGGTAAGGGGGCATCAAGTTGTGGGCTAAGGTATTGAGTAATGAACTATGTCCTTTTAGATAGATATTGCTTGGCATATTTTTAATTTGTGCTAGACCCATGGAAGTCTATTAAACATACACATGACCATAGTTTTCATAGGACTTTTTTTCTTTAAAACCTCCCCAAGTGTTTGTATTGGCAAGCTTTCTTTATCCCTTGTCCAATTGCTAAAGATGTGTGTTTGTGCCAAAAATTTCTTTTAAAATATTACATTTGTTACAAATTGGTAAAATACTCTACTATAACTATCTCATTACTCAAATCAGTAAAAAATTTAAGTCAAACATAAGTCTCATAGGCACAAAGTCACAAAAATAGTCACTACTAAACTTGTATCACACTACTTATTTGAGAAGTATTCTAAAATAATTTTGGACTACAAAAAGTATCACACATTCATATAAACTATTTTTCACTATTACTGTAAACTACACCATACCACCACTTGAGAACTATCATATTACTACAAACTATTTCCCTAATATTATAATAACTGTTGTACAAAATTCTTTGTTAAACTTGTATCACATTGTTTTTTGACTCTATTGCCCGAGTCTATTTCTTTCCAAAAATTGATATTTTATTTCACTAGTATTGTAAGTTGCTTGGACACTTTTGACAACCTATTATCATTGCTACATTTCTTGACAAGTGAACATCTTGAATTTATGATTTTTTGGCTCCAAGTTCTTTGTGTCATCTTATTAAGCTAAAAAATTGTTATAACATGTTGGTTACAACTAGGTTATAATTTGGTCAAGGAGGTTGTCCTTAATTTTGCTTTAAAAATTTATCTTCTCCAACTAGGCATCCAAATAAGCAAAACTTTGAGGTTGAACCTAGTTTTGACAAGGTTGAGGAAGAGAAGTATGCTACTTGGTACAACCCTATTAGTCACTTTGGAGGTTCTTTTGATACCCCAGTTGATACTCCTAGAGATTAACATAGTGTTTCTTTCACAATGAATCAAGAGGAGAGACTATACTGCCTAGATGAGTTATTTGATATTAGGAGAAAAGACACTGAGAGAGGGAAAAAGACTACTCAAAATGAACAAGCTAGGCTAGAACAAGAGAGACTTGAACAAGTGTAACCCATAGATTTTAGGATAACTGCACATACTCATGAAGAAAATGATGCTCATAACAACAAAACTCAAGGCTTTGGGAACAATTACACACATTCTTTTGAGAATCAAAATGCTAAAGCTAACTTAGAAACCCCTTTGAAAATCATGAACATTTTGGGAACAATGTTAATAATACCCCTCCAAGAACCCCAAGATCACATGTTGAGGGATATGCATCACCACCTGGACACTCACAACCTTCATGTCATGAGAGTGAAGTAAATAATGAAGCTACCAGTGAATACCTCATTAGGTTCCAACAAGATGAATGTCTATAAACACTCATGCTTAAGGATTAGAACAAAATAGGGAACAATACTTTGCATATATGACAAATAGAGGTTTGAGAATACCCCACAAATTTGACATCCAAAGAATTATTCAAAAGAGAGAACCAACATAAAGTGAGATCATAAAGAAAAAATTTCAAGAGTTATGAAACCAATTTGCATGCATGCAAATGGATAAATAAAAACATAAATCCTCATTTTTTGATAACATATGTGCTCTTTCTTTTGACAAAATTCTTTACATAATGTCATTTCAAAGGGATATAGAGCTTCCTAAATATGAAAAATATGATGGTAATGGTGACCCACACATGATCATGTTATAAATTTTATGCTCTTCGCATGGATTTTGTGCATGTAGATACATATCTCATGAGGCTTACAATCTTGAATGGACAAGCCATGGAGTGGTTCACTAAAATCTCCCCTTCTCTTAAGGAATTTGATGAGCTTCTAAAAAGGTTTATCTAACATTAATAATACAACATACAAAACCTCATAACCTTGCCAAATTTATGCAACATACAGAAGAAAAAAAAGGGGGAACCTTTTGTCACATACTTACAAAGATGGAGAAGATTACACTCTAGGTACCCTTGTCAAATCCCCAAGAATGAAAAGATTGATATTTTCTTTGGCACTCTTGTGCTTGAGTTATACTATGATCTTAGGAAATTAGTGCTCACCACATTCAATGATATGATTGAGAGTGCTTATCATATTGAAGATGTTTCTATTAAGAATGAGAGTATAGTCCTAAACAAAGAAAAAAGTAGAAATGGGAATGGTAAGGACAAAGGAAAACCTTAGAATAAGAATAAGTATGTTATTAATGTGCTTAAGATCAAGGAACCTATTGGAATTATAGATGGAGTAACTAAGAGGGAGGGTAAATCAGTTACCACAAAAACAAATCTCCTCCATGGATCCCTTAGATGTCTTAAATAACTAGTTACTACTGTCACTCGGTAAACACTCACAAAAATGTTGTAACTTCGTAGATTAACTTTTAAGAATTCATAATTATTAGCATGCATGCAAAATTAAATAACATGAACACAAGAGACACCAAATTTAAGGTGGAAACCCAATATGGGAAAAAACACCAAGTAACTAGCTACCAATTTTCACTCTTTTGAGGTAAGCCCTATTAGGAGCCAACCTTGTTAAAGGTTACAAAACACACTGTTAGGTGTGACCCTATTAGAAGATTTAATCACCCTACTAGGAGTGGCCTTGCTAGAGGTCTTTAGAACAATTCAACTAAACTATCCACCTTGTTAGAGGATTTAAAAAATGGCTGTTAAAACAACTCTGTTAAGAGATTTTAGAAAATATTTTTACAATGGTGAGAAAGTAACAATAAGTGACCTGAATGAGATGCAACTAAACTTTTTTGATACAGATGTCTACTTTGCTTCAATAGATCTTTGCTGATCAGATACAACTCTACTTCTCCTCAAGGATATCCAATCATTCTTCAAAATTTTCTTATACTACCTCTTCACACAATCAGCTCATTGCATACTCATTCCTTACAATTAGAATCCACCTTGACCTTTTATTTATACATTACCGATTATCAAGTCAACTCAATTAAAAGTTACATTTACCAATAAACCATAAATCAATCAGCTACAAATATTACATTTAATCAAATAAACTTTATTTCCCAAAACCATGAAATCCTTCATTGGCCGATTCTACTTGGTAAACACTGTTCTAAATTTTTTTTCCTAAGTTAACCAACTCAACTCGGTTAACACTGCAAATTCTATGAAATCTTTTGGCTACTAAGTGAACTCGGTAAGAACTGAACCTCCTTTGCTGACCATGAGAGCTTCGTAATAACTATTCTCTGCCATATTTCCTTTGATGACCGAGTAAGCTCAGTAGACACTAAATTTCCTTTGTTAAATTTAAAAGCTCAATAACAACTGTCTACACAAGGTAAAGTCTGAGAATGCTTGGTAGACACTGTAAACCTTCTTGTAAACCTTCTAAGCTCAATAGACTCTGTCTTTTGCCTTGCTGACCAACTGAGCTCGGTAGACTCTGACTGATAACTGATATGACATTTGTGTAACATCAAAGACAACACATAGTTGAACAATTGTATCCAACATAACCTACTTTCAACTTTTCTACTAGTATCCTTGCTACCAAATAACAAGAACAAATAAATCAAACAACTCACAAACCTATGACAAGCCTAAGTTCACTAAATAATCTAAGCCTAAATATAACTTCACTTTGTTGGTTTATTCACATGATGTGTTCTTAAAGATATTTCTTGCTAAAAATGTCATTACATTGCCTAATAATTCAAGATCCTATGATCTTGTTTCCAAGCCTCCTTGGTGGTGAGATGATTATTTCCAAACCTACCATATAAATAAGGGTCATAACATGGATAATTATCTTAAGGTCAAGGATGTGATATAAGATCTTATCAATGAAGGTAAAGTTTCCACTAATGGGTTGGTTAAAAAATCCAATCATAAGTCTTTTAAGTACCCTATCCCAGAATATGAGCAAGGAGAAACTTCAAAATAAAACAAGCAGAACAATGACACAAAAATGAACTATACATACATCAACACTAAAAATGTCATAAACATGCTTGAACCTATTAAGGAAAGTATTTACATCATGAGGCATAAATTATATGAGGAACTTAACTATGATACTAATGATGAAAAGCCTAAAGTGATTTCAATAACTCTTGATTCCTACTAATGCTTTGATAATAATAGACCCATGGTTTCACTTAGGGTTACAGATTCCTCTTCCTCCTATGGTGAATGACTAAATATTGTTACTAGGGGTAAGTTGTCCCTAAGGTCAGAGATAATCCCAAACAAGCTTATGTGAAATAAGAAGGGTCCTCCTCAAGTGTTGTTTCCACTTATGCTCTTGTGAATCAATTGCAATGTAGTCCCACTTAGATTTCTATTTTTGAGTTTCTTGAGTTGTCTCTTTTTCATAAAGAGTGTAACACCCCTCTTAGGAACCCAAAAGAAATAAACATAATATGTTACAAAGTTTACTAAATTGATTTTTTTTCTAAAATTTATACAACACCAAAATGTGGAAGCAATATACACAAACACAATATTTACACATGAAATTACAATATAGATTTCATTCCTCAAGGGTTCCTTCACATTGAGTCACATTTAAGATTATTTTATTAATTGTTTAAGTCTTAAGCACAATGTCCATTATCAAAAAATATAACATTTTAATCTCATAAGAAAATGCATTAATACAACTGATATAATGAAATACCTCTAATGGATAACATCCATTGCACATGTCACAAAGTATGTGAGAATAGATACAAGTACATCAAAATACAAGATACATGATAATATATAAATAGATTGAGTGAATAGAAGTCTCCAAGATAGGGATAAGAATGATAAAGGTACAATTACATTGTCAAACTTCCAACATCTATAGATATGAGGGGGACCCAAATGGTAAGAAATCACTACCTCTTGACTGCATGGTTACCTAGTCAAGATTCCACTCCCACAATGTAGGGAAGATAATGAATGATCCACATAGAAAAAATGAAACCATCAAAAATTTCCTAGGCAAGGAATCCTAATAGCCAAATCTACCTCAAGGGTAACACAAACTACTCAAGAAGAAAAGATAACCAAAGATGAAAGAAACCTCATCCAAAACCAACACCACATACCAAGTCAACATTAATATACCAAGTATATATTGAGTATCAAAATCATGACATAATGTCCACAAAAGATGTCCACCTCAAGTCAAAAGACACATGTCAAAGTACAATCACCATGAATCATCAATCACCATGAATCATCAATCACCATCAATAGAAGCAAGATAAATCCAATCACCATCAATGAAAGCAAACACCAACACTAACTATACCACTACAGTAAATTTAAAAAAAAAATCATGGAGATTTGGGCTACATACTATGGAGTGTCATCACATGAGCCAACTCTAAGGTTACCCTAGCAGTCTCTTAGGACCCTAACCCTCTAGTGACTCTATGTAGAACTAGAATACCCTCTCATGAGGACAAGGTGACTGGTCATACCTCTCAAGATATCATCTCACTCTCACCCTTAGTCTATAAAAGTACTCAAGGCATGGATGAGGAAAAATCTCCAACTTATCTTTTTAATTTGTCTCAAGTCATAGGGAAGGAAAGTATTTTAGTTACTATGTGATCACTTGTTACACAACTTACAATGAGTTACCCTAGACCCCATTGCAAGCCACTCCCATAGACATGCACCTAGACTACCTTCCTAAAACTCACATAAACCATAGTTGTTTCCAATATCACAACACTCATAATGATCGAATTTGGTTTCTTACCCAAAAATAAGTTGGTTCTCAAAACCCAAGTCATCATATATACTTGTACACTCTATTTTTTTCACACTCCAAATGCTTCTATCCAAGTGGTTCCATGAGTTCAAAATGCTTGGATTTTGGCTTAGAGCTCCCTATCCATAAGTGCAAGAGAGTATTCTTCAAAAATAAGAAGGCCCTGAACTAAGCCTTAGAGATTCTCTTCTTACTAGTAAACCATGCAATGGGAGGTTCTTTGAGATGAGAAAGAATGCAAGTGTCTACAATGAGAACTCTCAAAATGCAATGCAAATATGAAGTAAGCTAAGATAAACTAAAAAATGTAGCTATGTTAAAGATATAATGTCCAAGCTAATTATTCTATGTGAGCTAGACTATTACAAAAAGAACTAAACTACCATGCAAGATGCTTCTTGTAGACACTCAAAAATGGTTCACATATACGGTTTCATCACTTCTTTATACTAATTTGTCCCATTTTCTCATTCTACTAACTCTGATCTTTTGGCTAGATTGACCATATTTTTTCATTTGTATACTCTTTCACATTAATTTCATATCAACTCAAAATCATTTCATATCAACTCAGAATCAGCCCAAATCAACTCAGAATCAGTCCTAATCAACCCAAAACATATCAAACATCTCAAATCAATCATCATCTATCTAATCCTAGGTATTTTTGTGGCTTTCAATGCCATGGAAACCTATCAACCTATCAATCTAACCTTACTACTGTCATGGCTCTTAGTGCTAGGTAAAACTATCATTCATGTCATCTAATCTTTGACATTGTTGAGGCTTTCAATGTCAGATCATGGCATCATCAACCATTTTAATAATATTGACAGCATCAGTTGATGTTATTATGATCAAACCTTTTTCAATCAATTTCAATCCTGTAGCATTTACAATGTTGGTTAAATGTTACATATCAACCAATTCATGTCATGTGTCCTTGGCATGTTATCAAATTCAATCAATCAATCTGACCATGGCTTTGGTCTACTTTTCATCATCTTATTTGATATTCATTATCGTTACATTTATATCAAAGGGTACAGTCACATTTATTTAATCAATCTAGCCAATCATTTACTAATTTCCTCTATAGGATTAAATAACCCATAATTTAATCCTATTATTCTTTCTAATTATTCTTCCTAATTATCATCCTCAATTAATTACTTTTATTAATTAATTGGTTCATCATCTACAAACCATGGAAATTTACCATTTCCTACGCTCCATTTTCCATCATTAATTCCATTTTCTACTAATTCCTATTTTGTGGAATAAGAGGATTTTTAATTTGAATATTCCATAAAATATTGCATCATCATGACACTTGGATATGACATCTCATGGATTCTCCTTTGACACTTGGCTAAGATTTTTCATAATCAAATATTCTTACCTCTTACACATGTCCCTATTTGGCGTATTCGTCATAGATTCTTGGCTTTAAGTGGGTTGAGGTGTCTTATGACGCGTCATAGATTCTCTTCCACATTTAGCCAAGTTTGACTTTCATGCATCATAGAATCTTACAATTGGCATATTTTGTCATATGCATCATGGATTCTCAAAGGAATCTCTTGCCACATCGCATATCTATGGGTGACAAATCCAATCCGCTCATCCTCCATGTCAATTATGAAATGGCCACTCTTTCTCTCATTTTTGGTCTTGGAAGGTCTTTGAATTCATTTAATCCTTGAAGTCTTTGTCTTGGAAGTCATTAGATCCTTAACTTCTTTGCATTTTCACACCATTTTCTCTCAATCTTAAAATCAAACTTCTAGTATTCTCATGGCATTATCCATATCATAGGCTTTTGCTTCAATCTTGTGTACACTATAGACAAATTGGAGCTACAATCATTTGGAGAAGAAAGAAGGACACGGGAGCTACAAACGAAAGAGGGGGTTTCTACTACTTTCTTTATTAGTTTGGCTTTCATGGTAGACTAGTGGGTGCTAATATATGATTATTGAGTTTTGTGATTTGATCATAGTATGTTATGCATTTAACCCATTTTTTGGTGCTACATTTGGTGAACCCGACGTGAACATGCATATCTAACTTAGGTTTTCTTGTTTTGTGCTTGTAGGTGCAAGGAAGGAGCTCACTTGGAAGGGTATAACAACTATCTAGTCTTCCTTTTCACACCTAGATTAATTAGAGGGTCCAATAAAATTCTTGTATGCTCTTGTTTCATGCATTCTATTAGCTTTCTATCCTAGGGTGCACTCTGCTCTATCAGGGCACACTTGGGACACCTAGGAGCAGTTTTAGGAGTCCAGAAGCCTCCAAAAACTCTTTCTATTTTTTTAACTGACCAACTATGCCCAACTGGGCCCCAAATGTGTCATTGACATAGTCTGTACTATTTGGGTACACTTGCGAGTGTAGTCTTGAAAATTTCAGTTTCTGGGTCTTGTCTAGGCACCATCTCCCCACACTTTGCACCTGACTTCCCAACTACACCCTAAAACTAAAAATTGCACCCAACTAGGCCCCAACTATGTCATTTACATAGTATACACTATCTAGGCACACTTGGGGGTGTTTAGAGCCATTTTGGACTTCTGGGGAGCAATCTGCTCTGTCAGAGCACACTTGGGTTCACAGTTGCACATGCGTCAACCAAGATCTACATCTAAGGTTCCTATCACTCTCTAGGACATAGATTAGGTGATTTTGTGTTATTGATGGTCTATTTACAGCATGTGATGATCTTGGATGAAGATGTGATCATAAGAAACTACTAATATGTGCTTTGCAAGATGTTGTTGAAGACTTTGTGTGTCTTTCCAAACTATGTGTGTGGATTTGCTAGATTAGATAACATTTTGTCTGGTGCTTAAAATGAACCATTTTCTTTTTTTCCTAGCGTTTCTATAGTGTTAAATCCCTAGGAGTTGCATTGGATGTATCCTCTCCCCTCGCCATTTGTGGATCTTGGGTGTAAGAGAAATCCATGTAACTTCTATAGGAGGCCTGCCTTAGACCAAGATACTCGATATTGGGTATGTCAAGGGATGACCTCAGAGTGGTAATGGGCCAAAAGCCAGGTCAACATTCTAGCTGCTATATAAAATTCAATTATGATGAAAGCCATGTCGGTGGTATTGCTATGTGATAGCTCTCCTCCAGTATCCTTGTGGTGCATCAAACCCCAGTTCTTAGGGCTGGGAGACCTTCTGTTAAAGTTTATCATTCACTTGCCAAATGGAATGCCCTTACTAAAAAATATGTTTTAGTGGCCAAAATCCTTTCTATCCACTGGCTCAAGGGGTCACCCATGCCCGTGAAGAAATCCTACATTCTCACAGTCTTTAGTGTATATGAGCAATGTTAGTATGCTAATAGAAACCAAATTTAAATAAAGCTTCTACAAACTAAACAAAATTTATAAACTTCAAGATAGACTAAGATGAACTCTCAATTGAGAATATGAGCCATTAATGGACTCTCTCAATGAGAATCTCTCTTGTTGAGTGGCTTTGTCTAAATAGATAGGATGTATGCTCAAGCTTATGCTTCAAAAAGGGCTTCAAATGGAGTTGGAATTTGGGTGTGAGTTTATGGTTTTGATGTAAAATGGATTCTTAAAATGACATTATGACTTTACTTCATGGATTGTGTTATTTTGAAAAGGGGAAGGATCCAATTTATAGGCAAGAGGCTTAAGGGATTGAGGGCTAAGATGTAAGGATGGGAAAAAGCTCATGGAGGGCTCAGATTGCATGAGAGGAGAGCACATGGATTGTGCTTCCTTACAACCAATCAGGGAGTGACACATGTTGTAGGGTGAGAATATAGAGGAAAGGGGAAGGATGAGTCAACAAAGGAGGCTCAAGGGATAAAATCTTCATAAAGACCCTCATAATGGCTTGTAGGAGCAATAAAAGGGCTTTGGAAGAGTCATTTATGGCCTAGTGGGCTTCATAAAGTTTTATGGTTGGGATATTTTGAGGGAGATGAGAGGAATTTTGACTTGGGCTTGATTAGGAAGGTTTTAAGCTTGCTTAGGCTTGTGCAAATGATTAGAGGATGGATTAGGATGGTTTAACACACTCAAACCTTGGAAAACATGGCAACTTGTGCTCTTAAACGTGCTTGGCAAAATGTAGATCTCACACTTGCATAGACTTCACTTGCATTCACCATAGTATAGGCCTCATTCATGCACCATATAGACTTCATATTGCACCTTTTAGTCCTCATTTAGT
Organism: Cupressus sempervirens; assembly: GCA_028749045.1. Lineage (NCBI taxonomy): Eukaryota > Viridiplantae > Streptophyta > Pinopsida > Cupressales > Cupressaceae > Cupressus > Cupressus sempervirens. The sequence goes on along the minus strand of CM053790.1, from coordinate 440,699,117 downwards.
ATCTATTACCTTTCATATTGTATCCTTTTAGTTTCAGTTTACCTTCCTTCATTTTTGCATTCCCAGCTCAAAATCAGTACTTTGCATTCACCACCTTGCATCTTTGCATACCTATTCATCATCTTGACCACTTTATCCATCATTTTGGGTGTCTTAACCATCATTTTGAGCATTCATACTAGTCTTAACACTATCCCCTATTGTTTAACTCTCTGTGATATCAATCTTGAAACCATAGCTCCTTGAATTGCCTTAGTTTCATCCGAGTTTACCAACTGCGCCCTGAAACTACCAACTATGTCATAAAACTACCAACTACATCATTGATGTATTATACACTATTTGGGCACACTTTTTGGTCTTGATACCCAATTTTGGGTTCTAGATAACATTTTGGGGCTTCAACAATGTCCTTAGGTACCTGGTTAGCTCCCCTTACACTAGCTTGCCCAGATCTACATTCTACATCACCTAGTCTTCATCAACTTCACTTAAGACATCATTCTATAGGTAATAAGCTTTTTTTTTCATCTCCTAACCCATCCTAACATCAACCCTATCATTTTAGCTTCCTAGCATATCAGTTTGGTAACCATACCCTTTAGAATCAATAAACATTCTTGCTAGCTTACTAACTGCGCCCAGAAACTACCAACTACGCCCAAACTGGCTCCAAGTGAATCAATGAAATATTTTTTACTATTAGGTTACACTTGGTAGTGTTAGGGTGCATTTGGGTACCTACATGACCATTTTGGGCCTTTGAACTGCACTTTAGGACCCAAAAATTGCATCTAGGAGCCTCTACACCTCGCCATTCTGCACTTGACCCAAAACCATATCTTGCACCCAAAATCCCATTTTGCATCATCAAAATTGTCCATGTCACATATCTACTCAGCACCACCACCATTTTGAGTCATCAAAACATCATTTTGAACCCCCAAAACCTTTGAATTTAGTCAAAAATCTAGACAAAGTAAGAGTCTTAGAGTATCTCCTAGTGTTGACGGATAATGGATCTTGACTAGTCTTTTTATCTTTTCTTATCATTTTCTTGGGTCAAAATCTATCTATTTCTTGATAGATTTGACCTTTTTATCTTTTATCAATTTGATCTTTTTGTCTTTTATCAATTTTTGGTCAAGATCCAAAGTCCTTTATCACAAGGTTAAACTCATAGGCAAAATACTTTCTAAAGGTTTTACCTAAATTCAAAACTTTCCCTATACCCTTGTCATAGCATAATCATATCCCTAGCATCCCCAAATGTCATTTTTACTTACCCTAGTACTATATCCCCTTCATCTGGCATGATCCAAACCTTAACATCATTCTCACTACCAAATCCTATTAGATTATCCATCAACCAAATTGCCTTCTTGATCATTTACTCTCATTTTGCATATCCTAAAATGTCATTATCAACCCTTGGAAACCATCCTTTGCATAGTCTACCTTGCATACATCTACCTTTAGTGTCATTACCAACTCCAAAACATAACCCTAACCTTCATTTTGCATACCCTCAAAACATCACCTTGCATTTGCATTTGCATAACATCCCTAGGACATTTGCACTTTTCACATCAAAACCCTAATTCATTTAGCATTTCCTCACATTTCATAACATCCCTAAACACTTAGAAATCCCAAAAACACTCATGTCTTGCATATCCACCACTCTAAATCACTCAAAACACTCAAAATTTTTGTTGTATATGCATTCTTAGGTATCATGCCAACACTTACTAGGACACAATCAACTCAGAGACCTGAGGAACTCTATCAACCTTTGTTTTCTAAGGCACAAGCACAACCAAAACCTCATCCAAGGAAAATAAAGAGTAATAAAACCCAACAAACCTTTGACAAAGACCAAATCGAGGCATCACAACCATTACTAGAAGAGCCCTTGAACATGTATCTGCAAGATCTGCATAAACACGCTATTACACAACAAACCTTGAACAATGCACCTACCATGAGATTTCCTCCAAAAACTTCCCCCACACATGAGATGGTTCAATGGATTCCTAAATTTGAACTTATATTCATGCCAATACCACCAAGAGGAGGAAGTGTACCAACCACTCTTGAAGACAAACAATCACATTCCTTCAAATTCAACCAACCTAACACAAGTACCTTCAACTATAGCACATCAAACATACAACAAGGTACTGTACACCTAAGTTATGACTCTGACACTAATGAAGAAATGGCTAGGGCATGTCAAGACAAAAAATTCCACAAGAACTTCAAACGTTTGGCAGCCCAAGAAATTGTCAAATTTAACCCAAACTTGGAAGGTCCTAAGTCCAAAAATCAAACCAATACAAAAATTGAAAACATCCAACCCATGATAAATTTTGACTTAGATAAGGGAAAACAACCTTTGGAGTTTTCAAAAAAAATAATGGCACCTATAAGGTCCCATCAAGAGTCAACCATCAAAATCCTCCAAAGTACATTTGAACACATCAATGTTAACCCCTTGTTCAACAAAATACCAGCAATCCCTAAACACCCCAAAACGACATTAAGACTTGATTTTAGCCACATGATGCAACAACAAGATGCACCTAAAGGGACTTGTGCTCTAGGGATGCCAGACATACCTTCTCTGGAGGCAAATCAACAAAGTACACCTTTGCTCCTAACTTTACCAAGTGATATGGCATCAAACACTATGGAGCCTCTCATAAGTACAACATGTGAAACATCAAGTGCAACCATCCCTATGGACACACAAAGGAAAAGTCTTATTGACATTATGCCCATTCCCAATAGGGACACATCTCATAGTCAAGTCAATATGATGTCACAAGTACAAACATCAAACACACAAAGGTACCAAAACTACAATCCAAACATGACGTTCAATTCTCAAGGACTTAATCAACCCCCACGACAACAACAACCTATAGTGGTACAAGGACTTCACACTTCCAAGGTGCAACCAAGTTTATAACCACTTAACACACATCCCACATATCAACAAAAACATCAACCACAACAGAAACAATCTCAAGTGCGGAAAACATCCAATATTCCTAATATGAAATCCCATGTGAACCCATTTGACTTACACACAATTTATCAACAACAATTTCAGCAGCAATTCCAACAACAAATGATGTTTGCTAAAAAAAAGAGAGCAACTCAAGCAATAGTTGGAATACAAAAGATGCCTTGAGTAATAAATCACATACCAGAAACATTTGTTACAACAACAACATGTGCCACAACAACCTCAACAAATACCTATACAACAACAAGCACGCACATGGTCTCACATACAACCAATAGAGGTATCCCAACAACAACCACAACACATGGCACAACAACAACACATGGTACAACAATCGCAATCAATCCCACAACAAGTGCCACATCAAATACCACAAAAAGTACCCCAACAACAAGGACCCTTCTATCTTAAAGGTGCCAACATACCTCCACCACCTAGTGACATTTCACCAGACTCATCAGATACAGAAATGTCAGAACCAAGTAGACATAGTTCGCGCCATAGAAAATGGTCTACTCACAGACACAAAAGACTTGAAGGAAAGACCATCATGCAAAACCCCAATGAAGAACTATTACAACAATTCAAACAAATTTCCAAGAAAGTCAAGGCAATGGTGGTCCAAAAGATATAGAATCTATATACATAAAGGGACCCACATCGTAACCCATTCGATAAAATTCTATATATGCCTCCATTCCCAAGACACTTTGAGGCTCCAAGGTTTGAAAAATATTGTGGAAAAGGCAAACCTATTGATCACATCAGAGAATTTTTTGCTTTATGTATTGAACACAAATATCCATTTTGGACCTACTGCGTGCATCTCCCCAACATTAGAAGATCTTGGATCAAGCCCTTAAAGAGTCAATCATCCCAAATATTATTGATGTTGACCAGTTCTAAGCCATGGCTGGGAACCTATCTGCATCACAATATATCACTTTTTCCCCTTAAGATATTCCTAAAGACAAACCCAACCACAATGATCCCCTTCACCTTGAAGTCTTCATCCATAATGCCAAAGTCAGATGTGTCTTAATAGATGGAGGAGTAGGACTGAACATCTGTACTCTTAAGGTTGACAATAGTTTGGGTTATTTTGAAGATGATGTGGATCCCTCTTGAAGAATCACAATAAAATCTTATGATGATGGTGAACACTTCTCCAAGGGCATCATCATATTACCTGTCAGAGTTGGCCCAACTACTAAAGACACATTGTTCCATGTCCTAGGCATCAAAATGAATTGCAACATGATACTAGGATGCCCTTGGCTTGATGCTATGAAATTAGTACCCTCTACATATCATCAATGTCTAAAGTTTTCCTATAATAACATGGAGGTTACCATCCTTGGCAATCCAGATCCTTTCCAATTTTGTGCTAATCTAAACAATGCTATTGCATACCAAATCCAAATAAACAATGAAGCACAATGGGTGTGGAGAATACTTTTTGTCTCATGTATCCCACATCAGGGAGTCACCACTTTCTCCCATCAATATGCAAAATACCATTTCTACCAATGAGAATATCTCTATCTGTATGGAGAAAGCAAAAGCAGAATGAGAACCCACTTTGATATCTCCGAACAAGTATGGACTTGGGTTTACTATCATGCAAAAACAAGGTTATGATGGCTATAGTGATCTTGGATCTCATAAACAAGGAATCACTGAACCTATCACTATAGAAGGATGACCTCCTAGTTTGGGGCTTGGATTTAAACCATTACAAATAGGTCCTCCTAGTACCATGGTACCTACATGTAAGACTATGGATGTTTTGAATAATGAAAAGGCATTAGAGGATATCCCATCTAAAACCAACAATCCTCTAGCTTTTGAGCATAACCCCAATGATCTAACTAAATCAGATACCCATATATCTACCTTTAACCAAAGCCCATTCCATATTGATGATGACATCCTCTCAAGTTATCCTAAATTATTGGATTGGGACCAATGTGGACCACCAATTTTTGATCGATTTGACAATGATGACACTCTTATAATAGACTTTGAAGGCATTGTGATTGAAGATCATAAAGAAGTAATTCCTTCTAAAGAGAACATATTGGCATATTTTGGGGAGCCAACTCCACCTTCTAGTTACAAAGAAAAAAGAGAAATAGATAGCAAGCATAGGTCTCTTGGTGAAAATTGAAAGGTGCCATTAGACTATAAAAAACCAAAAGCTAAGAAGCTCCCAAGGATACAAAATGAAAAAGATGATGCCATGAATATTAGTGTTCTAGTGGTCAACATGCCACAAAGTCTTTTGGAGCTCTCTCGATCAGCATTCATGTGAAAGGTCATTGGTCTCAACCCTCCCAACCCTCCCTTATATCCAATTGTTTATCCCCACATCCAGCTACCTAATTTTCCCAACACCCAAGATCAAATCATTCTCCAACAAGCCTTTGCATATGTCATCATCAGTGACATCCCACATGAAATTTCTATTGACCCAATTATCCTTAGATGCCTTGATTCGCAAGAGATAGACATTGTCTTATATACAATACATGATGGTATATCTCAAGGCCTTTCTAGTGGTTTGATTTTAGCTATAGACTCAAAATAAATCCTATCTAGTTATGGTCAGTCATGGATCCAGAGCTCCTCAGCTAGTAGTACCCACAACAGATATCTTCTTAGCATTTGTTAGTGACATTCTTGATTCCATCTAAAAGTCTTGAAAAAATATCAAAAAAAGAAGCAAAAAGTCCTGAAAAAAGAAAAGAAAAAAGTGAAAAAAGTCATGAAAAAATGGATTCCTTGATGCAAACCTAGCAAATAGATGTCTTGGCACAAAAATTTGAGTCAAGAGAAAAATTTCATCCAAAAGTGAAAACCTGGCAAACAGGCAATTTAGGCAAGTACCATGGTGAAAACCTAGCAAATAGGCACCATGTGTAATCAGTGTTACTCCTCCATCTATCAGAATTTCATCTAGTTTTTCCTCCTCTATCATTCTTTGATCATATCCTTCATATTGCAAGAAATCCTTGGTCCCTTATCATGGCTCATGAATGGGTTAATGTCCTTTGTTACCTTGCCTAAGCATCACCAGTCTACATGCACTTTGTCATTGGCCTTTGTACATAGTTTATGTCTTGTCTGGGGGCATATTACCTACATAGTGAATGAGTTTGAACTTGAACTAGGGGCATATCCCTAAGCACTTTTTATCCATTGGACCTATCGCATAATAGATTGGAGCTAACACTTGTATATGCTTTAACGATCTTGAAAAAATCACTAAAAATCACATGTCCTAAAAAAATCCTAAACATTCAAATATGATCTTAAAAAAATCACTAAAAATCACATAATGTCCTAAAAAAATCCTAAACATTCAAATATGGCCTTGAAAAATTCACTAAAAATCATAAAATGTCCTGAATAAACCCTTAAAATTGTAAAATGTCCTAAAAAAACTAGTCATGCAAAAAAAAAAGAGTCCAAAAACCCTAAAAATCACAAAACCCGTCAAAATTTTGCAATAAACCTTGTACATACTCATTGTGGATAACCACCCCTTTTGCATAAACACTTGTACTTTGCAGGCTGAGATCCAAAGCACTACACTTTCAAGACAATCACACTATCTAAGCAACATGAACCAACAATCAATCCAACATATCACTATGAACCTATCAACTGAATCCACAACCAGAGCTATCACATTATCAACCTATAAAACAACATCTAAACACCTAAAACACTAAAAAGAAAGTAATAATGGACAAGGATAGTTGTTGGCTCACGATGTTTAGTGAGTGAGTTATTTTTGCTTTGTTTTATTTTGGATCATGTTCCTATGCCACTCGATGATATAAAACTGAACTATGAGACTGGCCAAGATGGTTCATGGTCATCTTTTTATATTTTTGTCTATTACAATGTACCTTTGAGAGCCTAGGGACTGTACATATGCCTCAGGAAGGACAAGGTCATTCTCTATCTGCATTGTGCCTATTTACGCAAAAGGCTTGCATTTGCGCTCTAGCCCTTTATACCATGATGCGTTGCATTCCATTTGCCATATCAAAATAAAGCTCCATTTGACATATAGTTCACTTTCTAGAAGGAAAAGTCTTTCCATCATACTAACATCTCCTCATCTCATCTTTCTTCTTCATCTCATTCTCTATCACCATGATCATGTCTTCTGATTCATCAAATCATCTTCATCTTGCATTCATGCATTCCTACATCATCTTGTACTATCAATCAACTTTCTATGGGTTTCCACCTAGTTCAACCTCATTCTAACATTTTTCTCACCATATTTGACCAAATATGACCATTTTTATGCTTTCACTCATGCTATGACATCTTTCCATCATTTTGGGCATGCACGCAATGTTTTGAGGCTTTCTAAGTCCAATTAGGTTGTTTTTGGCCCCCAGAGCCTTTTAGGGTGCAATCTACCCTTTTAGGGCATAGTTGGGGTTCCCAAATATATTATTGATGCACTTGGTCATGCCAACTATGTCATTTATGTACTTGGTAGAGTTTGGGCACACTTGAGGACCTAGGTTATCTAGAACTGCTCCTGGAACCCCTAGGTTGCACTCCGGAGGCCATAACTTTTGTGTTTCAACTTTGATTTACAAATTGTTAGTTGCATTGGACTCATATCTTTCTTGTGAGAAAAATTAGCTATCATTTCCATTATTTGGTCACCATATTGATTTCTCATCCTTGAAATTACTCTTGGGCTCCTAGTTACCCCTCGTCATGTTGATTTTGACCCCCGAAGCCTTTTCGAGCACATCTTGCACTTTTTGAGTCCACTTGGGGTTCCCAAGTGTGTCATTGATGCACTTGGTACTATCATGGTGCACTTGGGCTTACCAATTGCATCATTGATGCACTTGGTTGAGTTTTGGGCGTAGTTGGGACAGTAGGATGCCCAGAACTGCTTCCGAGGCCCCTATGTTGCACTCTGGAGCCCATAACTTTTGCGTTTTAACTTGGATTTGCAATCTGTCAGTTGCATTAGATTTTTATCTTCATTGTGGACAAAATGAACTATCACTTTCAACATTTTGTGTTTTTCTTGACTAGTAACCCATGCAATTACTCTCAGGCTCCTGATTGACCCTGTTCTACACTTTGGGCCTCAAAACTTTCACATTTTAGCTCTGATTTTCATTCTGTCAGTTGCTATGGTCAATTTTTCTTCTCCTTGTCAAAAATTTAACTTATCATATTCTTATCTTATTCAATTTCTCAAGGGTGCACCCATATATATCATCCCTACTATGGCATGTTCTGGCTTTCTCAGTAGTTATTCTTCGATACAACGCTCTAAATCACATTGTATCAAAGAGGGGAAAAATGTAGACACTCAAAAGTGGTTTGCATCTATAGTTTCATCACTTCTTCATACTAATTTTTCCCATTTTCTCATTCTACTAACTCTGATCTTTTGGCCAGATTGACCATATTTTGTCATTTGTATCCTCTTTCACATCAATTTCATATCAACTCAAAATCACCCCAAATCAACTCAAAATCACTTAGAATCAATCCTAATCAACCTAGAACATATCAAACATCTCAAATCAATCATCATCTATCCAATCCTAGGTATTGTTGTGGCTTTTAGTGCCTTGGAAACCTATCAACCTATCAATCTTATCAATCTAACCTTAGTACTGTCATGGCTCTCAGTGCTAGGTAAAACTATCATTCATGTCATCTGATCTTTGAGATTGATGAGGATTTCAATGTCAGATCATGGCATCATCAACCATTTAAATAATATTGATAGTATCCGTCAATGTTATTATGATCAAACCTTTTTCAATCAATTTCAATCCTGTAGCATTTACAATGTTGGTTAAATGTCACATATCAACCAATTCATGTCATGTGTCCTTGGCATGTTATCAACTTCAATCAATCAATCTGACCATGGCTTTGGTCTACTTTTCATCATCTCATTCGATATCCATTATCATTACATTTTTATCAAAGGGTACAATCGCATTTATTTAATCAATCTGGCCAATCATTTACTAATTTCCTCTATAAGATTAAATAACCCATAATTTAATCCTATTATTATTTCTAATTATTCTTCCTAATTATCATCCTCAATTAATTAATTTTATTAATTAATTGGTTCATCATCTACAAACCATGGAAATTTACAATTTCCTAAGTTCCATTTTCCATCATTAATTCCATTTTCTATCAATTTGATCTTTTCGTCTTTTATCAATTTTTGGTCAAGATCCAAAGTCCTTTATCACAAGGTTAAACTCATAGGAAAAATACTTTCTAAAGGTTTTACCTAAATTCAAAACTTTCCCTATACCCTTTTCATAGCATAATTATATCCCTAGCATCCCCAAATGTCATTTTTACTTACCCTAGTAGTATATCCCCTTCATCTTGCATGGTCCAAACCTTAGCATCTTTCTCACTACCAAACCCTATTAGATTATCCATCAACCAAATTGCCTTCTTGATCTTTTCCCCTCATTTTTCATATCCTAAAACTTCATTATCAACCCTTGGAAACCATCCTTTGCACAGTCTACCTTGCATACACCTACCTTTAGTGTCATTATCAAGTCCAAAACATAACCCTAACCTTCATTTTGCATACCTTAATTTTGCATACCCTCAAAACATCACCTTGCATTTGCATTTGCATAACATCCCTAGGACATTTTCACTTTGCACATCAAAACCCTAATTCATTTAGCATTTCCTCACATTGCATAACATCCATAAACACTTAAAAATCCAAAAAATACTCATATCTTGCATATCCACTAGTCTAAATTACTCAAAACACTCAAAATTTTGTTTGTATCTGCATTCATAGGTATCATGCCAGCACTTACTAGGACACAATCAACTCAGAGACCTGAGGAACTCTATCAACCTTTGTTTTATGAGGCACAAGCACAACCAAAACCTTGTCCAAGATAGAGAAAGAGCAAGAAAACCCAAAAAACCTTTGATGAAGACCAAATCGAGGCATCACAACCATTACTAGAAAACCCCTTGAACATGTAGCTGCAAGATTTGCATAACCAAGCTATGACACAACAAACCTTGAACAATGCACCTACCATGAGATTTCCTCCAAAAAATTCCCCCACACATGGGATGGTTCAATAGAGTCCTAACTTTGAACCTATATTCATGACAATACCACTAGGAGGAGGAAGTGTACCAACCTCTCCTGAAGACAAACAATCATATTCCTTCGAATTCAGCCAACCTAACACAAGTACCTTCAACTATAACACATCAAACATACAAAAAGGTACTATACACGTAAGTGATGACTCTGACACTGATGAAGAAATGGCTAGAGCATGTCAAGAAAAAAAATTCCCCAAGAACTTCAAATGTTTGGCAGCCCAAGAAATTGTCAAATTTAACCCAAACTTGGAAGGTACTAAGTCCAGAAATCAAACCAACACAACAATTGAAAACATCCAACCCATGATAAATTTTGACTTGGATAAGGGAAAAAAACCTTTGGAGTTTTCAAAAACAATAATGGCACCTATAAGGTCCCATCAAGAGTCAACCATCAAAATCCTCCAAAGTACATTTGAACACATCAATGTTAACCCCTTGTTCAATGAAATACCACCAATCCCTAAACACCCCAAAAGGACATTAAGACTTGATTTTAGTCACATGATGCAACAACAAGATGCACCTAAATCGACTTGTGCTCTAGGGATGCTAGACATACCTTCTCTAGAGGCAAATCAACAAAGTACACCTTTGCTCCTAACTTTACCAAGTGATATGGCATCAAACACTATGGAGCCTCTCATAAGTACAACATGTGAAACATCAAGTGCAACCATCCCTATGGACACACAAAGGAAAAGTCTTATTGACATTATGCCCATTCCCAATAGGGACACATCTCATAGTCAAGTCAATATGATGTCACAAGTATGAACATCTAACACACAAAGGTACCAAAACCACAATCCAAACATGACGTTCAATTCTCAAGAACTTAGTCAACCCCCACGACAACAACAACTTACATTGGTACAAGGACTCCACACTTCCAAGGTGCAACTAAGTCTACAACCACTTAACACACATCCCACATATCAACAACAACATCAACCACAACATAAACAATATCAAGTGGGGAAACATCCAAGATTCCTAATACGCAATCCCATGTGAACCCACTTGACTTACACACAATTTATCAACAACAATTTCAGTAGCAATTCCAACAACAACAAATGATGTTTGCTAAACAACAAGAGCAACTCAAGCAATAGTTGGAATACCAAAGATGCCTTGAGCAACAAATTGCGTACCAGCAAGATTTTTTACAACAATAACATGTGCCACAACAACCTCAACAAATACCTCTACAAAAACAAGTACACACATGGTCTCACATACAACCAACAGAGGTATCCCAACAACAACCACAAAACATGGCACAACAACAACACATGGTACAACAATCGAAGTCAATCTCACAACAAGTGCCACATCAAATACCACAACAAGTACCCCTACAACAAGGACCCTTCTATCTTCAAGGTGCCAACATACCTCCACCACCTAGTGACACTTCACCAGACTCATCAGATACAGAAATGTCAAAACCAAGTAGACATAGTTCTCACCACAGCAAACAGTCTACTCATAGACACAAAAGACTTGAAGGAAAGACCATCATGCAAAACCCCAATGAAGAACTATTACAACAATTCAAACAAATTTCCAAGCATGTCAAGGCATTGGGAGTCCAAAATAAATAGGCTCTATATACAGAAAGGGACATACGTCCTAACCCATTCAATAAAAGTCTGTATATGCCTTCATTCCCAAGACACTTTGAGGCTCCAAGGTTTGAAAAATACTGAGGAAAAGGCAACCCTGTTGATCACATTAGAGAATTTTGTACTTCATGTACTAAACTCAGTGATGAACTCACTTACCATATGAGATTGTTACCTCATTCTTAGGTGGGCCCACACTTTAATGGTACTCCAGACTTCCTCGTAATATCAAATCTTGGTCAGAGCTAGCAGACAAGTTCATCTCCCACTTTTCCTTTAACATTAAAAATGAGGTGACACTTTTTGATTTGTGTTCAACTAAATAGAAGGCAGGAGAATCATTCATCACATTCTTACTATGTTGGAGAAGCCTAGTTAGTCAATGCTCACTAGACATTCCTAAAGAACAACAAGTAAACTTGTGCATTGAAAACTTAGTCCCAGACTTAATGTATGAACTCAAAATCAAGAGTCCAAGCACCATTTCTAAACTAATGAAAAAAGGGGCTAGTATTGAAGATGCTCTTATCCATAGGGGAATCCTCAAGATAAACAAAGAAAACACAAACACCAACTCGTCTAATGACAAGGCAAAATTTTTCTCCAAAAACAAGAATGTGACTAATGATGGCATTGTGGATGCCCACACAATTAGCAAAGCACAACCTCAATTAACTTTGAAGGGTGTAAACCCCAAAAATTCAGAAACTCCTAATCAAACAACACCTCAACAATAAAAAACTAAGACTTCCATGCAAGAAAAACCTCAAAGACATCCTAGAACCAAAGACAGGAAATTCACACCTTTGAGAATACCACTTGAGACTGCATTACAATAGTTAGTGAGTAATAACTTCATACAACTACCCCCAATCAAAGAGGAACCATTAAACAAAGTAGATTTGTGGGATGATAAAAAGTATTGTGATTACCATCGCACCAAAGGACACAAGACTTCATCGTGCTTCCAATTGAAACATGCAATGCAAGACCTTATTGATGATGGTGTAATCAGGGTTGATCCATTAGTGTTAGCATCTAACTCTAATCACACTATTTTCAAAGATCCTTTGGGTAATCATGACAAAAAGAAACCCTCAAGTTCAAATTCAAACTCACAAGGTAATGTGAATTACACATGCACCGGCTATGACTACACCAACAATTGCTTTAATGAGTCTAATTTTTGCATATCCACATTCACATTGAAGGCTGAAGACCCTCATTATGCTATCACTACACACCATAGCTGAAATGTACCTTTTTTTATTTTATATGATATTTCAAGTCTCTAATCAGATCATCAAGATCAAACAACTAATATCACAAAGATCCACCAAATTTTTCAAGAAACCCCAAATTGGGTATGCCAGAAATAGTGCCAAAAGCTTCACAGGTTCACCTATTCTTAATAAATTTGAAAGTGGAAATTTTCACAGAAATTTGAGCAGAATAAAAGCCTATAAAATGAAATTTCTAGATCTTTATAACATGAAAACAATAGCTCCCAAATGGAGGACAAAAACAATGCTCATCGGGCTCCCGAAAGTAGCACAAAATAGCCCAGAATCACCACAAAACTTAATAATCTATCACAGAAGTATAATCATATCCAAGTACATATATTCATCTATATTTTAATATTTAAAAGTCTGATATACAGCAGCAACCCAAACTGATATGAAATACTCAACTGGAAACACCAAACTCTTACAAAATATACACCCGAAAACCCACAAATCTACACTGTTTAGCATAAAAGAAAACTTTGCATGAGCATGCACATGGAATGGCTTCAAACTCCCACCCTTAGCCTTCTTGAAAACCTGAAAACTCCCATTCTTGGGTCTCCCTAGAAACCTGCAAACTCCTATTCTTGGGTCTCCTTCTCCACAGGTTTGGCAGCCTCTAAAGAATAACAAAGAAATGAGCAAAAATCAAATTCTGGAATGAGCCCAAAATGCCTCCAATCCCCTTAAAAGAGGGCATAATCTTAAATCATGTCCAAAAGGGGTTAATGAAACATATTTTAATAATAATTTTCATTTATTAGTCCATTAGCTTCCAAAGATTATCCCCTTTTTCCGAAACTTCACCTTTTTGGGCTTGCCTGCCTTAGCAAAGATTATTATTTTTAATTATTTGAAAAGGGGACATGACAAGTCCTCCCCTCCCAAACATTGCTTGTCCTCAAGAAATGGCTGAACAATAAACCAATCAATCCACCTAGATCCCAAATGTAGTCATGAACTATACTACTACCAATTAACACAGGCTCCTGCAATATCCTCTGCAATATGACCAAGAGGAATCCATAATCAAACTGACAATTATAGCTCCACCAAACTCCAAAATCACAACTTCCATAGTCAGAAACCCATGAGACACAAACTCTTAGAACATCAAAATCAAAGTAAAGTGGACTACCAACATAGTAAATACCATCAATGCATTCCATTGGCCTATACAGAATGTACAATCCAACTCTACAACAATGGTGAATGCTCCCGAATGAAATTGTACCAAGTATGGAGAATCCACACACTATACAATTCCTGTAGTCAACACAACTTTGTAGATCACCGACCACTATCTCATAACCATAACTACCATGCACCCCTGATGGTGAAAAGCCATCACAAGATAAATAACAAGAATTGGAACCCAAACCAAATTTTCCTGCCATCAACTCCTCAACACAAGGATCAAATGCTAACTGATGTACATACCTTGCAATATAATGTTGATAAAAAAAACCAACCTTAGTCAATAGCTCACCATGAACAAGTGATACAACCCACTGTGACTGATCACCAGCTAAGTCAGGAGATTTCATAGCCAAAGGAGTAGAATCAATAACAACACCCATTGAAGCATCACTCTGAAACTCCTGCTCTAAGTCATGTATTATCAAGCTGTCAACTGTAGAACCTATCACCATGTCATGCCCATCACAACCATCATCCTAAGGTGTCAAATTGTCCCATAACTGATGACAAGCACTAGGAACCAAAGTACATCTTTGTATCATCATCTCATCAACATGGTCATCAAAGGTAAATTGATGAGTGTACCTCATAGTGTAATGCCGATAGAATGGGCCAATCTTAGTCAGTGGCTTAGACTATAATCCAGATGAAACTAACTACAATTGATCATTAACCATGTTGGAACTAACTACTACCTCCAAATATATCACCAAGGGAGTAGTATTACTAGCATGAACCATGCCATTTGCTGACTCACCAACATCACACATGATCTTTGATACATCTCTAGTCTTCGTGCCATCACTACTAGAGGCCACCACCCTGTCAAGCATACAACAATTTGCTAAAACACCCAACTCAACTAAACTTGACTCTAGTGGGAATGAACTTGATATGCCAATGTTAGTATCAAGGATCGATGCATCCCCATCTCCACTATCTCTGACAATCTTGGCCATGGACATCCTCGGATCACCAAACACCACAGCTTGTGACTATATAGAATCAGGTAAAGACGGTAGTTGCTCTAACTCCATGGTCACCTTAGCCAAATGAAACTGTGACTCCTTAAAAGCCAACTATGTACTCTCAAGAATCTTAGAAGTCACCTCAAGCTGCTCAATAAGCTCACTCACCTCATCTTCCTTGGCCAACAATGCATCATATGCTATACTGCCCCACTCTATAAGATAATCTCTATTGGCTACCAACTGCATATAATTCTATCTCAAAATCTGAATAGCCTCCCATAAAGATTGGATCTCTATCAAGGAAAGATAACTACCTTCCTACTCATCACTAGTAGGAGAACCCCATCCATAAACTGCTAACAACTGACGAGCAGCATCAAAATGCTGGCAAGTGATAGCAATGTCTCAGTCACTAACTCTTAACTGATTAGACACATGATGGCACTAGCTTGACTGTCTCCTACAAACCTCCTCTGATGCACTGTCTAAAGGTTATCCTCAAAGTCACTAGTCTCTAGAGTATTACAATCCATATCCTGTGAATCAAATCTAAAGCTCATATCAACATACAAAGTATCAAAAACATTAGCACTATTGTCCAACTCCTCTGTACCCAAGGAAACTAAGTCTTCAAAACTATCCACTACATCCTCCTAGATGTCATCAATGCTAATATGATCCTGGGACTCATCTGTACACACTGCCAAATATGAAATATCATCAACACATTGCAACAAGTATGGTCGATTGGATATATGAACAAAGCCCAACACTGGTGTATAAAAACTAATACCAACATTGGATAAGCTCCTGACACAAGAAAAGACAACACCATGCAATCTGCTAATCAAATCCATGATAGCACCCAAAAAATCACTGCTACCAAAAAGTGTTAAAGATTTCTAGTCAACTGAATCCCAAATGCCAATATAACAATCTTGAGTCCATATCCATAAACTATAATCAGCTGGTAACTCAAGAAAAATCCTCACCTAAGTAATATGACCAATACCAACTAATTCCACATACCTGTCTGACATTATCCCTATATCCTGGATGTGAATGCAAGATGAACTTGCAATATTATCAATGTCCACATATGATCTACCATTCATAGAAAGTTGATTATTAGGAGTGCAAGATGAAACTAAACTCAATTCCATGCCATGCTTATCCCCATGTCTCTCCTAGTCTTGTAATGCCAATGGAGTATTCACCAAAGAAGCTCGAGTGTCCTCAAGCTCGTGAGAAATCCTGTCAACTTCCTCCTCCTTCCTCCTCAAGGCATCTGAATAGTCTCTGACAAGGCTAAGAAGATGGTCATGATCTAATAGAAGATGTAAATAACTCAACTTCATCGTTCCCATTCCTTCCCTAATTGCTTGTAAGTCAACACAAGGAGACTTTGCTTGAACTCCCTTATGTCTACCCTGTAACTAAATCATCTGAATGTGATCCTCTATCATATCCCACATACTTTCATGATGAGATAATGAAGTCACAATACTATCTTTGTTCACCTTCAGCTAGCTGGACAAATCATGTGGAGTACTACCTACCTCAATCTCATGTGATGAAGCATCTAACTGTGCCTGGTACTCTTTCTAAGAAAATTCATGAATGATCAATGTTTGCTCATGTCTACCAGGTATCCCACCATGATGCACAACAACATCCTCATAATCATCATCTAAACCCACTACCTCCTGTGGCAGAGTAGAATCTGAGACCTTTGCCTGGCTATAAGCTAGTTTCTCAAAATCCTCATGCAAGTTCTTGGTAATTGTGTCATCTGCCCTATGAGAAAATCTGTCAAATAGAAATCCAGTCAAGTTATCCACCTTAGCTGGGTCAGACAACATGTCATTCAATATACGGTGGTGCTCAACCAACTTTTCATACATGTCATGGCTTATTTTTTTAAGTCTATCTCGAATGTCTAAATAACCATCCTTTCTACTATTCTGACTCTAGATATCAATTGTCCAAGATCATGTCCTCTAAGACTTTGTACTATACCTGTCTATTCTGGATAAAGTAGAGTGTAACCCCAATAGGTTATAACTTCTTCAAACACCAAGAACTAACATGCAATTGATTAGAAGTAGCATGCAACCATAGATTTTGACATGCAGCTAATTAGAAGCAACATGCAACCACCAAATTCACCAAGAACTAACATGCAAATGATTAGAAGTAGCATGCAACCATATATTTTGACATGCAACTGATTAGAAGCAACATGCAACCATAAATTATGACATGCAAGATTTGGGTAGTTGTCAAAACCAACATGCAAGATCTGGGTAGTTGTCAAAACTGACATGCAAGATCTGAGTAGTTGTCAAAATTGACATGCAAGATCTGGGTAGTTGTCAAAACTGACATGCAAGATCTGGGTAGTGTCAAAACTAACATGCAAGATCTGGGTAGTTGTCAAAACTGACATTCAAGATCTGGGTAGTTGTCAAAACTGACATGTAAGCTTCTACAAACCCTCAGGCTAGCAAGATCATGGCTCTGATACCACTAAAATGTCCCTTTTCTGATTTTTTATGATATTTCAAGCATCTAATCAGATCTTCAAGATCAAACAACTAATATCACAAAGATCCACCAAATTTCTCAAGAAACCCCAAATCGGGTATGACAGAAATAGTGCCAAAAGCTTCACAGCTTCACCTATTCTTAATAAATCTGAAAGTGGACATTTTTACAAAAATTTGAGCAGAATAATAGCCTATAAAATGAAATTTCTAGATCTGTATAACATGCACACAATAGCTCCCAAATGGAGGACAAAAACAATGCTCATCGGGCTCCCGAAAGTAGCACAAAATAGCCTAGAATCACCATAAAAACTTAATAATCTATCACAGAAGTATAATCATATCCAAATATATATATTCAGCTCTATTTTAATAATTAAAAGTCTGATATACAGCAGCAACCCAAACTGATATGAAATACTCAACTGGAAACACCAAACTCTTACAAAATATACACCCGAAAACCCACAAATCTGCACTGTTCAGCACCAAGGCAAACTCTGCATGAGCATGCACATGGAATGGCTTCAAACTCTTTCCCTTAGCCTTCCTAGAAACCTACAAACTCCCATTCTTGGGTCTCCTTGGAAACCTACAAACTCCCGTTCTTGGGTCTCCTTCTTCACAGGTTTGGCAACCTCTGAAGAATAACAAAGAAATGAGCAAAAATCAAGTTCTGGAATGAGCCCAAAATGCCTCCAATCCCCTTAAAAGAGGGCATAATCCTAACTCACATAAAAGAGGGGTTAATGAAACATATTTTAATAATAATTTTCATTTATTAGTCCATTAGCTTCCAAAGATTATCCCCTTTTTTTGAAACTTCACCTTTTTGGGCCTGCCTGCCTTAGCAAAGATTATTATTTTTAATTATTTGAAAAGGGGACATGAAAATAGAAATATCACCCTACCTAGAGCCCCATCTAGACCTACTACTTATACTAGATGTACACCCCCAAGTAAACCTACTGCTCCTACTTCATCTAATTATAGCCTTGTTGAACAACTCGGCAAAACCCCTACACAAATATCCATTTTGGACCTACTGCGTGCATCTCCCCAACATTAGAAGATCTTGGATCAAGCCCTTAAAGAGTCAGTCATCCTAGATAAGATTGATGTTTCCCAATTCCAAGCCATGGTTGGGAACCTATCTGCATCACAACATATCACTTTTTCCCCTCGAGATATTCCTAAAGACAAACCCAACCATAATGATCTCCTTCATCTTTAAGTCTTCATCCATAATGCCAAAGTCAGATGTGTCTTAATAGATGGAGGAGTAGGATTGAAAATTTGTACTCTTAAGGTTGATAATAGTTTGGTCTGAAGATGATGTGGATCCCTCTTGAAGAATCACAATAAAAGCTTATGATGATGGTGAACGCTTCTGCAAGGGCATCATCATATTACCTGTTAGAGTTGGCCCAACTACTAAAGACACATTGTTCCATGTACTAGACATCGAAATAAATTGTAACATGATACTGGAACGCCCTTGGCTTCATGCTATGAAATTAGTACCCTCTACATATCATCAATGTCTAAAGTTTTCCTATAATAACATGGAGGTTACCATCCCTAGCAATCCAGATCCTTTCCAATTTTGTGCTAATCTAAAAGATGCTACGGGATACCAAATCCCAAAAAAAAATGAAGCACAACCCATATATTTCTCTAAGTATGTGGATGTTGATATACTCCTCAGTAAGGCCAAGGAAAAGATGAAGATTGAAGACAATGGGTGTGGAGAATACTTTTTGTCTCATGTATCCCACATCAGGGAGTCACCACTTTCTCCCATCAATACACAAAATACCACTTCTACCAATGAGAATACCTCTATTTTTATGGAGAAAGAAAAAGTAGAATGAGAACCCACTTTGATATCTCCTAGCAAGTGTGGACTTGGGTTTACTATCATACAAAAACAAGGTTATGATGGCTATAGTGGTCTTGGATCTCATAAACAAGGAACCACTGAACCTATCACTATAGAAGGATGACTTCCTAGTTTGGGGCTTGGATTTAAACCATTACGAATAGGTACTCCTAGTACCATGGTACCTACATGTAAGACTATGGATGTTTTGAATGATGAAAAGGCATCTGAGGATATCCCACCTGAAACCAACAATCCTCTAGCTTTTGAGCATAACCCCAATGATCCAACTGAATTAGATACCCATATATCTACCTTCAACCAAAGCCCATTCCATACTAATGATGACATCCTCTCAAGTTATCCTGAACCATTGGATTGGGACCAACATGGACCACCAATTTTTGATCAATTCGACAATGATGACACTCTTATAATAGACTTTGAAGGCATTGTGATTGAAGATCATAAAGAAGCAATTCCTTCTAAAGAGAACTTATGAGGTTACACCTAGCTTCTATTAGTGATTTAGGTTGCAAATATCTTGATGTTGAATAAAAAACTCCCATTGGAACATTATCAATTGAAGATATATTTGAAAAGAAGAATCATAATATCATGATGATTGATATTGCATTTGCTCTTAGTTATGTTGAATTTGATGAGGTAAAGGATTGCAAAATTTCTCATGCAATGTGGACCAAACTAAAAGATATCTATGAAGGAGATGACAATGTAAGAAGAGCCAAAGCAGAAAGTCTTAGAGGAAAAGATCAAGGCCAATGTAAGTGCAATCAAAACATCTAGAGGAGACATTGAAGAGAAAATAGTTGTAAGCAAGGTACTTAGAACTCTTCTTCCTATTTATGCAATTAGAGTATTTGCTATTCAAGAAATGAGATATAATCTAAATAATAAAATATCTTTGGATGCTCTAGTTGGAAGATTGATAGCTTTTGAGTTAGATAACTTTGATAACTATGTTCCTAGTTCAAAAGTTATTGAATTTGATTTTAAAGCTAAACTCTCACTTAGTGACAAGGGTAAGAAATCAAAGACCAATCAATTAGGAAGTGAAGAATAAGGAACATTAGAAGAAAGTTCAAATAGTGATCTTGAAGTTCTTGAAGCCCTTCTTGTAAGGAAACATTCCAAAGGAAGAGGAAAGTACAAAGGTAAAGTTTTTCTTATCTACTTTTCTTATGAAGAAGTTGGTCACATTGTTGCTAGGTGTCCAAATAAGGAAATCAAAGATGAAAAGAAGAAAAATAGGCATAAAGGAAAGGACTCCAAGAACTACAAAAAATATGAGGACAAAGGTAAAAAATCTTGTTTTATAGCTAAAGATTCTAATAACAGTGAAGATGAAATGGTATATATTATTGTGAAAGATGAATATGATGATTAAGGAAATAAGATGGCACTTATCTCTCATGTTAGCAAAAATGATATATGGATTATTGACAGTGGATATTCACATCATATGACTAGAGACAAAACAAAATTTGAGCACATGTAATATTATGATGGAGGTAGTGTGAGATTTGGAAATAATGAACCTTGTAACATAAAAGGAAAAGGATGAATTTCATTGACTAAAGAACTTGTATGTGATAATACTTATTGGGTTGAAGGACTAAAGCATAATCTAATGAGCATGGCATAGTTGAGTAACATTGGATTCAAGGTAGAATTCATGAATGGATAGGCCAAACTACTGGATGGAAAAGGAAATTTGGTTGGATCTAGCAAGCAAACAAAAGGTAATCTATTTTATCTTGATCTCAATGATTGTTCATGTTTTATTGCTCAAGAAGAAGAAATTTGGTTATGGAAAAAAAGGCTATGTCATGTAAACTTTGATAATCTATTTAAGATAAGAAAACATAGAAGAGTAAGAGGTTTCCTAGTTTGAAGAAGCCTGACATGGGTCTATGCAAGAATTGCCAAATTGGTATGATAGGAAAGACTAGCTTCAAAAGAAAAAACTATCAGTCAGAAGAAGTCTTGGAAATTATTTGTACTGATTTATGTGGACCTATTGGAATAGAAAGCTATAGTGGAGAAAAAAAAATTCATTATTTTTGTTGATAACTATTCTAGAATGATGACAGTAATGTATCTAAAAGAAAAATCAAAAGCATTTCAAAAATTCAAGTGGTATCTAGCAAGAGTAGGAAAGGAAACTAGAAAGAGGTTGAAATGCTTAAGATCAGATAGAGGTGGTGAATTCATCTCCAATGAAGTCAATAATTTTTACATTGAAAGAGGAATCAAAAGACAAGTATCAGCCCTTGGTACAACATAACAGAATGGTATAGTTGAAAGAAGAAACATATCTATCATGGATTGTGCAAGAACCCTAATGATTGAAAAGAAGGTTGCTCTTAAATACTGGAAAGAAGTTATCAACACTATAGTTCATACCTTGAACAGAGTATAATTGACGAAAGATTTAAACAAAACACCTTATCAACTATGGAATAGCTATAAACCTAATCTAAGTTACTTGAAAGTATTTGGCAGCAAATGTTATATATTGAAAGAATCAAGAAAATGAGCATTTGATGTAAAAGGTGATGAAGGCATATTTCTAGGATACTTTTGTAGAAGTAAAGCATACAGATGTTTGAATTTGTCTACTCATAAAATTATAGAAAGTGTACATGTTAGAATTGATGAGTTTGCAGAAAAGAGTGAAGAAGAAAGCAACAAGGAACCGGAATAATATAGAAGATTTGTTTACTATGAACCTGATACCCTACCAAATTTATCTGAAAGAAAAGAAGCTTCATCTCCCAAGTCCCTAGAATCCCCAATAGTTACTAAGTTGTAGACAGTGCAACCTAAGTTGCAATCTAAAGGACTCAAGTCACAATAAGAGGCTACAAAGCTAGTTCAAACTGAGCCTGACAAACCCAAGTCACAGACAGAAGGACCCAAGCTTGAAACTAAAATTTAAGATGAAGATGGTGGAACTCATTCAAAGTACAAAGAAAATGTGTTAGCAAGATATGTTAGAAGGCATCATGCACCTAATCAAATCATAGGAGACAAATCAGATGCAACAATGACAAGAGGAAAATTAAAAGGTACATGTTTCCTTGTTGAATTTGAACCTAGAAATGTTAAGGATACTCTAGACAATGAAAGTTGGATTAAAGAAATGAATGAAGAGATAGAACAAATAGATAAGAACAAACTCAAATTCTCGTTCCTAGACTCAAGGATAAAAATATAATTGGTACAAAGTGGGTATTCAAAAATAAGTTGAATGAGGATGGAAAAGTTTCAAGAAACAAAGAAAGATTAGTGTGCAAAGGCTATTCTCAAGAAGAAAGTATTGACTATGGTGAGACTTTTGCTCCTCTTGCAAGACTAGAAGGTGTTAGAACTTTACTAGCTTATGTAGCACATAGAGGATTTAAAGTATATCAAATGGATGTTAAATCTACATTCTTGAATGGAATTCTTGATGAGGAAGTCTACATTAAACAACCAAAAGGTTTTGTAGATCCTAACGAAAAGGACATCGTTTGCAAATTACACAAAGCATTATATGGTCTCAAGAAAGCTCCTAGAGCTTGGTATGAAAGACATCATAATTACCTGGTATAGATTGGCTTTCAAAGGACAAATGATAATAGTAGTCTATATATCAAGGAAGGACCAAACAAGAAGATTGTGTTGGCAGAAATATTTGTTGATGATACTCTATTTATAGGAAATGATGACTTATGCAAAGAATTTTTAGAAGAAATGAGTGTCTAATCAATATAAAACCCTTTTAGTTGTAGGATTGGACATCCCTTACCACCAAATTACTATGCTGATTTTCATTAAATATCAATTCGGGAGCGTGAGCTTGAGATGATGTCTGCAAAGTATATGCTCTAGTTTACACTAAAATTCACTACTACTTTGAATGCAATAACCATTGAGGAAATCTATTTTATCCAAGGGAAAGACAACTATCAAATAATTGGAAGGAAATTCTAAGTATTTAGCCATACATCTATGCACCTACTACTACAGGAACAGTGACTGGTTCTATTTCTAGTGGTTGCAGGAATAACAGTTCTAACTCTAACTTAGAAAACTGAGTCTAACTTCTAATTACTATAGAAAACTCCACCTTCCGCATGGGCCCCCATGGAAGAATGAAGGAAAGAAAAACTTGGATAAAAATGTAGAAATTTAGCAAAGGCATGTATTCATTCAATATGCAGTATTACAATAACTTGGAAAAACAATAAGATATCTATCAACTCTGTCTGTCTATTCACTATCTATATCATAGATACAGACGAGGTCTTTTTTATAGGGAAGAACAAAAAACTCCTAAAACTATGACTTCCTCATGAAGGAAAGTTAGTTACAACTTAAGACTGCAAACATGCAATCTTAAAAGACATTAATTATCCCTTAAATTCCCCACAAATATAGACCATCGAAAATGCTAGATTTTCTCTTTTATCTATCTTCAAATAGCTTCTCAAGAATCCAGGTATCGTGCGTTGCATGTTTAACTAATTGCCTTGATGCTTGCTTCCTTGCTCAGCCATTTTATCAGGTCCTGCTTTGTTATTCATTAAAACAGGTCCCTTCTAACTTTGCCACCAAGTCTTCTAGCTGCAACGGTGTCATAACGCTTCTCCTTAATGTCATTAATGCCTTAGCGCTATTCCTTCATAGTTTGTTTAACTCTCACTCAGCTTGTATCCTACGGTCAACATTTAATACACACAAGACTTCCCGCAAATAGTTATTTTCATTTATTAGTTTATAAAGAAAAGGCATTAATTATTCAACTAACAGTTTTTGCAATCTCTTCAACTGCAAGAAGATTTACCCATATCGAACATTCATGAAGAAAGATTTTTACCACAAAATGAACCCCTTTTAAAATATAATTCTGGTGATCATTTTATGCCCTATGTCCATACTTTATACATCAAAAGTTCAAAACATTTACACTAAAGGATGATAAAGTTCAGTATGTTATAGACAAATGTTCACAAAAAGGGCTAATAAAACTTCTATTTCTTCATGTCATCAATGAGTAGAGAATTTGAGATATCATTTGTTTGGTGAGATAAAATTATTTGTTGGATTGTAAATACAACATAACAAAAATGGTATCTACATCACTCAATCTAAGTATATCAAGGAGATACTAAAGAAATTTGGAATGGAAGATTCAAGACCAGTTGGAACCCCTATGTCTATTGGACATAAACTCTCCAAAAATGATGATTCCAAAGAAGTAGATTAGATCATATATAGATCAATGATTGAAAAATTGTAGTATGTAGTACACACAAGGGTTGATGTTACTCTAGAAGTTGGAATAGTAGCAAGATTCTTAGCAAATCCTAAGGAAAATCACATGATGGCAATCAAGAGAATCATGACATATCTAAAAGGTAATAAAGACTATGGTTTATGGTATAAACTTGGAGGAAATTTGGACTTGAAAGTATTTACTAATGTTGATTGGGTAGGAAGTATTGATGATAGAAAAATCACTAGTGGTGGAGCATTCTTTCTTGGTAAAAGGCTAGTGTCTTGGACAAGCAAGAAGCAAAATTCCACATCTCAATCCATAGCACAGGCAAAATATGTAGCAGCAATAGTTAATTGTTCTAACATTGTTTGGTTCAAAGAATTGTTGGATGAAATGAAGATAGAGATCAAGGATCCAATAGTCATCTACTGTGATAACACTAGTGCAATTAACATATCAAAGAATCTAGTGATGCATACTAAAACAAATCACACTGCAATAAAATATCACTTCTTAAGAGAATGGGTGCAAGAAAAAGAAGTTAGATTGGAATATGTTAATAAAAAGGAATAGATTGTAGACATATTCACCAAGCCATTACCTAAGGATACATTTCTATATCTAAGAGGTAAGCTAGGGGTTATTCCCCTATCTTAAATTTACTAAATAAAGCTTAGTGAATGCATCAACCAGAACCTATTGAAGATCAATCAGTTGGTATAGAATTGGCAAGGGCATATTGCAAATGAATAGTATTTAAGGTACAGTGGTATTTACAGAATTATTGTCTTTGGCATGTGTTGTGAAAGAGGGAGAAGTTTACTAACATATCTCTAAGAAATTTTTGGAATGAGAATAAAGTAAGGAACTAAAGGAGGAGAAGTTTTTTGTGAGAGGGAGAAATTTTTGAATGAACTTGGTAGAAGTTGTTGCAGATAGAGAAAGAATCCAGTGAAAGGAAGAGCTCATACTGATAGAGGGAGTTCTCAAAGAACCAGTCCAAAATTCCATTATGCTATGACATGTTGTTTTGACATCAATTCCAAAGAGGATGATTGTTGGATATAATTGATTAATTATGTATTATCTTTGATGTTACACAAATTTCATAATCATTACCAATTAGTATATGCCAAACTCACTCAGGTAGTGAAGATAGTTTTTTTTTGTCTATCAAGCATTCCTGTGTTTGCCTAGTTCTGAAGGAAATGTCTACCAAGTTCACTTGAGTGTCAAAGGAAAATATGCAAAAGATGAGTGTTAACTAATCTCACTCAATTAATGAAGTAAATTTGGATGGAACTAGTACTAACTGAGCTCACTTGGTTGCTAAAGGATTTTCACAAGTTTGCAATATTAATCAAGCTCCTGTTGGTTAACAAAGGAAATCATTTTTGAGTTAGTTTCTACTGAGTTGGATTAGAAAATGAAGGATTTTCTTATTTTGGCATATTAATCTTAAATGATTTATCTATTGATCCTAGCCGACTAAAGTGATGAATATTAATTATTCTAAGTTGCATTTGAGAAAACTTGACAAAGTGGAAGATATAAGTATAAGGTCAAGTTGTTATTTCAAAGTGTGTGTGAGAAAGTATGAAGATGTTATTGAAGATTTAATGATAAGAGGAGGAAGCAAATTTGAAGGATAAACAAAATATGCTTATGGAGCAGCAAAGCTATATTCTATTAGGAAGGATCAAATACAAGCTAGAACAGAGATCTGTAATCAACAAATTAGTTGTATTTAAATAAGGTCATCTCATTGTTACTCTCTAACCATTGCAGCAGTAATCTCAATCTCTTGATAGAGTTGGCTTAACAACTACTTGAAAATCCTCTAACAAGGTGTCAGTTCTATGGAATTGTCTCAAAGCCTCTAACAAGGCCACTCCTAACATGGTGATTAAATCCTTTAATAGGGTCACACTTGATAGTGTGTTTTGTAACCTTTAATAGGGTTGAATCCTAACAGGGCTCACTTAAGAAGAGTGAAAAACATTATCTAGTTACAACTGGTGGTTTTTCTCAAATTGGGTTTCCAAGTTAAATCCTGGAATCAATTTTTTTCATGTTATTTTTTTTTATATGTTTGCAATTTAGTTAAAGTAATGATAATCATAGATAGCACCTAAATTTTATAGGTTAAGAATTTACCAAGCTAATTCAATTATTATCGAGTTACAACATTTTATGTGTGTTTATCGAGCTTCAACAGTATTCAGTCTTCAGTTTACATTTTTGTACTGACATCTAAGGGAACTAGGATTTATTTTAGTAGTAACTAATTCATACCTCCCCTCTCATTTACTCCTCTTATATTTCTAGTGGTAAGGGAAATGCAAAAATGAGCTACATATGAGTAAATTGAGATATAGCAAAGTCCATGATGACAAAATAGATGATTTAGAACCAAAGAGTGACTATAAGAAACTAATAGAATGCCCTAGTTTGACCAGAGGTAACCACAAAGGATATAACATGAAAATTAGGTCAAATCAAGAAGAAAGGTGATGAAAATGTGAATTGGAGTAGATGTGAAGTGTGAAAAATGGTGAAGACATGAAGAAATGAAGATGCCCCAATGATGATTCAAAGATTAGACCTGAAGAGGTCAGCTAACTACATAAAAGAAGGTAGAATTTTAAAATGTGATTTTGACTATCAAGATGAACTTAGATTTTGAATTTGATCCTAAAAATGGATACAAGACATCAAAATTATCTAGGGGTACAATTTTTTCAAAATTTTGAGGAGTTTGAAAATTAGGTCAAAATTAGGTCAGAAGGCTATATAAGGGGTCCAAGTGTCCTTTTAAAATCATTTCATTTTTTTTTATTTTTGAGAACTTGTGAGTGGTTAAGAGAGCATCATGGTTTTGGAAAACATTTTGACTAGCTAACATCATTTTAAGTGCAGCTGATTGCAAAACCAACTAGTGTACTATGAGGCACCAGTAAGTTTTATATTTTTTACCACTTTTTTGAGCATTTATTACCTTTTTTTGCATGTTTTAGGAGTTCCATATGAAGTATCATGCGATATTTTAAAAATTATCATATGGATACTTTAAAAAGTATTGTGTGATACTTCATATGAAAAATTGTATCGCATAGTATGTGTAAGCTTTGTCATATGAAACATACCCAAATGCCACCTAGACTGATGTGAAATATCACCTAACAAAAAAGTGTCACTCGAGTATTTTGAAAAATGTCACACGACATTTAATCAAGAAAAATGTCTCACATTTTTATAGGAAGAAATGTCACACAATTTTATTTTTATTTTTTTGGTGGATTTTACATCTTTGTTGAATTGTGCTAATGTATTCATGTCTTGTGTTGTAGATTATATTCCCAACCCTTCACATCAAAGCCCCAAAAGTTGTGGGGTTGCAGATTTTAGAACACCCTGATGATGGAGATAGGGAAGATATAGTAAGCATGGGGTTGAGGTGGGTCATGTGAATGTCCCATATATCAAAAACCCATGGGTTGTTGACTGTGATAGTCGAGCGATAGCATAGTGAGCACAACAACTTCCACTTACCTATTGGAGAGGCAACCATTAGTTTGGAGGATGTGTACCACATCCTTCAAGTACCCTGTTATGGTGATCTAGTGAGTTCTAAGTTTGATCATTGTTTTTCTTTTTTAGATTTCTGATATCCATGTGAGGTATGCTAATGCAAGGATTAATTATATGTCATAGGTGTACTATGATCAAATCATGATAGAAGTGAGGGCAGTGATGTAGGAGATGTTCCAAGCTATTACCATTCTAGACCATTATCTAAGTTGGGAGTGACTCATTGATGAGTATGGCATTGATTACCCACTGTCAAGTTTGTTATGTTCATTGGTGGCACAGGCTCTAGTTACTAATAGGGGCTAGAAAGGCTTCCCAAGGGGATGAGGCAAACTGGTGGTAGAATTGATTACATAGCATCACAAGATGGTATGGGGACCAACCATACTTGCCGATACATACCACAAGCTACATAAGATATTATATCATGATGGTCACTCTTGGGCATGCAGAGTAGTGCTAGCACAAAAACAGGCATGGGAGCACATTACTATCATCTAACCATAGGTTTAGGCATGGGAGTGTAGCCAACCCAACATTTTTGGATACATAGAGTTTGTACCACAAACCCGTAGTGGGGATGTTAGATATTATAGACATATTTTTGATGATATGAAAACATTCATGTAGCGGTCATATTGAGATTATGACAAATGGTTTGACTCTTGGGATCTAGATTACATGTGGTATAGTAGACCACTGGTGGCAAGCACTCTGAGATAGTGGGGTGCTTCATGATTAGCCAGCTATGGAAATAATTCATAGAGTGATAGGTAGTCTTAGTAGAGATGATGACATATGTGTGATTCCACTTAGATGAGGAATGAGGCTGGCTACTGATGTTAGACTATTAGAAAACCATCTAGGAGACATTAGCCTTGGTTCAGACACCATGGGACTATCCTCCAAATGTAGTAGATGCAGGGGAAAACCCAACCTTTTTATATGATAGGAAACAACATCCATTCCCTCAGTTCATAAAACCAAATGCTCTACCTACACTAGTAGGACATGGAGGAGGTGGTGGTGGCAAATGGAGAGGTGGAGAGGGGAGATAGATGGAGGTCAAGAGTGGTGCTTGATCTAGGTAGAGATGGATGTGGGCATAGGTCATTAGGGAGATGGAGGAGGAGGAGGTGTCATTGAGATGACAAAGAGCAGGGTAAGAAGAGGTGCAAGTAGAGTAGCTGGCCAGGGGGGATGATGATCAAGAGGCTAGGATCCATGCTCTAGAGGTAGAGATATAGGAAGCTTGAGTGACCATTGTTGTGCAAGACTAGAAACTAGTGGATGTATGAGCAAAGTTTGATAGATGAGAGTGATCTCTTAGAGATGGAGCATCAAACAACTTGGGAAGCCTACTATCATGGGGTATACATTTTTGTAGTCCCTATAGACTGATAGGTGCCTATGTACTTAGAGAGAGCTAGGAGATCAAAGGTTGTATTGTAGGCACCAAATAGGAGATAGGCTCTGCCATCAAGGCCACTACTAGTTGTAGAGGATGCAAGTTAGTCTTAGGCCAAGGCTGATAGTTTTGACATTTTTGTGATTGTACTCCATGTATTTTTGAGATTGATATCTAGATTTTGGATCCTATATTTGCATATGTATTGTGACACATTGAGATATATATGAGATACTAGATTTGATCAAAAAAAAAATTGTACTTATCTCATTTTGATGGATGTTTTAGCATTTTAAGTTTTCATGTGATGTTTTAGTTTCTCATTCATGTACGTGCTACTTTTATGTTCATGTTGATATGCTCATGTTAATGTGTTCATGGATCCCTCTCATTTATGATGTTTATCTCTCATGTGTATGATATAAACTTATGTCTTTGAAACATGTGACACTTGGATGGATCAAATGTGATTTTTAGATTAATCCCTTGTGATGACAAGATAGCAAAGAGGCAAAGTGAAAGATCAAGAAGATGAGAAGATATAATTAAGAAGAAAACAATAAAGATATGAAAGTAGTTAGCCAATATGCCCACCAAAAGATGAAGAGAGAGCTCTACACATATGCAAATATGTAAGACTAAGCTAGATAATGAACCTAAAATGCAAGCTAATATGAAAAGTAGTTTACCAAAAACAAATGCATAACATTTAGACTCTTATGTCATCATTGAGAATTTATTAGGAACATCATGAGATAGTACAACCATCACTAGTGTAACTATGAGGATATGAATATGATCAATATCAGATAGGAATGTGGAAATTCAATCTAAGCATCAAAGATATGAAGTGAAGATGGCTACATGATTAGATTCCTTAAGTTTAATATAGAAAGATTACAGTTGTATCAAGGCATAAGTGCCGAGATAACCCCCAAGTTTGGTCTTGCAAAAAAAGTCAAGGATGATTCATTTTTAAGTCAAAGTGTCAAATAGGACAAGCATGAATTCTTTAAACACTATAGATGAACAAAGTATACCCACAAGTAGAAAGAAAGAAAACATGACTCATGCCCCCAATCTTCTAGTTCATGACATACTTGAAAGACTATTAGGGAGGGAACACATAGAAAATAAATCATTATAGATAGCACACAAATTAGATAAAGTTCATCATAGCTTAGTTGTTTAAGTATTTAAGTGCATGTGTGTAAGTCATTTGGCCACCTCTTCAAGACTTGATTCTGTTAGTGACAAATATCGCAACATTGAAGACTGTAACTAAACTATCTAAAAAGTGATGAGAAATACTTAATGTCAAGGGAGTAATGTTGAGGAAAATTATTTTTTGATTTACCAAAGAAACCTTAATTCATAAGGAAACCTCAAAATAGGCTAAGCAATTATACCCCCTCGATGAGGACAAGAAACAATTCCAAGCTAGGAAATGTGTTGTAGAGTGGGTGATTAAGACTGATAGACATAGGTGAAAGGGTTTCAAGTAGCACCTATTTCCAAGATTTCACCACTAGGTAGAGTTTTCTAGGAATTTTTTCAAAAAAAATTATATTTTTGAATTTTTTGGTGATACGTCAAAGCACCTATTGCTAGGTTTTCACTAAGATGATCATTCTTTTAGGACATTTTCTGATTTTTAGGATTTTTTTAGGATAAATAAGTATGTACAAGATAGATGAGTTGTGAGCCTCTAAGAATAGAAATTCTTCAAATGTAGGATATTGATAGGCTTTGTAAGTTCTTCCTCTTTGGGAGTGGATAGTTGATAAGCACCAAACCCAAATATTGGTGTGATAATGTACATGCCTAACCAATTAGGTTCAAACTTTCCCTTCTACTCTCTATGTTGCTGATTTTTTTGGATTCTCTCTAAGCACAAGTTCACCTACTTGAAACTCTAAAGGATGAACTTTCTTGTTATATTGAGTGGACATGCACTTGTGATAAGCCCTCATGTGATCAAAAGCAACCTTTCAATATTCATCAAGAGTTTCTAGTTCTTGTACTTGCATATCTCTATGGTCTTTATTGGTTATCAACCCTTGTAAGGAAACTCGCAATGAGGGGATCTATACCTCTAAGGGGAGGACAATGTTAGAACCATAAACTAAAGAAAAAGGTGAGGCCCCTGTAGGAGTATGAATGGTAGTTTTATATGCCCAAAGTGCTAGATTTTTTTGCAAGTGCCAATCTTTCCTAGACTTGTGAACCACTCAATGTAAGATTTTCAGTAATGTTTTGTTTGAGGCCTCAACTTGATCATTCCCTTAAGGGTGGTAGATAGAGGGAAAATTTTGTTTGATTCAAAATTTCTTGCACATTTGTTTGAGGTCCTTGTTCTTGAATTGTCCTCCATTATCAGTAAAAATGGAGGAAGGAATACCATAATGAAACATGATGTGGTTTAGTATAAATAGGGCAACATGTTTGCCTATAGTAGAAGATAGTGGTACAACTTCAACCCATTTAGTGAAATACTTAGTTGTTATAATGATTAACTTGTGACCACTAGATGAACTTGGATGAATTTTACCTACCAAGTCAAAGGCCCATTGTTGAAATGGCCAATATGTCACAAAGGGAATCAACTCATGTCCAAGAGCATGAATTAATTTGTCATGGAGTTGACATTTCTTGTAGGACTTATCATAATGGACAACATAAATTTGCATGGTTGGCCAGTAATATCCCACCCTAAGCAATTTATGAGCAAGTGCAAGGCCATTGGAATGTGCCTTGCAAATTCCATTGTGGAATTCAACAAGTGCTTTTTCAAACTCTTCTAGCTCTAAACACCTAAAAAACATTATATCTAGACCTTTCCTATACAAGTCACTGGAGACCAAAATGTAATGTGAAGCATTGCAGAGGAATTGGTACTTTTGGTTGTGCATGAGCATTTCAAGAATAACCCAATCATGTGGGTACAAGAAGATAGCTACATAGCAAGAGAAATCATGACCTACAATAGTGAAAATCACATGGTTATCTAAGGAATCATAAGTAGAATGAACTAGTTCTTTGACCAGGAACTCAAATCATGATTCATGTTCTTTTAGTTGGAGGATAGATGCTAGTGTAGCCATAGCATCGACAACCTTGTTTTCTTCTCTAGGAATTTTTTGGAATGTCATAAAAGTAAAATAGTTCCTTAGAGTATTGATCTACTTCTTATAAGGTATCAACTTGTCACCCTTAGTTTGGTTTTCATTGTTCACTTGATTAATAACAAGTTGGGAATCCCCATAAATGTGTGGTTTAGTAATTCTCTATTCAAGAGCCATTTTGATCCCATTTGTTAATACCTCATATTTTGTAATGTTGTTTGTGCAAGGGAATAAGAGTTTGTATGATTTAGGGATTGTATAACCATGAGGTAAAATAAAAAAGACATGTGCTCTAGCCCCATTCTATGTGTGAGAACCACCAAAGAACATTTTCCAAGTTCTCTCAGTGATGTACATAATTGAGGCATCTGGAAACTCAATTTGCATGGGTGTTGTATCCTCTAGTGGAAAACTGGCCAATTGGTATGTTATGGCCTATCCCTTGATAGCCTCACATTCAATGTACTATATATCAAATTCTAAAGGAATCATCATCCATTTAGCCAAATAGCCAATAAGCATAGCTTTACTTAACAAATATTTTAGAGGATCAATTTTAGCAATCAAGTGAACTATATGTGCCAACATGTAATATCAGATTTTTTGAGAAGCAAAGACCACTGTGGGATAGGCTTTCTCAATGCTAATGTAGTTCATTTCATAAGCCACCAAGGTTTGACTAATGTAATATATGGCACGTTCTTTACTAGTTTCATCACTTTGGGATAATAATGCTCCTAGAGAAGAAGTTGTAGCTGAGATATACAAAATCAAGGCTTTCCTAGAATGGGTGGAATCAAAACTAGAGGTTTAGCCAAGTACCCTTTGATTTGGTCTTAGACTTTGTTGGAAATCCTCATTCTATACATGAGTAGAGCCTTTATGAAAATTTTTGTAAAAAGATTGAGCTTTATCAACCAACTAAGAAATGAATCTTCTAATGGATTGTAGACATCCTTGTAGGCTTCTCAATTGACTAATGTTTCTTGGATGATGCATTTCCATGATAGCTTGGACTTTTTTAGGATCTACCTCAATTCCTTTTGCTAATATAACAGAGCCTAGCATTTTTCCAGATGTGACACCAAAGGCACACTTTTATGGGTTCAGCCTAAGTTGAAATTTTTCCATACAATCCAATATTAGACTAAGGTCTTCAAGATGTGTGTCTCATTTTCTATATTTAGCCAGTGTCATCAAAATAGTCTTCCATATTTTTATGCATCATATCATAGAATATGGTGGTCATTTCTCTTTCATAGATAGCAACAACATTTTTGAGCTCAAAGGGCATGACATTCCAATAGAAAGTACCTTGGGCACATGTAAAAATTATCTTCTCTTGATCAACTGGAGAAATCTTAATTTGGTTATACTTGAAATATCCATCCATGAGGGAGTACATTTCATAACCCACTATCATATCCACTATCATGTTGATGTTTGGTAGTGGAAAGTCATCCTTGAGGCATGCTTTATTTAGATAGCTAAATTAGTACAAACTCAAATGGATTTATCATGTTTAGACATAGGTACAATGTTGGAAATCCACTCTGCATAATCAATGGCTCTGATAAAGTTTGCACTCAAGAATTTTTCCAACTCTTCTTTGACCAAGAGGGCCACATGTAGATGCATCTTTCTTAGTTTTGTTTAATAGGTTTTTATACCAGGAGACATAGATAAATGATGCATGATAAGATCTATGTCAAGCCCTGACATATCTGAGTATATCCATGCAAAATTAATCTTCTTGTCTTGAAAGAATTTGGAAAAATTCTCCTTTTCTTCAGTTGATAGTGATTGAGCCACATGGATAATTTTAGGAGATTCCTTTATCCCTAAGTTGATAGGCTATGTAGGTTCAATGAGAACCAAAGATCTATACATAAAATAGCTTGGTAGGCTACAAAGTAACTCATTTGCAGGTGCCTTGAGGAGGTTTTCACCATTAGGTATGTGTTTTTTTTTACTTTTTCTAGGTTCAAATATTGTCACAATATGGTTTTTGCCATCTGACCACTTGTTTTTTCATTTAATTTTATGATTGAGGTACTTGATATTTGATTTTGTCATGTTAACTATAGGTTCTCTAGTGGAAGAATGGATGGGTTCAATGGCATTCAAGTAACAAGCAATCTCATGGTCATTTTGAAAAGATGGTATTTTAGGTCTTTGATTTTGAACTTACTAATCTATGAGATCAAGGTGAATCAATGAGTGTGATGTAGAAGCTTCAATGTTGTTAATATGAAAAGAGTCATCTCCAGTGACATGTGAAATCGATCCTATAGTGAATGTTGCAAATGATTCCAAATCAAGAATAGACCTAGAGGGACTAGTGTGATCCACTAAAGTATTTTGTGAGCCAAAATTATCTAGGACCCTATACTAGACTCTTCAACTACATTTGATTGGGTTGCATAGGTGTGAATGACATCCACCCCTAATTCACAAGATGCATCTGATAGGGTTTCCCATTCATACTCATAAAAATTTACACTTTGATCTTTAGCAATTAAATGAGCAATGTTTTATCTAATATGTCCTTTATTTGTCTTCATGGTTGGATTCATCTTGTTCTAGCTATCGAGAAGTGGAAGCTTCAGCATCATTATTGGTAGTTATTTTTTCTTCTCCCTAAAGGAGAGAAGTGAGAGGCATAAATTTGTAATCTTTTGAAGTGGTAGAAATAAAGTGAGGATCATCATCATTTGATTCGCTAGACATGGGTACATTTCTATCAAATTTTGATATTTCATCTTCTAGCCCAAAACCTAGGCTAGCAGTATCTTGAGTGTCACGACTTTGAGTATGACTTAAAGGTTCAACTAGAGCTTTTTTGTTACTAGTTAAAGACTCATGACCCTAATAGCCCATGTTTGCAAGAAATTTATATCCTTTGCCATAGCATTTAGGAGAGATAGGAGTAGTGACTATGATTTCCCCCTCATTTTCTTCTTCCATATATATCCATTCTTTGATTTCTTGTTCTTCTTTTTCTACATCTAAGGGAACTAAGGATTGCACAAAGGTTCCAAAAAGAGTCATTGAAGAAGCTGATGGCTTCTTATTGGAAAAAGGTTTCCCATAAGATTGAGGGGAAATTGGTAAAGCAGTAATAGAGTTTAGAGTGTACGCACCCATGCCTAGGCTCATCATTTTCAATTTTTGTTCACACTTTATAAAGGATGGTGTCATTTCATGAGAAGAATGATTATATGGAACCAATGTTTCTATAGAAAATAATGTGTTGATAGGAATCGAGTTGTCATTGGGGACAATTATCTAAGCACCATTGAAAGGGAACGTGATGCACTAATGTTACATATAAGGTTCTACTTGCATGTCACGAATCCATGGTCATCCCAACAACAAATTATATGCAAGTGGGATGTTTAGGACTTGGAACATGCCATATTTCTCTATTGGACCTACTCTAATTAGAAGTACCAGTAGACCTTTGGAAGGTCTTTCAACCTCATTATAGGCTTTGATAGTAATCTTGCACCTAGGGTCAATGGAAAAATTGGACATTCCTAATTGTTGGATCACATTGAATTAAATGATATTTTACCTTTCACCATTGTCTATCAAGACTCAATGAATGTAAGTACAAAAGATTTGAACTTTGTCATGGAGGGCAAGATTGTGGGGATGACTGAGAGCTTGGTCATCTTCTTTAGAAAGTGTAATAGTAGGTTAAAGAGATATGGTTTACCATAGCTTGAAATTGTTCAACATCAACATCTATGGGGATGTTGGTAGAATGTAAAGATTTTTCAAGGATTTCCTTGTGCAAAGGGAAAACTCTAACAACTCAAAAATGGATATATTAGCTAGGGTACATTGCAACTAACTAACAGGGTCATAATTGGAGAGTGTCAGTGTAGTTTCTTCTTTGGATGATGATGCATTCTTAGGATCATTAGAAAATTTTAGGACAACTTTAGATTGCCCCCTAGTAACAATGTTAAGTGTTTCACTTTGTGAAGATGAGGATTCAACCACTCAAAGGACTGCCTTAGGTTGTGTATTCCCATGTTGTTGAGTGTTTCATGTTTTGAGGACAACCATAGGTCTTTCATCCTTAGCATCATAATTGGGTTTTTTTTGTCATTAGAACTTTCCATACATAGATACTCAATGGTTTCAAGCATATTGATAAGGTTATTCATGTTAGCATAGGCATAATTGATCATAGCATCATGATTCTTCTTAGGAGCCTTAGAAGTTTCACCTTTCTCATATTCAAGCAAGGGTTGCTTATAAGCTTTATGGTCAAAATTTTTGAAAAAACCATATGTGAAAACTTTACCAGCCTCTATGAGATCTTGAATAATGTCTTTGAGTTTAAAATAGTGTTCGGTCTTATGACCTTTGCTTCTATGGTAACTACAAATATGATCCTCTCACCACCAAGGAGATCTAACAGGTAGGTCATAGGGGCAAGAATTATCTGGTAGTGTAACCAACTTGTTTGCAATCAATTTTTTTTAAGACCACTTCATAAGGCTCAACCCTTGGTGTCTAAACACATCATTTTTTGGTAAATTTAGAGCTCTCATCAGATGTTTGTGGTTTTGAACCTTCTTGTTGTTTTATAGCATAGATGGCATTAGAAAAGTTAAATTCAAGTTCCTTGGTCTTAGGAATGTCCACTACTCTATCATTGAGAACATCTTTGTTTTTATTCCAAGGTTTTCCTTTGTCTTTTCCATTTTCTTTGTTATTCTTGTCTTTATTTATAACAATATCACCCCTTTTATAACAACATCCTCAATGTGATATGCACTCTCAACCATTGTGTTAAAGGATGTGAATAACTATTTTCTTAAATCAAAGTATAGCTCAGGTACAACTGTGTTGACAAAAATGTCAATTTTCTCAACTTTAGTAACTTTCTAAGGGTACCTAGAATATAGTGATCTCCATCGTTGAAGGTATGTTACTAAAAATTCTCCCAATTTTTGTTTGATCTGGCACAAGTCTAACATAGTTATGGGATGTTGAATGTTATAAGAGTATTGTTGGATAAAGCATTGTGCAAGCTCATCAAATATTTTGAGAGGGGGAGTCAATTTTGTGAACCACTCCATATCTTGTCCTCTTAAAATCCTAGGAAATAAACACATAAGGTAGGAGTATTCATGCATGAAATCCATGATAATAGCATAGAAGTTCCTCATGTGATCTTGAGGGTCACCATTTCCATTGTATTTTTCATACTTAGGAACCTCTATATCCTTAGGGAATGGTGGCATGTATAGACTCTTATCAAATGGAAGAGTGCATATTGATTCAACAAATGAGGTTTTAGGTGGCTCTTTGGAAGTTCACAATTATGCCAATTGTTTCCTCAATTCTTGCATTTCTTCTCTCAAGATTTTATCCTTAGCAGGCTCTCATGTTTCGATTATTTGTTGCACATCAAAACCTTGGTGGAGTTTCCATCATTTTTTTGTCATATACTAGAAGTATTGGTCCCCATTTTTCTCTAAATCTTTTAGCATTAGTTTTTGAGTGAGCTCATCTTGTTAAAATCTTACATGATCTTCACTAGTGATCTCCTCCTCACTTTCATGATGTGATTGTGATTGGCTGGGTGGTGATGGGCATGCTCTTGCATTGACTCTAGGAGTCCTTGGAGGTGTGTGATTACTATTGTTGAAATCAATGGGAATGTGTTCAAAAGGATTGTGATAATAGTCTCTTCTAGTTTCCACATTATGTGTATGAAGCTTAGCTTTAGTTTGTTGATCCACTCTTTCTCTAGTGTGGATAGTTTCCATAAGTCCTTTATTTTCATGTGCTTGCTCCTCTAAGTGGAATTTGATTTCATTAGGATGCATGTTGGTCAAATTTTCTTCACCTATGGGTGTGTCAAAAGGTGTTCCAAATGGGTTCTCAAAACTACAAAGTGGATTGTGCCGAATGTTGGCTATTTTTGTTTAAGTAGAATCAAGATCTTCCATAAAAGGTTGTCCACAAGGGCACCTAGGTGGAATTTCTAACTATGTGAAAATGAAATGGGAATGACTACCATTACCAACTTGGAACCTAATTGTGACCATCATGTAAGGACATTTCTTTTCTTAATGGAATGAGAGGAGTGTTTAAGATTTTAAGCTCTTACAATCAAGACTAATCACTTGTCAAGGAAGAATAGATGGCTTGTCAAAGGTGCTCAAGAATTTACAACACTAGTGACTCAAGCTGAGTGAGCAAGCAAGAAGCTCAATAGTGAATAGCTAGCATATAATGGTAACCAAATTTTGATAAGTGATCATCAATGACATTTTTAGGCTTACATCTAATGGACTAAACCCATCTTTTCAACTTGGGACAGCACCTAACATACAAATTTGTGACCAGGACAAGGAAGGATTGAAGGGACAAGACCCTAGATTAGATAAAGTAGAATGAAAACTCTATTTTGACAACAAAAAGACCTAGGTAGTATTCTTCTAAAACCCAAGTGATAGGAAGACAACACAATATATCGTACGATAGTTTATAATACTAGTGCGACACTTTTCTCTTGGGCGATGATTTGCACAAGGTGAGATGACAAATTTTAGTATAGCAGGGTGATAGACTTTATAATAGTAGGGCAACACAATTTTTGAAAATAACTATTGCACAATATTTCTCTAGAGAGCATATGATAAAGTGTCATTTTTTACAAAAATGACAAGTTTGACTCCAATTTGTTGTGTTTTGGTTTGACAATCAAATAGTTTTTAGACCAGACAATTTCATATTTCAGTTTGTGTTGAATAACATCAAGGTTTGCAAATAGTAGGGGTTTTTAGCATGTCTCAAAAAATTGAACAAGGGTCAAAACAACCTTTCCAATACACATTTGTGATATCAAAATAGTCTTCCTACCAATTTTATTGGGATTCTTGATTTGTAAGAACATTTACACATGTCAACACATTTGAAAATATTAGCCAAGCAATCTACCATAGAGTCATGATTCATTACTCAACAACTTGACCCATGCTAAGTTCTCCTTCACCTCACACCAAGTGGTTGCCCATAAGAGATATTGGCTTTTTCATGGAAGTTCCATAAGCACAACTAAGAGAACACAAATGGTAAGGGTAAAATCTTGGGGTGATTCAGGTAATCTACTAGGATCAATCCTTGCACCAAGAAGTTGAGCAAAAAAAGAGGGTGGATACTAACTTAGAGTGTTTATAAAGGGCTTTCATTAGTAATTTTCCTCTTGCACCCAATTATGAGACACCCCACCTTGTGGTGGGTAATAGACCTCACAATCACAAGAGCACCTTAAGTGTTCTTTCCTAGTGATCTCCTCATGGTTGCAATCCCACAAGCAATCACACTAAGTAAAGATAAACAATAATTTTACCAAGGTTTTGTATCCTTGATAGCCTTGAGTTTATAGTGGGTTGGAATAGTTGAGTTCACTTGTCCCCACTCGGGTCATTCCTCTTGGTTTCCCAAGAGTGGGCCCTCTAAAGGACTCTAGCTACCATAGATTAGATCCACTTTCAAAAGTCAAGATTTCTAATTCACCACAAGGGTGAAGAGCATACTCTCCTATCTTGATCACTTCCCCCAAACATGCCAAGAAGATCCAATTATCCCCTTTCTTTCAAAATCCAAAAGCAACACAAGATTTTTGATTTACCACAAGGGTGAAGAGAATACTCTCGTATCATCAAAGGACCTCAATTGCAATTTTAATGTGCCTATGAAAATGAAACAATTAGTAGTATTTACACACACAAAATAAAGGAAATACAAGCCAGTTTGGGTTTTTATGCTTTGGGCAGCCCTGCAAACAATTGCTAGTAGCCCTTGTGCATTTGAATCTCTGACATGCATTTTTTTTGGCAATTTTGCAAGCATCTCAAGGCAACAACCTGCAAACAAAATTATTAGCCCCACAAGTTAGTCTAAAAATAGCCTACTATCAATAACAACCACAAACCTATAAAAGGAAAAGGTGACGATTCATGAAATGATGTGGAGAAGCGTTAGCTGCCGGCCGGGCTAGGGTTTTTCCCCTAGCCTGTTCTTGGTATTTGATCTTTCCTATTTTTTTGTTCTATTTGGATTACTAGCTACTGGACATAATTTGCATCGGTGTTTTTGGAAATCTTCTGCAGTCAATTTTGGATTGGGGTTTTATTGTTTGCATGGCAGGGTCTAGGATTTCTTCTCTGTTGGTGAGAACAGATGGTTCTTCTCCAACTATGCATGCAATGCAATCTGAATCATTTTATTCAGGGGAGAGCTCAAAGATGAAAAAAGTTAATGGTTGTTTTCTGCGTAGCCATGATCGCCCTGTTCTAGTTGTTCCTCCAATGGCTGTAATGGAGGACATTGATTATTGGACCAAGCATGCTTTGATATGCAAATTTCTTGGAATTCAAATTTCTCTATCAACTCTTGAGGCATGGATCCACCACTCATGGCAGGTGGAAGGCGATATGGAGATTATGTTGGTAGGGAATAGTTATTTTTTTGTTGTATTCTCTTGCATGTTTGATCGGGATCATGTTTTTGAAGGAGGCCCTTATTTCTACAACCATGTGGGGTTATTTGTCAAACCTTGGCATTCAAGTTTTAATTCTGTTGAGGATCTCCCTTCAACAGTGCCAGTTTGGGTTCGCTTGCCTTGTCTTCCCTTGGAATTTTGGTGTAAAGACATCCTTGGACAAATTGCTGCTTTGTTGGGGAAGCCGGCTGCGATCGCACATCAATCCCTCGATAAAAAAGTTATTTCTTATGCTAGAATTTGTGTTGAAATTAATTTGAATAACCCATTACTAGATTCTTTGGAAATTTGTATGGGGGATTCTTCTTGGGTGCAGCAGTTAGATTATGAATCCCTCCCTTTCCGTTGCCGAATTTGTCATGAGTATGGTCATTTATAACGTCAGTGCCCCCGTAACTCGAGTTTCAAAGGAGTAGATGGTTCTATAACTGGCAATGCTGGTGGTTTGACAGATACTACAGGGAAAGGACAATCTCAAATGGCTAATACTACCAAGGGGATGAATCTGCAAGATGCTACAGGTAAGGGTAAGGCTCAAATACAGGATAAGGATGGATTTACCCCTATTCACCCTCGAGCTAAGGGACGTGATCAAAAGAGGCCTTTGAAAGAAAGATTATCTGATTCAAGTTTTAACCGCTTTGAGGTGCTGGATAGTATGGTTCTAGAGGAGGGTATTCCTCCTCCTATCTCTTCTGATCCAGTTTGCCTAGATGAGAGATCTGTTCCTAATGATGCTTGTGGGGCATCCCAAGTTGTAGTATATCAAAACTGTGAGGTCCCTATAGCTCCTATGATAGAGGCTCTGGTGACTCCTGTAGTATTGGAGGATAATGATGTTGTTTTAACTGACTTGGTTAAGGATGTGCTACCATCAGGTAAGGGCAAGGGATCTCCTCTCCCCTTGGGGTTGATGTCTCGACCCTTTAAGCGGGCTTCTTCTACTCCCCCTCTAAGGAGTGGGTACAAAACAGACCAAGAGAAGATTAAACTCATAGGAGATATATTGATTGAGTCTGGTTCAGTGAAACCTTTGGATTCTCATTTTCCCAATTCTACCCAATGATGATTATTCTCTCATGGAATGTAAGGGGGTTGAATAGCATCCCTAGACAAAAGGCTATTCATAACTTGGTGGTTGATCATAGTCCTAATTTTTTTTGTATCCAAGAGGCTAAGCTCTCTGTGGAGTCTATGGTCCAACATGCCTCTAGTATTTGGTCTCGTGGCCAATGCCAGTGTGTTGGGGAAACAAGTAGTGCAGGTGGTTTAGCTATATTTTGGGATCCTCAAAAAATTTCTCCTCTTGGCTAGATGTCTTCTCACTCAGCTCTCTCTATGGTAGCTTCTGCTCTAGACTCAGGAGAGGTAATCATGGTTACTAATGTGTATGCACCTGTTGATCTTGTGGGAAAGGAGTAACTTTGGGAACATATTCAATATGTTAGAAATTGTCATCCTTATCATCCTTGGGTGTTAGCAGGGGACTTCAATTCAGTTTTAAGTATGGAGGAGAAGCATGGTGGTTTGGCTAGATTGGGGCCTTCTTCTGCTCTTCTTTGGAAACACATATCTCTTTTGCATCTCTCTGATCTTAAGCCTTCTAATGGTCTCTATACTTGGAATAATCGCAGGACTCGTGTTGCTACTATCTCAGAATGTCTGGATAGATATCTTGTTTCTTGCTTCTGGGTTAGTGGCACCCTTACTATCTCTTCAGAAATCCTTGATTGGAGGGGTTCAGATCATTGGCCAATCAAATTTTCCACTATAGGGGCTTATGTTCCGAAGCATCCTCCTTTTAAGTTCCATTTGATGTGGCTTCGTGACTCCTCTCTTCATGATTTTGTTTTTTGTTGGTGGAAAGATGGTGCTCCTGCATATGGTACTGCAATGTTCTCATTTTCTAA
Source organism: Cupressus sempervirens (assembly GCA_028749045.1). NCBI lineage: Eukaryota > Viridiplantae > Streptophyta > Pinopsida > Cupressales > Cupressaceae > Cupressus > Cupressus sempervirens. The sequence continues at coordinate 440,655,522 of CM053790.1, read as the reverse complement.
AAGGCTTCAATATGTTAAAAGGAAGCTCAAGATATGGAATAGGGAATTCTTTGGGAACCTTCACTTTATGAAGAGGCTTTCTCAAGAAGATCTTGATGTCATCACAAGGGAGATTAGAGATCGAGGTTTCTTAGAGGATCTTGGCAAGGTTGAATCCCTTTCTTCTAGAGCTCTAGAAGAATGGGAACTTCGAGAGGAAATTTTTTGGAAGCAAAAGGCTAGAGTTGATTGGCTCCAGGAAGGTGATCAAAACACTGCCTTTTTCCATAAAAAAATGCAATCTCGCCGGAATCAGAGCACTATCTCTTCTTTGGTTAATTCTCAAGGTATCCAACTGAATTCCTTGCCAACTTTGTTCTAGGAGGCTATTTGGTACTTCTCTATCCTCTTCTCTAAGGACTCTCCTCCTGCTGATAATGAAGAAAATCTTATTTTGTCTTGTATTCCTTCCCTTATCACTCAAGAAATGAATGATTATCTCATGTGTCCTATCTCTTTGGAAGAGCTAGAGGAGGTGGTCTTTGGCATGCCTAAGGGGAAGGCTCCTAGTCCTGATGGCTTTCCAGTTGAATTCTTTCAAGAATTTTGGGACATCATTAATCATGATTTTTTGGTGGTGGTTAAAGAATCCTATGCTAGCAAGCAGATGCTTCGAGCTTTGAACTCTACATTCTTGACTCTTATTCCTGAGAGAGAGGGTGCTAATCAATTGGATTTTTTAGACCAATTGCTTTATGTAATGTGGTTTACAAAGTTATTACTAAGTTGATTGCTGAGAGACTGAAAAGGTGGCTTCCCATTATTATCTTAGAAGAACAAGGTGGTTTTGTTGCTGGCAAACAAATTTTGGATGGGGTGGTTATTGATACTGAGGCTATTCACTCTATGGCTACTTCAAGGGAGAGAGCCATGTTTGTTAAGTTGGATATGGCTAAGGCCTATGATAGAGTTAAATGGAGCTTCCTAAGGAGTATTCTTCTTTCTTTTGGATTTAGCTCTGACTGGGTGAGTTGGATTATGAGTTGTGTTACTTCTGCCTCTTTTTCTATTCTTATTAATGGTCAACCTTCTCAACTATTTGGTGCTTCTAGAGGTCTCCTCCAAGGTGACCCTCTCTCCCCATATCTATTCATCATCATGGCTGAAGGCTTGGGCAGATTCATTAAGCATCAGGTGTCCCAGAATTCTATTCAAGGCTGGCGGTGGGGTAATGGCTTACCTTCTCTTTCCCATCTTCAATTTGTTGATGATTCTGCTCTTGCTGGTCTTGCTAGGATCAAGGAATTTGAAGCCTTTTGACATACTTTGGACGTTTATTTGGCAGCTTCAAGCTAGAAAGTTAATGAGCACAAATCTTCCATTTACTTTTTTAACACTCCTGATTCTAGTCAGCACAGGATTGTTGGTATCCTACGGTTTTAGATAGGATAACTTCCTTTGACTTATCTTGGCATTCCTATTGTTGTTTCTAGGCAGCCATGTCTCTTCTGGCAAAATTTGATTACCAAGCTTCAGGATAAGGTAAATCATTGGACTCATAGATGGCTTTCTACTGCTGCCCAGGTTACTCTTCTTCAAGCTGTTATCCAAGCTCTTCCTACTTATAGAAGCATGGTTCACGCTGCACCTATTTACTTTCTCAAGGAGTTTGATGCTCTTTCTCAAAAATTCCTTTGGAGTGGTAATTTGCATAGTACTAAATGGAGCTTGGTTAATTGGGCAATTGTTTGTAGGCCTAAAAAGGAGGGTGGTCTTGGTCTTTGATCTGCTCTATTGAGTAGTCAAGCTTTGGCTACTAAACTTTATTGGCAATGGTGCTCTGGACAACATCAACTTTGGGCTCATATTATCACTCATAAATATTTTCATGGTGTTGATCCTTGCTCTATTTCTACACTTCCTCTTGAAGGTCGTGGCTCAATGGTTTGGCATACTTTGAAGATAGGTGCGATGTTGGTGACGAGGGGTCTATTCTGGATATGTAAAGGAGGTTCTCAGGCTTTGTTTTGGTCTGATGCTTGGGATGGATTCCCTTCCATTTTATCCATATACCCTCATCTTCAGCCTCTTTGTGACTCTTTTCTTGCCGCTGGATGGGATAAAGTGGCTCATTACAAGACTCCTTATCAATTAGGACCTATTGTTGGTTACAGATGGAAGCATTCTTCTGATTGGCCTCCTAGAGGTACTGACATGGATCGTCATGAGCTTTCTCAAATTCTGGCCTCTAGAGAGTGTTCTTCTTTGCTTGGTCCAGATGTTTTGGCTTGGGGAGGTACCTTGTCTGGTAAATATCATGTCTCTATTGGGTATCAGGAGATAACTAGACAATTATTTGGGGATGCTGAGGTCCCTTGGTGGAAGCAAGTTTGGAATAAAGTTTCTTGGTCAAAGTCCAATTTTTTCATGTGGCTAGTGGCTCACAACCATTGTCTTACTTGGGATAATCTTTGTAAACGTGGATTTCAGGGCCCCTCTTATTGTGTTTTGTGTGGTAATGGAGAGGATTCTATCTCCCATCTATTCTTCCATTGCTCCTATTATACTCAGATATGGCACCTTTGGTGGAGTGCTTGGGGTTGCTCTTGTCGGCATGCTTCCTCATTGCCTGAGTTCTGGGCCTACTTGGGTAGTGCTCCCTCCAAGTCTTCTTCTCTCCATGCTGCTTGGATTGTTGGCCCATCTTTCATGCTTTGACATATCTGGTTGGAGAGGAATCGTCGCATATTCTAAGATGTTTGGCTTGGTGTTTTGCATATTTGGTGGAAAATATCACATTCTTTTCAGGAAACTATTCTTGTGAAGTGTGAGCTTAATGGGGGTATGGATCCGGTTGATCTTGCTATCTGTAATCGCCTCAATTTTCATCTACAGGATGGGGTTGCAGCTCATAGGTTTCCTTCTATGTCCAGGCAGCTTCACCATTAGAGGAAGGGTTAGGTTGACCAGGATGGGCACTGGACTCCTCCTCCCTGTGCAATTCTAAAAATTAACACTGATGGTTCTTCCCGTGGGAATCCTAGTCCGGCTAGTATTGGCGGAGTGGCTCGTTGTAGTTCTGGGGATGTTAAATTTTTCTTCTCAGTTCATAAGGGTGATTATACTAACAATATCATGGAAGCTCATGCTATTTTATATGCTATGGAATAGTGTTGCTTGCAAGGATGGAGTAAGATTATCTGTGAGTCTAATTCACGGGTGGTGGTGAACATGCTTTCTTCGCAAGAGCTTGAGGATGTTAGTTGGCAGCTGGCCACTATTGTTAAGCAGATTCTTTTCTTCTCTTCCTCTTTTTAGTTCATTAGGTTCACGTATATTCCTCATGAATGGAATAGAACTGCTGATTGTTTAGCCAAATGGGCTTCTAGTCATGATCTGGGTTGGAATATTAGGGATAGGAGGCAACTATCCTTTGAGATGGTGCAAGAATTTGATGATCTTGTTGCTCAGGATCGAGCTCCTTGTTGAGCTCTCCTTGTTGTATTCCTTTCTGTCTTAATAAATTTTTACCCCTCTTTTTGTCACAAACCTATAAAATCCAAAAAAATAGCAAGTAGAAACCGAGAAATTGACCAAATTACTCAAAAAACCAAAAAATTCAAGCCAGGCGATAGCTTATGCTAGAAGACTATCATACAATACTTCTCTATAGACATGTGTGATAGTTTTCTCTTATGCAATTTTTCTTCTTAAGTCACATGAAAAAACTTACAATACCAAGGTGATAGAGTTCACTAAGAGCATGTGATACTTTTCCCTATATTGCCCAAAAGTTGTGACTGTAAAAAAGAAAATATGAACAACAATACTGAAAATGCAAGAATGCAGTGAGCTAAAGAGAAAACTTGTGATGTTCTACCCTATGGTGGGGGCCAAAAATGTACACTTGATTTTTATCACACTCTAAAGCCTTCTAACCAAGTGGTTCCATGAGTTCAAAATGCTTGGATGCTGCCTTAGAGCTCCCTATCCACAGAGTTCAAGAGAGTATGTTTCAAGAATAAGAAGGCTCTCAGCTAAGCCTTAGAGATACTCTTCTTTCTAGTAAACCATGCAATGGGAAGTTCTTTGAGACAAGAGAAAGAATACAAGTGTCTAGAATGAGAACTCTCAAAATGCAATGCTAATATGAAGTAAGCTAAGATGAAATGCAAAGTGCAGCTATGTTAAACAAGATGAGAATATTACAATGTCCAAGCTAATTATGCTATGTGAGCTAGACTATTGTAAAAAGAACTAAACTACCATGCAAGATGCTTCTAAACTACTATGGAATGGTGATGATAGAATGAGACAAGGAGTGAGAAGTTCTCCACAAAGCTCCAAGAAAACCTGTTAGAAAATATGAATCATAACAATACTCAAAAGATGGATGGATCCTTTGACAAGGGGAGAAATCTTTCTTTTAAAGTCATACAGATAGTGGAGATCAAGGTCAAGATGGTGGAAGATCAAGGGTAGAGTTTGAAAATAGGAGTGATCCATGTGCACACACAAGTCAACCAATAAAATAGTAGTTGACTTCCCATATAAGACAAAAGTCATAAAGCCTTTTCTTTTAAATTGTAAAATGGAAAAAAGACTTTATGTGCACACATTGAGTAGGCTAGAAGAAAGGGGTCTTTATTTAATTAAAAAGGGACATCTTATTTTAATAAAATAATAAACTTAGGATAGCATAGTCAAAACTATAGGTTATAATCAAATAAATGGATTATTAGCAATTTGGTTTAGGAAAATGGCGAATTATTTAACCAAAATGCTGAGAAGGAGGCTAATAGTCTAGGTGACCATCTTTAGGTGGTTACAATACTCACCAAGTAAAAATTTCATAAATATAACCCTATATTTTGAATCATAAAGTACATCCTGACATCTAGTCAAATAAACATCATAAAAGAAATCTTAAAAGGCACGCCTCTGGACATCCTAGTTTGGCCAGCTAAATAGTTCACATAAAATTCATCACAAAATAAAGCATCACATTAAAATTTCCAAAAACCATCACAAAACAAATAACATAGAACCTCAAATAAACACACATCAAATGATACAAGGTTCCATTGAATGATTTGGAATTCAGTATGTTAATTGTTTAATAAGTTTAGAATTTATTATTATTTTTATAAAATTTACTATTATGATTAATTCAATAATATTTAACAACAAAGATAAAGCATTTTCAAAGTTCATAAGAGTGAGTTTTTGTGTATTTTCTCTATGTAAATCAGTGGGTAATTTAAATGTTATAATATCATATGAAATGATATGGATATAAAACCTATATAGATGGAAAGATAATTTAATTTCATACATTTTTCATTATTATCAGTCCTAAAGAAAAGTTCATTTGATTGGTGTAAAATATGAATCTTCCTAGCAGCACTATTCAGATTTGAAGGTTGTCAATTTTAGAAGAAAGAGCATATTTTTTGTTTAAACTATTGGATCTTAATGAAAATCAAGAAAGATATTCATAATAGAATTATTTAAAATCAAAAATAAGATATTATCATAACTATATATTTTAAAAAATCTATAAGTGATTGTTCGTATGTCTCTAGTTAAAGAATCAAGCTCAAATAGGCCTAGTTTTAACATGATAGTCAATATTTGATCATGTATGTACAAAAAAATCATATATGATTTTCATATATGTTAAATAAAATCCAAATGAGTGTCTAAAAGTATCTTTACATTTTTGAAAAAATATAGTAAATAAAAGTTATAGCAAAATCACATGTTTTAAACCCTCAAATTGACACACAAGTAACTACAAACACATTTATTCAAAATCAGGAAAACATAGAGAAGAAAATATTTCCAATAGAATTATCAAAGAGAGTTTTGAAACCCCTACCTTCAAACACCAAGTTTATTTGTTAAGAAGAAGAAGAAGACCCAATTGTAGACTTTACTCCGAAGGTTTGGAAAAAAATCTTTTACTTCAAAATCTGAATGCATAACCTGTAACTTGTTTTCTAAAATATTTGTTCTAAATTATCTTATTTTTCTCCCAAAAATATTCTTTCTCAAAAAGACCAAAATGACCTCTTAATAAATAAATAAAATAAAACTAATAAATTTAAAATTTCTAAAATAAGTAAACTTACAAAAGAAGGTAACTCAACTAAAATAAACTAACAAGTTTTTATTTTTTTATTTTTTAAATCACTTTATTTTTTTTAAAGAAAAGAAATACATCATTTCTTTCTTTTTTTTCTTTTTTCTCTTTTAATATTAAATAAATAAACATTCTTTATTTATTTACTTTCTTTTTACAAAATAGAATTATCTTTTTATAATAAAATAAATAAATATCCTTTCTTCTTAATTAAATAACTTATTTCTCACTTAAAAATCTTATTTTTATTTTATTAATTAATGTGCAATTAAATTGCATATAATTAGTTTCATCATTAATAATAATTAAAGCCCACAAAACAACATGGATCAACAACAGACACACCAACATCTCCAACTAGCTTCTACAACAACTCTTTAATGATCTTCACTACCTCCTTGCATGCCTTCGAAATACTCTAGATAATATCAACTGTGGCATAAAAAGGAGCCTCGAGAGCCTCAGTAACCTTTTTCTTCAATCTCTGCCTAGTCCTCTTACTTGGACCTCCTGGACTCTTGACCCCAAGAGTATCTAGAGACATGATCTCCTCATTGCTTTTCTTTCCCAAACTAGTCATCATAGCACATAAATTGGAAGTAACAAGCTCCATCCTCTTCCCACTATCCTTGATTAATTGATAGAGTTCCAACTCATACTCCTTAAGTTTGTTGAGAATATTACCAACTTGGCTTTCCATATGGGCTCTCATAGCACATTCATGTTCCAACTCTTTCTACATATCCCAACTTTTTTCTTAAGCACCATAATCTCATTGTAGAGCCACAAATCACATTGAAGAGACACATCAACTTTAAGCTTGGTAGTATGAAGGAAAGAGAAATTTTCCTAATGAGAATTGTCACTACACCCATCATCAACCCTATTTGCAGAGTCAATAGTAGTATCCTTATTCTCCTTTATATTGACCTGGACCTTAGTGTTTGCATACTACTTCTCATTAAGCTTCTCTTTATTCTCCTTATTTAGGTTGTGTTCTTTCATGACAAGGGCTTTAACCTCATAGTTCTTTTTGGTATCCATTTCCATTTTATCCTCACTAGAATTCCTTTTAGTAGAAGTAGGGTGGGAACTTTGTTTCCCTTCTTTATCCCCTAAAGCTTTTGACCATACATTAGACTCTATTATATGTATTTATATGTTATCATGTATCTTGTATTTTGATGTACTTGTGTCTATTCTTGCATACCCTACAACATGTGCAATGGATGCTATCTATTAGAGCTATTTGATTGTATTAGTTGTATTCATGAATTTTCTTATGAGATTAATATGTTATATTTTATGATAATGGACATTGTGCTTAGGACTTAAACAATTAATTAAAAAAATCTTAAACATGACTCAATGTGAAGGAACCCTTGAGGAATGAAATCTATATTGTAATTGCATGTGTAAATGTTGTGTTTGTGCATATTGCTTCTACATTTTTACTTTGATGTTGTATAAAATTTAGAAGAAAAAAAAAATTTCAATAAACTTTGTAACATATTAGGTTTATTTCTTTTGGGTTCCCAAGTGAGATGTTACAAAGAGATTCTAGAAAAAGATCTACATATGGCTAGCATTCGCACCAACATTGATGCACATAAGGTCCAATCTATGGCTAACAACATTTGTTTTCTAGATCACCTAAAAAAATTTCATGATAATGATAAGGCTCTTAGTTACCTCCACAACCTTGCACTGCACATTGAATTCCAAGTTCTTTGCACCTGAGTCAGACAACTGTCGATAGACAATGGTGTCAGGTTAAATATTGTCTCTTTCAATGTTGTTCAAGACTTGGGTCTCTAGGAATTTTATATTGTTGCAAGATCTTTAGAAGGTGTGACAGTAGCACAACCATGTGTGTAGGCCCTTATTGCACCATATGTAGTACTTGTGCAAGTGCAACCTGTGAGAACAAGAAGTGGTCAGCCAAGGAGGTGGAAGCACATCCACAATGTAGAGAAAATATGAGAGTTTGGTGAAGGTTAAGAAAGAACTAGTACCATTATCAAAGAAAAGGGTCAAGAAAACCACTAGTGAACCAGGAAAGGGAAGGAAATCAATGCATATCAGTGATTTTGAAAGTTCTGAGGATGAAGCCAGAGATAGGCTAGTAGTGCAAGATGTGTAGGAAGGAAAAACCATAACTAGAAAGAGAGCATGAAAACCAAAGGTAGAGAACCTAAATGTGAAAATAATTAATGATGACAATTTTGTATAGTTAAATAAGTATTATAATTTGATAAGTAATATGGATAGAATGCAATTAGAAAATGCTATTATAAGAAACATAATTTTGAGGAATAAGAAGTTTGAGAATATTAAGAATAAGATACCTAAAGAACTATACAATAGGTTAATAAATAGGAAGAAGAGAGTATTAGAAGAAGATCTGAATTTAAGGATCACTATTATAAATAAATTGTGTGAAGTTGACTCTAAGGAGGACTCAAATAGAATTTTGAATGGTATTGAACCCTTGCTAAGGAAAAAAAGAAGAGTAATTCATCTAATGGGAGGCAATTATGAGGATGTCAAGAAGGAGACAAAGGAGGCAATTATTAAATTCATGAATATAATTCCCAAAGTAAGTTTGCAATCAAAGCCTAATAGCCCAGTGTATATAGAAGTGCACACACCATCCAGTGGTGAGGTTGAAGTAGAAGAGAAACAACAGACACCCTCACCACCACATATTGTTATGGGTACTAAATCCATGCTAGTGGATAGTACATACATTACTGTAGATATAAAGGATAATCCTTTTGCAGAGTATGGAACAAACATTGTTGGCAATATTGGCAATATAACAGCTTACTCTAACTTTGATGAAGATGAAGAAAAAGAGAAGAAGAATGAAATAGAGAGGATATCAAAGGTAAAGAGGCTAGAAGAAGAGGAAAAGAAGAAGAAAGAAGAAAAGGAAAGGAATAAATCCAAAGAATATGAAAGAAAAGAAGCAGAAAGATTGGAAGAAGTGAAGAAGAAAGCTAAAGAAGAGAAGAAGAAGGAAAAATTGAAAGTAGTTACACCTATTCCTATAGTAACTCCAATCATAGTGGCAAAAAATACAATATCAATGTCATCAAATGATGTTGATGATCAGAAAAGGTTAATAAACTCATTGAGCAAGTTGTTTGAAAAGAATAAATCAATAGTCTTTGAAGAAGACACTAACTAAAGTTTTGGATAGAATGCAAAAGAAAAAAACTACAATTGTATCTAATCTAAACTTACAAGGAAAGATGAAGGAGTTGGTGAAGATCTTTGATGAAGATTTCACAACTCTAGCAGAAGTTTCTTCAGCACAAGCATAGGAAAAGCATGATGCATCACTATTTGATACAATATTCACTAATGTGAGGAATGACCTAAAAGTACTTGATGGAAGCATCATGGAACTGAGAAAAAACATTGATGAATGGAAGAAATTTTATGGATAGTGTGTGCTATCATACAAATACCTAACTAACTTTGAGAGTCAAATTAAGGGTAAGATTATTGAACTTAAATCACTCACTATGAATTTACAACTCCCAAAAACTAGCATTGAAGAGTGTGGAACAAAAGTGGAGAAGATCCATAGTCTGATCAGAGGCTTGGAATTTGACAACAAGAAGGTAGCAAAGAGATTCTCTAGTCTTAGAGAAATTTTGTCACCTAAGATCAGTACTTTGTGGAGGCAACTAGAGGAATGTCTTGCAGCAAAGACTTCTTATGAAAAGTTTGCATATAGTAATTTGAGTGCAATTGTAGTGGCATCCTATGCACTATATGCACTAATCAGTATTTCTAATTTTGTAACTAGAAGAAGGAAGTAGATAGGATAAAACTTGTTCATGCAGATTAATTTTCTAGGTTAACAAGTTGATTAGCAACAGGTTACCCAATTTTGGATATAGTTTTTGACGCCTTTTTCATTGATGTCAAGGGGGGAGTAATATGTAGAAGTAAAATTTATGTATTGTATATGTAAGGGGGAGTACACATATGTACTTATGTATCAATGCAAAGGAGTAATAACGAATATAATGATTCATCAATACATGAATAAAATTGTTATGTTTTGAAGGCAATTTTGTTTAGTTATTTTTATTTGTTTTCTATTATGTATGACATCATTTTGAGACTTAGTCAATTTTACCAAATGTTTCCATCAATGCTAAAGGGGGAGATTGTTGGAAATATGGTTAGATAGATTTTTTGATTGTTGTCATTTATGGAAACATGTATTTATCATTTCATTTATGCATTTAGAGATAGAAAATTGTCTAAGTGTTAAACAGTTTGCAACAACACATAGAGTATATGTGATGTGTATGGATGATTCATTGAGAGTTAGCTTATGTGAAATTAAGGATAGTCCTATTACAATGTCATGATGATGTATACTAGTGAGTAGATGTGTATGAATAATATGGCACAAGTTATGATTTAAACACTAGTATGAGTATTTAATAGAGCATAGTAGAGAATTAGATTGTATGACTTGAGGAATTATTTTGGTGACAAAATAATTACTAAGTCATGATGAGTTGACTATGTGGATATAATTCCATACTTTATTTTATATCATGCCAAGTGTGTGAAACCATGAAGGCCGACCAAGTAGTGAATTATAAATTTGAGAGGTATAAGTAAAGATCTTATCTTGCAAATATAAGTGTGCAACATATGAATAATCTGTGCAACATATGAATGATCTATGTGACATATATATGATCTATGTGAGATTTTTGATTGATGAGATGATATGAAAACTACATCTGATGTCTAATCAAAGAAAGTGTGAAATATAATAGATAGAAAGCATTGTATGTATATCTATTATTGTAAAGAACTGAATTGTATAATTGCATGTTAGGGTAGTGGCTCTTCTTGCATACATTATATTTGATCCACCTCTTAACAAGGTAGAAGCAACTCCTAATAGGTTAAGGCTTCTAACAAGGCCTAGTCCTCTAATAAGGACTTGAGACACTATATGTACTTCATAGACTCCTAATAGGATCCTATTATTTAGTGAATCATCTAGTGGGTATCATCCCCACTAGGGTTTTCCCTTGGCCAAGGTTTCCTTAGTTAACAAATAATAGTGTTATGAGTTCTCTATGTATGGTTACATTTACTATTCAGCATTGTTGGTTTACTTTCATGTGCAATTTATAAAGTAATTAACAATTTTTAGTTGTGGGAAAAAGTTTGTAGATTACTGATTCGCGTGCCCCCCCCCCCCTCTTAGTATTATCTATTCCTAAAAAGGGTTTGACAAGTTGAACTCTCAACTTACTCTAGTGGACCATGTTGATTCCTTTAGATCTAATTCAAATTTGGGTATATTTGAATATTTCCCTATAGGTCATAACTCTCTTGTCACCAAAAATGATTCCTTTTATATCAATAATCCAGAGCCTTCCACTTTGTTATACCTCATACACCTTGATCTCATTGATTAGTCCATACAAAACCAAAGGTGTGAGCTTCTATCTTTTCATATGATTATGTGATTACCTACTATCCAAATATTATTGAGCTCATAGTTTCTTCCACTAGAGAATGAGTTGTTAACATGATTGAGTCAAATATCAAGTACCTTAGTCATAAAAAAAAATTAAATGAAAAAAAGGAGATCTAATATTGAAAACCACTTTGTGATGGTGCTAGATCCAAAAAATAATATAAATAAAGATGCATCTGAGTTTGAAAACCTCTTTGAGGTGATTGAAGATGAGGTACTTGGCAGTCTTCTAAGCTATTTCTAGGATAGGTCATCAATTTTAATCAAAGCTATGCAACCTATCAACCTTAGTACAAAAGAGTCTCCTAAGATCATACATTTAGCTTAGTCACTATCAGTTGAGAAAATAGTAGTTCACTCAGTTCTTCTAAGAAAATAAAATCAAACTGCCTTGAACATATGTAGACATGCCTGGCCTTGACACTAATGTGATCGTGCATCATCTTTCTATTGCTCCTAGTGTCAAACCTATCAAGGAAAAATTGGGGAAAAAGCATCCACATATTTCCCTATTAGTGAAAGTTGAACTCAAAAATATCCTAAGTGCAAAATTAATCAAGGCTATAGATTGCACTAAATGGATATCCAACATTTTACCTATTTCAAAGTACAAAAAATCCCTTCAAGTTTGCATAGATTTATGAGATTCAAATCAATTTTTCCCTAAGGATGACCTTTCACTCCCAAATATTAACATGATAGTGGATATGACTGTGGGTTATGAAATGTACTCCTTGATGTATGGATTCTCTAGATATAATCATATTAAAATAGCTCTTAAAAATTAAGAAAATTTAGCTTTCACTTGTGCATGGGGTACCTTTTGTTGGAATGTAAAGCCTTTTGGCCTTAAGAACATGGGTGTTACCTATCAAAGAGCTATGAAAACTATCTTTCATGACATGATGCAAAAATAATATGGAGGATTATGTAGACAACACCTTAGCTAAGTCTAAATTAAGAAATGCACATTTGGATGACTTGAGTTTGATATTGGATGAATATCCTCTAAGGGCATTGAAGTTTATCCTAAGAAAGTACATGATATAATGGAAATTCCACCTCCTAGAAATATTAGTCAATTAAGAAGCCTTCAATGATGTCTACAATCCATATGGAGGGTTATTTCTCATTTGGTTGATAGGTCTCTTCCATTCAATAAGAATCTACATAAGGGATCTACATTTGTGGAATGATGAATGTGACCTTGCTCAAATAAAGGAATATTTGGCTAAAGCTCCTATTCTTGTGCCTCCTATTCCTAGGAAGCCCTTGATACTATAAATTTTAGCTACAAACACTTCTCTAGGGAAATTAATAGTGCAACATGACAAGAATATAAATGAATGAGTTGTATACTATATCAAGAGAACATTAGTTACTTATGAGATCAATTACAATAACATTGAGAAAGGTTGTCTCCTTGTTGTATTTTCCTCCTAAAAGCTACGACATTACATACTAGCTCATAGTACACACTTGATTGTGAAAATTATCCTCTAAAGTACCTTCTAATTAAAGTTGTGCTTATGGGTAGACTTGCTAAATGGATGATGATTCTATCTAAATTTTACATTCAGTATGTAAAACATAAAGCCATTAAAGGCAAAATTATTGGAGACCAACTTGTTGATTTCCAACTTCAAGATAATTCCCTTATGTAGATAGATTTTAGAGATTCATCAATTATGTATGTCACAAAAAGGACTTGGAAAATATTCTTTGATGGATCACATACTCAAAATGGTATTGGTGTTGGTATTTTGTTCACTAAACCTCATAGCTACATAATTCTCAAGTCCTATAAGTTATTGTTTCCATGCACCAATAATACAGAAAAATATGAGGCTCTCATTAATGGTATCAAATTGGTTATTAAATGGAGGATAAATGAGCTAAATGTCTATAGAGACTGTCAAATTCTCATAAACCAAATCAATAATGACTACCAAACCAAGGATGAAAATTTAATTCCGTACAAGGAATTGGTTGATTCTGTAAGGAACTACTTTATCAACAAATTCCTAGGGATAAAAATAAGGTTTTAGATGCTATGGCTACCTTGGAATCTATTCTACAATTGCAAGAACATGAATCTTGATTTGAATTCCTAGTAGAAGAGCTATGTTACCCCGCCTATGATTCCCCTAACAATTGAGTCATTTGTACTATCATTGGTCATGAATCTTCTCTCTATGCTATCATTTACTCTTATCTTGATGATCCATTTTTTCTTAAAAACCTTACTCGTAATGAAAAATGCCAACTCATTTGTAATGCCTCCTATTATACCCTTGTCTCTAGTGACTTGTATAGGAAGGATCTAGATGGAACACTACTTAGGTGCTTAGAGACAGATGAGTCTAAGTGGGCATTGGCTAAATTCCACAATGACATTTGTGAATCTCACTCTAGTGGCCTTGTGCTTTTAGCTCAAAAACTTCTTAGGGTTGGTTACTTTTGGCCTTCTATACAAGAAAATGTCATACATTATGCTAAATCCTACAAAAAGTATCAACTACATGGTAACTTAATTCATGCCCCTAGACATGAATTGATCCCATCTCTCACAAATTGGCCTTTTTAGGAGTGGTCCTTTGATCTATTTGGAAAAATAAATCCTAGCTCATCAACTAGACATAAGTTTATTATCACTCCTACAAAGTACTTAGCTAAGTAGGTTGTGGTTGTTTCACTTTCTACTACTACAAGAAATCATATTGTTTTGTTCATATTAAATCATATCATCTATCGCTATAGAATTCCCTCATCTATAGTCATTGATAATGGAGGACAATTCAAGAATAAGGACCTTAGACAACTTTGTAAGAAGTTCAAGTTTAAAAAACACTGGTCCTTGATCTACTACCCTTAGGGGAATGGTCAAGTTGAGGCTTGAAATAAGACATTATTGAAAATCTTACATAGAACTATACATAAGTTTGGGAGAGATTGACATCTATATATTAATCCCACGCTTTGGGAATATAGAGCTAGAATACACATGCCTACTAGGGCTACTCCTTTTTTCTCTAGTTTATTGTTTTCAAGTTGTTTGACCACTTGAGATTGAGATTCCTTCCTTGTGAGTCTCTTTAAAAGGGTTAATCACTGATAAGATTATAGAGCTTTAAGGATACATGAGCTTGAATTACTAGATGAATGATGTAAGGCTTCTTTTGATCATATGAGAGCTTACTAAAAATGTGTTTCTACCAACTACAATAAGAATGTTCATCCTAGAGAATTTCAAGTTGGTGATCTTATCCTTAGAGAAAATCTGAAAAATCAAAAAAATAGAGAACAAAAGGGAAAGTTTGAACCCAATTAATTGGGTCCTTACATAGTCACTATCATATTTGGATCTAGTTCTTATTAGCTTTCTACAACTTAGGGAGAACAACTCCCCAATCCCATTAACATATTGCACCTCAAGAAGTTCTATGCCTAGTGTTTCTTTCTACTCAATGCTTGTACATATCTTATGATTGTTAAAAAAATCAAAAACATTATATATGATGCTAAAAAAAATTCTAAGAAGTAGAAAATGTCCTAAGAAAATGATCATCTTAGTGAAAACTTAGCAATAGGTGCTTTGATGCATCACCAAAAAAATCAACTATCTCAAATAATACAAAATTTTTATTAAAAATTCCTAAGAAAAAGAAAAAAAGAAGGAAAAAAAAATCCTGCCAAAAGGTGAAAACCTAGAAGTAGGCCCTGCTTGAGACCCTTGCACCTATTTCTATCAGTTTCTTACTTTTTTCTCATGATCCATTCATGTCACATTGATTTGTCTTTCCTAGCTGGGAACTAGCTCTCATCTAGGTCTAGGGGGCATGACTTGTCTAAGCTTATCATGGGCCTCCTTGTTGCATTGATGTTTCTTTGGAAACTCACTCAAAAATGTTTTTCAATACTTTCCCTTGGCTTTGAGTGTTTCTCAAAATTTATCAGATACTTTTGCTACACTCTATATTATTGCGATACATCACATTGGTAGACTTGAGTCCTAAAGAGATAGTTATGTGACTTACACACACACAATTAAACACTAAGATTGGCCAAGACATGTTGGTTTTATTTTAATTTTTGTTGTGTTTATTTCAATTTCTTTATTGATTTTTCCCTCCCTAATAGTCTCTCAAGGATGTCATAGACTGGAAGACTAGGGGCATGGGACATGTTTTCTTCTTTTTTTTGCCTATGGATATATCTTGGCGATCTTAGGTATCTTGAGCATTTTGCTTGTCCCACTTGACACTTATGATATACAATGTATCATCCTTGACTATTTTTTGTAAGTTTATGATTATGGCCATCTCAACATTTTGTGTCTTGATGCAAGCATAATCTTGCTACATTAAATCTAGGGAATCTAATCACACCGTCATCTTGACCTTTATGTCTTTGATGCATAAGTTGAGTTCCCACATACCTATCTGTATAGATCTTATTAATATCCTCATATTTATACTAGTGATGTTTATATGATATTCTAATGTCCCTAATAAGGCTCAATGATATAATCTAGGACCTACCTATATAACCCTCACAATTTCACCTTTGCATACTAGTTTGCATTTTAGGGTAATTTTAGTTTATCTTTGCATTTTGAATCTTGAGAGAGTTTTCTTTATCTTTCATGGATGTTTAAGCTAATCGTGTTCATCTTCTCTTATTTGTTCTCAATCATGTCTTTTGATTTTCTTTGGTCTTATCAACTTAACACTTCTTTAATTCCTACCATCACAAGGGGTTATTCTCATCATCACATCTCATCTATCCAAGTGTTAAGCTTTCAAGTCATGAGTCCATATCATAACATAGAGCCAAACATATGAGAGAGACAACATTAATACATCCATAAACATATCAACATCACAATAAAACATAAGACATAAGTACTAAATCATAAAGATACATCCATCACATGACCATAAAAGAGACAAGCACACAATGATACTCTAAAATTTAGAATCTCATATATAATAGTGAAATATAAAGTATGCATCCAACATGAGTACAAAATATGGATACATGTCTCTCAAAATGATACATCAAAATATTACAAGGAAATATATCGCATGCAAGACCTAGACCCTAGGACTAACTCCCTCCCTCTTGTGTATGATGTTTTTGTGGATGTGGTGGTGGTGTTCTATCTAGCAGTCATACCACTCCCTCTTATCTCTCCACTCAGTAAGAGTAATCTGGTAGTCCCTATCCTAGAGGAAAAATAGCCTTGTATGTTGAATAATAGTAGGAAGCTCTCACTCCTTGGAAATTTTCCTCTTGTCTCCTTGGATCCCTCTCTCTCCTCAACTCCTCCTCATGATCACACTCATGTATTAGTTGTTGGTCTTGCATGATGATGATAGTGTGTGCCTACTAAAGCTCCACCTCTAATGCTTTCATCCTCTTCTCTCTATGATCCTTTTCTCCAATTGTTATAGGTGGCTCATCCCTCTACTCATGTCTCTATTGATGTCTCCCCACCCAAGGTCATCTCACCAACCTCTCCTAATCTTGTGGATCCTCCTCTACTCTAACCCTACTCCTTGACCTAGTTCAACTATTGGATGAAACCCTAGGGCCACTAGACTTGTCTATCCCTCTCCCTTAATCTCATCTATCTCCACCATCCCTATCATCTCCAGCTCCATCTATTTCTCATGATAATGCATTTAGTATGGTGAATCTGGGAAATGATCATCTCCTCAACTCTTTGGCATAGTCTAGGGAGACCCATGCATCTATCATGGCTAGGATGTAGTCCTATAATACCCATTGTAAACCTTGAGTCTCCTACAAGAAGGTTGTATAGTCTAGCATGGGTAGCCAACCCATCCCATCCTCCTCACAAAACTAAGCATATGTTGTGGTCTTTGTAGGAACCCTCTATCTCTACTCAAATTGTCTCCATACATGACTAATCAAAAATCTCTCTACTGCTCTCATGTGCCTCCCTAATAGAGGCCTACAATAGAACATGTCCCCATATCCTCTGCTACCCCTTCCAAATCTTGCAACCTTCATAAGATCTCCACTCAAAGGAGCCTAGTTGATCAAGTATCCTTCTATAGAATGGTACATCTCCACTATGTGGTTGTATTTTTAATACAAAATATATGTATGTAAATAGGTATCTCCTTTCTCATGGATGTCCCTAGGTCAAATAAATATAATATGATCCCAAGCCCAAACATGGTCTAGCATGGCTCCGCATGCCCAACTCCTCCTGAGTAAAAGTACAAAGTTGTGTCACCTTTCAAGATCACTTATCATAATGACTTAATTTGATTATTTCTATCTAAAAATTAGTTTTTTTCAAACATATTATCTTGATAAATTCATTCTAGATAAATTACATATTGTCTCACACTTTTCCAATTGGAAATGTCTATTAAATGCATGTTTTATACTAGTTTGTATTCAATTACTAAATAAATAAAATTATTTCAGAAAATTGACATTTCAATAGCTCTTACTATTTTCATGATATTTTTTTAATCACATATAAACACCATTTTATTGAGCTCAAAGTCAAGAATGTTATCATATATAGGTTATAGTGTTTTAATTAGATATAGTATATTGTAATTTAAAAATTCTACAACCACATATTTTAATACTCAAAAAGATTTCAATTTTGATCATGAAAAAAATATTAAATCTCATAAAAAATAATATGACATTGTAGAGGAGAGAGTCCTCTTCCAAAATGTACAATTTTTCTTCTCATTAGAATTTATTTATTTTTAAAAATGTGGTGGGAGAATAAAACTATCGATTTCAAGTCAAATGACATTTGAATCATTATAAAAGAGAAAATATAGGTCCAAATTCATTTTTAATTTTTTATTATTCGAGTTATATATTTTATCTATAACATAGTCAGAGATCAAAGAGAAATAAGTTTATTTCCATATTGTTTTGTTGTGGGAACTAGACCCCTAATTTTCAACATTTTTCAGCAACTGAAAAATTATCTATAAAAAATAGGAAAATATATCAATTCTCATTCCAAATAATTATTAAAAATTATAATCCTAAACTTTCATCCATTTCTATACATTTCATTAGTTTACTTCATTTTCATATTCTAAATAATAATACTAGTTTTATGTCATTGAAGGTGAATAGTTATACTTTTGTTAGCCTTTTCTTTTACAAAAAGGTGACATAAGTTTGTGCTTTTACACCATCCCTATACATAATCTCATGGATCTCATCATGCTAGATGAGGAGGGATTCCTAATCTTCCTTAGTCTATCCACCAAGGCACTCAAGGTTCTTCTATAGACTACTTAGGGTCTTTTCTTCACCCTACCACTAAGAGAATACTTCTACTATTCCCCTACTTCACCAATCCACTCCGACAAATTTGTAACTCTTCACAAAACCCAAAGGTGCTCATCATCCCTTATCTTGAATCCCAACATAGTATGAACCATTAAATTCACTAGGATTCCATGGTATGTAGGGCTTCCATTTTTATGCATTCAATGATTTTAAAGGTGCTTGTTGAGATTTGAGTTATCAATTTGTAGAGGATCTCAAGAATTCCTTGTTTAAGAGGGCTATTAGCAATTAGGCATCCTAACTAAGTTTTTGGTCTTTAACTTCACAAGATTCCAAAGGAGTTTCCAAAATAATGTTATATTCCAATACCCTTTTCAAATTACTTCAACATTCACTTGGTTTTGAGTCACCAAGGTATCTATATAGTGCCAAACCAAAAATCACCTATTTTTAAGGGTTTTGAGGGATTATCATAGCTACTAACTAGGGTCAATAAAAACCCCTTTAGGATGTTAACCCCAAGGCTTATACCTTGGCCTGGTATTCCTTCACTGATTACTCCTTCCATCCAAACAAGTGGATTAATCATTTCAATCCATCTACTATACTTTTGACCTCTGATTTGTGGATCTTCACCTACCTAGGTAGCCTTCTACTCACCTAGGGATTTGCTTTAAAAATAGAAAACCAACTCCTAAACACTCCAAAATGCATATATACACAAAATTTGTATTTCTCTTCTTTATTCCAAAGGGCCATAGATATTTGACTATTTGAATTCAAGAAAGAGCCATTTTTCGTGGTGTTACTCCAATATGGGTAGTGAACTATATAGTTACAAAATGATTTTCAAACACTTACCTAGAAAGAACTTCAAGAAACCAAATCAATACATAGAAACCTATATTCAATCCTCTAACTCTCAATGTAAAATAGTAAGTGCAATCAATCCGTTAACATTTAGATTTTGAGCGTGCAAGATGACTGTAATAGGAAAATGCTTAATGCTTGCTATTGCTTCATAGTTGAATTTGTAAAAAATGAACACCAGGTAATCAATCTCATCATGCTTTTACTATTAGTTATAATGTTTCTAAATAATTATAATGGATTTTTGACAGTGGTTCTTCTCAACATGTTACATCACATAGAGAAGTATTTGATTCTTTGTAACCTAATCCTTCAAATGTTCCAATTCAATTAGTTGATATTCATAGCTACAAAGTTGAAGGATTTGGTGATGTTAGTGTTCCAAATGAAAAGTTAAATGATACTTTTTATGTTCTTGATTTGAAATCCAATCTTTTTCTAGTTTCTATGTCAAAATTATAAGGTTGAGTTTCATAAGGACATGTGCTCTATTAATGATCCTAATACTAATCAAGTTATTGCTAATGCTAAATTGGATCATGGTAAATTATTTAAAATTAATGATTTAACCTCTTCAAGGTACTCTTTGTAAGAAAATATTGATTTTAATGTGTGTCATGAAAGATTTGGTCATTTGAATTCTGATTATACCTTAATGATGCAAAAATCTAACATGGTTGAAGGATTGCCTCATATTTTTCCATCTAAGATTGTATGCAGTGGGTGCATGAGTTGTAAGATTCATAGGGAGACCTTTCCCCATGGTTCATCATGGAGGTCATCTCATAAGTTACAATTAATTCATAACAATCTTTTAGGACCTATGGAGAACATCTCCATTCAAGGTTCAAAGTATTCTCTTACTCTTATTGATGATTTTACTATAATAATTTGGATCTATTTCTTACATAGTAATGATCAAGTACTTGATACATTTGTTGAATTTCATATATTTGTGGAAAGGCAATTTGGTTCTAAAATTAAGATTCTTAGAACTGGTAATGATATTGAATATGTTAACAATTCTTCTCATTCCTACTTAAGATCTTTTGGTATTAAACATCATCTTACTATTCCTTATACACCACAACAAAATGGTGTGGCAGAAAGGATGAATAGAACTATTGTAGAAATGGCTAGATGTATGTTACAACCTAAAAATATGGATTACAAGTTTTGGGTTGAATCTATGGTTTGTGCCACTAATATTCTTAATAGAGCTCCTACTAAGGCTTTGAGAGATATAACTCCCAAAGAAGCTCAGTTACGTAGAAAGCCCAATTTATAACACTCAAGGATATTTGGATCTATTTCTAATGTTCACACACCCAAAAAAAGGCATAAATTAGATGTTAAATATTCTCCATTTATATTTTTTGGGTATGATGAAAGTACTAAAGGTTATATATTTTATAATCCTCTTACTAACAGAGTGCAAATTGCAAGAGATATTTTTATTGCAAAAAATGAAGTACATGATTGTTCCAAGGTTCAAGATGATGAATTTAGTGGAAGTAATATTGTAGTAGTGGAGGACCAACCTCCTTCTCTAAACCCTACACCTTCTCTAAACCCTACTCCTTTTCTAAACCCTACTATCCTCAAGTATCTTCTTTTATTCCTCATATTTCTTCTAATTCTAGTAATGATGATAATGTTGATACTAATGATGTATTTATATATTGTGACTCTTCTTCTCATGATGACTTTATTACTACTAATAGAAAACCTAAATTGGCTCAAGGTTTACTTAATGAAATTATTGATTATCTTACCATATTTGGTGGACTTAAACCTAGGAGAATTAATTATTTCAATTATAATTTTATGTCTTCTCTTATGAATTCTAATGATCTTCAAAATTTTGAACAAGCCAAGATTCAACCTCATTGGCAAAAAGCTATGCAAGAGGAATATGATACTTTAATTTATAATCAAACTTGAGATTTAGTTTGTTTGCCTCATGTTAAGAATTTAGTTTCATACAAATGCTTATATAAAACTAAACTCAATACCAATAACAAAATTAGTATGTTTAAAGCTATGCTTGTATCTAGTGGATTTTCTCAAATTAAAGGTTTAGATTATAAAGAATCTTTTGCACTAGTTGATAAGATGCCTACTATATGGATTGTGCTTGCTTTAGCTTCAAAAATGAACTAGCCCATTCATCAAATGGATGTTAAAAGTATATTTTTAAATGGTGATTTACATGAAGAAACTTATATGGCTCAACCACCTAGTTTTATCAACTTGAAGGTAATGAACATTTAGTATGTAAACTAAATGATTCTATTTATGGTTTAAAGTAATATGCTAGAGAGTAAAAATGATCCTAACTTATTCATTAAACATATTCAAGATGATATTATCATTATTATGAACTATATGTTGATGATTTAATTCTTACTTCAAGTTCTAACACTTTAATTTCTAATATTAAGTTTCAACTTAATCAAAAATCTCAAATGAATGACTTATGAGTTCTACATTACTTCTTAGGAATGCAAATATGGAAAACACCTAAGGGTATTTTTCTTTCTCAAAGAAAGTATACTCAATATTTTTTGGATATAATCATTTTTCTATTCCATGTGAATTAGGAATTAAGTTAATGGTTGATACGAACACTCCTTTTGTTGATGCTACTTCTTATAGATAGCTTGTAGGAAACTTAATTATTTCACTCTTACTAGATTCAATATTTCATATAGTGTTGGTTTAGTTTCAAGGTTTATTTCCAAACCTCAACAAACACACTTTAAAGTAGATAGAATAATATTAAGATATATCAAAGGAACTCTTAATCTAGGTTTATTTTATGATGTAAAATCTGATTTTATTTTATAATGATTTACTAATTCCAATTTGGGTGGAGTCCCAATGATGGGAAATCTACTTGGTTATTATATCTTTGTTGGTTTAGGTGCAATATCTTGGAAAAGTAAGAAAGACACCTTTTTTTTGTATTCTATATCAAAGCTTAATATAAAAGTTGTACTAATGCATCATTTGCATCTAAAGAAGCTTTATGGCTTTGAAGAATACTTGAAGATTTGGGTCTACCTCAAAAGGAACCTACACCTTTGTATTGTGGAAATCAAAGTGCAATAGCCTTGGCAAATGATCTTATTTACCATGCAAAGTCAAAGCATATTTCTCTCCACCATTACTTCATTAAAGAACACATTGAAGAAAAGAAAGTATCCCTCATCTACTGCAAAGGTGAAGATCAAGTTGTTGATATTTTCACAAAGCCTCTTTTTAGAGAGAAATTTTAATTTCATTGTAATAATTTGGGTTTGATACCCTTTGATGCAATCTCCCTAAGTAAAGCTTAAATGGGGATGTTAGAATTAGTAATATTTCCTTGATTGTATTTATTTAATTTGGGATAAACCAAGGTATCCCTCATCTATTTTTTCCTTTGGTACACATGTGAGGAAATTTCATTTACTTTTTCTCTTGTCCATGTGTGAGGACAACTCATTTTTTATAATTTATTTTATGAGGAAATTAGACTATCCTCCTTAAGAGGATCTTGACACTTTACACACACTTATTATGAATGGTGGAATTCATGGAAATGGGAGTTACACATGAAACCATATGAAAATCCATTCTCATCCCTATAAAAGAGATGTCCCTCTTTCATTCTTTTATACCCTTCTACAAAAAAATTTGATGCTATTTTAATGAGCTAATTCTCTCTCTCTCTCTCTCTCTCTCTCTCTCTCTCTCTCTCTCTCTAGCTTTTTCCAACATTCATAATATTACTAAAGGGTTTTCTTTTCTTTCTCCTTTCAAAATATCTTATCTCCTTTCTTTTTGATCCATTAGGAAACTCATTTGGTTTATGGTAAATTTCTTCACATAAAGCTCTCTTGGACTATTTTTTATTTTGCTTGATTTCTTGCAAATTTTATACATTCATCATTTGTAAACCCTACATTTGGAAGACAGGAGAATAAGATATGTTAGTTGGGAAAAAAAGAAATAAATTTGTTCATACAATTATTATTAATATTAAAAAGTAAATGAATGAAAGAACATAAAGGGGCAATACTACATAATGAATTTTACTATCAATTTGTTTGCACAATAGCATCCAACAAGTCATCCATTATGTTTCTCTTTCATGAAGTTATCTCCCATAGATCCTCTAGGTATGCATTATTGAATTCCTTTAAACAACATGTCTTCCTAAATGAAATAATCAATCCAATTATCTTTCTCTATTACCATCTTATTCTTACAAGCCATCCAAGATTCTTCAAAATCAAGATTAGTTTCATAAAATGTTTCAAATCATAAAAACCAAGTATGTCAACTCTCATTTATGTTAGCAATTCCTTCTTCTCAAAGCATCAAAAACTTTAATTGACTATTGACTCTTATGTTTCAATAAAAAAGAATTTTTTTGCAAATACTCCACCCACATCATGTGTCTCTAATTTAACTTATTTTGACTTCCCAAATACTGCAAGGCTTTATGGACAATGTACAACACAAAATGTTTAGGCATCAAATAATGTCTCCATTTCTTCAAATCTCTAACAATAGCATAGAATTTCTTATCATAAAATAAATGCATTTTTTAAGCATCATTCACCTTCTCACTAAAGAAAGCTACATGTCTTCCTTGTTGACTCAAAAAAGCTCTAATGGCACTTCCACTAGCATCACAATCAACTTCAAGAACCTTATTAAACTCAAGAAATTCTACAATATTTATTTTCAATGTTTCAAAAATCTTATGTACTCCATGTGTCCATTTTAAATCCTTTTTATCTCCTCTCATAGTCTCAATCATGGAATTACATAATGAACTAAAAGTTATGATGAATTTCCTATAGAAACTCACCAATCTATGAAATGATCTAACTTATCCAACATTCTTATGTGTAATCCAATCAAGAATAACTTTGACCTTTTCAGGATCCATCTTCAAACCATCAACTAAAATCACAAAACCAAGGCATGCAATTTACTTCTTCATGAATGAACATTTCTTCAAATTAATTAGCATCTTTTCTTATTTCAATCTCTATAATACTTGTCTAATATGCTCAAGGTGTTCTTTTGTCTTACTAAATATCAAAATGTCATCAACATACACAATCACAAACTTACCCAATAATTTCTTCAAAACCTCATTCATTGACCTCATGAAAGTACTAGGTGCATTAGTTAAACCAAGATGCATAACCAACCACTCATAAAAACCCTCATTAGTCTTAAAAGTAGTTTTCCATTCATCTCCTTCTCTAATTCTGATCTAATGATAGACACTTTTTAAATTAATCTTGGTAATATAATTTTCTCAACTCAAATAATTCATTATGGCATCCATCTTAAGAAAAGGAAACCTATACTTTATTTTTATCTTGTTCATGGATCTAGAATCAGTGCACATTCTCCATTCTTCATTCCTTTTAGATGCCAAAACAATGGGTGCAACACAATGACTCAAACTTTCTCTAATTAAACCCTTCTCAAGCAATTGTTGCACTTGTCTATTCAATTTAATTTTCAGCAAGTGTCAACCTATGTGGTGCTTTATTAGGAAAATTAGCTCCAAGTATTAGATCCATACAATTACTAATACTTTTTAGAGGAGGTAAACCCTTAGGTATATTATTAGATATAATATCCTAAAATTTAGCCAACATTCAATCTCAGGTGCATGCTCAAGCTCATCTTGTTTCTTAGTCTTCCAAGGAATCAAAGAAAAACAAACATTTTTCTCCTTCACATCTTTAGCAAATTAATTTCATTCAACCAAACATACCCTTACTATGGTACAATTATTCTCATCAAGTTTCTCTACCAAAGGAAATAATACTTTTTCCTTCCCATCAACCCAAATAGTATATTGATTCAGTTTACCCATGCAAAATGTGTTTATCATATCGTCAAGTTATACCGAATAGAATATTAAAATAATACATATGCATAATATCACACAAGTCTTCATCATATTAATTTCCAATCTTGAATTTAACAAGGCATTGTTCACTTACTAGTAACTAATGCTCCTTTTGGATCCAAGCAACATGATAAGGCTTAGGATGTCTCAACCTCTACAACTACAATTTATTAACTAGCTCCTCTAATGTAAAGTTATCTGAACTTCCAATATCAATGATTGCTTTATAACATTTTCCAGAACCCTCACATCTAGTCTTGAATAAACTCTTTCTTAGAACAAGTTCTCCATCAGCTTCCTCATTCCACAAAATTATTCTCAACATCAAGTTCTCACCATGCCAAGGTTCATTAGGTGATTCAGCAACTTCTTCAAAAGCCAAAGTATTTATATTGCTACCTCCAATATTCTTGCCAAAATTAGTACATTCAAATGCCCTAAATTCTTTTTCTCCACACTTGAGACAAGTTCCCTTAAACAAGATATTTCTTCTCTCTTACGACCATTATTATTCCTAGAGTAACCAATATAGCTATCTCTAGTGAAATTACCTCTTTTACCAGTAGGTTCTTCTTTCCATTATGCCTTACCCTTTTCTTTCATTGTATTGTTAGATCTACTACTTTCTCCATAGGTTCTACCTCTGCTTCTTTGAAATACACCACCTCTTCCTCTTTATCTTTGATCATGTTTATTTTACAATGTGTCTAAGAAACCTTCAAGGCATACTAATATGCTTCTTCCACATTATCCATCTTATCATTAATAATATCATCATTAATTGATGTCCTCAAACCATTTAGGTATCTAGCCACTTTCTCAACCTCATAATCTACATGTCTAGATCTGATATCCAATTTGTAAAGTTCCTCAAAATATTATTTCACAATCATATCCTCTTGTCTCTGATTTTGCATTCTTATTAGTAGATTAACCTAGTAATCTACACAAAGGAACTTCTTCTTCATCTTGTCAATCATCTTTTACCATGTCTTTATCTTTTCTTTTCCTCTTTTCTACCTTTCCATCTGCAAATGGTCCCACCAAAGTGAATCATGACCCTTAAACTTGGTGACTACTATCTCAATCTTCTTATTCACAAGAGTACTCTCATACTCAAAGAACTTATCCATCTCATAAATCCAATCCAATTTAGCATTAGTCTCAATTATTCCATCATATATAAAAAATTCAATAATATTGGGTCTAGAGTTTTCCCTAGACAAAAATCTCAGAAGCCTTTCCTTAGCTTGTTATGCCTCAAGTTTAGGATCAAGATTAGGTACTACTTCTTCATCATCACTAATAGAATCAAGATGTATACCTCTCCTATGGGTTATCTCAATAGCTTCAAGTCTCACTACAATCTACCTCAACATATCTATTACAGTATTATCTCCATTTCCAATACCTTGAACCATCTTGACAATAGTTCCTACAAGTATGTAACCTTTTGTGAGTTATAGGTTAGACTTCATGTCTGCTACCCCATGATCCCAAACTCACAAGGAAAGAAAATCTTACTCTAATATCACTTGACACAAGGCTGGGAAGGAAGGAAATCCAATAAAAGACTATATCCAATCACACAACACCTTTCCAAGAGTACAGACAAAAGCAAAACACAAAGTTGCAGCAAATATACTATTCCCTTCATAGATTTACTAATTGATTGCACAACTCTTATGATAATATATGCCATGAATAATTAACATACCCAATGTAAGGCCTTTTGAGTAATGACCAAAGTAATGAATTTAAAATATTAAAGCTTAAAGCTTGCAATCTTGAGATAACTACTATCTTTCCTGCTTCCTCTATCTATCAATTTACTAATATACTTTTCTACATCTTAATGCAAGTTTGTATATAGCTAGCTAGACCATAAGCTGGCTATTCAGTAATTTAATTACAATATAGGTCCTACCTTGGAGGAGTAAACCATAGCCAAAGAAATGGGTATCAATTTTTCATTCTCACCTAAAGATAGGCCCAAACATGAGAAAGGAGTCAACTCCTTAGCACACAAGATGTCATGTCATCATAGGAAACTATGCCAAAAGAGATAGCACACCACATTGGATTAAATCACAAGAAATAGAGGTTGGAAAAATCAAAACATAACTCAAAGCACAAGGTACATTAACTTATGCACTCTTACGATAAGGATTCAAAATAGCTCCTCAACAAGATGTCAACTGCACATAGCTGGAAACTTTGAGTGGCAATGCCTACTTCCAAACAATAGACTAGTACATAAATTAGCAAATGTTTTTTGTTGATGAAATATTTCTCATTAACCCAAGCTACTCCTAAATTAGACATGGTGGTGTTGGTACTTTCCAACATCCTTCTAATATCAAACTTCACTCTAGAGGTCCCAAAGTCTTTCAGCTTGGAATTGTGAGGTTGTGGAACTAATCTATTGGGAGGAGGTGGATTTATGTTAGCATGAGGGTCTAGGAGAGTAGACATATTTTTAGGTGGAACTAACTATTGAAACAAAATTATATACCATTTCTTGAGGTATGACCCTCAAGAGACCTCATGTAACATGGAAATGGCCTCCAAGTGTGGGACTTTCACTATGAGGTTGAATCTCTAGAGAAGGTTGGCTTCCTTACAATCAGGGTGCACCTAACTACTCTTGAGAGGAAAAGGGAGAAGGAGATGCAGGAAAGAAAACTACCTAGTCTAATCTAAAGGGGAGTGATGCACCTAGATTGAATGGTCACAACTCTATCTACACTTGCACAAAACATCAATGAAAACCCTAAATACACTAGACTTAACCTCATTATATTCCCCAAAGTGACATACAGGTCTAAAACTAATGAAACGTTGAAAGGAAAAATAATATTCACTTATGCAATGATTTCCAATAGATTGAACACAACATATAAATATAGGAAAATAGAGATAAGATATTTACTACAAGGCATTTACATGCATAGATAGCAAAATTGCAAGAGAGGGTAAGGAATAGAGATTTCATTAATGAAAGGAAAAGTTGTAGAGCATAATTTTGCTACAACATACAGGCAAAGAAGAACCTCTAAAACATATTTACAACTACCTTTTATAGAGTTTAGGCATAACTCTAATATTACATTGAGTTCAAGATCTAACTAGGTAGAGTTGATATTATAGAGGAGCAATAACTATTGATCCAAAGAAATCATGATTAGGTGCACATTCCCACATAGGAGATCTAATCCTTTATGTGCAATTATGGCTTTACATGGATAGAAATTGTAACCATCATTATTCTAGCTAGGTAGATGGATAAGAAAGTAGTAGGAGGAAGAAAACTACATTTGTTAGGCATGGATAATATCAATAGGTAGTTGGAGTCAATCAAAAGGATCAATTTTCCATTAACAAGTTGTTTTTCATCATTCTCAACACTCCAAATTAGATATATCATCAAGTCAAATAGAGTCAACCATCTAACTTGCTATGTAGACTAATGTCCTTTTAGCATTCTACCATCTTACCAACTTTCTATCTTTACATTAACCTATGGTTGTGCCAGTGTTCATGGCTTTGTAGCCTACTTTCCAATTTAACTATCTAGCCCTATGAAACTGTGACTACCCTTTATCCATGCTTGATTTTTGCATCACAACTTTCTTCCACTCTATCTTTTTAACTATAGTGACCCAACGATAATCATGATCACCACTTTGTAATCAATTTATGCCTTAGCATCTAAAACTAGCAACTAGGTGAATAAGCATTACCTTAGGTTTCCTGATTAATTCTTCCAAGTTGTGGCTATCTCAAACCCTTTAGTCATTAAGGCCTCATTTTGTGAACACAACACTTTGAAGCATCCTTTCCACTTAGGTAACTATGCAACCAAAGCCATGCTAATAGCTTTGCTCAATTGTAGTACAAAAACTATCTAGGAACTTAACTACCACGAGTTGGTCAACAAAAGAAAAAATAGTCTCTTCACTGGGTCACAGCATAAGGTGTTGCAGTTAAGAGGGAATGACTCGACTATGTCATCAGCATGAAATTTACCATTCACAACATCATCATGATTAGAGATTCAACATTTATTTTACTTGTAAAATTGTGAAATTAGTTATCCTACCTTTGTCACCCTTTTGCAGATTGGAACTAAGGTTGGCATCAAATCCATGATCGTCCAATTGTAATTGCAAATAGCTACCTATCATTTAACCTTGTGAAGCCATGACCAAAGTAGTTATAATTTGTAGCACTAACCCTAAGTTAAATATAACCTTTTGTGACCAAGCAATCAATAGTATTTTGTAGCATCACCACTCTAACCATGTTTTATCCTTAATCCTCTATGATGATGCATTGAATTGAGTTTGACTGCAACAATTGACTATTGCATGGTTACAACTTAAATCTTGAAGCTCATTGATGCAGTGCATCAATTGAAATGATCTATCCTCATTCAATGAATAACTCCTTCAAAATTAACCCTTGTAATGATATGACCAAAGGTTTGGAATTGGCTTGGTCCACCATGACACGCATCCACCTATTGCATACTCATGACCTTAACTCTAATTTTGGATTTTAACCCTACAAACATGTGCACAAGAGAAATCATGGTTTTTCAATCCTAACCATGATTTTCCTCTGACTCCATGCAACAGTGTGAATAGGGTATAAAATGAACTGCTATGGTTAAATTTCTCGTGGTCACAACTTGAAAATTTTTGAAGTTGAGATTTATTGTGATCATGCGACTAACTACTTTTTCACTCTCATAACTAAAAATGAAATGTTGTATAAATAGTCACAAAGTCATGATGCTGGTTAATTGACTATGTCACAATCTCACATGCCCCTTGACAGATAAGTCATGACTACTTGCGATCATGCAAACAAGGGTGTGATTGCAAGATCACAAATTAAGTTTGCATAAGCTTAGAACAAGTGAACATAAAAGATTCAAGACTTAGTAATAAAAGGGAAAAGTCAAAGTTTTTTGTACCTTTATCAGCTTGTATGGAAAATATATTTGGATAGTCAAATTTGAATGTTGGCATGGCAACCACCCTAGTTTCCATGAGATTGGCAATAGTTGGGAAACAAGGGGGGGGAATGATCAACACTAACATCATGAAGAAACCCTTATTAATTTAACTCCTTATGTTGTAGGAAGCCATGAATTGGTAAAATCATTGGCCTCTTAAGTAGGGATGGAGTCATCAAAGAACCCTTAGAGCATACGCTCCTCATCTTCCTATTTGTCCTGTCAATAAAAGATAGTCTCATAAATGAAGGAAGAACTAAAGGATTCTACCAAAGCCTCTAGAAATGTCTACTTGGATCACGCTTCTATACCTGAGTGAGAGATCTAAATTACTTTCTCTAGGGTGGTACAAGTGGCCTCTGAGTGTGACCTAGTGCTATGTAATTAGTACCATTTTTTCAAGGGGTAGGATTTTTCCAAGTGGGAAAAATGACTAGGTTCTATATTCCCTTTATGATCAAGATGACAAGGGGGACACCTTCATTATTTTGTGTGTTATTCTATTATTTTTTATCCGACCATTAATTATAATTGTATAATTGGCACCTCAAGAACCAAATTTATAGAAACCTCTTTATCCCAAGAATATGTTCACTTATTGTTGGGGACCAGACTATTGATCAATCATTGCAATCTTGGCTAACATAAGCTTTCTCATGTCCTTATCCATACCAGTAAAGATTCTCCTTAATTCTTCCATATTAGTTGTGATATGCATAAATTGATCAGGTCGTTGTGAAGATTGTTCCTACATGCTTCCCATAGTGACAGGGTCAACAACATTCTTCCCATTCGGTTTGGAAGATAGAAATGTAGGGACCTTATATGATGATATGACCTGAGGGATCCAGGTACGAAATGTAGTCCTTGGTACTTTTGGACCATTTTTAGAGTCCAATGAGAATACTCTAGAGCTAGGAGAGGAGTAAATTGTGGCATGTAAGTGTAACAAGGGGTTGGATAAGCTTAAAGTCTTGCCATAGGGATCATGTTATAACTCCTAGGTGAGGAGCTCCTTTAGGGTGAGGATGACAGGGTATACTCTATTGTGCATTGATCGAGTGATTGGTAAGTTGGACAAAGACTTCCAAGGCCAAGGCATAAACTTTCGTCAAGGTATCTCAATCTCCTTAAGATATAGTTTGCATGATAAATATTGATATGGATTGATTAATAACATCTAAGTAAGTCCTTGGGGAGAGTTCCACTATGGGTGTGAAAGTATCTAAATAGGGTATGTTTGAATTGGTTGTTAAAGGTAGGTAGAGGCTCATTTGGTTCCTTTTGGATTTTGATGAATTGGCGATGTCATAGGGCCAATTGATCTAGGACTAAAATGATAAAAGAAAGGTGTTCTCTATGTCAACCCATCCACTGATAGAATTACTAGGGAGGTTGAGGTACTAGTTTGACTCAATTGGACCCACGTTCATTGGGAACTAGTAGTAAGAAACATCCTCATTCTCAACATTATTTTTAATCAAGGCATCCTTGAATTCCTAGATTTTTTCTTCCATTGTTTGAGGACCCAAATATTCAAATTTTGGACAAATTTTCTCAAGATGAGATGGCAAAACATACATTATCGCAAAAGTTGCCAAGGGTGACAATTTTTCCACAAGAAATGAAAGTTTTTGTGGAATATCCATTGTCCCTATTGGTGATTGGGATGTAGGTATACTCTGAGTAGTAGAAGGTTGGGACATAGACATCTTACCTTTCTTCTTTCATTTTTTTTCTTGTTTTGGACTAGCAATCTAAGTTCTACAAACTCTACAGGGATGGCAGACAATCACAAATACTAGAGACAAGTCACAAAAAAGGATCTGAGTCAACACAAAATCTAGGGGCTAAGATATTCACTAAATAGTCATTCAAGTGGAGACTAGTCAAGGTCTTCCAATTCAAAACCAATATATGGATGAGCTATAAAACTCAATCTTCTATGTGCCATATTTTACACCACACAAAACTAAACAACACCAAGACTCACAACAGTGTGCAAAAAAATACATGAAGGCTTGAATGGGACCTCCTTCTAGCACTATTTATTTGTTGATGGGACTTTATTTCACATCCTATCAACAAAGTAACGATTATCATAGGACTAGAATGTTCAACCAATATTGCCTACAAGAACGAGAAACAAAAAATTTCTAGTCCCAAGATCCCTATAGAATGGGTCTTGGTTATGCAAGAATAGGAAAATTTGGATAAGGAGGTGACTAATTTTTAATAAGGTAGGTTGAAGCTTCATCATTTTCCTCCATGCCTTGGTTAAGTGATGAATCACTTGGACTAGTTTGGGTAAATATTTTAGAGCAAAACTAGGGGATGCAAAGAAAGAAAATAATAGAAATAAAAGAGCCTACAAATTTATAAATCTAATCTATCCATAGTCTACTTTTGCACTATTATTATTGATAATGCATGCTTGAATAATAGGATAACTTAGATACATGCTTGATCAATCAATCTAACACATACAAGTGTTGTGAATAAAACTAGTGCCAAAGTAAATAAAATCATCAAATTTTATCCAAGAAAAGGAAGATAATGGCAAAAAAAGTAGAAATATCTCACTATTTTTTGAAGAAAATGAATCCCATAGAAAGAACTCCAATATTCTTCTACTCAAAACACACCTTGTAAATACCAAAATGCACTAGGTGAAACAAAGATATTCCAAGAAAAGATTATATTATTTTAAATCATTAGATAATGTGTTACAAAATGGTATGGATGATAAAAAATCATCAATTTTACTAACCTTGGAATAGTTAGCAATGCATTATTAATAGATGAGCATTTACAATTTGGGTGGAAAACCAACTTTCTACCCTAAGTTACCTACCAACTTTATTGAAAAAATATAGCGATAGCTTCACATTAAAACATTTGTGGAAAAAGGAAGTTACTATTAAAAATCCATGAAAAATGGGTAGAAAGTAGTGGGGAATGGAAAGAAGGGATTTCCCAAGGAAAATTAGATATATAAATGGTGATTTTTACACAGTTTTTATGTCAAATCTCTCTCAGTTATCTCCTTGAGGTGTTCATTGATTAATAAGAAAACCCTAATTTTCTAACAACCTTAAATGCATTAGGTATATAGGAAAATATGTCATTGAAAAGGGAATTTTATCTATCATCAATAATGGCCCTTTAGTTCATTAATAAGTCTTTTGGTCATCAACGATGATAGACAGTCAAGTTCAGAAGGAATCTCAACACATTTGCTTGCATGTCAAAAGGTCTTGAGTTCCAAGACTTATACACACAAAATTCTAAATGTTGAACACCATGTAATGCAAGCTCATCCAACCAAGTCATATGGAAGAAGGCGTCCTAGACCTAGTACTATATTTTGTAGAGTTGTACTTTTGAAAGAAAGAAAAACTCCTCTTGAGTAGGCATTGAATTAAACTAAGAAGATCTAGTGATGCTTGAAATATTTCTTGGTGGAGGGTTCTCTTTATGTATCCCCATTTTCATGATATAGGGTGCATCAGACATAGAAGGGGAACCCTCATCGACCCTAAAAGATAAACATTTTGAACCCTCTATAACGAAGTATTGATCGTGTAAAAACCCTTCTATTTTATAACTCAATGCTTCAAAGGTTTTCCTTGCTTGGAAACCTTGATTCTTTTGTTGGAAACTGGTCCTTCCTTGGTTAGGATCTCAAGAACTAGTGACCAAGAACCCTAGGGTAGTTTTCTTCCCTTCTTTTCTTGGAAATTCCTATTTGAAAAGGTAACAATTATATTTACCCTAGACTGATACAATGATTACAAAGTAATAGTAAGGCTTGATCTGATAACAAATTACAACTCACTTGTAGATTGTATCTCTTTGTTTTAGTCCTCCATTCTAGTTGGCTTTCACATACTTTACCTCTAATAGCTTGTTCACCCTTTAAGCAATCATATTCTTAAGCCTTCTTTCACTACATGCCAACTGTTGTCACTTTTGTTCAGCCAATGAATGAAGCAATACCCTAGACTCCTTGTCTTTCTTAAGTTCTCACACATGAAAAACTTTTCTTCTGACCATCTATCTCTATAAATAGAGAGTTAAGAACTCTTTTTTCTTAACCATAATCATTCATTTTAGGGTTAGGTAGGATACGATGAATCTTCTCACTTTTCCATTTGGTTCCTCTAGAAACTTCTTCTACAATCTTCTTTGAATTTTCCTCAAAATGGTTTATCTTGAATTCTATGCCACCAACTCATCATAGTTATCTTCTACACACTTCACACAATTCAAGAAAACAAAATAGTTAGTTCAAATTTGTCAAATCTTTGATTTAACACTGTATGTTGTCAATAAAAAACTATATTGTTCTACCATTCAAAAAACACTAAAGTTTACTGATGCTTAGCACCAACTAAACTTTACTTAGCATATACTAAAAATCACTCAACTTGCACTATTTTTCATCTTTTCTTGGCACCTCTTTTTTTTCACTCAACTTCCACTAATTTATGTTGAGCTTGCACTAATTGCTCGATGGTAGACACTTTTCTTACTTAACCTTCTTCCTATCTTAACTTGAGTAATCTTTCATTTTAGACTTTATGTAGATAAACAATACACCATAATATCAATGTCTTACTTAGTCTTAATACTTCTTTTACATACCAAATAACTCAACCTTTCTCTAGGTGTTATTTTTATCTCCTCTTTTCAAATCCTCTTCTTCAATCAACAAAATGGTAGCTTTTAGACCAAAAAGTAATTATCTCACCAATAGCTAGCAGGTTCGACATCAGTGACAAAATAATGTTTTTTCCATTACATGTTCTTCACTTCAAAACAATCTCCCTCTATGGCATTGATGGCAAACCAATACCAACAACAATACCAAAAAAGAAAATAAATCTTTGAAATTTTTCCCTCTATCAGTGTAGTATATTTCCTTCCTATATGTAGGGTAATGTGATATTTTTCAAGCTCCTTTACATATATCTCCCTCTTTCTTATATCTCCATCTTTAGAGTATCTCTCCTTCTTTCTGATATTCAGGTGTATCCATCTCTATTTGTTCTGCTCTTTCAAATTATTTCTCCCTCTTACTAGCTATATGTTGTTTTGTAGTCATTTCTCATTTCTCTCTCAATATTATTTTTAGGTATTCTATCTTGGTCTAGTAGTCATTTCTCCCTCTTTGAAAACAATTCCAAATTCTTTTCATCTCTATATGTAGATATAATCAATTCCAAATTCTCCCTATGTCATCTTTCATGTGACTGTAAATCTTCTAATTCAGCTTCTTCATTACTTTAGGTAGCTCCTAAAGTAATATCCACTGCATCAAATTTTAAGATACACATTCAGCTTAGTTGATCCAAGGCACTACTCATGCTTCTTAAGTAGATTTGGATAGGGGTATCACCCCTAGTTTTCCTCTTAAATACTCATGAGCATCCTTAGGTAAAGCTTTTGTGAAGATATCAACTATTTGTTCTTTTGTATTCACATATTACATCCTCACTTCTTTTTCTTGAGCTAACTCTCTCAAGTAATGATACTTGATTGCAATGTTCTTAGCCTTTGTGTGCATCATAGGGTTCTTGGATATATTTATAGCTCTAGTATTATCAAAATAAAGTACCACTGGTTTAGTGATTTTCTCCTTCATAACTTAGAGTAGTTTTTTGATCCATACCATATTTGTACAATTTACTACAGCAACCACATATTCATCTTTAGTAGTAGATTGAGATATACAGTTTTTTTTCTTGCTGGTCCAAGTGACCAACCTCTTTCCTAAGAAAAATGCTCCACCACTTGTGCTCTTTCTGTCATCAATGTTTCTAGCCCAATCAATATTAGTGTAAGCTCTCATCTCAATTTTTTCATTTTTCTTGTAGTATAGCCCATAGTCTTTTGTTCATTTTAGATATCTCATAATTCTCTTAACAGCAATCAAATGATTCTCCTTAGGATTTGCAAAGGATCTTGCAGCAATCCCAATAGATAATGCAATGATACATCTTCTATCCACTACATATTGTAATTTTCTAATCATAGACATGGACAATGTTTGATTTACATCAGTTGAATCATCATTCTTTGACAACTTGTGTCTTCTCACCATAGGTGTGCTAAGTATTTTGGAATCTTCCAATCCAAAAAAATTCAATAATTCTTTCACATACTTAGACTGAGTGATGTGTATATCATATTTCATTTGATATACTTACAACCCAACAAAGAACTTGGTCTCTCCAAACATAGACATCTCAAATTCTTTCTTCATTTCATTTAAAACAAAAATGTTTTACATAATCCATCTTGACCTCCAAATATGATATCATCAACAAAAATTTCAGCTAGTAAAATATCTTTGCCTCCTTCTATCTTCAGATGCATATTGTTGTTATCATCAGTCCTCTCAAAACCAATCTTCACAAGATAATTGTGAAACCTTTCATACCATATTTTTGGAGCTTTCTTTAAACCATATAAATATTCATGTAGTCTACATACCATGTTCTTGTTGTTAGCATCAAAAAATCCTTCTGGTTGTTCTATATAGACCTCTTCTTCTAATATATCATTCAGAAATGATGACTTCATATCCATTTGATAAACTTTGAAACCTTGGTATGTAGAGTAAGAAAGTAGAGTTCTTACTCATTCCAATCTTGTAACAAGGTTGATGTTTCTCCATAGTCAATTCCCTCTTCTTGTACATACCCTTTACAAACTAATCTTTCCTTATTCCTTTCAACTTCATCATCTTCATCTAACTTGTTGTTGTAAACCCACTTTGTTCCAATCACATTCTTATCCTCTAGTCTAGGAACTAGAGTCCATGTCTTATTTTTCTCAATTTGCTTAGTCTCTTCTCTCATGGCTTTACTCCAATCCTCATTTTCTAAGGCATCTATCACTCTCTTAGGCTCATGGATTCTTAAAAAACATGTATCACTTCTCAACCTATTCCTTGTCATTGGTCTAGCTTCTTTATCTCCAATAATTTGTTCAATAGGGTGATGTCTCTTAACATACTTTGATAATATTGGTTTTTCTCTTCTTTCTTCAATAGGTCTTTCAACTTCAAAATCTATCAAGTAATTCAACATCTCAATTATGTACATTTATCTTAGAATTAGAATGTGTCTCATCTTCTATCTGCAACATAGCTCCTGACTGTAACTAGGTTCCTAAATGCAACTTGGCATTCATTTTATGTGACTCAGTAGTTATTGAAACTTGTTGTTGATTTACAACTTGGTTTATAGAATCTTCATCAATAGTCCTACCTTAATAAATGTATACAAATTATTTTTACTCTTTAGGTCCCTTCATAGGTTCTGCTTCATGTACCTCTATATATTAACCAAACTTCACATTTTCACTTTCCACACCTTTGTTAGTGTTAGAATTTAAACACTTATAAGCTTTACTTCTTGTGGAATAAGAAAAGAATATGCCTTCTTCACTTTTAGCATCTAATTTTCCATTCTTGAAATCATTAAGAATGTAGCACTTTCTTCCAAATATCTTAAAATATTTTACATTGGGTGAGTATCCATATAATAATTCAAAAGGTGTTGAATGAGTACCTTTCTTGACTTACACATAGTTCAAGGTATAGACAACTATACTTATAGCCTCTCTCTAGTATTTCAAAGTAAAAAATTTCTCCATCATGAGTGTCCTAGCACAATCCATTATAGATATGTTACTCCTTTTAGAAATTCAATTTTGTGGAGGGGTTCTAGGTGAAAAAGTCTATCTTTTGATTCCTCTATCATTATAGAACATCTCAAACTCATTTGATGTAAATTCTCCACCTTTTTCAGATCTCAGACATTTCAAGCTTTTTCCTATCTCCTTCTCAATTCTAGCTAAGTACCACTTAAATATTTGAAAAGCATCAGCTTCCTATTTGAAAAACATAACTATCATCATCCTAGAATAATCATCAACAAATAGGATAATGTACTTGTCACCTTTGTAGCTTTACACATCAATTGGTCCACACAAATTAGTATGAACAATCTCCAAAATTTCTTTAGAGATGTGAGTCTTAGTTTTGAAACTATGTTTTGTCATCTTGCCTAACTAACATTGTTTGCATATCATATTGTCTAGTTTTTTCAATTTAGAAAAACCTCTGACTCTTTTGACATTATTGATACTAACTAATTTATCAAAGTTAACATGACATAACCTCTTGTTCCATAACCACATATCATCAAATTCTACAACAAGACAAGTAGCATCATTCATATTAGGATAAAATAGATTACCTCTAGTCTGATCACTTTTCCCAATTAGTTTCTCATTTGTGTCATAGCTCTTTGCTATCTTATTCTCAAAATCAACTTTGCAACCTATACTATTTAGTTGTGACACACTCAACAAATTATAGTTAAGTCCTTCAACATAATAAACATTGTCACACATTATCTTTCTTGTGAGTTTGATAGATCCTTTTCCTTTTATTAGATAGGGAGCATCATTACCCAACCTTACACTATTTCCATTATTATAATCAAGGGTAATGGACTTACTATTAATTCTAGTCATGTGATGTGAACACCCACTACCAATGATCCATCTGTCACTCTTGTTCACATAAGACACCAATGTAGTTGTCTAATCCTTGTCAGAATCATCCTTCATTGCAACATACACCACTTCATCATCATAGTCATTAAATACATCTTTGGTTTCCTCTTCAGAAATGTAGCAAGACTTCTTACCTTTATCTTTGTAATCTTTTTTTCCTTCATCTCTTTTACTTCTATATTTGTCTCCACTTTTATTCTTCTTCTTCTCTAGACATCTAGCAACAATATGACCAACCTCATTGCACTTTAAACACATGATAGGTAAATTACCTTTGAATTTTCTTTTGGCTCTATGAAATCTCCTTTTTAGTAGTGCTTCAAGTTATTCTACATCTTCCTCATTTGTATCACTATCAATAGAAACATATTTGACCTTTTTCTTCTTCTCTTTAGGTTCTTTTTAATGACAGTTTGGCTTTGAAAGTGGATTCAATATTCTCAAATTTAAAATTATCAAAATTGGATAGTTCAAATGTAGTGAGCTTAGCTATCAATCCTTCAAGGGTTAGATCATTATCAGGTATGCACCTTAGTTCTTGTATGGTAGAGACTCTAACAGCATAGATGGGCAATAGGCTTCTTAGTACTTTTTTGATCACAATATCATCTTCAATCTTACCAGTTTCTCCTCTAATAGCATTGACTACTTCTTTTACTCGAGCACATTATTGAACTATATTATCACCTTCTTACATTCTCATATCATCAAACTTACCTCTCAGACTTTTAGATTTGGCTCTTAGTACATTTTTGTCTCCTCCATAGATCTTTTCTATAGCATTCCACATCTTCTTAGTAGTATCATATCCCTTGGTGTCATCAAACTTAGTGTAGCTTAGGGTAGATGCAATCTCCTATTAGAAATAGATAATACTAAGAGGGGGTGAATCAGTAATCTATAAACTTTTTCCCAAAACTCTATATTGTTAATTACTTTGTAACTCACATATGAAATTAAAACAACAATCTTGGATAGTAAATATAACCATGCACATAGATAACTCATAACACCATTATTTATTAACTAGGGAAACCCTAGCCAATGGAAAACCCTAGTGGGGATGATACCCACTACATGAATCACTAAAAAATAGGATCTTGTTAAGGATATTGACCCTATTAGGGGTCTATGAAATATATATAGTTTCTCAATTCCCTCTTAGGAAACTAGGTCTTGTAAGAAGCCTCAACCCTATTAGGAGTCAGTAGAACAAATACAATGTGTTCAAGAAGAGCCCACGGCCCTAACATGCAATTATATAATTTAGTTCTTCACAAGATATGTATACATTCAATACTTTCTTTACTATTGTAAATCACACTTTCTCTAATCAAACACCGAATCTCACATCACATAAGGCTTGCATAATAGTTTGCATCAAAACTACAACTTCTCATGACTTTTCAATAACTATGCAATATAAGATCTTTACTTATACCTTGTACATTCATAAAAACTCTACTTAGTTTGCCTTCATGTGTTCACATTTTTGACATAATATAAAATAATGTGCATAAAATTGGCTCATAATAACTTATTAATTATTTCCTAACCAAATAATTCCTAAGATTGTACAACTCTAATTACCGATATGGTCTATTCTTCTATGTTAAGTACCTACACTGGTATTTTAATCATAACTTGTGTCATACTGACCATAAATATCTATGCACTTAACCATATAATCATGAAACTATCATGAAGCTTCTCTTAATTGCACATAAGATAACTCTTAATAAGTTTTTTGTACTCTTAAGATCTATTCTCTGTACTGCTACAAACTGTCTAACAATTAGACAATTTTCTATCTCTAAATGCATAAATAAAATGTTGAATACATGTTTATATAAATGACAACCATCAAGAAATCTATCTGACTATATTTCCAACATCTCCAACATTGCATGATTGTGTTCTTTCTTCTTTTTCATGTCCTCAATAGTTAAGGCTCCAATAGGGTCAACATGCTCAATGGTGATGGTAGATTGTGCATGGTCTCCATGGCCTCCTATGTCTAGCTTCATCAAACTTTTTCATGCAGGGAAGTTCTCCATGTTGAGATTGGGTACCTCTCTTTTGGAAATCTTGATCTTTTTCTTCTAGTACCTTCAAACTAGTCCTCTTAAGCATTATGGCTCTGATACCAATTATTGGAATTCTTTAGAATAACTGAGAAGGGGGGTAAATTAGTTATCCAAGGTCTAGATGTACAAATAAAACTTGTCAATGCTTAGTAGACCCATATCCATAAAACATTATCATGCATGCATCCATTAGATCATACAATACTTGAATTTTATAGGTTGTTGTCCTAGGTCAAAACAACTTTGTAGAAATGTAAACATGAAACAATTATAAGAACATTCACACAATTTGACACAAGAATTTTATGTGGAAACCCAATTTGGGAATAACTACCACTAACATGCTATTAATTCTCACTCTTCTAAGGTGATTCCCTATGAAAGACCCACCCCATTAAATGTTACAATAGACATTGTTAAATGTGACTTGGTTAAAGGATTTCAATCACTTTGTTAGGAGTGAGCCTTGTTAGAGGATTTTAGATCATTCCATTAGAATGTAACCTAGTTAAAGGATTTATAAATGACTGTTATGTCAACCTTAATCCAAAGGATTTACCCTAGATAGATAAAATGATTAGAAAGTAGTATAGAGGCTTGATCTAATAATTAATTACAATTCACTTGCAAATTATAAATCTATGTTTCAGTCCTCCATTCTACTTGGTTTTCACAGACTTCAACTCTGATAGCTTTTTTCCCTCTAAGTATTCATACTCTTAAGCCTTCTTGCTTTGCATGCCAACTACCGTCACTTTTGTTTGGCCACTAAATGAAGCAATACCCTAGACTCCTTGTCTTTCTTAGGTTCTCACACATGATAACCTTTTCTTTTGACTAGCTATCTCTATAAATAGAGAATTAAGATATTTGTCCACTTAACCACAGTCATCCATTTTAGGTTTAGGTAGGATACAATGAATCTACCCACTTTTCCATTTGGTTCCTCTAGAAACTTCTTCTACAATATTCCTTGAATTTGTCTCAAAATGGTTTACCTTGAATTTTGTGCCACTAGCTCATCATAGTAATCTTCTACATGCTTCACACAATTCAAGAAAACAAAATAGTCAGCTTGGATTCATTAAATATTTGATTTAACATTATTTGTTATCACTTGACAACTCATATTGTTTTTTTACTCAACCAACATTCATTCACTCGGCAAACACTAAAGTTTATTGATGCTCGACACCAACTAAATTTTACTCAACATATACTAACAATCACTCGGCTTGCACCATTTTTCATCTTTGCTCGACACCTCTTTTTTTCACTCAGCTTCCAATAATTTTTGCTCAACTTGCACTGACTGCTTGGCAAGGCTTGGAAGAAACTTTTCTTACTTAACCTTCTTCTAGTCTTAACTTGAGTAATATTTCATTTTAGATTTTACGTACATAAACAATAAACTATAGTATCAATGTCTTTCCTTGTCTTAGTGCTTTTTTCACATACCAAATAACTCAACCTTTCTCTAGGTGCTATTCTTATCTCCTCTTTTCAAATCTTCTTCATCAATCAACTAAATGATAGCTTTTAGACCAAAAAGAATTTGTCTCACTAGTAGGTAGTATGTTTGAGATCATTGAAAAAATAATGATTTTTCCATTATAGATTCTTCACTTCAAAACAACCATATATCAACAATTCTAGCTTCACTTCTTTGTCTTGAACTAATTCTCTCAAATAGTGATACTTAATAGCAACGTGATTTTTCTTAGTGTGCATTACTGGATTTTTTGAAATGTTGATAGAAATTGTGTTATTACAATAGATAACTAATGGATCTATATAAAAAAAAATCATACCTTTCAACAATTTCTTAATCTACATTATGTTTGAAAAATTCACTGTAGTTGCCACATACTCAGCTTCAACTATTGATTTGGAAATACAATTATGCTTCTTTCTTGTCCATGACACCAATCTTTTTCCTAGAAAGAATGCACCTCCACTAGTTCTTTTTCTATCATCAATATTTCTAGCCAAATCTAAGTCAATGAAAACCTTTAGTTCAAATCTATCACTTCTCTTATAAGACAATCCATAATATTTTGTACCTTTTAGATATCTCAATATCCTTTTTACAACCATCATGTGATTCTCTTTAGGATTTACTAAAAGTCTACCAAGTATCCCAACTACCAAAGCACTATCTATCATGTTTTGAATAACATATTGCAATTTTCTTATCATGGATTTGTATAGGGTCTAGTTCACATTAGTAGAATCATTAGTCTTAGTTAGCTTATGTCTTGTAGACAGAGGTGTACTCACTGGCCTTAAATCTTCCATACCAAAATTCTTTAATATTTCCTTGATGTATTTTGATTGTGAAATGAAAATACCAAATTTCATTTGACATACTTGCAATCCAACAAAGAATTTGATTTCACCAAACATAAACATTTCAAATTCCTTTTTCACTTCATCAGGAAATGATTGACATAATGCTTCCCTTCCTCCAAAAATAATATCACCAACAAATATCTCAGATAAGAGTACTTCATTTTTCTTACCATTCTTCAAATATAAGTTGGTATATTTGTCCTTTCAAAAATAATTTTCACTAAGTAGTTATGTAGTCTTTCATACCATGCTCTTGGGGCTTCCTTTAATCCATAAATATCTTTTCTTAGTTTAAATACCATGTTGCTTTTGTATGGATCTACAAATCCTTTAGGTTTTTCAATTTATGCTTCTTCCTTCAGTATACCATTTAAAAATGTAGATTTGACATCCATTTGATATACCTTGAAATTATTGTAAGCTAAGTATGCAAGCAAAGTTTTGACTACTTCAAGTTTGG
This sequence comes from Cupressus sempervirens, assembly GCA_028749045.1. Classification (NCBI taxonomy): domain Eukaryota; kingdom Viridiplantae; phylum Streptophyta; class Pinopsida; order Cupressales; family Cupressaceae; genus Cupressus; species Cupressus sempervirens. Next base: position 440,611,250 of record CM053790.1, on the reverse strand, counting down.
CCACAAGAGAAAAAGTTTCTCCATAATTAACTCCTTCTTCTTGTGCATAACCCTTGCATACCAGTCTTTCCTTATTTCTTGTTACTTCAACATTTTCACTGAGCTTGTTCCTAAAAATCCACTTTGTCCCAATGACATTTTTACTAGATTCCAAGTATTGTTCTTCTCAATCTAGTCAATTTCTTCATTCATTACTTGTATCCAATCCTTTTTGTCTAAAGCATCCTTTATTAACTTGGGCTCAAACTCACAAAGTAAGCATGTATTGTCTTTAAGTCTTCCTATTGTCATTACACTTGATTCAGCATCTCTAATGGTTTGATCAGGTTTATGATTTCTTCTCACATATTTTGCTAACACATGTATTTTACTTCTTGGTTCTTCTTCAAGTTTTTTTGGAAAAATAATCTCAGGTTAATTTCCTCTTCTTTGTTTAGGTTCGGGTTTAGGTTTAGGTTTTGAACGCTAGGAATTCACTATCTGATGGTTAGCATTTCCTATCTATGACTTAGCATCTTTAGTCTATTATTCAGTACCCACTCTCTATTGTTCAAAAATTTGTATTTGCACTCCATAATTTCCTGCCCAATGGGAATTTGTAGTTTGACTTGTCTATTTTCTTTGAGTACTAGGAGCATCATCATCCACATAGATGAATGTACTAAAGTCTTCAAATTCTTCAGTAGATGAAGTATTGTCTCTTTCTACAAACTCATCAACTCTCACATATGCACTTTCCACAACTTTTTTAGTGTTAGAATTCAAACACTTATAAGCTTTTATTTTAGTACAATAACCTAGGAATATGCCCTCATCACTTTTTGTATCAATTTTTCCATTCCTATTATCATTTAGTATATAGCATCTACTACCAAATATTTTGAAAGATTAACATTGGGAGCATAGCCATACCATAGATCAAAAGGTTTAACATTTGTACCTTTATTGACTTGTACTCTATTTAGGGTATAGATAGTAGTACTAACTACTTATCTCCAATATTTATGTGACATGTTCTTCTCCATCATTAGTGTTCTTGCATAGTCCATCATTGATCTATTTCTCCTTTCAGCTATCTCATTCTGAGGAGGAGCCCTTGGTGTTGACATTTGTCTTTTAGTTCCTCTGTCATTGCAAAATGTATTGAACTCATGTGAAATGAATTCATCACCTCTGTCAGATGTCAGACATTTCAGACTCTTCCATGTTTTATTTTCAACTCTGGCTAAATAGCACTTGAATAACTGAAAAGCATCAAATTTAGCTTTAATAAACATCATGGTCATCATTCTAGAATAGTCATCTACAAATAGAATGAAATATTGATCTCCATAGTAACTTTTAACACCAATGGGTCCACATAGGTTAGTATGAACAAATTGAAAAATATCACTAGCATTATATGTTTTACTCTTGAAACTAGACTTCATCATCTTTCCTAATTGACACTATTTACACATAGCATTCTCAAGCTTCTTTAGTTTAGGAATCCTCTTACTCTCTTCACTTTTCTAATATTCACCAAATTATCAAAGTTCACATGACATAATCTTTTGTGCCCTAACCAAACATCTTCTTGTAGTGTAAACATACATGTCTCACTTGATAGCTCTAGATAGAATAAGGTACCTCTAGTATGTTCACTAGTTGCAATCAACTTACCATCACCATCATGAATCTTGGCCTTTCTATTGTGAAATTCAACTCTGTAACTTGTCTTGTTTAGTTGTGAAACATTCAAAAAACGTAGTTAAGTCCTTCAACCCAGTAAACATTGTCACATGTTATCTTGTCAATCAGTTGAATAGTGCCTTTAACTTTTATAACACATGGGATATCATTACCAAATTTAACACATCCACCATTGTATGGACCAATATCTTCAATTTTTTCTTTTTTTCATTAGTCATATGATTGGAACATCCACTATCAATTATCCATCCATTACTTTTATTCACATAATAAATTAATGCATTTTTCTCATCTTCATCAAAATCTTCTTTCATAGATACATAGAAAACTTCATCATCTTTATTCTTAGATTCATTATCAGTCTTTTCTTCAGCAATATAACTAAGACTTCTTACCTTTGTCATCCTTTCTTCTCCTATAGTCTATCATCTCTTCTTCCTTTGTACTTTCTTTCCTTCCTTTCATCCTCATCTTCTCTGTCAGGGCATCTAGTAGCAATGTCACCAAATTTTTTGCATGAAAAATAAATGATAGGTAATTTACCTCTTCCTCTTCCAAATCTTTTTTCAATGAGGGCTTCAAGTTCATCAATCTCATCATCAAAACTATCACTTTCACTCTTCATATGTTTTCCTTTTTTCTTGCTAAGAACAAGTTGCAATTTGCAAGAAGATTCAATGGTAGCAAGTGTGTAGTTATCAAAATTAGAGATCTCAAAATTAATAAGTCAAAATCTTCTTTCATAGAAACATACATAACTTCATCATCATTACTCTTAGATCCATTATCAGTCTTTTCTTTAGCAATATAACTAATATTTCTTACCTTTATCATCCTTGCTTCTCCTATAGTCTATCATCTCTTCTTCCTTTGTACTTTCTTTCCTTCCTTTCATCCTCATCTTCTCTGTTAGGGCATCTAGTAGTAATGTCACCAACTTTTTTGCATGAAAAATAAATGATAGGTAATTTACCTCTTCCTCTTCCAAACCTTTTTGCAATGAGGGCCTCAAGTTCATCAATCTCATCATCAAAACTATCACTTTCACTCTTCATATGTTTTCCTTTTTTCTTGCTAAGAACAAGTTGTGATTTGCAAGCAGATTCAATGGTAGCAAGTGTTTAGTTATCAAAATTAGAGATCTCAAAATTAATAAGTCTACCAATTACACCTTCTAAATTCAAGTTATTATATGGTGTACATCTCAATTCTTGGATTGCAGAGACTCTAATGGCATGGATAGGGAGTAGAGTCCTCAATAGCTTATCACTATTTCATCTTTCATTTCTCCATTTGCACCTCAAATAGCATTAATAACCTCTTTAAATCTTGTGTAGTATTGTACTATGTTCTCACCTTCCATCATTCTCATATCATCAAATTTTCCTCAAGATTTTTTATTTTGCTCTTAAAACATCATCATCACCTCCATATATGGTCTTTGATTTGTTTCACATCTTATTTGTAGTATTGCAATCTTTTAGGTCATCAAACTTGGCATAGCTTAGGGCTGAGGCAATCTCCAATATTTCTTGGTTATGATCTAACTTCTATCTCAATTCTTTAGTAGTTAGAGGAGTAGTTGTTACTTCTACATATTCATTATCTAGAACCTTGACAACTGCATTAACGATACTGGATATGTGCAACTTCATCAGGGTCTGCCATGCAAAAAATTTGTCCTTGTTCAGCTTGGGTACATCTCTCTTATTCATCATGATCTTTAGCTTCAAGTTCCTTCAAAAATTTCTCTGTAAGAACTGAGCTTTGATACCAATTGTTAAAAATATTTAGAATAATTAAGAGGGTGGTGAATCAATTACTCAAGGTCTATATGGACCACTTGAACAATAAAACATTAAACACTTCACTGTTATGCTTATCTTGTTGTTGCTCAATCTCTACTATAAAACTGTCATAAAGATAACTTGCATTGCATAATGAAAATATTACCAAAATTAAACATTCATAAAAATTCATCATAGTTTGACACTAGGATTTTACGTAGAAACCCAATTTGGGAAAAACCACTAGCAACATGTCACTCTTCTTCACTCTTTCAAAGTGAACTCTATTAAGATAAAACCCTATTAAAGGTTGCAATACACACTGTTAAATATGACCTAGTTAGAGGATTTAATCACCCTATTAGGAGTGGCCTTGTAAGTGGACTTTGATCATTCTATTTAGAATGTCACCCAGTTAAAGGAGTTACACAAACTATTAAGTCTTCAAATGATTTTTAGGTCAACCTCTACTAAAAGGATTTTAATACAAACTATTTACAATGATAAGAAAGAAAACAATACATTTGATTTTTTTGATTACAAATCACTTTGCTCATTCAGATATATGTTCACTCCTTATGTTGATTCACTAATAATCCTTTCAATATTTCTCTAATCTTGATCTACTTGGTCACCCTTCAAGAAATTAGTCCACTCTTTTCACCAACACCTAAGCCTTATGCTCTGATTTTCTTATCAACAAGCATCATATCTATGATATTTCTACTTTAGCTTCACATTAACACACTTTTTTGCTTGTGATCAACCTCACTCTATATGTCTCTCTTCACATACAAACTCACTCATATACACACTAGGTGGGCTCTGCTTGGCTTGACTTGACATGGCTGGACATGGTACAAAATGATAAATTTTGTATCTCTTTAAATAGATAATTTGTTCTTTACCATTTTCTACAACCACCATAGATCATAGGGTTTACAATTAGATTCAATTCAATTCAATGTGTCTATTTATCTTCTTGATCATCCTCTAGAAACTTCTCTAGAATCCATATATTAGGTCTTTACCTAATCACCTCCTTGAATTTAATGATCCAATTCATCAATCTTATCCTGAACACATTTTACGTATCCCAAGAAATCAACTAAGTCTTAATCTTACAATTTCTTTGAATTTTGTTCTCATACTATCACTCAAAAATCTCTAATTATGATACTCAATCAACACTAAAATACTTGGTTGATGTAAAGCTTCTTACTTGGCATCAACTAACTTTCTTGGTCGATGCTAATGCTTGATCAACACTAGATTTTCTTGGCACTAACTATAACTCAATTGACACTAGCATTACTTGACACTCCTTAGTATTTTACTCTTTTTATTGACTTAGCCTAGCTTTCTTGACATTAACAATTACTTTTCTTTATGAAAGTCTATCTAAGAAAATGTCCATTATAACTTCATTTTCATAACTTCAACCTTTCTTCTAGGTGCTATACTTATCTGTAACTTCTCAAATCCTCTTCATCAATCAAATAGCTATGATATTTATATCAAGTAGCAATATGTCTCATCCATATCTTTGATACCAATGAAAAAACAAGAATTGTTCCAATTGTATGTTTCCAACAAGCACTTGCAAACTTGAGAAATGATTCACTTGCAAGAGAGGTGGAAACCCAAAATGAAAAGTTTTCTTGTAGAGAAAATTTTTGATTATCAATAAAAGTGATAATTAATCCCTTTACACCTCTTGAATAATCTATCAATCATAGTAATTAAAGGGTGCATTAATTTTAATTTGTCCTTGATTAAGAAACCTTGCCACATGTTTACTCCTAGACCACAGAATACTTTTCCTACCATCAAAGACATGGGGAAAAGGGTTCATGATACATCTAGAAATTACTTTTTCGTTAGTCATAGAGTGCTTGGTACAAGGCCAGGGATCCTTACTTTCTTCTCCCACACACAAGGGACCAACAACCTAGACAAGGATGTGGAGACCCAAATGTTGAAATTCAAATGAAACACAAAGGACTTGCCTCAAGTGGGGCAAGACAAAAAGGAAAAAGAGGGGACCCAAAAAAATGCTCACACAAAGTAGGGATAGGTATGAAGGGCATAAAAAAGACTAAGAATGGTAGAAAAGACTTCTAGAATAACATTAAGAGTACTTTAACTCCATTTCCAAATAAGATTTGGTTGTTAATGAGGGATTTTAATACCCCTTTAAAATATTCTAACAAATTGGGAGGTTTTAATTCTCATATCCATAGTAGACTTGACCTCGTTGATATTATTAACAACCAGACTCTTCTTGATGAGGACCTTCAAGGGCCTCAATTAATTTGGTCTAATAGCAGAATTAGTAAGGATAAAATTCAAGATAGACTTTATAGAGCCCTCATCTCTCTTGATTGGATGTTCTTTTATTCTTTCAATATTTCTTTCTTTCCTTGCACTATCTCATACCACTCACCCCTTTCCTTCAATTTTGATCTTATGTCTAGTAAAGTTAATCATCCATTAAGGTTTGAAAGAATATGGTATGCTCACCTAGAGCTAGAATCTAGAATCTATGAATGGTGGAATATCAAAGTGGAAGGATGAGCCATATAAAAGGTAACCAAAAAACTTAGAAATGTTAAAGTTGATATTATAAAATGGAAAAAAGAGGTTTCTCAGGATAACTTTAAGGAAAATTCTAAGATCATTGTTAAACTTTAAAAAATCCAAGATCATATTCAAGATAATGGTTTCTATAAAGAATAATGAAGTCTTAAAATTAGATCCTAGGTAACTATCATGATATTCATTCTAAAGAGGGATATTTTGGAGGAAAAGATTGAGAGCTCTATAGTTGGAAGTTGGTGATAGAAATACCAATTTCTTTCACATTACAGTCCTCAAAAAAAAGTCATCCAACAAATGTAAATCCTTAAATATTTTTTCAAGGAATGTAGACAAGGACCAAGATATTAAAAATGATATGGTGGGCTTCTTCTAAAAGATGCTTAAGGTAGATTTGAATCTTAATGATATTCATCAGAAAGACCCATTGAACTCCATTCCAACTTGTATTTTTGTCAACTATATTAAAATTCTAAATGTTATCCCTTCCTTAAAAGAGATCAAAGATGCTTGTTTTTTCTTTTTGAAGGGGAAAAGTCACCAAGTCCTTATGGTTTTCCCATTTTGTTCTTTCATAATTTTTGGCACATTACATCCTATGATGTTTCTAATATGGTGAAATAATTATTTGGTCCCCAATCATTACTAAAAGAGATTGATTCTACTTTCATTTTCCTTATTCCTAAGACTTTGGATTTTGATACTATGGATGGGTTCAAACTAATAAGCCTATGTAATTTTCTCTACAAAATCATTTCTAAGGTTCTTACCATTATATTGTTATATATTATTTTGAGTATTATCCCATAACAAAAGAATGTATTTATCTACGGAAGACAAATCCTTGGTTCTATTATAATAGTTCATGAGAATATCCACTCTCTAGAAGTCTAAAAAATATGGCTTTATCATGAAATGAATACTCTCCAAAGACTATGATAGAGTTGATTATTCTTTCTAATGCAAAGTTTTGAAAGCTTCTAGTTTTAAGAGTAGAGTTGTAAATCTGATTTGGCATCTTATCTCTTCCTCTACTACACCTATTTTGGTCAATGAAGATTCTTCAAAAAAATTCAAATCTACTAGAGGTCTCAAACAATGAGATCCCATTTTTAATACATTATTTTCTATCATGGTTAAATATCTAGAGAGTTGTTGTGGTTTCAAAATGCACGCCCCATTTCTCCTACAAATGGTGACCCCCTAGTAAATTTATTGTCTCCCAAATCCCTAGTCTTGGGCTTGGGTCATTTGGGGACTCGTCACAAGTCTAGATCAAGTCTTAGACTCTAACTAGGTGAATTTGGGGTGTCAGAGAAGAAGAAAATTGAAATTTTGTAAGTGTTTAGTGCATAAATGTGTACTTGTGCACTAGCACACATGTGCACCTATCTAAGGTGCACAAGTGTGCTAAATGCACAAGTGTACACTTATCTCCCTTTGGAGATGTGTGCATAGGTGCACATTGAGCCTAGGCCTATATAAGCTAAAGATACCTCCACCCTTTCCTCATTGTTCTTCATGCCCCCTCTACAATCACACCTTTGCACCCTTTAAGGTGCACTCAACCCTACATAAGAAACACAAAACACATAACTGTTAGGACACCAAATGTGCTCACATGCACACCTTTTCTTTTTATAACCTAAGACTAAGCAACAAAATCCTAAGTAAAGGTGTGTATGTATGCACCTCCCCAAGGTGCACACATGCACACCTTTTAGGTGATTTCCAAAACTTAAAGAAAACATAAGGGTGTGCACATGTGCACCCCATGAAGGTGTGCATGTGCGCACCCTTTGTGCACTCCAAACATTGAAAGACTAAGCTCCTTCCCCCCTTTTATAATGCAGTTGCCAAGCACATGTGTGCACCTCACCAGGGTGTGCATGTGTGCACATGCATAACTATGCTAAAAGGGTCTTGAAATGCCCACTTAGCAAACTTAGTGAAATTTTCAAGATGCTCTAGGTGCACTATTTTGCATTCTAGGGCTTTTGTGGGGGTTAGCTATCCTAACTATTTTGGAGCATTTGGGCTAGGTTTTTTGTTAGAGTTTGTTTTGGGTTATATTTTTAACTCTTCAAAATAATGTCTTTCTTTTTGTGCAGATATAATGGTGTCTTCATCATCCTCCCTTGCACAAAAGATGGCTCCCAAATCTGTAGAGTTCAAATATCAAGGTACACCAAAGAAATCTCACTTTCAAGATGGACACTATGAAATTAGAGACACCGAGCTTGGACATATTTACTAGAACACCTCCCTCACCATTTATTATAAGCCTAAAGAGAGATCTACAATGGTGTCAACATTCATTCGATCAGGGCTAGTTAATGCAAAATCACATCCTACTTTTGTGAAATCTTTAAAACTTATCATGGCTCTCATTGAAAACTATGTCACCAAGGAGAAGGTTGTGAAGAGTGTCACAGGTGAGATAGTCCTAGACCTCTAACCTTGCAACATTGAGAGAGTCTTCCACTTTCCTATAGTGAATCAATATTTACACATATCTTATGAAGGGGCAGAAAGATGGTACTAGGATCATGAGAAGGAAGCCAAAGAGATAATCCAATCATCATTTCTAATTGATATAACACTAGTGGGCCATAGAGTTAGTAAAGTAGACATGACCTAGGGATATATGAAGGATGACATCAGATATGCCATCATGCTTTTGAGTAGAGTCATGGGTCTACTAGTAGTTGGACATCTCAATATCTAGATGGTCCATTTTATAGAAACCATCTAAATAGCCAAGATGCCAATTAACTAGGACATAATGCTAAGTGATAACCTAGATGAATAGCTAATAGTTATTACGACTGACCCTTAATTCTACATGACATCATATTTGGTGTATTTATTGGTAGCTAGAACAACTGACTACCCTAGACTTTACAAAAGAGGTAGCATGAAAGATGCTAATTCATGGACTTATTTAGTATATCCTTTGTTGGTGAAGAAGAAGCTTTTAGATCAAAGAAAAATAGGATAGTGAATGATAGCTTTATAATCACAATCATCTGATTCATAGAGGGTGATTATGCCAAATGGATGTCAGTAGAGGTAGCAACTAAAATTATAGAGATTAGTGTCTACTACATTCAATTTAATACATTTACATACCTCAGGGTTGTAGGTATACAAGTGAACCTAATGAAACTCCCAAGATATCCTTTCGATAGGCTCATTTTATTGGAAATTGCCAAGCAACTCACATCTACATATGATAGGGTGAGGAAACAAGACAAGAAGACATGGGTGTGGTCAATCACCATAGGTGCCTTCAAGGTTAAGCAAAATCAAGGCATTGTGACCTTCAATTCAAAATGGGATCAGTATCTCTTAGAAGAGTACAACTCCCCTCACCCATACTTTGATAATATTAGAATGGTGCAACATTTGGTAGGGAAGTAGTTCATAAATGAGGATGCATTAGAAGACCATTGGATGAATGCAATAGATGACTATGATGTATGAAGAAGGGATTATTGTATAATGACTCTATATCTAGCACAAAAGGCCTTAAAAATGAAGATCCCACTCAAGGTTATCAAGAAAGATACTGAAGATGTCTTGGATCTAGTGTATAATCGAGAAAAAATCTATGATAGGCCAATCATGAATATGGAGATTAGTAGGGATGAGAATGCAAACATCAACAACGAAGCCCATTGTGTAGTCTAGCTAACAAGGGAATGGATCAAGAAGCCCTTCAAACTTGATATAGTTCCACAGGCTATCCCTCTACAAGATACAACATAGCCTATCAAAGGAAAATGTGTGAAGGTCATAGCACCAACTTTCCTAGCTCAATCACTAGTGAGGCCAGAAACAATTCATAGACATGAGCAATAAATTAAGTATTTTGAAGCAGATAGAGGAGTGAAAAGGGAAAGAGTGACAAAGGGTAGAAAATAAACAACCCAAGCCTAGTGACCTAAACAACCATAGGAAGGTCCTAAACAAGCAAAGCCTCAAGATGAGTAGGCAGCTCAAGTCCAAAAGACTAAGCAAGTACATCCACTAGGATAAGAATAGGAGCTAGAGTGAGGAGAAGAAGAATAGAGGGAACCACTGGTAGGTCAAGAGGAAGAAGACTTCCCCTTAGTACCCAAGAAATCTAGGATTGAATCCACTGTAGGAGGGTCACATAGGAGAAGATTAAAGAAAAATAATACTCCTCTCCCATAGGTTCTTGAAAGCATTCTAGAAGTTGAAGTAGAAGAAGAAGAAGAAGGGGAAATTTTGAATATGTCCCCTTAAGTCAGAGGACTTTCTTGGATAGGGCTACAAAAGAGGAAAGAAGAAGAAGCTCCACCATAACACCCCCATCCATTCTAAAAGAACCTATTCATGTTACTACTTTAGAGGATGAGAAATAGTAGTGGATTGTAGACAAGGAGGGCCAAGAGATAGATATCTTTAACATCTTATATTTTGATTTCATGCTTGTAGGCACTGAGATGGTGGGGGAGAAGATACAAGATACTACAATGACTCAATCCCTAGGAAAGGACTACAACCAATTACCACCTCTACCTCAAGGACCTCTAGGCCTACCACCACTACCATCTTAGGATTTTTTGGTCTTGGACAAAGGCTTAGCAATGCCACATCCTCTTGTAATAGACTCTAAAGAAAAAGAAGTGAAGGAAGAAGAGCCCCAGTAAGTGCAAGTTGATGAAGTATCAACGAAGGGAAAAATACATGAGGAACCTCAAAAAAATCCTCATGATACTGAGGTTGGGACCTTAGCCCAAGAAAACACACAAACTCAAACTAATAATCTCTATCAATGAGAAAAGACTCTAGAGAGGACTGATAAGGGAAGGGAATTATATTCCAAACCCCCTCTTTAGTCAAATATATGTCTCCAATGGGCACTACACCTACTTGGCTAAAGAGGGAGGTCATGGTTTGATAGAAGAGGCAATTGAATGTGACTACTAAGGAACTAATGGATGAGCTAGTAAAACCCATCAAGAAGCCTAAGCTACCTATGGGTAATGCACAACCAATTGCCTTCATTATGAAGAACCAAGATTAGGACTTGCTTCCACACATAGTCATCCCTCCTCCACATGTGAACACTAAGGATTTGACTCCTAGAGATTATCAAATTAAGGAGGTTCTATTAGGAAGGCCCATGGTAGACACTACTAATGTACTGATTACTATTGGCATAAAAGGGGTGTTTAAGCATATGGACAAAAATGAGTCTGAACTGTTGATGCTACATAGACAAAAGGATCTTATGAGAGGCTATCTCCATGGAATAGTTGGCCCAATAGACCTAGATCATCTAGAAATCACTCTCATTGTGGCACTAGACAAAAAGAAGGAGATGGTATCGATGGATTCAGTTTTGGGAGCATGTTACCAATGGTGTGAGAATTTTGAGGAGATGGGTGTACAAATAATACATAGAAATTTAAAATTTTTGCCCTACATTTAGTCAAGCATGGATAAACTGGTGGCTACAATGAACTAGGATTTTGGGTTAATGGATGAGGTACATACCTGGGAAAAAGACCTAAAGACTTTGGCATCAATAAAAGGTCAAAGGTATCATACACTCATGGAGGTATATACAATGGAAGAGCTTGATAAGCTCAAGGAATGGATTGAGAAGATAGTTGTTGGAAATAAGGTCATGGAAGGACTACATGAGGATATTTAGAATTTAAGAGACCTAACTCAAGAGAAAATTTTGAAAGCAGAGAAGTATTAGAACACCACCTGCCTTGAAATTTTTTAAGATGAGTCGAAAGCCAAGCTCAATTTAGTATAATCCATAGTTCAACAATTTTAAATAACTTTCAAGGATGCTTTATTTGATGAAGATATTAGTCAATAATTTAAGACTGAAGAGGTGTTGTTGGAATTGGACACTAAACTTGAGGATTTTGTGGAAACCTGTATGGAGGTTAGTAACTATAGGAAAATAGTTAAAGATAAATATGCAGCTTTGGATTTTTGAAAAACTTCCCAAGTAGTAGAGATCATAGAAAAATTCAAGAATAAACATCCATACATTGCTTTGGGATAAGGAAGGGAAAGGCCCAGATGCTAGAAATTTGATTTTGACACTTGGAAAAATTTTGGATTTTTGGAACCTGCCATCAAGGTGCACATGTGTGAAAGGTATGCTATTCACAAAGGTGCACTGACAATTTTGAAGAAACTAATAGTATCTCGATAGTTAACTATCAATTCTTAATTTAGAGCATTCCATGCACCAAAAACACATTTTGATGGTAGTTCAACTCCTAGAGACAACCAAAGAAGGTCAAGCTTCCATTTTTAGAGCTCCCAGTGACTCTCAGATCCTCTTGTAGCTTCCTTCTTCTTATCTACTTCTTGTTTGTTTTCTATAAATCATGTAAAGGATCATGCACCCATTAATTGATATAAACAAGGATGGAGTCCTACTTAGCACCATTTAGAGAGTCAGTTTGTATATAATTAGATTTGTTTTATTATTTTTTAGCATGGTTTTGCATTATAAGAGCTCTCACTCTCAACACAAGTAGAGGAGATTTTTTCTTATAAATACCTGAATGTAATATGTACTCTAGGATGTTGTTTTGATGCAATAATATATATTATTGCTGCTCTCATTCTGAGTATAGTTATTCTTGCTAGAGTGTGTTATTTTTGTGAATGCATGTTCATGAATAATAATGGAGCCAATGGTTTTTTTGTATTGATTTGATTATGCAATCTTTTAGTTCTAGTTTTTGCCTCATGTTAACAAATTCTACTAATGTATTGAGTTGGAGAAAATATCACCTATTCTTCCTACATAGCTTCTTGTCTCACATGAGTGCACTTTCTGTGGCCTTTTGATTCAATAAGAAGTGAAATATCTTTTAGTTATGATTGATTTCCATCGAAAATTGCATCAGTGGAATTGAGGAAGCACTACTCCTATTATCATTGGTTTCCTACCCAATCCTTTCAATGATTTAACTCGCAGATATGTTGTTACCATGGTTTATGTCTATTAGGAATTTCCCTTTCAAGTTATTTTATGTAATCTCTCATTACCCAATCTTTGTTATTTGCTTTGCTAACACTTGGTTAAAATAGGAATGTATATAGTTGCATTGATAAATTGCATTCATCATAAAACATAAAATACCAAAAAATATAACTCTTTTGTGGTTACTTTTCAAAATAGCAGATCAAACATCTTATACAAAATTGGTTTGAATCAAGAAAGGCCTACTCATGAACAAACACATTTATCTTCAATTGAGCAGATTCTAGTAGGTCACAGAATCACCCTTGCAGTTGATCCTAGATTAGCTTTTCAAGAGAGGAGTTTCAAAGGATTCTTAAGCATCATGCAAAATGATAGCTCAATAGGAGGCTGATAGGTAAATTTGTGAAAGAATGTAAAATCAAGGGGCTAAAACCCTCTTCTAGCTCCAAAACTCTCTCATGAAAAATTTGTGGATGATATGATGTTAATGAGGTGCTCTACTATTCAAGAAGCTAGAATGTTCAAGGGAACTTTAACTAAGTATACTTTTGTTACTAGGAAACTTATAAATTGGACTAAAAGTTTGATCTTCTTCATAAACATCCCTAACCTAAAACAAATGAGAATGTCTAGAATCTTGGAATGTAGAATTAATTTTTTTCCTACCATCTATCTTGGTCTTCCTCTAGGACCTAAGATGGCAGACTCCTTTTGGAATAAACTCATTAACAAATTTAATTCTAAACTAGTTGGATGTAAAGGATTCCTTCTTATCCAAGCTAGTAAGATACAACTTCTCAAGTCAACCCTTCAAAATATGACCATTTATGCTCTCAAATTTTCTTTCTCCCTACTAAGTACATTGATTCTATTGAGAAAATTTAGAGAACTTTTATTTTTTCATTGGTTGAGGTTAAGAGTCATTCTCCCTTAGTTCAATGGGAAAATGTTTCTAAGCCAGAATGATAAGGAGGCTTAGGGATTAGATCAATTATATTGGCCAATAAAGCCCTCCTTACCAATAAAATCTGGAGGATTGGTGTAGGAGCACCCACAATGAATGATGAATCACTAAGGTCCTAGAACACATAGTTTAGGTTAGATCAATCAAATAGGTATCTAGACCAAATTGTAAGACCTAGTTCCAAGATTGGTAATGTTATAAGCCCTTGGTCAACAATGGTCAAACCTAGTCAAAGGGCCTAGAATATTAGGATTTTGTTTTATTTCTTTTTTTATTAGGTTCATGACCTATTTGGGTCATTCAGACTAATTTTTATTTGTTCTAGTTGCCAGTTTGTAAAAATTGCTAAAAAGTTGTCAACCAACTTTACCAACTTTTTGCAAAATAATGCAAAACTAACCTAGTGGCCATAACAAGTTTGAAATTTTTTCATGACCATTGGAAGACCTATAATATGCCCTTTTAGGGGTAATAGACAAAGATAATATACTTTTCAACTTTCAATCAATAAAATACCCTATTTCATTACTATTCAGCCTGTTGTCCTATGTTGTATGAATTTGTATAGATTAATCTGATGTTTAGACTTATATTTTTAGATATATGGATAAAATATATTTGAAATTCATTTGTTTTGAAGCCTCCATCTATCTCCTAACTCAAGTTATTGTCATTTTTGCACAAGAAGGTCCAGATTTCTTACTGACCTAGGGTTTTGAAGGATTTTCAAGCATAGAGAAGAATTTCACCATGGAAACCTAATGACCATTGGTGAAATCCTATAAATTTCAATGTACCATAAGATTCAAGTAGTTTTAGGAATGTACTTTTAGGGACCTATTATAAATTTGATGCCCTAGGCATGCAAGACCCATGTGCATGCTAGGAAAAGGATGCAACATCTCCCACAACTTCAACCAGACTTGGCATCAAAGCTCAGAATCAAGTTTTTAACTTGTCTAGAGTTTCCCTCACATTTTCCCATCATTGGTTGGTAGGATGGAGTCCTAGAACATTTACTTCATTTGTAAATGAAGGTATAATTACCCTAGTTGCCTAAGCAAGAAAGTGAACAAAAGCCTTTTTTTTCACCCTGTGCCCTAGTATGTTTTGCAAGTCCTAGAAGGATGTCCAAAATAGTAAATTTTTCCCTGGGTTGTGTGGAGATATTTCCTTCTAATTTTTATTTTCATCAAAAAGGGCTACTATCCTTTTGAGTGATTTAACAAAGAAACCATATGCTATAAATTGCATAGTTGGCTTTTAACCATTGGATCATTCCATTATTGACCTAAATAGACTACTTCCATGAGTATGAGTCTTCCCTAGTCATTTCATGAAGTTTAGGGCTGTTTTACCAAATTGTGTTAATTTGTACATTGTGGGAAACTTGTGACAAGTTGTCTTGTTCATAGGGTTCCCTAGTGATTAGGGTTTTCCTTGTTTGGATGTAGGTTTATGATAACCTAATTCCATCCTTGAAGCAATTTGTTTTGGTCCTTGTACATTTTGATCATCTTACCAAGAGATTTGGTTGAAGGACTTCAATGAAGAGAGTTTTTGGACCAGTTGATCATCCTTTGAACAATCCCACTAGGCTCCATTGCATTAAGTAGTATCAAAGCCATGGCTCTTACTAAATAATATGAAGATATCCCTACAAGGGTAACAAATGTTGAACTAGAAAATTTGATGAGAGAAAAAAGAGAAACCAATGTTTCTCTTGTAAAGAAGTTGAGAGAACTTGAAGGTAGAGTAGATAAATAAAAAGGGGCACAATCTAATAACGAGGACCAAAATATTGAGGTTGAAGACCTTGAAGAAGATGGTGAAGTGCCTATTGAATAGAGACCTCTCTTGAATGCTCTCAAATCGATGGAGAAAAGAACCATGGAGGGGAAGTTGGAATTGCCAACTTTTAATGGAAAAATGAATGTTGATGTAGCATTGGATTGGATAGAAGCCCGTACTAGTTTATTTGAGTGTGAAGACATTCTAGAGAAGTAGAGGGTAAAGATGGAAAAGTCAAAGTTTAAGGGAGCAACCCTAACTTAGTGTAACTTCATCCAAATAGAAAAGGTAAATAAAGGAAGAAGGATGATTTCTTCTTGGGATAGAATGGTGGCACTAGTTAGGGAGACATATGTGCTTGAAGACTATGGGATACAACTCCATAGAAGAAAACAAAGTTTGAAACAAAAGGATCTAGATGTTAGTTCCTATACAAATTATTTCTTAAAATTGTGTATGAAGACCAACACAATAGAGGATGAGGAAGAGAAACTAGCAAGGTACATGAATGGCCTGAAGTTACCCATCCAAGAAGAACTCGACCTCTACACCCTCAATTTAGTGAATAAGCACTACCAATTAGCACTCAAGGTGGAAGAAAAATGAAAGAGGAGGATCAAAATAAAGGCAAGGATAAAAATAATAAATTCAAGCCAAAAAATGATTCTTGGAACAAGGGGTATAATAGTGGAAGAAAACCTACTGATCAAAATAAGGATTAGGGAGGAAAAATTTCTAAGGGGAACTATAAATGAGGAAAGTATTTCAGAGGTAGAGTAAGAGGCAATGGCCCTAACACGTGTTATAATTTTAACCAAGTAGGACGCCATGCAAGAAAATTCCATGTAAAGAGGAATAACAATCAAGGGGAAAGAAGAGCACAAAATGCAGAAGAAGAGCAACTTGACTGCAGATATCTTGAACCCAAGGAAGGAGCATGTCTAATGATGAGGCAAGAATTTTTTCAGATCCCTTACATCCAAGAGCCACCCCAAAGGAAGAATCTCTTCAGGACAAGGATCAAGTGCCAAGGTAAGGCATGTAGTTTGTTAACTGATTCAGTCTCAACTGAGAATCTTGTTTCCTCTGAAATGGTAGAGAAAATCAAATTACCTAAGAAACCCCACCCCTTTCCATATCATGTTTCTTCATTAACAAAGGTTCAACAAACTTTAGTGACATAGCAAGCATGGGTAGAATTTTCTTTGGTAGATTTCAAGGATAAAGATCTTTTTGATGTAGAAATGGATGTATCTCACATACTTTTAAGAAGGCCCTAGAAATATGATGTTGACACCATCCACCATTATAAAAATAATACATATTCTATAACAAGGAATGTTGTAACTTTCACCATGAAGCCCATGCCTAATCCTAAAGAAGAGCCTACTATTGTAGCCATAGGGGAGAAAGAAATGATCAAAGCCTTGAAGGAACTTTATGCCCAAGTTTTTATATTGGTCTCTAAGCCAAAGGAAAATAGAACTTCCAAAGATAAAGATACTATTCCCAAAGAAATATAAGACCTACTACAAAAGTATAGTCATTACTGCTACTGACCTAACTACAAGCCTCCCTCCCATTAGAGATATCCAGTCATCAAATTGACTTGATACTAGGCTCTTCCCTACCTAATAGGGAACCCTATAAAATGACTCCAACTCAACATGCTAAAATTTCCAAGCAAGTGAATGGTTTGTTGGAAAAAGGCCTTATACAGAGGAGTTTA
Organism: Cupressus sempervirens; assembly: GCA_028749045.1. NCBI lineage: Eukaryota > Viridiplantae > Streptophyta > Pinopsida > Cupressales > Cupressaceae > Cupressus > Cupressus sempervirens. The sequence continues at coordinate 440,593,692 of CM053790.1, read as the reverse complement.
AGTCCTTGTGTTGTTCCATTTTTCCTTTCTCCCAAAAAGGATGGAAAATGAAGGTTGTGTACTAATAGTAAGGCTATCAACAAGATTACCATTAGGTATAGATTCTACATGCCTAGAATTAAGGATCTATTGGATAAACTAGGAGGAGCTTGCTATTTCACTAAGATATACTTGAAGTCTGGATACCATTAGATTAGAATAAATCTAGGTGATGAATGGAAGACAACATTTAAAACTATTAAAGGTTTATTTGAATGGTTAATGATGCCCTTTCGGTTAAATAATGCCCCTAGTACTTTTTTGTGGCTTAAGAATGATATTTTCATTGATTTTATTGGCAAGTTTGTTGCCATTTACCTTGATGACATAATAATATTTAGTCATAGAAAGGAGGGGCATCTTGATCATGTGGAACAGGTATTAAGAAGGCTTCATCAGCACAAGTTAGTGATCAACTTGGAAAAGTGTATGTTTATGAAGAAGGAACTTGTGTTCCTAGGTTTTGTCATCTCACAAGATACCCTCAAGATGGACCCTGAGAAGGTTGAGGCAATCATCAAATAGCCTCCAAAAAAGAACTAAGGTGATGTAAGAAGCTTCCATGGTCTTGCCACCTTCTATAGAAAGTTTATCAAAAACTTCAGTCATGTGTGTGCATCCATGCTTAACACCACCAAAGGAGGAAGGAAGACTAATTTTTCTTGGAAAAAGAAATCAAATGATGCATTTAGTACTTGAAGAATAGAGTCTCTCAGTATCCAATCTTGGTTCTACCCAACTTCAACAAGGTTTTCATTGTGGGAACTAATGCAAGTAATTTGGCCATAGGTGCAGTCCTAAGTTAGGAAGGTAAGGTAGTAGCATTCTTTTCTAACAAAGTAAATGATACTAAGAAGAAGTTTTCAACTTGTGACTTAGAACTTTATGCCATGTTACAAGCCCCCAAGAAATGGAGTCACTATCTAATCCCAAAGGATTTTTTAGTATACACTGACAACCATGCATTGAGTTTCTTCAATTCTCGGGAAAAACTATCTTTCAGACATCTCAAATGGATGGAGTAATTGTAGGCTTATACCTTAAACATCAAACACAAGAAAGGTGTTGCAAAAAAAGATGTTGATGTCCTTAGGAAAAGGGTTGGTCTAGTTGAGGAGGTACAACTTTAGAGTGTGAAAATTGATTCCCTCAAGCATTTATATGCTAATGATCCTAATTTTGTAGAGATTTTTTAAGTTTGTACAAAGATGGTTGGAAGATATCATACTAATTTTTTTGAATACCTTATTCAGAATGGTCTCCTATTCAAAGGATCTCAATTATTCATTCCCAAATTCTCAATGAGGAAAAACATCATAAGTAAGAGACACTATGGTGGTCTAGGAGGACACTTTGGCATTAACAAGACAATAGACATAGTGAAAAGGAGCTATTATTGGCCAAGAATGAACAATGAGGTAAAGAAGTTCATAGAGACTTGTACCATCTATCAGTAACCCAAAGGTGTTTCAAAAAATTAGGGGTTATATCAACCCTTACCAATCCCCACAAGACCTTGGGAATCAATCTCAATGGATTTTTTCATGGGGCTACCTAGAAAAAATCTAGGCTTTGATAGTGTTTTTTTGGTAGTAGATAGATTCAGTAAAATGGTCCATTTTATACCATGTAAAAGCACAAATGATGGCTCCCATATTGCACATATTTTCTTTAAGGAAGTAGTTAGGATCCTTGGTTTACCACAAACTATTGTATTAGACAAAGATATGAATTCTCAAGGCCACTTTTGGAGAACACTCTTTAAGAAACTTGGTACCAACCTAACCTATAGCTCTACCTACCATCCACAAATTGATTGGAAAATTGAGGTGGTGAATAGATCCTTTATTGATCTCCTAAGATGCCTAACCAAATAATATGCTCAAATTTGGGATCTACTTTTTCCTCAAGCAGAGTTTGTATTTAATGACTCCATGAATAGGTCAACAGGTAACACACCTTTTCAAATAGTATATGGCCTTCATCCCAAGGGACCATTAGACCTAGTAGAACTATCATCTAACTTCAAGATCAATGCTAATGGAGAAGAATTGGAAAAACTTATTAGAAAAGTGCATAATGAAGTCAAAGAAACATTGTAGAGATCTACATCAAAATACAAGGAGCATGTTGATAAGAAAAGAAGGGAAATCCACTTCAAAGTTGGAGACAAGGTTTGGGAATATTTGAGAAAAGAGAGTCTACCTAAGGATAAATATTCCAAAATTTAGATGAAGAAAGTTGGACCATGCACCATACTCAACAAGATGGGTGAAAATGCATATGAGATATCTCTTCCCCCTACCTTGTAAATTTCTCCAATCTTCAATGTTGCAGACCTCACCCCATACAAATTCATAGTAGATTCAACAAGTGGCCAGGGTGAGCAAGTAGACATCCACAATGAAGACTATGTAATTGATCTCCCTCAAATAATACTAGTGGAGTTAGAAGAAATATTGGATTTCAAGTTTTTGAAGCAAACCAAAACCAAGAAGTACATGTAGCACTTATTTAAATGGAAAGGGCTCCCCAATATTGATGCAACTTGGATGACAGAAGACCAAATCAAACAACATGGTACTTTTGTGGAGCAATCACCCTCAAGTAGTAACTTGAGTTTTCAAAGACAAGGGGAGTATGGGGAAGGATCACCCACAATGAATGATCAATCACCAAGTTCTAAGAACACATAGTTTAGGGTAGATCAATCAAATAGGCATTTAGACCAAATTGTAAGACCTAGTTCCAAGATTGGTAATGTTATAAGCCATTGATCAACTATGGTCAAACCTCGTCAAAGGGCCTAGAATCTTAGGATTTAGTTTTATTTCTTTTTTAATCATGTTTAGGACCTATTTGGGTCATTTGGACTAATTTTTATTAGTTTTAGTTGCAAGTTTGCAAAAATTGCTAAAAAGTTGTCAACCAACTTTACCAACTTTTTTCAAAATATTGCAAAATCTTACCCAACTGCCATAACAAGTTTGAAAAAAATTATAACCATTGGAAGGCCTATAATAAGCCCTTTCAAGTGGGTGATAGGCAAAGATAATGTACTTTTCAACTTTCAATCAATAAAATACCTCATTTTATTGTTATTCAGCCTGTTGTCCTACATTGTACATATTAATATGGTGTTAAAAATTACATTTATAGATATGTGGATGAAATATCCTTCCAATTCATCTTTTTTGAATCCTCCATCTATCTCCTAACTCAAGTTATTGTTATTTTTGCACAAGTAGGTCTGGATTTCTTGCTAACCTAGGGTTTTGAAGGATTTTCAAGCATAGAGAAGGATTTCACCATGGAAATCTAATGACCATTGGTGAAATCCTAGAAATTTCAATGTAATATAAGATGCAATTGTTTTTAGGAATGTACTTGTAGGGACCCATTAGAAATTTGATGCCCTAGGCATGTAAGACCCATGTGCATCCTAGGAAAAGGATGCAACATCTCCCACAACTTCAATCATACTTGGCATCAAGGCTTGCAATCAAGTTTGTAACTTTTATAGGGCTTCCCTCACATTTTACCATCATTTATTTTAGGATGAAGTCCTAGAACATGTACTTCCTTTGTAAATGGAGGCCTAATTACCCTAGTTGCCTAAGCGAGAAAGTGAACAAAAGCCAATTTGTTTGTGTCATCAAACCTAGGTGTCTTAGTATGTTTTTAAAGTCCCAAAAGGGTGTCCAAAATAGTATTTTTTTTCCTAGGTTGTGGATATATTTCCTTCTAAGTTTGATTTTCATCAAAAAGGGCTACTAGTCTTTTAAGTAATTTAACAAAGCAACCATATGATAGAAGTTGCATAGTTGGATTTTAACCACTGGATCATCCCATTATTGACCTAAATAGACCATTTCCATGAGTATGAGTCTCCCCTAGTCATTTCATGAATTTTAGGGTTGTTTTACCAAATTGTATCAATTTGTGCATTGTTGGAAACTTCTGATAAGTTGCCTTATTCATAGGTTTCCCTAGGGATTAGGGTTTTTCTTTTTTTGGATGCAAGGTTGTGATAACCTAATACCATCCTTGAAGCACTTGTGATTGGTGCTTGCACATTTTGATGATCTTACCAAGAGATTTGGTTGAAGGACTTCAATGAAGAGGGTTTTTAGAATAGTTGATCATCCTTTGATCAATCCCACTAGGCTCCATTGCATCAAGGATTTATGAAGAGTAAAAGGATTGGAATGCTATTATCAAAAAGAAATGCCTCTCTAATTATCCAAATTTGGATTCTTTTCTTGAATCTAATATCTCAATAAATGGGTCTAAAATTTAGAACAACATTCAAAAGACTAAATCTATTGTTAGAATTGTATGTAAATGGTAGAAGATTAAATAATGGGAAGAAAATTGGTTACTAGATAAACCTTTAATATAGTACCCTAATATTTCTCATCACATGTTAGATGCATTGATCTTATCATACCAATGTTAGTTGTTATTAGAAGGATAATGATTGGCTATAAATGAAAACAATCAATCTAGAATTCGCTCCTCTAGACTTCAATCTCAACTCCTAGTTCATAAGACTAGGAATCCAAGATAAAAACTATTTGTAAATTAAACCCCAATGATAGGATCTCTACTATTTTCTCAGAGGTTTTCAAAGACAAAAAAAAAAACATTTTTGGGCTAACTCTTGGGCTAAAAAATTGATTCCTAAAATCATATTGTTTTAGTGGCTATCTCTTCGAATAAAATTCTAGCTACTAAAAATCTTGTGAAGAAAGGTTTTGTTCTTCCTAACAAGTGCTACTTATGTAAAAAATAATTTGAAACCACCACTCACCTCCCACTTGGATGTGACTATACTCAAGAGATGTGGTTAATCCTCTTCACTAGGTTGAATCTTGAATGGGTGATGCCTAATTCTACTGAAGACTTTTTTGAATAATGGAGAAGCCCTATTCAACACAATGGGGTGGAAACCCTGTCAAAATTCATAGCACCTCACAATATCTGGTGTGTATGGAAAGATCAGAACAATCAAATTTTTAGACATCAAAATACACACCCTAAAGTGATTGGAGAAAGGATTATCACAAATATTAATGAAAATATAAAGCTATACTTTTTCCACCCCAAAGATTTTTTTTAAAAAAAATTAATCTAAAGAGATGGGAGATCTCCAAATCAAGAGAGAAAGAAATAAGAAAAGAGAGAACCTAGTTTGGACTTCTCTGCCTACTAATTGGATCAAAACCAACTTCGACAGAGATGTGAAGCAAAGCCTAGGAAATATAGTTGTTGTGGGATTCTAAGAAATGAAATGGGTAATAGTATATGTGTGATCATAGTCCCTTTAGGCATCTAAACATTCCATATAGTGTAAACCATGACTTCTCCCCATACTATTCACATTTCCAAAATGGAGGGATGTGAAATTTTTTGGACGGTGGGAGATTCAAAGAATGTTATTAGTTGCACAATCGGTCAAAACCATGTTTCACAAGATATAAAACACATAATTGATCAAATTAAAAGTTTTGGGTCAAGGATTTAGTAACTTTCATATCACTCATGATTTAGAGAAACTAAATTTGTTATTGATAAATTGGCCAATATTAGAACTAATAGTGATGAAATCATTACCTATCAAGGTACTTCCATGATGAGTGATGATTTAATAAATATTTTAATGAGGAAAATATTAACCTCAGATCTAGGATCATCAATAAGTCCAATGAAAATGATAATTTATGGTAATATGATGACCTTGACTACTCATGTGATCAAAATAAATCTCCTCATGAATGTGATTATTATTTGTCAATCTTTTATTGGTATGAATGCTTATGGGATATATATTGTATGGAATGTTTTGGATATATCAATTCAAACCAAGATATAAAAAAAAATTAAGTACATAGTTTTGCCCAACTATCAATAGCATCATAAGACCATCATGGATCCTAGCCATCCCTCGCGCATAATATCCCAAGCCACTGATTAGATCATCGGTACTATCATAATAGGGGTGTCACTACTAAAATATGCTACAATATAAGCATAAAGAAATCTAACATGCTAGTAGTAAATCATAAAATAATCCAATACAGCAAATCACATCATCTAGTCATATGCTAAACATTATAATATAAGAATGTGTCATATAAAATAACATCATCTAAACATGATATATAAGCATTCCAATGAAAGCATAAATCACAAAAAATCATGCTCTGGAACCCGAAGCATCAAGTGAAAACATCTAGCAACAGTCGCACTAGGATAAAAGACTATCTCTGTACACTAGTCCCTAGCAGTGGTGAACATAGCTACACCTCCCAATAGAACGCGCATAATTCCAAGCAGCATCAACTTCCCAAAAAAAGGTGCACAATTCCTCTTTTTAATTATCTTAATTTTTATTACCAAACATACATTATATTTAGTTATCCCTTATATAAAACTTCCTCTACCAACTAAGAAATAGTCACCAGTCTATGAGATAGAAGCCCCTCCATATGCTACCCTACCTTACGTATGCTCATCCTATGAAAAGTTCTCATGGGCATGCATACTCCCATCCCAACCCCAATGATCATAACTTTTGGAAGTACCATGGAAGATTGGGCTTCACAAGTCACCCAACAAATGTATGCACATGTACTCATGTGTGGCATACCACCATCACAAAGATTATAAAACAAGGACTAGATGAGAACATAATGAAAAAGATAACACCCAACTAAAAGTAACATGGGAGGATAGATTCTACATTAATCCAAAATCCAATTAAACCATACATCATGAAATCACTCAACCGGCCTCAATTCAAGAGTATGGATTCTACACAAATCCCAATGATGCAAGAAGACCAAACATCATGAACTCACTCAATCGACATTACATGATGCAAAACTGAATTCAAAAAAAACATTCTAAATTCAAAATGCAACACCAAAGGATTGAAGAACGCCTAAGAGCATAGCCCAAATGATTTCCAAAAAGTTTGGATCAAACCAAAAAATACCCATTGCCTGCCCACACAGGTTTTCACAAAAGCCAAGTGATTTAAATCAGCACTAGGCAATACTTTATAGTATCATGTGATATTTCTCAAGAAGAAGGGTGATAATTTTAGGGATTGGGTGACACATTTCTTAAGGTTTTATGACACTTTACAAGTATTGTATGATACTTCTTCAATGGGGGTGTGATACTGGAAAGTATTGTACGAAAAAACTCTAAGAGGCAAGCAATATAATCAGGGAATGCATGATAGAACTCTAATAGGCATGCAACACTTTATTGTATTACACCATGCTAACACATGGTAACCCAAGAAAGCAATAAATCCACTCTAAGGGCCAAAACAAGGAATGAAACAGGAAAACAAACCTGCACACTAGGGAGTACCAAATCCACATGAATCGAGGAAAGAACACTCGAGTACAAAATCAACAATATGCCAAGGAACAAGAAAGGAGAACATCTATCCATCTATACCATAGTATTAAATGCAATGAGGAAAACAACCAAACTAAGTGCACAGTTCCTCCCAACTGTCAACGATCATAACTTTTAGAAGTACCACAGAAGATCAGGCCTCGCAAGTCACCCAAAAAATGTATGCACATGTACTCATGTATGGTGCACCACCATCACAAAGATCATAAAACAAGGAGTGGATGAGAACACAATGCAAAAGATAACACCTAACTGAAAGCAACATGGGAGGATGGATTCTACATGAATCCCAAAGCCAATTAAACCATACATTATGAAATCACTTGATCAGCCTCAATCTAGGAGTATGGATTCTAGATGAATCCCAATGATGCAACAAGACCAAACATCATGAACTCACTCAACTGGCCTCAATGCAAGAGTATGGATTCTACATGAATCCTAGTGTCCACAAAACAAGAAAAAAGGTCCAAAAGAAACCATAACACCAAGTATAAAATCACTCGACCAAACACCAAGTCAAGAGTACAGATGTGACACACATCCCAATGCAACACAAAAGTGAAATAGTGGTCTAACTAATATCCAAATAGATCACCCAAGTCCACAACCCACATTGTACCAAGAAAACTTGAGAAAATAGGGTAGCACACAAAATGAGGTAAAAACCCCAAATTTTGGAAAACTTCAAAATTAAAACCCATTTGGCCTTTGGGTACGAAAACCCCAGAAATACAAAAATAAATAAGTTCAAACACCGTAAGAAAAAATGGCCAGCATAATGATGCAAAACCCCAAATCCTCATCCCAAAAAATAGGGAAATGTTTGTACCCACTCAACCGGGTAGAACTAGCATACAGAAATGGAGGGGAACACTAGTTCTCAGCCTCCAAACAAATGGCTACCAAAAATAGAAGTAGAAATGGAGCTAAAAAAATAAAACAAGAAAACCCTACCTCACAACCAAAAGGGAAAAATGGGAATCTGAGCCATAAAATAAATAGCTTGCAAAAGTAGCTAAAAATTGTGACAATCCAAGGTTTCCCTAAGCTGGATCCAATGAGCTCAACCTCGTGACAATCCCATGCCCATAGCTCCCACAACAAAAAAATTAGTAAATCCTCATGAAGAGGATTTTGGGTTTTACTCTCCAACTTTCTAATTCAAAAGTGAGAAGTGAGGAATTAAATTCCTTTTTGGATATTTATTCACTTTTCAAGTGAATAATCAATTAGGGAAATTAACTAGCCAACCTAGTTAAACCCCGAATCGACCCAAATGAAATAAGCTATTCCTAGAAATAGGAATTCATCAATGGCAAAGTTTCCAAAAAATAAAATAAACCAATTAAAATCATAAAAACCCAAAAACATAGAAATTTCCTTAACAACTTTCGCGACAATGCAAACTTCTAAATGTATAGACACACTCACTGGTCTAATCACATAATGCAAATGAGTTTAAATTTAATAATCTCTGAAAGGATTAATTAAACAACTAAAATAAGGATACATCAACCATACAGGGATAACATTGGTAAAATATGAATGGTTGAATCACTAACTCCATGTGCCACTGCCAGGGATATAAATCTTGCACACTAAACAACATGATCAAGTGTAATTACATATAATAATATAGCTGAAGTAATAAATGCATTAAATTACCTAATTTAACCATTTATTTAATTATACTAAAATAACTGATTTACATCACTCATGTTTGCATAAAGCATAGCAACGTAGGAATGAAGTAAATAACCATAGCATTAAATCCATCACATAACCTAATCAGAGATATGTCCAAATACTAGATAACTAGATATCATCATAAAAAACACTATCATCTCAAAGTGGCATCATCATGCAATATGATCCAATGAACAACATAGTAGTCTAAAATCTATGATACTGAAATCAAGGTATAACATCTGACCCTTAGGTCATCTCACATGTAAATCAAAACATAAGTAGATATCCGCAACACATAACTAATGAATCCAACATGGACAATCCATTTCTAATTATTTAAGCATTTAATAATGGTTGTTTACACAACATTAAAAAGGCACTTAAAACACATAAGCAAACATGGTCATAAACATGACTAACCACTGCTACAGGAACCTAGTCTAGTGTAGCAAGATAATAGTACACAGTGCAATCTTTGCACACATCTCAAGGTGATCATAGAACAACATCATGATACCACATCAATCCTGGTGGACACTGACAAAAACCTTAGTGAACCATAAATCACATCATAATCTCATAAATAGCCATAAGAATAATCAAGGCAACTGATACAGAAACATAAATCAAATCACCTCTACGATGTAGACTCCTCATGGTCACAATCATGATCCCTTTTCAATGGAATATCAACAAGGTTGCATCCATCGGGATGACTTAAAAAAGTCAAATGGGAGAGGCACTACATCATATTTAGTTGAATAAAGAAAATATCCTCTCCAATATCCTTCTTCATTTATCTTAGTCAACTCCTTCAATAATGGATGACTCAACTCTCCTCTAATCTGAACTGTTCATCTAGTTTGATCTTGACCATTGATTGGTTTTGGGATTCTATAAAAGAGACCCTCAGCCTCTCATTTTTTGAGGATGTGATTGTTGAGTGTCAATCTTTTGTTGGTTTGAGCACTCAAGGATTTCACATTCAAGACTTCATTACTTTCATATGCTTTCTCATATAGATTACAATGAATCCATTTAGAGTAATTTTCTTATCTTATTCTTAGTTAATTTTCATATATCTTATCTTAATCTTACATTCATCTAGATCAAATCCTTCATTTTAGCTGGTCGAGTTATTGAACTCTTGATTCTAAGAGCGCATAATAAAACCCCATAATCATCTTGTGTAGACATTCAGGATGAATAATCTCATGTTCATTTTTGGATATACCTGACAAAAAATGATCATGTTTAAGTGTGTGGTTAATTTGGAGTCCCATATTTAACACTTACATTTTTGGCACCTATTGTGGGGCTAAAAAGATAATTTTTTGGCCTTATTCATTTTTATTTTCGACATTCTACATTATGTTATATACAATATAGTGAAATCTCACCCAGAAAGTTATATTCTCATGCAAGAATTTTGAATACTCGTGTAGTGTTATGCACTTTCTCATTTGGAGAAATTCATATGCTTGCATGAAGAGTCATTTTCTCGTGCGGCACAAAGCATATACTTGCACATCCCTATGCAAAGCCTTGCACGAGACTTGACAACAGAGTGTTTAAATTTGATTTATGATTTTTGGAACAACATAATAGTGGTTTTTAGGACAATTATTGAAGACACCTTGAAAAAAATATAATACTTGCTAATAGTTTGACTATAGGAAGTTTTTCAAAGAATCAATTTTTGAAGACATTTAAACCCCACTCAAACATTTTTTTCTTTTTACATGCTTTCAATGCACATAGTTTAAATAGGCCTTTTGAACTTCTTAGGGTTCTAGACAAAGGAATAGTAGATTATGTTCTTTTCTACTTGGAAGTGATGCCCAAGAGAAAATAAAAAACCTATACTAGTACATTTTGACTTTTTTTTTTACAAGAATTGGTCAATTTTTTGACTCATGTTGGTCAAATTTTTTACAAATTATTTTGTTGCTATTTTTGTTGTCAAAACTTTAACCAATTTTTTCTTTGGTCAAAATTTCAACCAAATTTTTGATGATTGCTATATGTTATAGAGATAACCCTCCTTTATTGCTCACCAAAAATACTCATCGCCATGACTTATTGTGATATCTCCTCCTTTTTGATAGAAGATTTTTCTATATTCTATAGTGATATCTCCTCCTTTTCAATCATTGAAAATACTCATCTCTATGACTTATAGTGATATCTCCTCCTTTTTGATAGAAGAGTTTTCTATATTCTATAGTGATATTTCCTCCTTTTTTATCACTGAAAACACTCATTGCCATGACTTGTAGTAATATCTCCTTTTTTATCACCAAAAACACTCATCGCCATGACTTATAGCGATATCTCCTCATTTTTGATAGAATACTTTTCTATCTTCTATAGTGATATCTCCTCCTTTTCAATCACCAAAAACACTCATCACCATGACTTATAGTAACACAACATCTCTATCACTTGTCATTATAATGATTATATTTTTTGTTTGTCGATGATTTCTATATGTTATAGCAATAAGCCTCCTTTATCACTCATCACTATATAATTTTTGTAGTTTCTTTGCATAGTGATAAAAGGGATCACTATATGTCATAGCGATATACTTTCATCATCGCTCATCACTATGTTAAGATTAGGCCTTCTCCATATAGTGATAGAAGAGTTCATTATATTCTATAGAGATATGTCCTCTATTTTTATCACTGAAAATGCTCATCACCATGACTTATAGCAATACAACATCTCTATCGCTCATCATTGTAATGATTATATTTTTTTTCCATTTGTCGATTATCACTATATGTTATAGTGATAAGCCTCCTTTATCACTCATCACTATATTGTTTTTGTAGTATCTTCACATAGCAATAAAAGGGATTGTTATATGTCATAGAGATATACTTTCCTCATCGCTCATCACTATGTCAAGATTAGGCCTTCTATGTAAAGTGATAGAAGAGTTCACTATATTCTATAGTGATATCTCCTCCTTTTTGATAACTTGAAACACTAATCACCATGACTTATAGTGATACAACATCTCTATCACTCATCAATGTAATGATATATTTATTTTTCATTTGCCAATGATTTTTTTTTTGTAGTTTCTTTGCATAGAGATAAAAGGGATCACTATATGTCATAGCAATATACTTTCCTTGTCACTCATCACTATGTCAAGATTAGGCCTTCTCTGTATAGCGATAGAAGAGTTTTCTATATTCTATAGTGATATAGTACCCAAAATCTCATTTGACCTTACTATGATCATTATAGTGTATCCCAACTCATGAAGCCTAATCGATGTAACTATAGCAGTAAATGAAACATCAAACAAAGAAACAACATTTCTATCAGTTGAGGTTTTTGATGTGCTTGTGCAACATAAATCTCATTAAAAATTAAAAAAAAAATTCAAATGACAAATTCCAATACTTATTCATTTGAGTGAGGTGGGGCATCAAAGAAATGTATAGAGAAGTCAAGGTAGGGTTTCACAACATCTGCTAAATGTTTGGTGGAATTAGTGTGGCCAATGCCTACATGATTTCTAACCATGACATCTAGGTGAGTTACACCATACACCCCTAAAGATATAACAATAAAGCTACACCCAATGTATCATATGAACCCACCAATGTTTTGTTGAATGAAGGTTACAATGCTTTCCCCTTTAGTGCTTCAGTTAACATAACTTGTACAAGTTAGTGACGGTGTAAAATAAAACTACTCACATGTTTTTTGATTCACTTAATGTTATCAAGCAAGAGTTCATTGAAACATATTGAGGAGGAAACACAAAGAAATCATATATATATATATATATATATATATATATATATATATATATATATATATATATATATATATATATATATATATATATATATATATATATATATATATATATATATATATATATATATATATATATATATATATATATATATATATATATATATATATATATATATATATATATATATATATATATATATATATATATATATATATATATACAGACTAGCATATTGGAGGAGAATCATCAATTACATATTTGAACATTTCAAATAGGAAAGGCTTCATAACATAGCACACATTCAATGGAGTGTACGTGACCCATCTATGTCCAAAATAAGCATGCACTAGTATTGTGATTATTATGTCAGACAAATCATCAGTAGGCCACTATAGAATATAGAGGTTTAACTAGAAAATAGCAATTGGATAAGTACTATCTTATACACATTAAAATATATCCAGAATAGAAACTTGATACTCATTTCAACTCTCAATATCAAACTCAAAACAAATTACCTTAAATCATATTAGACTTGGGTGTGGATAATATTATCTATTACCTTCCTCTATTAATGTATAAGGTATTCATTAACATATTCTAGTGTAAAGGAGTTCAAATTCGAATAAAACAAAGGGTGTAGACTTGGGTGTGGATAATATTATCTATTTCCTTCCTCTATCAACATATAAGGTTTTCATTAATAAATTCTAGTGAAAAGGAGTTCAAATTTGAATAGAACCAAGGGTGAACTAGAAAATTTCTATAACTAGTTATATAATTTTATATAACCTTTAGAAATTATTGGTTTCTCACAACCTTGGATCCTTTTAGATCTTTTAGAATGAGGGAAGAATTTAAGTTATTCTATTGGGGACATTATAGCAAATACATGTTACTAATTTCTTTCTACATGTGAGGGTGATCAGACTTAAATCATAGGAACAAAACTATGAGAACTATCTTGCCATACCCAAGTTATTTAGTGTGGTCTTCACTATGATATGGACTAAAGCCTAATACTCTATGATGCCTCTTCACTTGTTGATGTCAATTTTTTTTCTATCATTATCTTTTTTAGACATGATTCCTAAATAACATGATTGGTGTATACATTGAGTTGTCTAGCTTTTATACAAATTTATTGATCTAAAAGGAATTAATATCATACTATTGCAAGAAACTAAAGAAAAAGAAAAAAATAATGTCTTGGTATAGATCCACATTTGGAATTTATATTAATAATATAGTATTAAGTGATACAATGCAGCTACAGAGAGCCATGCATATAGTTTTAGCTTTTAACTAGACACTGAATTCCCAATAGACTGAATGCCTATAGTATTCTTGAGAATAATAAGATAGCTACAATTTATATTAGGTAGTTATCTGAAGAGTTCAAGTATATTTGTACTACATCAAGAATCATTAATATAAAAAAATGTCTTCTTATAAGCATTGGGCTCCATGGGTATCTTCATATACCCAATAGAGATATTAGAAAATTTTAATAGAACTCCATGTAAAGTTTCTATAGTTATCGCATGTACATGCACTTCGTACAATAGGGCACTCAAACTTGAAGTCATAGGAGTATTATCTTTTCATTCAACATCCCAACTAGAATAAGGAAAGGAGAAATTTTTTAGATTTAGATCATATTGTACTTTATAGGGAGTATGTTTTAACATGAGACTTAAGAGATACACTAGCTATTAAGTAATCAAATAATAGTAAAGTGCAAGTTTTTACCATCTCTCTTTGAGAAGTCACCTTGCTGTAATTGAATAGAAAAAGGAAGATGGTTAGTTAGTTATAAAAAAAATCCTTAAAAGTTATATGACATTACTTCACAATTAACAAAATACTCAAAGAAAACAACTTATCATCTCAAATTTACATTTTAAACTATTGACATTTTATATATTGAAAGTAGAAAAATATTTTGGCATGGATACAAAAAAAAGAGAGAATTTATTTATATTTTAAAATGAAAAATCATGTCAAACATGTCAAGAAATGTTTAGAAGAGACCTACATAAGCAACACAAAAAAAAATATTACATGTTTACTATTGAGAAAGGAACTGCAAAAAATGTTCACAAGGGGGGAAATGACAATCAATTGTAATTTATACACACAACATACTTATCAAGTACCTAGAACCTCTCCAACTTAAATTTGAATCATAAAGATTGTCATTTTCTAATTGTTCTTATTGGAAGAATTGAGTGGACCACATATATATATATATTCAAAAATGGTACGAAACTATAGACATATTCGTAATGGAAGAAGAGTTCCTCACTAGAAAGGATGAAAGGTAAATCATACTATGATATTAGAATATTTCTAGGAAGATTCATACAATTTAAATAAGTGAGATTGACAAATAGGAAAAATACCCTTCCCTGAATTAAGCCAGTGTAGCATATATGAAAATAGTCAAAGCACAAGATTTCATGATAGCACTCCAAGGAATTCCTCTCTTTCCCTTTCTAACCAATCCTTTCATAAATGGCCAGAGATTTATGACTACCCAAACACTGCACAAATACTCTACAAATAGCCACTCTTTGATCTCACCGACATTGCCTATAATTGAAACTGTATTCCAAGAAAGACCTACTAAGTTTAATAATATTATTATAGTTGGTATGATGAAAAATATAGAGGAATCAAATGTGAACTCTCCCTCATCACCCTTATCTTCTTCCTTGGACCCCTTTGGAGTCACAACAAATATTATCTCATACAATCCCAACAATTTCACTGCAACATCAAACCATGCAACAAACCATGAAGATGTGCACACAATGAGCCACATGAATTGGTGATTCCACCACTCTCTCATAAAACACCCAAGAAGAATATACTACACAAGCTAATATCCATAGACTGAAAGGAAGAGTTCTAGTGTGATTGGAAACAAAACCTTTGTAATCTACATTAGCAATAAAGCTAGTGTTAAAAAATGAAAATTATGGTATACAAATCTATAAATAAAAATGAGTTCATCTTTTGGATATAGTTTAAACAACACATTCTAAGATTTGACTTGTTCAAGTGGTTCATCACCCACATTTATGATATAATTTAAGTAGTTTGTTTTATGATTTGACTTGTTTGAGTGGTTCATCTGAAATCACATTGACTCATTTACTAATATGATTAAAGATGCACCAACTCAATGAATCAAATGAGTAGCTTAAACATCACACACTAAGTTCCAATTGTTAAATATTAAAAATTGACTTACTTTTTCAAAACTTATCTTGTCCTAAAGATGATATAAATCAAAATACAAAATATATTGTTCATGCCACAACCATATGATGAGATCGATGGCTAATTGGTTAATGGTGTGTTTCATTTTGGATAGATAAGATGATATTAATATTAAATGATATTTAACTAACCTTGGGCAAGAATGATTTATGATATAGAAGACTCATGGTAGCAAGTAAGGCATAGCAGATAACTAGTACTGACAAAATAGCTCGTAGGTAGAACTAAGCATAAAGCATCCTCTGCCTCAGGCTAATGCCTCTTTTGAGTCCAATGAATAGATAGAATTTTCTTTAAAATATTTCAAGGAGTCTTGTTTCTCATCTCTTCTACTGACCAAGGGTATCTGGACTAGTGGCTGTTGCACATCCCATAAAAATTGGTTCTCTGGTTGGATACTAATGGAATGCCAACCTAGACTACTAATATTTGTTCCTATCATAACATCCTCAACTGTAGATCTATACATACATCCCACCTGCAACCAGTCAAAAGTGAGTTAGCATCTATACTATGGAATACTTTTGTAGGTTGCATCAAATATCTAATATATAAGGTGATATGTAATTTTTTGTGTTTTGATTTGATTGTGTATTTTTTTAGAACCAATGTTTTAGATCATGCTTCATGATCCATTATCAAGATGAGAGAATGCATTGAAAAGTGAAATATACAAACCAAGACCAACCAAAGGGAAATAAAAAGAAAAAGAGGATCGGTCTGCATATTTTGCTTTTCCATTCTTTCTTTCTCTTATCCTGATGATGGATTGTGAAGTGTGATCCCAAAAATTGATGCTAATAAAACATACACAATCAAATCCAAAAACAAAAGTTACATTTCAAATGGATAGTGAACATCTAATAAGATTAATATAAGATGATGGGAAATATTTCAATAGGAATTATTTTTAAGAGAGAAAATAAGGTTATGCATCTTCTACCACTTTTCCCCAAGTAGTTTTGGTTTTATAACTGCAACTAGCAAGCTTCAAAGCTTCCTCTATAACTAGAGAAGGAAGGGTATGGCAATTGCATGGAATGTCACTTAGTATAGCCCAAGCTACTTCAACTAGGGCATGAGAATATCCAAATGCTTTCCTCAATGCCTCAAATGAACAAGATGATGCAAAATCTAGAATATCTACTTAAGAAACATCATACATGTTATTGATTGAATATTTAAAGGGTTTATAAAACAAATTTTATAATCCTTTTAATGAATCACTATTCCAAACACATATCAACATGACTATTCCTCACATTTTATTTTCTATAAGTAGATTTTTCTTGATAAAATATAATAATGCATTATCATATGAAGCTTCTTAAAAAATAATAAATTAAAATGGGATCGAGTGCAATAAAATCTTAGTAAATAAAAGAAAGTCAAAAAGAGGAGTCCTTGTCATAATTGCCTCAAACATCTACTAGACACTATATTTGTCATGCACCTGAAAACAAACTGGTGTACAACTATAAAAGTAATTTCTAGAAAGCTTGCTTCAAATAGGATTGAAATTATAATTATTATTATTTTAATTAGGTCTAGGGAGTTTTCTAAAGGACTCCCACAATTTTACAATATTGTTAGTACACAACGAATAGTCAATAACAAAAAAAAAAATCAGCAAAGATATCAAGATTATACCTAAATATTTGAAAAATTAAGCATTTATTGTTAATATACAATACTATTATGAATATTAAGATATTGTAAGACATTTAGTAATATATATCATTATTTCATGTGAAATATTTGAATTTGGTAAAACAACATGCCATATACTAAACTTCAATCTCTAAACCAATTTAATGCCAAAGATTTGCTATTACCTTGTCTTTTCCTTTTACTTCCTTTCCTGTGGTATTGATTAATATTAGGCGACAACCCATACAAGCCTTTTCTTCTATGAAATTAGTTGGTTGATCCATAAAAAGGGCCTTGGATTGCATTTGATCTCTTCCTAATAGTTTGCATACACCCAACATCTCCATTGTTGCATCTATAATCATTTAATAACTCAGCCAAAAATGCTATATAGCTATCAAATAATTAGTTCAAAAAATATAGTAAAATATTTCTTACTTCAATGTGGGCTCCTTGAATAGATCATTTTGTAGTGATGATAACATCCATAGTAGGAAGCTTGGAAATAGATTCTCCACTATATCTACAAGATTAAAACATAACACAACACCCAAGTTTTTGTAGTGTTTCAAAGAGGAATAAACATACAAGACCTCCACTTTTTATCATAATAAAAAAATGTGTAAATGAACAACATTTATTTCTACCTCTCTGCAAGCCTCTCTAGGTATGTATTATACCCAATAAAATTCCATTCCATGTTGTGATAGAGAATCCGCATGGAAGAAAACTAAAGCTCACATGCAAAAGCTATCATCCAAAAATTCTAAGAAAATCTAGAAAATGTTTTGGCTCTCAAAGTAGTGAGGAAAGGGAAGGATATAATCAATGATCTCATAATTCACATAGAACAATGAGAAAGATGAAAAACATTTGAAGAATGGAATTGAATTTTAGAGACGAATCAAGATAATTCCTTGAGGGATGGTGAGATGAATCAATCCTCCCTCATACTCAATTTTTTCCCCATGAAGAAGAGGACCAAGGAAGAAAAGGGAGATGCTTTGAGAGATCAAAAGATAAAAGCATGCCTTTAGTTTACTGTAAAAATAAGTTGATCTTGTTGTAGGAGGAATAATATGATTAAATAAAATGTTTTTACTAGCTTGAATAGGTCAAGTCAGCCTTCATAGGGATGCACATTTTCAAGGTATTCATTTCCTATATTAAGGACACATGAATTCATCATTTCCTACAAAAACATCATGGAATTATAAGCCCAAATGAGGTATGTATAAGTAAACTAAAATTACACTATAAATAATAATAATTTTTAAGCACCTGGAAGCTTTGGTAAATTTTAACTAAAACATAATTTTCTTGTTCAACAAAAATGTCCCCACAAATGAACCAGTCTAGTCACACTGGTTGCTCTAGGAAATGGTTTAGCTTCACTAGTAGTGATCTTTGTTGTACTGTCAACTATAGGTGTATCTATTAGTGCACAAAATAGGTCCATGAGTATAAAATTCACCCAAAAAAAAAAAACAATGTGTGATTAGCACATTAAAAAAATAGCAAAACAAGGTTTTACTAGTTGTACTTGGTATAGTTGAAGATGTATGCAAGCTCCTTGTTGCCGACAATGCAGTCAACAATATCAAAGCAGTGACTGAAGGAGGCATCTATACTTCATCATGAGCTAAAGAATGTATTGTTAGAAAAGACATTTTCAATGGATAAAAATCAAATGGGATACTAGCTAGAAGCATCCAAAAGGTTAAATGAATGGTTTAAGGTTTAAGGTTTATTTACATGAAGGTTGTGCACTACAACCCTCACCATATTTACCACACAGTCTCACAGGTGTCACAAAATTCTATAAGAAAAACACAATATTTTAGATCATGATCCATAAGATACTATAAAATATAACATATATTGAACTTTTATTATTGCTTAATATTAATTACTACTTACCTTCAAATAATTGACTCTATTTATCAATTCATCTTTCAATGCCTCTATCTCCTCGGCTTTGTTTTGTTTGAGGACAAGGTTAAGAATTTCATCACTATATTTTTTTATAACCTTATGGGCCATGAAGATAGGCTTAGTACTACACGCGATGTCATCTAAAAATGATGCTTGAATTTCATATAACATTTGCACTTTTCCCTATCACTAAGTATCAAGTTGTGACATCAATATCAATAAAATTCCATCAAAATAACTTCAAAGCCATAAAGAAAAGAACATAATAATATGACATTTGTTTCTATATAATTTGTGCAGTTACATTAATTAAGGTTTATCTTTGCTAAAGAAGGTGTGTGAGGTACATACCTACCTATGCCTTGTGGTGTATCCATGTCACCCTATGAAAAAGATTAGTAATTCTTAGCAATTAGTAGTGAAATCAAAGTAATATACTTACCAAAAAAATATTAATAAAATAGTAGATTGTATATTAGAGTCAATATTAATTGGAGGAAATTGGTTTTAAAATTATACTTACCAGTCCCATGATAAGAAATTTTTTTCTATCTACATGAAATATCAGTTAGCAAGCATGTCAAGATTATCACCTTATGTATTTCTCAATTGATCATCATAATTACCCATCAATTATAATCATTACAAGAGGTATTAATTAGGAAGATTGAATATCAAAGGACAAATTTTATCACATCATTCAAGTATTCCCATGTTCACATCAAACAACATAAATGCAACCATAGTTGTGCATGTGTACATATGTATGTAGTTTCCTATCAGCAAATAGATAGTCACATTGTCAACAATCAGCATGATATTTTCTTTATCACCACCTATGGAAGATTAATCAAATAAGGAAAAATGAAGTGAATAAACTAATTAGTAGCAAGTATTCATAACTATGCAAAGATAGTGATTAACCATTAAATGCCCATTTCTAAAAAAGAAAGGTGATATCGCAACCTATGGGTGCAAGTATCTAATAGAAATGAGATCTATTATAAGAATCAATCCCATTCTCAAAGAAATCATCGAGTATTTATTATCAGCTATTTATCCTTATTGGATTGCTCAAGGGAATACTTGCCTTTCAAAAAAATATTTGCAAATACTAAAGGAAAGTAATCATGAAGAGTTCACTATATTGTATATTTCCAAAGACAAGGTAGACATAGCAATATCAATACTATAAGCAATATTGATGAAAATTGCATACGTATAAGGTATAGATCAAAATTAGCAATATCATCTCTATAAGTGATGTTGGAGACAAGTACAGATAAGAAACAACTATATCAATGCTAGAAGTGATATTGATATTTGTGTGTACTTATAAGATAGATTAGGAACAACAAGATACATCATTGCTATAAGTGATAAAAGTAGACTTTAGCATATTAGTGTCATATTAGAGTCAGCTATCAGTACATTGAGAAGATTTGTAGTGTATCTTATATTGATATGTTAGAAACAAATAACAAAAATTAGAAGGATACTTCACACAATTCATATTATTATAATAGAAGTGTGGATCTAATATATAGTAGAGATCATCTTGGCATAAATTTCATCAATATATCTGACATAGTTATGATACTCTATTTTATTGATAAGTAATATATCTTATAGCATCATATTATAAGAAATACCAATTTCAAATCATTATCTTTCATTATTATATTAATTGGTGTTAATTACCATCATTACAAGTCTTGTAAAGGATTTTTAGAGTCTTCTTGGAAGGAAGTTTCTTGCCAATTTTTTTGAGTTAATTCTCCCTAATTCCAAAGAATTAATATAAGGGGATATTACAAGATTGATAACATTATTTTAGACCAATACATGCCCACATTTATAACATTCCATCCAAACTTGGAAAACAAATAAATATTGAGAAGGTGAGAGTCTCTAACATTGAGACCTCCTTGTTCCTTTGGGGAACAAATAGTTTCCCAATTAATAAGTGAAAGATGCATTTTTCTCCTTAACACCTACCCAAAAAAATTGTCTCTTAATAACACCAAGCTTTTTGACCAAAGCAATTGACATATGGAATAGAGACATGATATATTAACGGGAAGAAAGAGAAAAAGTGTTACTAGCTTTTGGGAAGTAAGTCATTTGTATCTTAATAAAGGCCTACCATAAATGAAGTTGAAATTGCTCATTAAACTAGATGAACATGATATACTTGGAATGCATAGTGAGTTGCAGCATGTGAGAAGAGCTATTGCAGTAGATGAATTAGTAGAACCAAGGAAACATAGTAGATTGTGGAAGCTAGAAGAGGTTGAACTAGTTTTAGTGAAAGAAAATGTGAGGTTTTGAGTTCTCTTTACTTCATTCTTAATCCCAATACTTTTCTAATTCTTACACTAAATCTATGAATTAATAGTTGGTTTCCTTATAAATTGTAGCTAACATTGTTGATGAAGAAATATTTGAGATATTCCTCTAGTTTATACATTTGTTCAGTATTTCCACTATATTGCATTGGTATGTTGTATAGGACAGTAGTTATTTCTATTTCCCATAGAATAATTCAAATTCAATACTATCACTTACTAATAAAACATACCTATTACAACCTAATTAGGGAACATAAAAGGTGAGATTCCTTATCTACCTTCAACAAAATGTAAGACTTCAAAATCATAGTTTTCAAGGAATGTGTCAATTGAAATTGCTTTGGTTTAATGTAGCTCACGTACAGCAGTATCAGAGGAAAATGCCTACAAATTTGAAGTGGCTAAGATGGGAAAACTACCTTTTAAAATGCTCACCATGTGAATGGAATGTGAAACATCTAGTAAGATTCAATAAAGGTATTCATGCATTGTGGTCAGAGGTAGCCAATAAAGAGGTAATTTCCATAATTCCATCATTTTAGGAAGTAAAAGAGATTGAAGAAACAATCACAAAATCCTTAGTGTTATTAAAAAAAAGATATGAAGACCTACTTGATAAGTTCCTAGTGATATGCTTTCCTATTTGTAGGGTCCAAAAAACCTCGGAGTACATAAGTTGAATTACTACATAAATCTTTAGGTTCTTCTAGATTTATCATAAAATAGTAGAATTAAAAATTCAAAGTATTTTAGAAAAGGGAAATTTAAAGATTCTTTGGACTTTGAGGAGGTAGGAAACTTTGAAGAAAATAGCAGATTTACAAATTCAAAGTATCTTGGATGAATGAAGCAAGAGGCAAAAAGAGATGAGAAACCCTATCCTTAAACTCAAAAGAAGAAACTTAACTTCTCCAAATAGTAGGTGGTGTTTATTTTTTGGCCCATTTCCACCACATAGCATGCTTAGGTCAAGAATCTATATGAACAAATTTAAAGAATCTTTTTGGATCAAGCCGAATCGGAGAGGAACTTCTCGGCAAAGTGAAACACTTCAAAATTATGAAAATTACATAATGGAATAAGAATAGTAATTCCATAGATGAAATTATCCATGAAATATGCTTGAAAATAAAATTTATTTATTTATTAACAAACTTTAATCCTCAAACACCGATGACCTAAACCCGCAAAGATAAGTTTGTTGAAAAGAAAGAGAATCAAATAGAGTTGCTATAGCTATACGTAGAAAATGATTTACACATCCAAAATGGATAGATGGACTCGGTCAAATATATAGTATCTATAAATTATAATCAACTTTATTTAATATTTTAAATACTAAAACAAAAAATATAAGGTTGTGATCAGATCTTACAACATACAATTTTTCCAATATTAAACCAATTCTCTGAGACTAATTGTAGCTCTACAACAATTTTATGCTACAAGATAGTCTAGAAGAACTCTTCTTACCTAAAATATAACCTCATATATTTCATACTCATCAATTAGCATGCAACTACATCTAAAATCAAACTCAAATTGTTACATCATTAAACACTAGTTCTATCTATCTATAAACCCAAAACATTGGAGTGTTATATGGTGGCATCCTCACTTACAGAGGATACTAAATTGAAATTCATGGTAGTGAAATTATAGGTAATATGGCATACCAACATTACATATTCTATTAGCAATGAAACTTTGATCTTACCAAATCATATTACAATGCCCCAGAGACCCTTGTCAAATTTGCCCCAGGCAGAACAATATAGTTTGAGGTAAAGTTTAAGTAGAAATGACACCAAAGACACTAATATTCCCTTGAGGGTTTGGCTCTAGTTAGAAATCCTACAACTTATAACCTCCTTTTGCATTTAATTACTTTTTACCATTACCAAAAACAAAAATGAGTTTGATTTCTTTATGATTAGAGGGCATGGCTATTATAATCTCCTTTTGCATTCACTTGCATTCAAAATCCTAAAACTTATAACATGTAATTGAAATGGCATGGGGTTGATGAGTTGCCAAAGAAATGAGCTCGATCCCTCCTCTCGAGCCCATGAGTGATTAGCTCTTAGTGAAAATAAAACCTCCCACAGACTTTTCTCTTTTTTTTTTGTTTACAATTATTGGTCAAAATTTTGACCAAACAAACTCATGTTGGTCAAATTTTCAACTAACTCAGGATCTTAACAAAAAAAAGTTAAAATCAAATTGAAAATGGCATAAGGTCAAAAATTAACACCAAATATACTAGTGCTAGACCCCTGTGGAAGATAGTACCCATGGGAGGAAAGGAAGGTAGTGGTTCTCCCAAGAAAATCTTTTAGTGAAGGGATTATGCTCTTTTCCCTTTGGGAAAATCAGAAACTCAAAAACTTATGGACAAGGTGGGATTGATAAGCTAGCTTGATAATGAATATGTTTGGTGTGTTTGGGTGAGCTGAAAAGGTAGAGGAGTATGCAATTTTCCATTTGGAAAAATCAAAAACTTGGACCCTTGAATCCAAACCAAGTCCAAGTCAACCTTTAGTGGGCCTGTTGGAGCAATCCAACCTCTAGGAATGACCAAGTGAGCACACACCTTTCATAGATGATTCCAACTCACTATAATAAAGAAGATTTATAGAGTCAAAAACTCTAAAGCCATGTTAATTTCTTCCTTGTGATTCTTGATATCGCATATCACAAGGAGGCTTTCTCTATTGCATTGAGTGTCACTGCTCCCAATCTTGCTAGCCAAGTCTATGCACTTGTAGATGTTGATGTAGTTGAGAGGCCTTAAAATTTCTTATGAGGCCATCAAGGATTATTGTAAAAAAATCCTACTAAAATCTTGTAGTCAGTTGCTACTTGGTTCACCTCTGAAAGGGGGCATAATCTTTGTGCAAGGAGGGGGAAGAATCTCTCCTATAGATCCTAACCACAGGCATGTACCTAGATGTTGGAAGGTGGTATATAACATAAGCCCCTACCTCAAGAGTAAGCTTTGAACATATATGTTCTTGAGTCCTTGGAATACACCAAAAATATAGGCACCCTCTAGTGAGGTGACATGGATGTGTGAGGTGTGAGGTGAATGCATGCACATAAGATGTGAGACAAAGGTTTTTCTTCCTCTACTATTTTTAGTTATAAGGATAAAGCATGTCTTATTCAAGTCAAAAAATGTTTTAACTATCTAAAACAAAAGGTCAAGACTCGCTCATCCCTCTGACTTCCTTTTTCCTTGTTTGGATTGTTTATGACTATTTCTTGTGTCCCACTATATTTTTTACAAACAAGTCTAAAAAACCAACTACTATACTTGCAAATCAATCAAAACTTTGTCAATCTAAACAATGTCCAAATCTATTTGAAAACCTTAAACTTTGTCTAAAATTTGTCTAAAACCTGTTAGAATGAGTCAAACACCAGTACAAAAACAACAATATGTAGCTAAATAAACTACTAAAAAGTATCGATATATGACCAATTTTGATGATATGACCATTGGTAGTTTATTTCTGGACATTAATATCACAACTAAATTTATGACTAAACTATTTTAATCATTATTTTGATCCTTGATTTGATCATTATTTTGGTTGTCAATTGTTATTAAATAGTAGTTTTTTTGGCGGTTTATTTGGAAATTTATTTGGTAGTTGATTGTTATTAAATATCAGTTTATTTGGTAGTATATTTGATAGTTAGTTTGGCACTTGATTTGATAGTATATTTGGCAGTTGATGTGGTAATATGTTTGGTAGTTAAATTGGTAGTTGATTTAGTAGCATATTTGATAATTGATTTGGTAGTTGATTTGGTACCATATTTGGTAGTATATTGTTTAGTTAATTTGGTATTTTATTTATTCATTTCCATTAATTAGTACTAAATATAGTTGTGAAGTGAATAATTTATTAAATAACATAAATTTTAAATACAAAAAAATAGGATATTAGAGTTGAACTAAAACATTAAAGAAAATAAAAATGTTACACACTAACAACACTAAAATTAAAAGATTGATTCACTATCATGATAAATAAAAAGGTCACATGGAATCAAAAATTTCTAGCATATATATGTCATTAGTAATATGTCAAAATTGTCTAAAGAGGATACACATAAATATGATAAAAAATGTGAAATTGTCTTAGACTTTTCAACTCTTTCAAATACACCCCAATAATTAAAATTTTCAAATACAGTGCAATATGAAGAAATGAGCCAATTTTTCTAACAAGTAACACAAGGATCAACTATGTCATTTTCTCCAAATAGTTTAGTGGCCACTATATGAAGGTTCCCTCTTTTTCTTTGAGATGAAAAACTCCATCTATTTTATATTTGTAAGCAAGTGGTACATTACTTGTGATTGTTATAATGTTTACAGTAGCATCTCCAGTTCTATTCAGATTTTCTCCATGTAAAATAGAAAAGGAGTGCATAATCCCAATACTAAAAACATGACCATCTTATGGATCCAAAATTTTAACTTTATCACCTTCTTTGAGTTTATCAAATTATTTCTACAAAAAGAAAAAGGAAAGAATATATTATATTGCATAGGAAATATTTCAATGCTCTAGATTGGTACAAATACTTTAAATCTAATTGTATCACTTAACACAAATGGGAAATATGCCCAAGGTAAGACCAAGTTCTATTGAGAGAGAAATTATTTGGCACTACACCACATAATGACATTAACATCAGTGTAACCTAGTATAAGACAAAATAACAATCAAATCATCTATGCAAAATAATTAAGTAATCCTGAATTTATGTAATATCAATGTTGACAAATTATCATTTAACTCCTATTCAACTTATTAGATCCTCTATCAAAAATCATGAATTGAAATAGTTAGCATCCTCCTCCAATGATTTTGTACTAAATAGTGTACCTTTGCATATTTTTCCTTTCTTTTTCTTATGTTGTTGCCAATTTTAGCATCATGTTAAAATTGGTAGGACCTATACGAACCATTAGAGCTAATCTTCGATGATATAATTTGAAATTTTTAAGGTGTCACAATTGGTGTTGTAATTGAAGTTATACATATGTATAAGTAATATACACAAAATGCATCAATTAAAGGGACCAATTCATTATGAAAATGCTTTACATTTACAAATGAAATTCAATAGATGGAATATCATAAGATACATTCTACAAGGAAAATTGAATTCTTTTATTTATCTTTACAAAAGATAGTAAAAATGTTTCTACATTCACATATTTACATGATACAAAAGAGGAAAATGTAAATAATCCCATACAATCTATGGGAAAGTTCTAAAAATAATACATCTAAAAAAGCATGAATAGAAGCCAATATGGGACATGAGATGAACACTTTTCATTATCTAGCTGTGATGAAAGATTGAAGTAAAGATTGTAATTCCTTCTAGAGGAGATCCTGTGACTTTAGGAACCTACAAAAATTTGATAAAAATGGTATCAGTTCGAGGACTAATTAGTAAATTGGGATCTAAATCCTACCTTAAATTTAAAACACCATACATACATATTCACATCTATTATCAGAGAGAAGGGAAAATCATAATGCATATGCCACTATATCATTAGATAAATCATACCTCAAAGTACTAAATGAAAATAATAATCAAGTAAAATCCAATAGAAGAAATTCAATTCTATAGTAAAGAGAAGGTGAGTTCATCCACCAAACACAAATAGGGTAGGCAGTGTTCATAATAATCAGCAAATACAAAGTGAATTTTAGATTCAAAAAAAAAAAAAATTTGTGTGAATGTGTCATGGATTTATTATTAAATATTTTTAATAGAATCCATAAGGAATATAAAGAAAAATATATTTAAAAAAATATTAAACTAGTGTATTGCAAAAATTAAATAAAGAAAAGAGCTACATCAATATCAGTACGACAAATGCATATGAGCATGTTCTCAGGAAGAAAGCAACTCCAAATTTAAGAAATAAGATCATTGTACCTAAAGACGTCCCATGGTCATTAGTGAAAAGAAATATATTTTATTTTTAAGAAAATATGCTACATTAATACATAAAATAGATATTCATAGGACTTAAATGTTTGGGTTAAACAAAAAATGACAAGTGCAAAAAATTTAAAACTTGGAAGCTCGATTAAATACACTTTCTAAAAAGGGAAATGCAAAGTCCTCCTTTCAAACATAACAAAATATTATCACTCAATGGACATCATAGCAGTTATAATGTTTCAATCACAAGAACACACAGTAATATCAATTCTAAATAAAAAATACAATATGTTACTCAAAAGAATGTTTCTACAAAAGTAGTGCTTCTCCACCAACCTACTAAGGAAACATAGATCAAGCATAGTCTAAAGGAAAGCTTGTCAAACCATAGGCAAAAAATAACAATAGATGAATGTGAAAAATTATAAAGTCATGAAGCAACACTGATAATGTGTTTCGTCTAACTATTTTCTTTCATTTGTAAAGTTAAAGGTTTGATGCTATTATTTTGTTATAACATGTTCTTCATTTGTCAAGAGAATGCATTACTACATGAATAATTCCAAGATGTAATCAACTTATTTAAGTGTAGCACCAAATATTTATTAGAATTATTTGATGATAGTGCATTATAAAATGCATAAACTATTCAAAGGAGATAGGTATTTTTATTTATATTAGTAAGGAAAGCTTTAAGAAGGCATTTTTTTAATCAAAAGATATATTCAAGAATCACAAAAAATATTCTTATTTAAAGATCCTAAATTTTAGAACAACATCTTGAAACAAAATTTAGAATAGTACAGTCATATTACATTTTGTTTTGTGAGTAGATGAAGGCAAATTTAACAAAACTAGAGTAGACGAAATTAGACTTCTCATGGGCAAAATCCTTAGAATGGAAAAAAAGGAAAGAGATGGCCATATTTTTGTAAAAATGACATTTTCATGTTTATTAAATAAAGAGAAACAACTCATGTAAAATTGATAGCCGGCCATGCTAAGACAACAACATATTGTTAAAAAGAAATAAAACTCACCTTGTTTGAGTCAGTGATTGTAAGGGTAAATCTTGAGAGAGTAGATGTGAAATATAAGCATGCATTTCAAACATGAGGTCAAGTCTAATGAACAACGACATGAATCACAGATAGGAGGATCTCCATTTCATTATATGGCTACATCAATCAAAGTATATATGGTGCTTAATAGGGAGAAATCTATGTTTTTTAACATAAATAAGTAAAGAGAGAAGATGTTATTTCTAAGGTATATTTTATCACTCATGAAAGAGACTAATGGCTCAAATAAATAACAACAACAAAACTAAAAATGTAGAATCACAACTCAAATTAGTAACATAGAAACCTATTTGTATGAAAATAAAAGATACTTCTTAGTTCAACAATGAACCTTGCATCAAATGAAGAGACATCATGAATGAAGAATGAAAGGTATCATGGTCCAAAAAGAATCAAACAATAAGCCCTTGGCCATGAAGTTTCACCAATGAATGCAAAGAGGGAAGGGAAGAAAGGATTTTATTATTATAATGAAGTCCTCATAATAGAGTAATAAGAAGCCCATTATAGGACTTCAAAAGTACACATAAATTTGATCAGCTTCAGGTAGGATAAAAACATGTTGAATAGGAAGTGTTAGCTCAGGGAAGGGTTTAGCATGTTAGCAAAAGAAATATAAATGAACAAAATCAGTTTTAAAAGATATATATATATATATATATATATATATATATATATATATATATATATATATATATATATATATATATATATATATATATGTACATGATCAATAAGGATTTCAAATTTATTTTTTATCTAAAAAAAATTGACCACATGTCAAATAGAGGAAATGTAGTCCAAAAGAAGCATGATATATCAAAAAGATATTTCCAACTACATAAAGGTGCAATGAAGGTGAGATTATTAAAGCTATATCAAATTTCCACATGCATATTAGAAGGTCTACAACTAAATAATAATTTTCACCATACATTGATTAAACAATATGAGGCATGTATTCATTGAAAGAGGCAACTACAATTAAGTTAAGTGTAACCTAGAAAGACACAACATGGTGCAACTTTCTACCCAAAATTGTCAAACATGTATGCTTGCAAGAATAAATTAAAGCCCAAGTTTATGAAAATAATTCTAGGCAGTCACATACAGCAAAGAGCCTTTAAGAAAAAAATTAAAAGAAAATAAAGTAAAATAAAATTGAGAAATATTTTCATTTTCGGGGAGGGCTATAATGGAAAGTTTTTTTTTAAGACTCAATTTATATGATAGAATGTGGTGCAGGATAACCTAGTCAAAGCCTCTCATTTTGGTTTTTAGTTAGATTTTTGGGCATGTATTAACTTTAGCCAATTCAAGAGTGTGATTTTGGACCTTTTAAGGTCATGTCTTTGTTTGAGTTGTTCCTAGGTGAAGTTTCCATTCTGAGATATTTTGGTGTGATTTTGCTTGTGTTAGGGGTTGTGGGTTTAGGACCATCAAGCATGAGGAAGATTTATGTTTTAACCCATCATTTCCTCCATGATGCTTTTACATCCTATTGCATGGATTAGAGATCCTACATGTCATTTGGAGCAAGCAAGGGAAAAGATGTCAAAAAGTTGTCAAATAGGAAAGAATGGAAAAAATCATGCAAATTGATGTCTTGAAGGATAATTCATGCCTAGACATCATTAATGGATCATAATGGATAGTTTTGGGATTTCCCAATTGAAGGAAATCAAAGTTGCTCAAAAATGCAAAAAGTAGTCAAAGTTGTCAGCAATTTTTCAAAAGTTGCTTGACAAATTTTTGACAGGAAAGTTGCATAATGCAAGAAAGGGGTTGATGGTTATTCCATCTTCTTGAAACATCTTGGAGAACTTATAAAACCATGAAGAAAACCCATCACAAGGGTTGGGAGTTATAATTAGTAATTTTGTGCAAGTAGATCCACAAATTATAGTTCAATTTTTAACAATTCTAAAGTTTCTTGGTTGCATGTATGGAATAATGGATTGACATACTCAATGTTGTGTTAGATCCTTATTTTTCATGTTATTGTAGTACTTTTCATTCAGATTTCAAATTTGTAGGTGTTCATTTAAATAGGCTTTGAAATTCCTTCATAAATACTCTATGTGTTGGTCCAGTTTTGACCATTTTTACAGGAATGGCTCCCACATGAGCTCCTACCATGATTTCTTCATGTCTTTAAGGAAAATGGGGGTAGAGCCAGTGTATATACTCTTTTGAGCACCTAGCTAGACAAATCAATGTTTTCAAGTGGCTAAAGGTGGATTGAATATGATAGATGGTTCAAACACAATTGTAGAGTAGGAAGGAGAATGATTGGATATTCTAATTTGATGGGGAGGATTTTATGCAAGAAGTTTTTTTGGATTTTTGGATTGGACCTAGAAAATGTTGTCATAATTGTAAGAATTTTCCTAAGGGAAAAATTCACCCAAGGAACACAAACACAAGCACATAGTAGACCAAAGAGAAAGAGAGTATGATCAAAATGACAATATAGTCAATATGCAATGCAATGTAAAAGTACACTAGGAGTGTCTGTATATAAAGGCCTCTAAGATACATCTAGAATGCCTTGTAATCAGCACCATGATATGTCATTCAACCAAGCACATGTCCATCAGATATGGGTTATCCTCCATTCAGCACGGAAGTAAGTGCGGTGATGAGAGGATAAGCCTACAAGGGTGTGACATGCAAAATAGTGTTGTAGACACCATGTGTTTAAATAGATTTGCATACTCCTATGTTGTCTACATGACAACTCAAAAAGGTGTGCAAACTCCTAAGTGTCTCACAAATAAAAATAATAAAATAATGAAAAATAATTAAATAATGCATTAACCTAAGTAAACTTAAGTAAGTGTAATAAGTAAATACTTATTTACACCAACACCCCCCCCTTAAGTGCCACTTAGGGGAATGCCCTTAAGCTTACAAACTAGGATGAAGATGCATAATGGGTCCTAGCTACTAGGCCATATTAGCTACCCATGTACAAAATGAAGATGCAAATCTCTCATAAAGCGGGGAAAGAGGGAAAAACCCTCCCCTAGAAAGAGAGATAAATAAGGAGCATTAATGGATGGAGTAATCAAGACCCCCCCATTATGACATACATCTAGTATATACATAAGAGAATGAGAGAAGGAAGAGAGACAGAATAGGCTCCCCCCCCCCAAAAAGAAGAAAGCCAACAAGTGAAAGCTTCTCTGATGAAGAAGTTGGTCCAAGAATGCAAAATAGTGTTCCTACCCTTAGGAAGAAACAATGCCAAAGGTATAGTCCTAAAGATATGTGTTGGCCCTAAAACCTACTCAAATATCCCTGTGTTGATGCTAAAGTTCACCCCTTCCAACTGTGCTGAAATAAATGAATGCAGAACTGGCAAGGATGTCTGTTGAACCTGTTCCACTGAACCATCTATCTCCTCAACTAATAAAGAGACCTCCAATAATTGATGTTC
This sequence comes from Cupressus sempervirens, assembly GCA_028749045.1. Taxonomy (NCBI): domain Eukaryota; kingdom Viridiplantae; phylum Streptophyta; class Pinopsida; order Cupressales; family Cupressaceae; genus Cupressus; species Cupressus sempervirens. Next base: position 440,561,004 of record CM053790.1, on the reverse strand, counting down.
ATAAGGATCCACAATCATGTCAACCTGTGAAGATTGATGATGTAGAGAATGGACATGAGGGTCAGAGTGAACCCTCGCAACAACTGTAGAAGAATCATCATCAATGAAAAGATGTAAGTCCTCAAGTCTGTCTCCCAAGTCAAGTGAAGCTAGAGCTGGAAGACAAGATGTACCATGTTGAAATGGACCTTTCACTATGGCAATGTAAGCATGTGGACTGGATTGATGTGACCTCTCATTGTAATTGTTGATAGAACTCCACATGTCTGAACCTATTGAAGCACTATCACTGGTGTCACTATCAGTTTCCACTATGTATGATGTGTGGAGAGGAGTAGAGGATAAGCTCGGAGAACTTTCCTCAAAGTGAACATCCTTCTCCACAAATATCTCATGAGTCTCTGGATCCATCAGTCTATAAGCCTTCACATTGTCTTCATAACTGATAAAGGTACAAGGCCAAGGTGCTGGTGCCTTGCAACTCCTTGAAGAAAGGTTTTCCCATGCTGGACAACTGAAGACTCTAAGGTGACTCACAACTAGTTTTTTTTTGCACCATGCCTCAAAAGGAGTCTTGTCATCTAAGGTTGGATGATGAGACCTATTAAGTATGTGAGTAGTAGTGCTAATGGCTTCAACTTCAAGTGTAGGATCAAGAGACTTGGCCTTTATCATGCACTTGTCATGGTCTTGAGAGTCCTAATCTTCATAGCTACAACATTTGTCTTGTGCAGACTGATTTCTGGTGAGTTCTGAAGATTAATGCCCTCAATTTTGCAAAAGTTCTTAATTTTTTTGTCTACATATCTATTCTCATTTTCCACCCTTTGTACTTTGATGGCTTTCCTTGACTTGTGTTCAACATGAGCCTTGAAGTCTTGAAGCTTATGAACCACTTCATTCTTATGATGAAGGAAGAAGACCCAAGTGAATCTTGAAAAATCATCAACAAATATGAGTATGTAGCAGCCTTGGCTAACTAAAGTCACTGTAAAGGGTCCTACTAATACCATGTGAACTAGCTAAAGAACAACTAGAGCTCAAGAAGACTTCCCTTTATCATACTTCTCATTAAGATTCATATCCACTCAACAAGATGAACATTATCCCTTAGAAAAGTTGATATTAGGTAGAGCTTTGACCATATGTTTTGAGAAAAGTTGCTAAAGAGAGTGAAAGTCAAGGTGACTAAACAGCTCATGCCATAAGTTGATGTTTGAAGTAGAGTGAGTTAACAAGGCTTGGAAAGGACTCTTAGGCATATTGAATCCATTTTCATTCTAATCATACTCTATCTCTTTGGTCTATTGTGTGCTTGTGTTTGAATTCTTAGTTCCTGGTGAATTTTTCCCTTAGGCAAATTCTTACATGGTATCAGAGAAACTTGGACATTTTCTCATCACATAGTCATTTGAGACCTTGCTTGCTTCATCACCTTAGCTTGAATCCAGAGTGTTGTAGAAATTGGGAGTGTCTAGAGCCAGACCTGACCTGGCCATTGCATCTAGAACACTGAACCGGTGAAAATTGACTATAAACACGCTTACTTTGGCCCAAAGTTGATCGTGAGGCAAAAAAAAATTGCAAATCAAAACTTGGAGGCCTCGATTTGTGGTAAGGGTATGGTCTTTTGTAGATCTTATTAATTCATTTTCGGATCTAATATTTTTCTTTGTATTTCCATCATATTTTTTGTCAAATTTTCAGAAATTATTTTTGCCCTTTCGGGCACCAGAGAAAAAAAAATTAGCAGACCCAGGTAGTGACACCTCGAATATACCATTTTTTGAAGGTATTATTTAATGTGAAATCCTTCAAAGGAAGGCTTTGATACCATGTAAGAATCTACCTTAGGGAAAAATTTACCCAAGACCAAGGAACTCAAAACACAAGCACAAATTAGACTAGAGTATAATCAAAATAACTGTATAGTATTCAATTCTATATACAAGTACACTTGGAGTGCCTCAATATAAAGGCCTCTGAGATGCATCTAGAATGCCTTGGAATTAGCATCATGATAAGTCCAACAACTAGGCACATGTCCACCAGATATGGGTTATCCTCCATTATGCATGAAAGTAAGTGCGATGATGAAAGGATAAGCCTACAAAGGTGAAACATAATAAAATAATGAAAAATAATTAAATAATACATAAACCTAAGTAAACTTAAGTAAGTGTAATAAGTAAATACTTATTTACACCAACACCCCCCCTTAAGTGCAACTTAGGGGAATGCCCTTAAGTTTATGAACTAGGATGAAGATGCATAATGGGTCCTAGCTACTAGGCCATATTAGGTACCCATGTACATAATGAAAATGCAAATCTCCCATAAAATGGGGAAAGAGGGAAAACCTCATGGGAAAAACCACCCCACAAAAAAAGAGATAAATAAGGATGCATTGATGGATGGAGTAATAAAGACCCCCCCATTATGACATACATCTAGTGTATACATAAGAGAATAAGAGAAGGAAGAGAGACAGAATAGTGTTCCTCCCCTTAGTAAGAAATAAAGGCAAAGGTACAGTCCTGAAGATGTATGGTGGCCTTGAAACCTGCTCAAGTATCCCTGTGCTAATGCTGAAGTTCACCCCTTCCAACTGTGCTAAAAAGAATGAATGTAGATTTGGCAAGGATGTCTATTGAACCTATTCCACTAAACCATCTATCTCCTCAACTGACAAAGAGACCTCCACTAATTATTGTTCATAAGGATCCACAATCATTCCAACCTATGAAGATTGATCATGTAGAGAATGGACATGAGGGTCAAAGTGAGCCCTCATAACAATTGTAGAAGAATCATCATCAATGAGAAGAAGTATGTCCTCAAGTCTATCTCCCAAGTCAATTGAAGTTGGAGCCGAAAGATGAGATTTACCATGCTGAGATGGACCTTTCACTATGACAATGTAACCATGTGGACTAGACTAATGTGACCTCTCACTAAAACTGCCAATAGAACCCCATGTGTCTGAACCTATTGAAGCACTATCGTTGGTGTCACAATCAATTTCCACTGTGTATGATGTGCGGAGAGGAGTAGAGGATAAGCTTGGTGAACTTTCCTCAAAGTGAACATCCTTCTCCACAAAGATCTCATGTGTCTCTGGATCCATAAGTTTATAAACCTTCACATTTTCTTCATAACTGATAAAGGTACAAGGCCTAGGTGTCAGTGCCTTGCAACTCCTGGAAGAAAGGCGAGCCCATATCTCGAACATCCAGACTCTGATTTAGGTGCAATTTTTTTTGAAATCAGGTAGAATTTCTTGAATTTTCCTTAAAGGAGGACATTTAAAACCCATGATGTAGAAATGAAAAGAGCACAAAGTAGAGACACAAAAACACAATACACACCCCCCCTTTCACTCAATCAAAAGACCCCCAAAAAAAGATGCTTTGGCACTTTATAAGTAGTGCGTTTACAATGGGCCACTTGTCAAAAATGAACAAAGTGGACTTTCTAATTTTGCTATTACAACTACCTTATGAGGCTGAAATCTATCACTTAAGCACTGTAGATTAGTTTTACAACAATTCTGAAAGAGAACCAAAGCTTTACAATGCTAAAGAAGGCCTGATTCTGAAAGTGAGAAATTTGTCCACACAACCCTAGAATCTAGCTTTAGATCTAGAAAGTAGACAAAAAAATGCACTTTCAAAAAAAATGGAACCTAAAAAAGTGATCAGATGTGCCCATACGGAGCTTTTGAAGTTGCAAAATGCAAGATTATGTAGGTACAGTCACCAAGAAATGCAATTTTTGAAATATCTATTCACCAAAACCAAAAAAGAACATAACCACTAGAAAATTCAAGAAATTTTACCTAATTTCAAAAAAAATTGCACCTGAATCAAAGTCCGAATGTCCAAGATATGGGCTCACAAAGTTAGGCTGCCAAATTGAAAAGCAATCTGAAGAGGGGTCTAGAAAGAAATCTAAAAGTCTAAATTTGACAATCAAACAACCATCAACATAGTTGAAAAATACTCAAAAATGATGGTCAAATGGTTGTCAATTTTAAGATAATATTTTGATGATGTCAACAAAATTCCACGCAATGTGGTGACATGACAGTTGATCTGTCTGTCCCTAGCATACAGAATGACACATGGTGGGTGATGTGTCAAGCACAATCAATGTGCTGACATGGAAAAGAGTTTGGGTTCCATGGGTGATGTGGCAGTCCCAAATTGGATGACAATGCTGACTGTCACTACGGAGTCACCGAGTCTACGTGGCTAGTGAGGTGTAGATGTGTGGCACCAAATCTGTTGCATGGGCAGGAGTTTAGCAAAATGTGTCACATGACACGAAATGTGTGGTCAGGGGTTTTAAATTTGTAGGCTGCCAAAAAATAGATCAGTCACCAGAGTTTCTACCATCGACAATTTTAACCACCACACGGGCACCAATCACTGAATGTCAGAGAAATTAATGTTGTGAATGCCAAAATATCATAGTTAGCAATGATAGAAAGAATTGAAGTCAGTGCCAAAAATGGAAGATCACAGGCGAGAGTCTATGTCTGCATGGTTAGAAAACTGTGAATGCAGACTATCGAAGGTGACCGAAAACCTTCAAATCATGTTAGTAAACACTGCTAGGTGTCGGATCTGCATGGTGCTAGAACCTTAAAAAAATGATGTCGAGAATCTCGTAGTAGCAGTGGCCAAAAGTCAATCATGCACAGATTTATTGCATTTTGTCCCACATTGTGTGGTTGAGTAACATATATGCACTTTAAAAGGAATGAGCATCAAAGAGCAAACAAATAAGCTCGTCGACCTATGTGTGTGGCCAAAAGTGTGTGGTTGGCCCAGTTAGGTTTGCTAGAATTTTAAAAGTGTCGCTGGGTTGTTGTAGGTCCTCTACAACTATAGTATGGCTTCTGCAAGATTTATGTGCAGTACGACCCCCCCTGCGACAAATAATATATACTTCCAAATGGCAGATCTAGGGTGTCACTGCCCGAGTCTACAAAAAAATTCTCTGCTAGTGCCCGAGAGGGCAAAAAAAATCCAAAAATTTGACAAAAAATATGACAAAAATATAGAGAAAATACAGATCTGAAATAAAATTAAATCATAGATCTGAAAATAATGACCATACCCAAAGAGCAAATCAGGACCTCTGGGTTTCGATTTGCAAAAAAAAATTTCCTCACGGTCGACTTTGGGCCAAGGTAGCTAAGTTTATAGTCAATTTTCACCGGTTCAACATTCCAAATGTAATGGAGAGGTCAAATTTGGCTCTAGATGCTCCCAATTTCTATAGCACTCTATATTCAGGCTGAAGTGATGAAGCAAGTGTGGTCTCGAATGGCTATGTGATGAGAAAATCTCCAAGTTTCTCTGATACCATGTAAGAATTTGCCTAAGGGAAAAATTCCCCCAAGAACTAAGAACTCAAACACAAGCACATAGTAGACCAAAGAGAGAGAGAGAGAGTATGATCAGAATGACAATGCATTCCATATATCATTCATGAGAGTACACTAGGAGTGCCTATATACAAAGACCTCTGAGATACATCTAGAATGCCTCATAATAAGCACCATGAAGTGTCATACAACCAAGCACATGTCCACCAGATATGGGTTATCCTCCATTAAGCATGAAAGTATGTGCAATGATGTGAGGATAAGCTTACAAGGGTGTGACATGCAAAATAGTATTGTAGACACCATGTGCTTGAATAGAGTTGCATACTCCTGTGTTGTCTACATGACAACTCAAAAGGTGTGTAAACTCCTAAGTGTGTCACAAATAAAAATAATAAACTAATGCATTAACCTAAGTAAACTTAAGTAAAGTGTAAATAGTAAATACCTATTTACACCAACACCCCCCCTTAAGTGAAACTTATGGGAATGCACTTAAGCTCACTAATGCATAATGGGTCCTAGCTACTAGGTCATGTTAGGTACCCATGTACAAAAGTAATGCTAAATGATGCAATGCAATCTCTCATAAGGCAGAGAAAGATGGAAAACGTCATGGGAAAAACCCTCCTCCAAAAAGAGAGAAGTACAATAGAGAAAAAGAGAGAGAGAAGAATACCTCATAATAGAAAAAAATCCCTCCCAGAAGAAGAAGAAGAGAGAAGTCAAGGGACTCCCCTATCTGCAACATTTCGCACCTCCAAGAGATCTCGCAAATGAGTATACTTGACCTCAGTGAAGGGTTTGGTGAAAATATCAATGACCTGCTCTGCTATAGGATAGTACTAAAGTGCAATGATCTTCTCATGTATTAGCTCTCTGATATGGTGCATGTGAACCTCAATGTGCTTTGTTTGCTGATGCTAAATTTGATGCTTAGAGATTTCAATGGCACTTTGATCATCATAATGAAGAACTGTCGGCTTAGGTAGATCAAATCCAAACTCCTCTAGGATATACAGTAACCAAAGAGCCTCTGTAGCTGCATTGATAGCCCCTCAATACTTAGCCTCTATGGAAGAAAGAGCAACATTGTTCTGCTTCTTACTTTGCCAACAAATAGGGCTGGAACCAAGGTGAAATATGTACCCTAAAGTAGACTTTCAAGAATCTAAGTCTCCTACATAGTCTAAATCTATGTATCCAATCAACTGAAGCCCTATACCTACTACATAATGAATCCCATGTGTATTTGTACCCTTGATATAATGCAAAATGTGCTTGGTAGCCTTCCAATAAAGCTCATGAGGTTCTTTCATAAAGCGTGAAACCATACCAACTGTAAAGGCAATATCAGGGTGTGTGTTGTCAAGTAGATAAGGCTCCCAACTAACTATCTATATAATGTCACATCAACAAGTGGAGTAGTTCACTTAGCCTCTAGCTTGACACCTGATAGGAAGGGAGTAGGAGTAGGCTTGCAGTCACTCATGTGAAATTGAGAAAGAAAGTCAAGAGCATACTTGGGCTGAGAAAGTGAAATCCCTACTAAAGACTATATGATCTCAATACCAAGGAAGTAGTGTAGCAAACCCAAGTCTGTCATGGAAAATCTATCCTAAAGAGAGGTCTTGACACTGGCTATGATGGATGCAGTGCTCCCTGTAATGATCAAGTCATCAACATAAAGCACTGAGATCAAGTGAGAGTCATCTTTTTGAAGAATGTAAACATTTGAATCAGAATGACATCTTGTGAAAAAGTTGAGAGGAGGAATGAATCCATTTTGGCATACCAAGCCCAAGGTGCCTACTTTAAACCATAAAATAGACTTCTTTAATCTAAAAACCATAGTAGAATCCTATATGAACCCCTATGGATGCTCCATATAAATTTCCTCATGAAGGTCACCATTCAAAAATCTGCCCTTAACATCCATCTGGTGTACAACCCATCCTTGAGTTGCAGCAATTGCTAGTGTCAGGCAAATGGAGTTCATCTTGGCAACTAGTGCAAAAGTCTTTGTATAGTCAATACCTGGAACTTGCAAGAAATCTTTAGCAACAAGTCTAGCCTTATGTTTATCAACACTTCCATCCGCTGCAAATTTGGTTCGATAGATCCACTTGCAATGAACCACTTTTCTTCCCTTAGGAAGGGGAACTAAGTTCCATGTGTTATTTTTCATCAAAGAATTGTATTCTTCCTCCATAGCTTTATCCCATTTTGGAATCCCTAATGCTTCCTTAAAAGACTGTGGATCTAAAGAAATGGCTATGTATGCATGTGGAAATGACTTTTGTTGTGACCTAGTCCTCTAAGTGTTTGAAGGATTTCCCACCAATGAACCTACTACATCAAGCATTTTTTGTGCCCAATGAGGTTTAGTGGAGGAAGATGAAGGAAGGTCCTCAACTATTTGTTGACCCTATGAAGGCAGTGTCCTGTGAGTCAAGGTTGGAGGAATTTCATCTTCTGAGTCACTTTCATCACTGCGATCACTATCCACATAGGAGGAAGAAGGAGGAGTTGAAAAAGCCAAACTTGGACATTTCTCTTCAAAATGAACACTCCTCTCATAGAAAATTTCATGAGTCTCTGGATCCATTAATTTATATGCCTTGAGATGATCAGGATATCCAATAAATATGCATGGTTTTCTTTGTCGTTCTAATGCCTTACACTTTTGTGAAGGTATCCTTGCCCATGCTAGAAAACCAAAAACTTTGAAGTGCTTAACACTTGGTTTCCTTCCACAGCATGCCTCAAAAGTTTTTATTCCATCGAAGGCCCTAAGTTAGATTCTTACATGGTATCAGAGCTAAGGGAGATACTTGTCACATAGCCATTGGAGACCTCATTGCTTCATCTCTTTAAGGGATGTGATTCAGATCTAGAGCATTAGCTACAATTGGGAGCATCTGGAGCTGAAGTGGACCTCACCATTGTGTCTAGAGTGAAGATTCGATGAAGATTGACTATAAATTTGCCTATTTTAGGCCATAGTCAACTAGGAGGCAAAAAAAAATTTGCAAATCAGAACCCGAAGGCCTGATCTGCAAATCTGGGCATGATCTTTTTTGGTCTGATTATTTAATTATTTAGATCTATTAATTATGTTATTCTACTATTTTTCTCTATATTTTCAAAGAAAAAAATTCAAAATTATTTCTCCTAGTCGGGCCATAGAAAATTTTAGGTGCAGGTACTGGGCAATCAAACCCCAGCCCTGAACCTGTGTAGAATATTTTACAGTTCACAGAATATTCTTTATTTGTTTTGCAGGCTTCAATATTGTTTGGCGAACCACACTTTTGAATCCAAAAATAGAGAGTGGCCGTGAAGTTTTATTTTTGGCCCCCAAAAAATTCCTCTACCCACCTAGTGGCAAGCACTTCCCAACCGCAGGGAAGCCCTTTGTTTGTAATTATCTCCAAATTGCCTTTTAAAATGGGCAAAAACCCCACACATTACCAATTTGGGACTAAAAGCACAGTCCCCGCCCATTTTTTAATCTATCGGCAACTAAAAAATTCACACTACTACATTACTCCATGCCAGCAACTAGCTTAGTGCCCACACATATTTGGAAGCCAACAAAGCCACCACGCAGAAAGCTCCACCTGCACATGCACAACTCTGCCATTTGACACGTGATGCAACTGACAGCTCAGACTCCTGCCATGTGGAGCCTAGTCAGCACTAACGTAAGCATCCAACTGTCAGCCACATCACTACAAAGTCAGTTGTCCACGTATGTACATTCTATGCAAATCCATATATTGATGATAGGAAAATACTGTAGTGCAATGATCTACTCATGTATAAGCTCTCTGATATAGTGCATATGAACCTCAATGTGCTTTGTTTGCTACACTACTTCCTTGGTATTGAGATAATATAGTCTTTAGTATGGATTTCATTTTCTCAGCCCAAGTATGCTCTTGACTTGCTTTCTCAATTTCACATGAGTGACTGCAAGTTTGCTCCTACTCCCTTTCTATAAGGTGTCAAGCTAGAGGCTAAGTGCACTACTCCACTTGTTGATGTGACATTATATAGATAGTTAGTTGGGAGCCTTATCTAATTGACACACACATGCCCTGATATTGCCTTTGCAGTTGTTATGGTTTCACACTTTATGCAAGAACCTCATGAGCTTCATTGGAAGGTTGCCAAGTGCATTTTGCACTATATCAAGGTACACATACACATGGGATTCATTATGTAGTAGGTACAGGGCTTCAGTTGATTGGATACATAGATTCAGACTATGTAGGAGACTTACATTCTCAGAAGTCTACTTCAGAGTACATATTTCACCTTGGTTTTGGCCTATTTGTTCACAAAGTAAGAAGCAGAACAATGTTTCTCTTTCTTCCACAAAGGCTGAGTATCAAGGGGTTGTCAATGCAGCTATAGAGGCTCTTTGGTTATAGCATATCCTAGAGGAATTTGGATTCAATCTACCTAAGCTGATAGTTATTCATTGTGACAATCAGAGTGCCATTGAAATCTCTAAGCATTCAGTTCAACATCAGTGAACAAAGCACATTGAGGTTCATATGCACTATATCAGAGAGCTTATACATGAGAAAATCATTGCACTACACTACTGTCCTACAGCATAGTAGGTCGCTGATATTTTTACCAAACCCTTCACCAAGTTCAAGTGTACTCATTTCCAAGATCTCTTGGGGGTGCGGGATGTTGTAGATAGGGGAGTCCCTTGACTTCTCTCTTCTTCTTCCTCTTCTCTCTCTATTTTTCTCTATTGTACTTATCTCTCTTTTTGGAGGATGGTTTTTCCCATGAGGTTTTCCCTCTTTCTCTACCTTATGAGAGATTTCATTGCATCATTTAGCATTGCTTTTGTACATGGGTACCTAACATGGCCTAGTAGCCGAGACCCATTATGCATTAGTGAGCTTAAGTGCATTCCCCTAAGTTGCACTTAAGGGGGGGTGTTGGTGTAAATAGGTATTTACTATTTATACTTTACTTAAGTTTACTTAGATTAGTGCATTATTCTATTATTTTGTATTATTTTATTATTTCTCTTTATGAGACACTTAGGAGTTTGTGCATCTTCTACAGTTGTCATGTAGGAAACACAAAATTATGCAACTCTAATTATGCACATGGTGTCTACACCATAGGAGTTTGCATCATTCACTGAGTTGTCATGTAGACAACACAGTTTTTCACACTCCTAATTTTGTACATGTTGTCTACAACAATGATGTGCATGTTTCACCTTTGTAGGCTTATCCTTTCATCATCGCACTTACTTTCGTGCATAATGGAGGATAACCCATATCTACTAGACATGTGCCTAGTTGTTGGACTTATCATGATGCTGATTTTGAGGCATTCTAGATGCATCTTAGAGGCCTTTATATTGAGGTACTCCAAGTGTACTTGTACATAGAATTGAATACTATACAGTTATTCTAATCATACTCTGGTCTAATTTGTGCTTGTGTTTTGAGTTCCTTGGTCTTGGGTAAATTCTGCCCTAAGGTAGATTTTTACATGGTATCAGAGCCTTCCTTTGAAGGATTTCACATTAAATACATATCTAATACCTAATAAACATATGTGCAATGTACAGATCTATACAGATTCTACAAAATTTTGCAAATCATAAATTATACAAATTTGTATAGCATTGATATGTACACATCCATACAAATTCTGCAAAAGTCCTTATGTCTTCTATTAACATATCTATTCTCATTATCCACCCTTAGTACTTTGATGGCTTTCCTTGACTTGTGTTCAACATGAGTCTTGAAGTCTTGAAGCTTATGAACCACTTCATTCTTATGATGAAGGAAGAAGACCCGAGTGAATCTTGAAAAGTCATCAACAAATGTGAGTATGTAGCAGCCTTGGCTGACTGAAGTCATTGCAAAGGGTCCTGCTAATACCATGTGAACTAGCTGAAGAATAGTAGGAGCTCAAGAAGACTTCCCTTTAGCATACTTCTCCTTGAGATTCGTATCCACTGAATAAGATGAACACTCCCCCTTAGAAAAGTTGATGTTGGGTAGACCTTTGACCATGTGTTTTGAGCAAAGTTGCTAAAGAGAGCAGAAGTCAAGGTGACCAAACCACTCATGCCATAATTTTATGTTTGAAATAGACTGAGTTAACAAGTCTTGGGAAGGACTCTTAGGCACAAAGTGGGAGAAAGAGTATAACCTCTTGTCATCATTCACTTTCCCAACTGCTACCAATGAATCATCTTTGAGACTTTGCACCATCACTGAATCTAGAAGGAACTCAACCTTATGACCATCTCCAAGGTGAGTGATTTGGTAAACTAATAGGAGATTGGAGCTTAGATTTGGAATGTAGAGAACATCCTTGAATTCTCCATTTTCCATTTCTACATGTCCTTTCCCTTCAACTTCCATCTTAGCATCATCTCCCATGAAGATGTGTGGTATCTTTGACTACTTCAATGAAGAAAAGTCTTCCTTTGAAGAACCCATATGTTAGGAGGCACCTAAGTCAAGTATCCATTCCGAAGAAGAACTTGTGTTGGCGATAAGTGCTTGACCTTTACCTTTTGAAGAGGTAGGAGTAGAATCCTTGGAAGTACCTAGCACTAGAATCTTTTTGTTCTTCTAGAATCGATTCTTTTTGTCTTGCAATGATGCTCATCATGATTTGGCTTTTTGAAATATGCACAAAAGAGTTTGTCCTTGTTTTCATTACTTCTCTTCTTGTTTGAAGAAGAATTGCCTTGTTGAGAGGAGGATTTTTGTGTCTCAGATTGTGTTTTCTACTTCCACTTCTTCTTCTTCTTGTTGCTTTTTCCCCCTTGACTAGATTTGTGATCATCACTAGCCACCAATGCTTTGGTCTTAGATGAATTGAGAAGCCCAAAATCCACCAAGTAAGATTGTTCAACAATCAACATGTCTGCGAATCCATCAAAGGAAGGCTTCTGGTAAGAAAATCCCATGGTTAACCTATGAGTATTAAAACTCAAAAAAAAGTTGGCGTACTCAAAAGGTAGCCTCTTTAGGATGTGATGAATCAACCTGTCATCCTTCATGGGATTTCCACAATCTTTAAGAAGTGCCCTATACTCATTGACTTTGATGATATAATCCTAAATTGTGTCATAATTCTTAGGATCCAAGAGAAGTAGATCATCTTCAATCTGAAATCCCTTTTCTTCATCCACCTTACCATACAATTGTTCAAGTTTATCCCAATATTTTTTAGATTCTGAACAATTTTTAATGTGAAAGAGAAGATCCCCATGTACACAACTCCTGATAACTCCTAAAGCTTGTTGGTTTTGATTTTGCCAATCAATGAGTTCTTTAGCATCAGTAGGTTTTCATTCAATCTATGAGCATATTTTCCAGTGGTCATATGGGATAATCCATGGATTCACAATAGCGGCTAAAATTTTGAATGTGCTACCCCTAGCCAGGCAACAAACCCAGTGACCCCTTCCATATAAGTTGACAGAAAGGCAGAACAAATTCTGGCAATGACCCTCAATTCTGGTCGAGCCATCTCCTAAGCACCCGATGGACACAAATCCTCTAGCACCACACAAAGTCTAGAGAGAATCCCTCCATCAGGTGCATTTTTTACTTTTTTTCCATGGCATTTTCTTTTTAAATAACGCAGAGTGCTAACCCACTGTGAATGTGGGATTATTTTGTACAGATCCATGCAATATCTTTCCATGTAGAATAGTTGCATGAAGTTAAAGGAGGACATTTAAAACCCATGATGCAGAAATGAAAAGAGCACAAGAGAGAGAGACACAAAAAACATAGTACACACCCCCCCTTTTCACTCAATCAAAAGACCCCCCCAAAAAAGATGCTTTGGCACTTTATAAGTAGTGTGTTTACAATGGGCCACTTGTCAAAATGAACAAAATGGACTTTCTAATTTTGCTTTTACAACTGCCTTATGAGGCTGAAATCTGTCACTTAAGCACTGTAGCTCAGTTTTACAATAATTTTGAAAAAGAATCAATGCTATACAATGTTGAAAAAGGCCTAATTCTAAAGTGAGAAAATGGTCCACACAACCCTAGAATATAACTTTAGATCTGGAAAGTAGACCAAAAAATATACACTTTTTAAAAAAATGGAACCTGAAAAAGTGATCAGATGTGCCCGTACGGAGCTTTTGAAGTTGCAAAATGCAAGATTATGTAGGTACAGTCACCAAAAGATACAAATTCTGAAAACTTTGTGCACCAAAACTAGAAAATAACACCACCACTAGAAAATTCAAGAAATTTTACCTAATTTCAAAAAAAATTGCACCTGAATCGGAGTCTGGATGTCCAAGATATGGGCTCGCAAAATCAGGCTACCAAACTAAAAAGCAATCTGGAGAGGGGTCTGGAAGGATGACTGTGAGTATAAATTTGATGGTCAAATGATCAGCAACATAGTTGAAAAATTCCCAGTTTTCACAGTCAAATGGTTGTCAATTTTAACCTTAGGAAATCATGACATCAGCAAAAAAATGCCCTAGGGTGACGTGGCAGATGAGTCATCTATCCATACTGTACAAATTAACACGTGTTGATCATACAAATGATGTGGCACTACTCTTTGGTTCCAGGAGTGATGTGGCAGTTCAGGAGTACATGGCAAGATGCTGATTGGGTGGTCCACTGGGATGCTAATTGTATGCTTGGCAAAGGAGCTATCAGTCTACATGTTGTTGGCGAGTCTAACTATACAGTCGATGTGGATTATGCGTGTGCAAACGTGTCAATGTATGCATGTTTTCAGAGGTCTGTTTGCATTTTTTTGGGCACAAACCATGGAGTGACTACGAAAAAATGAAGATTGCATCAAATATGTTAAGATCTTTGAGCGTATTGTAGGATGCAGTTGCTGCAAACCTGTCGGAGTCTTTTGTCTGAAAATGTAGTAGCGAGGCGCAGAATAAAGTCTGCGATGCTAGAAAATGCTATCAGGCATAGAGCAGGGAAATGGGCATCAAAATCTTAGAGTAGCACCAAAATTTTGAACTAGAGATTCATTGACAGCGTCACCAGAACTTGCATGCTTGCCAGAAAAGAGTAGCAGCGGGCGCCGGAGTTTGAATAGCGACACCAGTTTCCCTTGAGATTAGTCCCACATTGACCCTATGAGGTGTGTGGGTGCTATTTAAAATATGGAAGCTGCCAAGCCTCCACCAAAGCCAGATCCACCGGATGAGAGTTGCCGCCATTCATTGAGGGACTGGTCAGAATTGCTATTAACTGGATTTGTAGGAATATGCCTGCGGCTTTGTGATGAAAATGCGCAGCACAGCCCGAATTGAATTCTCCTACAAACAAATAAAATACCTCTAAAAATGGTAGATCTGGGGTGTCATAGCTCAAGTCTGCTAAAAAAAATTCTATGAATAATTGATTTTAAAAAATCCAAAAAAAATAAATTCGAAGAAAATTGTAGAGAGTAGATCCGAAAAATAATTAATCAAATCAATGAAACAATCATATCCAAATTGCAAATCGAGGCTTTCGGGTTTCGATTTGTAAAAAAATTTACCTCATGGTCAACTTTGAGCCAAAGTAGCCAAGTCTATAGTCAATTTTCACTAATTTAGCATTTTGGATGTAATGGCAAGGTCAGATCTGGCTCTAGAGGCTCCCAATTTCTGCAGCACTCTAGATTTGGGCTAAGGTGATGAAGCAAGCATGGTCTCAAATGGCTAGTGATGAGAAAATCTCCAAGTTTCTTTGATACCATGTAAGAATTTTTCTAAGGGAAAAATTCACCTAGGAACTAAGAACTCAAACACAAGCACATAGTAGACCAAAGAGAAAGAGAGTATGATCAGAATGACAATATAGTCAATATGCAATGCAATGTACAAGTACACTAGGAGTGCTTGTATATAAAGGCCTCTAAGATACATCTATAATGCCTTGTAATCAGCACCATGATATGTCATACAACCAAGCACATGTCCACCAGATATGGGTTATCCTCCATTAAGTACTAATGCAGAGGATGAAGGATCTATCGACAAACTTGCAAATTCAAGCACAATATGGACCCAAACCCCTATGTTTCAATGGTGTTCCCAAATGCACACAATGCCACCAAAGACTTCAAACTTGGATTTACCTTCACCAAGTGTTTCCTCCACCTCTACACACCTTAAACAACTTCAACCAACATGTTTCTAAGGTTTCCAAACCCAGAAATCTTTAGTAGATACAAAAAAGACCAGTTTTGCCCTTTACTATGCTATTCTCTTCTTTGGATCAGAAAACCCTATTTTCTTGATTTTTCTCTAAAACTTTCCAAAACACCAAGAAAATAAACAGGCTTTCCAAATACCCTTTTCAGAGTTTTATAACATATCAAAAAATCAGATATCACTCCTTTGGAATGATTGTACAGAACAGGGCAATTTGTCTTAGAATTAAGCCTAATTAGGCCACTTTTACAAAGCAAGTACCCTTCAAACTTGCAATCCAACTTAATCCTTTTTAATATTCTCTATTAATGATCTAAATCAAAGGAATTTCAAGATTATAGGTCTTGGTCACACTCCTAAACACCCAATCCTCAAAACCCTCCTTAAAATGGCTTAAAAACTAGGGCCTGCTTGTTCAAACCCCAAAACTCAATTCTAGAACTTCTCCTTCAGCATTCACCATGAATTTACCTTGTATTCAAACATTATCAAATAAAAAATATACCTTGTTAAGCCAGATGTACGGCTGCATAACACCTAGCACTCATTTGGGTACCCAAATTAATCCTTCCAGCACTCAACTTTGCATTTCTTTCACAGTAACCTGCAAATATTCACTTTTCTTGTATTTTCATGATTAGTTAGACATGTTAGGGCATTTAGGGTCCATCCCATGGGTTAGATGTACAAAAACTAGGATGGTACCCTCATTTCCTATTGAAAAATCAAAGCAAAACTCACAGTTTCAGCATGACAACAGCAATAATAACTTTAATTTGATAAGAAACGTCTCAAGATGGATGAAAAACCTCTTAATAACACCTTGCCAAAGTAAATAACAGATTTCTATATTCAAAGAACCTCTAAATTGCAAGAAAACTTCAAATTTTCATTTATTCACAAGGCTGTCCGTACAAATTCTATGTGTTTTCCGTACAAACACTGTCTCTCCTCTTCCATATGGCTAAGAAATCTTAAATAAACCTTAGAATACCTTCCCAACTAACCAAGTTGGTTGGAAATGCTTATTTAATCAAACAAATAGCAAGTTACTACTTTCCCTCCAAAACTAAATTCAAATTTCAAACTTTGCTTTCTATGCATATTTCAGCATTCTAACCTATGCAACTGATTTAAGAATGATCCAATGACCTTATTGAATGAAAAAAAAACATGAAACTACTTCCTATTCTACCCTTCATGGCTCATATGCCATTTTTACATCATGTTGCCCATAGGGCTTTATTAGGACCTTTGACCTTCAATGCACTTTGTTCGTTACAATATTCCATTATTGGTCTTAGAATGTTCCAATTGATCTTCAAAGAGGTCCTTGATCCATTGTCTTCATCCAGTACCAAGGTGTTCTTCATTGTCTTGATAGGTGCTTCTGCACCAAGTACGAAAGTAAGTGCGGTGATGAGAGGATAAGCCTACAAGGGTGTGTCATGCAAAACAGTGTTGTAGACACCATGTGCTTAAATAGAGTTGCGTACTCCTATGTTCTCTACATGAAAAATCAAAAAGGTGCACAAATTCCTAAGCGTCTCACAAATAAAAATAATTAAATAATCCAAAATAATTAAATAATGCATTAACCTAAGTGAACTTAAGTAAGTGTAATAAGTAAATAATTATTCACATTAACAATAACCATCCTAAAATTAGGAATGGATATAGATTTCTGATGTACAAACAAGTTGGAGACCTAAGACCCATAAAATCCTTTAGGTTTTCCAAAATGGTACTTGGATCCATTCTTAGTCTAGCACCTTGTTCAGTGAAATTTGGAATTGTGGCCTAAAAACTCAATTAGGAGGGCTAATTCAATTAGGCTTAATTGGTACAACTTGGATAGTTTTGCAAGAATCAGTAGAAAACCCTATTGGACTTGAGTCCAAGAGGTTGATTGATGTTCAAAAAATAATAAGGGAGTCCCTTACTCCTTGAATTTGGAAAAATGAAAAAGATTGATCAAAATTTCAATTTTACAAGATAGCTTGAACAATGCATTAGGTGAGTGCAAGAAGCCAATTCATTGGTGTAACTACGTAGTGAAAATTTGGAGGATAGGATAGAGCTCCTCTAGAGGTTAGGGAAATAAGGTGAACCCTAAGAGGCTAAGAGAAATCATGAGCAATTCCTTGAGAAAGTAAGGGCTAAAGTAGAAAACTACCTTGTCTTACATCAGAGTGGTATCAGAGTGAGAAGATTTGGGTTTGTAGTTAGATGTTTCAGACTATAGAGTCAGTTGGAGAATTAAATATGGTGACCAATGCAAAATTGGCCAAAGAAATGGGTGAGTAGAAGGAGAGGACTAGGATACTTAAAGAATCCCTAGAAGAAATGATGACCAAATTGGAAGAAGTTGTTGAGGCACCTAAGAAGAAAGACCAAGAAAGTGAAAGCAGTAAAGGGTAAATAAAATATAGATGAGGAAGATCTTATTCTTGAACCAAACCCTCCCATAAATGAAGATCCATTCCTAAAATATATCAAAGCATTAGGTGTAAAGGCCCTAGAAGGAGTGCCTTGGTTTAATGGGAAGATGAACCCTAAACTGGTGATGGAATGGATTGAAGGGATGGAGAACCACTTTGAGTGTGAAGGTGTGAGTGAAGCACACAGAGTTAAGGTAGCCAAGTCTAGGCTAAGGGGATCATCCCTAACATAGTAGAAGTACCTCCAAGAAGAGAGGGAAAATATCGAAAAGAAGCCTATTGCAAATTGGAAAGCCATGGTAACAAAGGTGTAGGAACAATACCTACCAGAGGACTATGAGGTTCAATTACATAAGAAAAGCCAAATTTTGAAACAAACAGGCATGGATGTGGCAACTTACACTGAATATTTTCAAAAGTTGTGTTTAAGGTCAAGAGTACAAGAAGATGAACCTATCAAAGTTTCTAGGTATCTAGGAGGTTTGAAATGGAACATACAAGAAGAGATCAGCCTATGGACTCCTACAACAGTCCATAAATGCTTCCAACTTGCTTTGAAAGTGGAAGAGAAGAATAAGAAGAAGGAAGACTCAAACTTTAGGGGTAGAGGGAAGGGCAGAGATGGAAGAGTTCAAAGAGGCTATGGTGGAAGAGGATCAGATTCTAGGTCATAGGTAGACAATAAGGGTAGTGAACAATAAGAAGGAAGTTTAGGAAGAGGAGGTTTTATTAGGGGTAGAGGCTCTAATACTAGTTGGATAGGAAGGAGAAGTAACCAAGGGAGAGGATCCTACTTTGCCACCATGAAGTGCTATCATTACAATTAGTTGTGACACCATATATATAGGTGCCCTAAAAAAGGCTTGACTTCCCAAGGAAACACAAAAAGGGTCAACTATGTGCAAGAAGAATCTAGTAGCAGCAAAAAACACTCTAAGGTACCCCTAGAATCAAAGAAAGGGGAAAATGTAATGATCAAGAGGACCTTGATTAAGGAACCCATAAAGAAAGAACCAAGTCAAAGAAGAGCACTCTTTACGACTAGATGCAAAATCATGGGAAAGGTGTAGAGAGTCATTATTGACTCAGGCACAACTCATAACATAATAAGAAAAGAGGTAGTTAGCAAGCTAAAGCTAAAAAGAATTCCATGTGCCAACCCATACAAGGTCACCTAGCTCAATAAAGGACAACATATTCTTGTTGTAGACCAAGCATCAGTAGAGTTCACCATAGGGAGATACAAGAATAGAGTTCTATGTGATATTGTTCCCATGGATGTATGCCACCTTCTACTTGGAAGGCCATGGAAATTTGATAACCAAGCCATACATGATGGGACCAAAAATGCCTACTCATTCAAGAAGGATGGGGTGACTTTCAAGATCCAATCCTTGCTAGAAGGAGAGTTCATGACCTCAACTCTAATTATGCTCATTGTTTGTTAGAAGGAGTTCTTGAAGACCTTAGGGGAAGGAGATGGAGTTGGGTTTGCATTGGTTTTGAAACCTAAAGATGAAGTTGTTGCTAAGAAAATATAGATACCAAATGAAGTGCAACAATTGCTAAAATAACATCATGAAATTTTTAGTGATGGACAACATGTCACCCTACCTCCTAAAATACTTGTTAGCTATCAAATTTATTTCATTTGAGGAGCTACCCTACCTAAAAAAGTTGCCTATAAGATGTGTTGGAAATAATCAAGACTAGCTAGGTTATTGAGAGGGGACGGATGAATCAGTAACCTCAAAACATTTTGACAAATTTAGCACTTAATAACATAATCCATTTATCATTAATAGATCTAATATACTACATGCACAAGAAACTAAAAGCACAAAACACTTTGAACATAATATTTGGTGACCCAAAAACCTTCCAAATAGAAAGCAAAACTAGGGTGGGGATGATACCCACAAAACTTTGATACTATAGTATAAAGTTGGCCTATTAAGGCTTACAATGATCACTTCTAATGATATACCCTATTAGGAGAAATTAGGACTACTAGGTCCACCTTGTTAGAGGTTTTACAAACATACAATCAAGTATGTACTCGGTAAAGAGATTTAAGAAAAGACTATTAAGTCTACCCTATTAAAGGATTTAAAGTTGATTCACCTGTTAGGATGAAATAGTAGATCTAACTTACAATTATATTACTAATTAAGATCCTTGAAGTACAGATCACCTCTTTGTGATAGATATAACTTGGCTGCTCCTAATTTGACCTTGCTAAACACTTTGCTCTATTGTTGATTCACATTCACATTCTCATGCATCAAAAAATTACTTCTCTTTCTTCAATTATGATTGGGTATGATAAAATAAATTACATATATACCAACCCAATTCTCATAATTACAAAGTTGGCCAAAACACAAGATAACACCAATATTACTGAGTCAGCTCATGTGTAGAAACTCAAGTTCTAAAAGATGACAGCATGAATTTTTGATACTTGGCATCCATTGCATTACTTGGCATCATCATGCATTTGATAGAAGTAGAGGGTTAGTCCATACTAATCACTCAACATAGCTTTGAACTTGGTATACATTGGAGACTCAGTAGATACTATGTCACTCGGTAGAAACTAAATTTCATGTTTACCATGCCTGCACTCGGTAAACACTACTCATCCCATCACTTAGTTTACATTGGCTTCACATCTAAAGAACTAATGACTCAATAAACACTATGAAGCTCAATAACCACTGACTACTCAATAAGAACTAAACTACTTGGTTTGAACTATTGGACTTCGTACTACTTGTATTCACTCAATAACCACTTGGAATGCTCAGTATGAACTGTGAAACTTGGTAACAACTAAATTTCTCATAAAACACTAGAGACTAATCAAAAAGCTCAATAACCATATAGAATCTAAATAAGTTTTTTCACTAATAACAAACATGACTTAATTCCAACAATCTCCCCCTTTGGCATTAGTGACAAAAACACTTATTAGACAAAACTTATGTATAGTGACATACTAATTTTGATTTTTTTTATTTTTCAAAATTTGTCTTCATAATTTTGTTGTATATATATTTTGCACATATCTCCCCCATACAATGTACATATCATATCAGGCATAATAACATACTAAGTGTATATACAAATATCTCTCCTCCTTAATCTCTCCCCCTTTATATTATGCACATGTCTCTCTCTCTCTTATATACATGTCTATCACTCTTTTTGACAATAATACCAAAGATTCAAAATCTATTTATATAGAGACACCAAAATATGAGAGAAACTCAAAATGTACCTTAAGAATAAGAGTTAAGGTCTTGTCCCAATTTTCTTTCAAAATTTTGAAAGCTTAAAGTGCAACATGGACTTTTGTAGAGAGTTCAATCACATGATCTGCAATTGAAAAATTGTTGTCATGGATCAATGTTTTTGAATAAGAAATGTGCTTTTGCATTGTGTCTATAAGTGTAGACTAGATCCTTGCTTCTTCTCTCAATAACTCTACCTACATATCTGATAAGAATCTGACTCGCATGTGGTGTGTAGAGATTGAACTGGGGTCAAGCTACAACTTCTGAGCATTGGCCTTCAAATTCTCATCAATCTCACTCAATTTTCCTTTTATTTCTTTTGTATACTCAATAACATCACATAACTTCACAAAAAGAGATGTTATATTTGTATAGGATGCTTCAAGATTTTCCAAAATTGAAGAAAGTTTTACCTGATGGATGGCAATTCGTTGAGCAATGTGCTCAAGCACTTTATTGTCAAACTTCTTCTCTACCTTCTCTATCATCTTTTGCTAGCTAGTAGAATCCTCATTGAATTTATTTACTACTTCTTCTAATTGTAACAAAATATTTTGAGAAGAATCAATATCCACACCTATAGCCTCTATCAAAAATTTTTTAGCACTCTCTATTATTTGGAATTCTTTGTCTCTCTCTTCTCTTAGCTACTTCTGCTTGCCTTTCTGTTCAAGTAGCTAACTAACCAATCTCATTTTCTCTATAGTAGCATTATCAAAATCCAACTTGGGAATCTCAATTTCCTTATCCAGATCTATATCTTCCTCAATTTCTTTTCCACTAATCAGAAGTTTTAGTGATGTCTTTGGTTCAACTTTTGATACAAATGCTTTGGATTTTGAAATAGAAACAATAGTGGAAACAGTAGGGCTTGCAACAAAAACTTTTATAGTGCCTACTAAAGGAATGCTCATTGGAGTACTAAAAGAATCCAAAATTGAAGTATTAATAGGTGGAATACTGATAGAAGTATTTACATTTGGAGTACTTACTCGAGCAAGCAAAATTGAAGAATCCAAAAGTGTAGAACTACTTACTGCTAATGATCCTAACTCAGGAGCTAAAGAAGTAGAAGTTTGTAGCTTGGTAGATGAAGTGGTAGACACTTCCATTAGAGATACCTAGAGCTAAGAGGTGTCAAAGAGTGATTGGACAGATGATGTATCTGATGTGGTCACAATCACACTTGTTGAAGTTGTTTCCATGCTTGATGATGTTGTTGTTTTTACTGGAAAGTGAGGAAGGGAGGCTATGACTTCTGTAGCTATCCTAATAGGATAACTTTCTTCTTTTTCTTCTTCTTTTCTATCTTCCTCTTTCTCTTCTTCACCATCTTCCATCAAGTCTTGATATTCTTTAGCATCAATGATGACACAAGGAGTATTGTCTTCTTCATTATCTTCATCCTTGTCACTATCATCATCATCATTGATCTCAACTGGATTCTCATTTGGCTTGTGAAGATGGAACACATTCTTCCATAAGTTTTTTGTACTCTTCAAAACATACTCAACATCTTTCATTAGAACAAGAAAAGTATTGAATTTTAGAGTCATTTTGCTTTCATTGTCTTTTAATGCTTTCTTCACCTCTACATCTATCAAGTTGGGCACCAACTACTTTAGATTTTGAGAAAAAATATCCTTGATAGTCTAAATGGTATTATCCCATCTAATCTTGACCTTATCTAACAAAACTATAGGGATTTGAGATGCAAACTAATCAGAAGAGAATTTCCATCTACCTAACTTATCCATGATCAGATCTTCAACCTCTTTTTGTTATGCTAGAGTCATGGTTTCATATTTTAGTGCTTTGCAGTTGTTTATTTTAGAACCTTCTCTCAATTATTTCAATCTTTCTTGAAATGTGGGAGGATGTTGGTTGAAGATAACATCACTGTCATCTTTCTTCTTGGATCTTATGGTGAATACAATGGTGGAGGGCTTGGGTGGCTTGGTGATAATCACCCTAGCTTTCTTTCTTATAGGCTCTTCCTCCTTCTCAAATTCCTCTTCTTTATTAGATTCTTCTTCATCTTCACCTTTTTCCTTGGTAAGAATAAGAGGGGCATTTTTTGTTTTTTGTTTGGATATCCTCCTCTTACCTTTATGCATAGCCTGTGGAAGCTTGATCTGAAGTTTTATTCTGGCTTTGGCTTGATCATAAGTTCCAAAGATAGGAGCCTTTGGATCTATAGGCTCATTATACAAGGCTTCAATTATTTCTTTTGTTTCATCAATATTAACCTCATAAGGAAGAGGTTTCATCCATACTATTCTAGGCCTTACTACCTAGATGTATACTCTATCACAATCAACCATAAAATAGACATCATCCATATAATCTTCAACCAATTTTTATTGAATTTGAAACCTGTTATTCATCTTTTCCTTGAAAACTCTAAAACAATTGTCCATGATACTATCAAAATTTTCACCCATTTCAGCTATGAACTCATTAATCTGATATAAGACTGGTGTGTCCTTTCTCCATACCTCTGTGCCTTTAGAAGGGAAAAACTTTTAAACATAAAAGAACAAACATGTCAATAGAGAACCAAATTTGCATGGCTTATTCTTTGAGGGTCTAATGCTTTCCATGTTCTTATTCAGCTGCTTCAACATTAAGTTTGCTATGTCATATTCCAAACTCTTCTTAACAACCTTATATGCTAGATCAACTACCTCACATGACACACTATTCATTTGACTAGAGCTATAAATCTTATGAGCAATAATATGAATGCCAAATTTGAGTTCCACATTAGATACATTGCTAATTTTCAATGCTCTTTCATCCCATTTGCCTAGGGTTTTCTTCTAAAGCTCATCCTAACCTAGGGTTTTTTTGACTTTAACCTTGTTAAGCATAGGGATACTAGTAATGTGATGAATCATCTTCTTTGTAATCAAAATTGGTTATTCTAACCACAATTGACCATTATGGATTCAGCTTAAGATATATCTAATCCATTTAATCTGAAACTCTCCTCTAGGTTTTTATGCTCAATCTTAAGAGTTCCATCCACATAGAGTTCACCTAGGGCACTATCCATTTCTAGGGTTCCTATCTCTTGTACAGCACATTTGAAATGAGTTCAAATATCATTGATAAGGAGCACCTTTGGTGGAATTTACAACTGAGCTCCATTCGGGTCGAGGGATTCGACAATCACTGGTACCAATTTGAAATTTAGGGTTTTCCATTCAACACCTTACACCAACATCTTTGATCCTTTCTTCACCTTGTTGCTACTGCTAGATGCCATGATCACTCGATAAACTAAGAAAATTCTTTAGAAAACTTCACTGTAAATTATGCTCAAGATCATTGGAATGCTCTACTTTGAATATGCTAAAATCATGGTGGAAATGAAGTCAAATTCCTTCCTTTTGATAAAAATTTCCCATTAATGCTTGGTACGATGAGATCCATAATGACATAGTGTATGATAGACTATCATCCACTATCTACACAAATTGCTCAGTAAAAGCTTGCAACTCAGCAACCAAACAAAAACCTTGTTACTCTCAACTTCACTCGGTATGACCTTACTTTACTTGGTGATAATTGATGTTGAACTCTTGTGATCCCTCTTTATCTAGAATACTAATTTGGATCTTTTGATTCCTTTCAATTGGAACTATTTAAGATGTGACCTTGAGAATATAGTTCTAGTTCTTCCTTAAGAACTTAATTGGAAATGGTGGAGTCACCCACTTCTTGAGTGACTTGACTACCATCACTTGAAATAGCTTGCTCGGTAGATTTAGGAATCCACTACTGTCTCATCTGCTTCCTAATGTTATCATCTTTTTCTTTCTTTTCATCTTCAACTCTACCTATATTCATGCAATTCTTATCTATATGACCAAGTTCAATACATGTGTAACATCTTATTGTAGTATCCTTTCTTCTCAAGTGATGCCTAGCACAATTTATGCCAATGTGTCCATATTCTCCATAGTAATGACATCTACACCAAGTATTTTAGTCCCAACCAAATATTTCCTTTACAAATTGTTCATCTGGATTGAATGGTTTAGATCTACATTCAAATGCTTTGTGACCTTGTTTCTTGCATTGGTGACACTTGCCTTCAAACTTTGGTTTCTCCTTGCATTCATTAGCTTTATGACCATGTTGACTACAATTGTAGGATTTTTAATTGAATTTTGTCTTTCCATTGCTCCAACATTTGTTTGATGTATGACCTATCTTACCATAGTGATTGCAAGTAGGTATTTGATTTATTTGAGCACCTTGTTCGTAGGATTCACCTTCTTCTTTATATCCAAGTCCTACTTTACCCTTTGGCCTATACAGATTCTGCTCATTTTGTTGATTCAATTTATCCATGTCTACTTGGGATTTTCTTATTCTTTCATTGAGTTGCTTCTTAGAATTTAGATCAACTTTCAACCTTGCAGTGCTTAAATCATTCCTTAACCTTTCATTTTTAGATCCCAGACTCATGATTTCTTTATTTACATTAGAGAGATAATTGATAAGACTTTCTTGTTGAAGTAATTGATTTTGCATTTCTCTATTCCTTGAATCTAAGTCTTCTCCCTCCTTATTTCTTTGTTCTGAGATTTCAATCAATCTTATTTACTGGATTTCTTGTTCTCTTTCTAATTTCGTTACTTCTTCTTGCAAGGAACCATTCTTTTCTAGGAGTTCTTTCATTGCATTATTTGCTTCATCTGAACTACTTGAGGAGAAAAAGTATTCAATATTCTCCTCAACATACTAATGGTCATTCATCTATTTTGCAAGTTCCTTCCTCCTTTTTAGGGATTGGGAAAAATTCTCTTTTGCTTCCTTGAGTTGAGCTATGGCTATCTCTAGATCTAGCTTTTCATTATCAATAGCTTTGTCAAGTCTGAATATCTCCATTGTCCTTGATCTTTGCTCAAGCTATCAAAATTTTATCTTGAGAACCACAAAGCTCTGATACCAATTGTTGGAAATAATGAAGACTAGCTAGGTTACTGAGAGGGGAGGGGTGAATCAGTAACCTCAAAACATTTTGACAAATTCAAAACTTAATAACATAATCCATTTATCATTAATAGATCTAATCTACTACATGCATGAGAAACTAAAAGCACAAAACACTTTGAACACAATATTTGGTGACCCAAAAACCTTCCAAATAGAAGGTAAAATTGGGGTGGGGATGATACCCACAAAACTTCAATACTATAGTATAAAGTTGGCTTGTTAAGGCTTACAATGATAACTTCTAATGATCTACCATGTTAGGAGCAATTAGGACTACAAGGTCCACCTTGTCAGAGTTTTACAAATATACAATCAAGTATGCACTCGGTAAAGAGATTTAATAAAAGACTGTTAAGTATACCTTGTTAAAGGATTTGAAGATGATTCACCTGATAGGATGAAATAGTAGATTTGACTTACAACTGTATTGCTAATTAAGATCCTTGAAGTATAGATCACCTCTTTGTAATAGATGTAACTTGACTACTCTTGATTTGACCTTGATAAACACTTTGCTCCACTGCTAATTCACATTCACATTCTCATGCATCAAAACATTACTTATATTTCTTCAACTATGAATGGGTATGATACAATATATTACACATATACCAACCCAATTCTCATAATTACAAGGTTGGCCAAAATACAAGATAACGCCAATATTACTAAGTCAGCTCACATGTAGAAACTTGGGTTTTGAAAGCTAACTTGGTGAATTTTTGATACTCAACATCATCATGCATTTGGTAGAAGTAGATGCTCAGTCCATACTAATCACTCAATGTAGCTTCAAACTTGGTATACACTAGAGACTTAGTAGATACTATGTCACTCGGTAGAAACTGAATTCCATTTTTACCATGCCTACACTTGGTAAATAACATTGGCTTCACATCTCAAGAATTGATGACTCGGTAGACACTATAAAGATCGATAACCACTGACTGCTCAGTCTAAATTGCTAGACTTCACACTACTTATATTCACTCGGTAACCACTTAGAATGCTCAGTATGAACTATGAAACTTGGTAACCATTGAATTGCTTGACAAACATTGAAGATTGATCAAAGAGCTCAGTAACCATATAGAATCTAAATAAGTGTTGTCACTAATAACAAACTTGACTTAATGCCAACAAGATGGCCCCTCAACAAAATGAGGAAATTGCCAAACAAATCTATGATCTCCTAGACCAAAGCCTAATTAGGAAAAGCATTAACCCATGTATTTTCCCTACTATTTTATCACCCAAGAAAGGAGAAACTTGGAGACTTTGTACTGATTCTAGATCCATTAATAGAATCATCATTAGGTATAGGTTCCTAATACCTAGAACTGAGGAGATAATGGACTATTTAGGGGGAGCAAAGTATTTCACCAAGATAGAAGTAAAAAGTGGCTATCATCAAATTAGAATAAATGAAGGGGATGAATAGAAAATAACCTTCAAGACTATAGAAGGTTTGTATGAATGTCTTGTAATGTCATTTGGCTTATCTAATGCTCCATCTACTTTTATGAGGTTGATGAACAAGGTTTTGGCAGATTACATTGGTAAGTTTGTTGTTGTCTATTTAGATGACATCGTAATTTTTAGAAAAACTAAAGAGGAGCATATCAAGAATTTGCAAATTATTTTAAGCAATTACATGAAGAATAGATAATGATAGACTTGGAGAAGTGTGACTTCACGAAATAGGAGCTAGTTTATCCTGGCTTTATTTTGTCTCAAGGTAACCTCAAAATGGATCAAGACAAGGTGGATGCCATTCTAAGTTGGCCTACTCCAAGATTGAATTAGATGTAAGAAGCTTCCCTAGTTTGGCCTAGTATTATAAAAAAATTATTAGATATTTCAGTGGCATATGTGCTCTATGTTGGATATGATCAAGGGAGGAATGAAGAAAAAGTTTTGTTGGACCCCACTGTCAACATTGTAGTCATGTTTATTATTAGAGACATATACTTATTTAAATTGTAAGTATATACTAAGCATATTATATAGTTAATAGTGTTAACCAAGCATTCCAGTATCAATTGAGCTCTACAATTGCTACTGAGTCCCTTGGACAATTTTTAGTTTGCACCAAGTAGTTACTACAAAGGCAATGATCAGTAGTGTAAAATGAGCATTTTAGTGTATGGTGAGTTTATCTATGAAAACTGAGTTATGTAGTGCTTACCGAGTTTGCAGTTGATGTGATGTGAGTCTAGTGTGAACCAAGCTACTTAGTGTTAACCAAGTGACTTAGTTTATACAGATCTCATAGTGATAGCATTAATCAAGCTATGTAATGTAAATTGATTGGTTATGTTTATATGTCAAGTTTTATAGTATTCATCAGGTCACCAATACAAACTAATCTCAAGACTACTTAGAAGAGATCAATATGGACCAAGATTCTACATCTACCAAGTGCATGACAATGCTGAGCTTTAATAGTGGATGTTGAGTATCAGAACCTCACTGAGCTAATCTTCAAAACTTGAGTTTCTTCTTTTGGGCTGACTTTGTGTATTTTGTGTAAACTTGTATTGTGGCCGACTTTGTAATTTGTAATTTGGATTGGTATATATGTAATGTATTATATCATATCCAAGGTATGGAAAAAGAAAGCAATGTAATAAGAAGAGAAGAGTAGAAGAGAAAATTACAAAGGATACAATAGTATAAGGAGTAGCAAAGATTTATCTATCATAGCAAGGTGATTTCTACACTCAAAGGAATCTCATTTAGCAAACCAAGTTGTAGATTAGAGATTAGCTACTATTTCATACTAATAGGTGGATTAGTCAATTCCTTTAACAAGGTAGACCTAATAGTCTTGTGTAAATCTCTTTACCGAGTGCATACTTCATTATATGTTTGTAAATTCTTTTGCAAGGTGGACCTAGTAGTCCTTATTGCTCCTATCAAGGTAGATCATCAAAGGTGATCATTGTAAACCTTAATAGGCCAACTTTATACTATAGTACTAAAGCTTTTGGATATCATCTCTACCCTAGTTTTACTTTCTATTTGGAAGGTTTCTGGGTCACCAAATTGTGTGTTGAAAGTATTATGTATACTTTAATGTTTTTAGTTTATCATGCATACAATTAGATCAGAATAAACATGAAGGATTAATTACTAATAAAGATTAAATTTTATTGGTTACTAATTCACCCTTTCCCTCTCAGTAACTTAGCCTATCATAATATTTCGAAGAATTGGTATTAGAGCTTCATGGTTATTAGAGAAAAGCTGAACAACTTGAACAAAGATCAAAAGCAATGGAGGTATTCAAACTTGACAAGGCTATTGACAATGAGAATCTAGATTTGGAATTGGCTATTGGATAACTCAAGAAATAAAAGGAGTAATTCTCTCAATCCCTAAAAAGAAGAAAAGATCTTACAATCTAAATGAATTATCAACTCTACACCGAAGAAAGAATTGAAGATATCCACTCAAGTAATTTAGATGAAGTGGTTGAAGTAATCAAAGAACTATTTGAAAAGAATATTACTCATCAAGAAGAAGAAAGAAAATTAAGAAGAGAGCAAGAAATTCAATCAATAAAATTTTGTGAAGTCGTGGAAGAGAAAAATAAGATAAGAGAAGTGATAGAAGGAAAGAACAATGAAGTTCAGCGCCTATCCCTTTAGTAGATAGACTACATTGATCAGCTCAACAATGCAAATGAATAAATCATGAATCTAAGATCACAAAATGAAAGATCAAAGAATGATCTAAGCACTAAAAGGTAAACCAATGAAAGGATGATGAAATCTCAAGTAGACATAAATCAGTTGAATAAGAAAAGTCATTACAAACAAAAAGGAAAATCAAGAACTAGATATATAGAAGAAGGTGAATCATCCAAGCAAGGAGTTCAAAAGAATCAAAAACCTACTTTCGGTCACTATGGTAAGATAGGTCATACATCAATCAAATGTTGGAGCAATGGAAAAGAAAAATTCAAAGGAAAGTGCTAAAATTACAATCAGCATGATCATAGGGCAAATGAATGCAAAGAGAAACCTAAATTTGAAGGCATATTCACAAATGAAAGAAGCAAGGGCACAAGTCATCAGAATGCAAAACTAAGACATTGAACCCAGTAGAGAAAATTGTGAAAGCTATATTTAGTTGGGACTATAACAGTTGGTGCAGTTGTCATTATTGTGGAGAATTTGGATGCATTGGAATAAATTATGTAAAACATCATATGAGGACAAGAGCTACTACCAAAAGATGCTTCATTTGTAGAAAACTTGGTTATCTTGCCAAGAACTATATGAATACTAGAAGAATTGAAGATGAAAAGAAGGAAAAGCTAATAACATCATAAAATAGATGAGATAGTAGTGGGTTTCAAAATCTTCTGAGAATACAAGTCTGAACATTAATGAAGATGTCACTCAAGAATTGGGTGACTCCACCATTTCCACTTGATCTCTCATAGGAGAACTGGAACCAGGATTCTGAAGATATCTTACAATAGTTCCATTTAGTAGAATGAAAGATCCAAAACAACATTCAAGATGCAAAGGGATCACTAAATAAATGATGCCAATCATTACCAAGTAAGGTTAGGTTATTGTCTTACTAAGCAAGGTCAGGAGTAACTAAGTTCTATCTAGTTATCGAGTCATGAAAGACTCTATCAAGCATTCAATGTAAGTGAAGTGGATGATAGTTTGTTGTTTAAGAAAAAAATCATACCAGGCACTTATGGCAATCAAAAGGAGAAATTTGATAAAAGGGCAAAATCAAAGTCATTTCTCACCATGAATTTTTGAGAGCTATCTATGCAAGATGATTCAAGCGATTTGGGAAAATTATTGCTGAAGATTTTTGTATTCTCTCAAAACCTACTAAGAAAAGATGGCATCCACCACCAAAAAATCAAAGAAAGGTTTAGACATGTTAGTTTGAGGCATGGAATGGAAGGCACCAAACTTTAAGTTGACTCCTATCATTGCAAAAATCCTAGATCCGAGTGGAGAACATTTGCAAATTCCACCAAAAGTACTATTAATCAATGATATCCATTTGCATTTCAAATGTGTTATTTAAGACATTAGAACACTATGATGTAGGAGCATCTGAGGTCTTTTCTAGGTACCTTGATAGTTTGATGTAGGAGCATCCTAGGTTTCCTTGTAGTCCTACACTTTTATTCATTATGCCAGTTGCTATCGAGTTCTTAGTGGCTACTAAGCATTTAGTTGATGTTGAGTCATTCTTTGGTTGTCGAGTTATTCCTTTGGTTTCCAAGCAATTCCTTTAGTTTTTGAGTTCCTTTGGATGTCAAGTCATTCCTTTGGTTGCTGAGCATTGGAGGATGTCAAGTTCATAGTCGATGTTGAGTGATTCTTGTGGATTTCAAGCTTATTTGATTGCCAAGTGCTAGTATTTTGTGAAGTCTTCATTTGCCAAGTGATTTACATCTAGTTTCAATTTAGGTTGACCTTTGTTACATTAAATATTGATATAGGTAGTTATTGTGAGTCAACTTGTGGCTCTTCAAGTATTTAATGCTAGAGTTATTTAGTTTTAGCATTCTAGGCTGACTTATGGCTTTTCTATGTTCTAGAATCTTCTATAAGACATTTTGGAAAGTTTTTAAGAGGATCTTGGGTAGATTCTTAAGGAAAATTGAGGGTGGATAATTTTGGTAGAGGAGTCTTAGGTGGAGTAGCTTGGAGGTAGAAGTTTGAATTTGAATCTAGTGTTTTGTTCTTCTTTAAAAGATGTACTCTTCTTTGTAATGGTCATAACCTAGAAGGCTGTACAACCAAGAATGTTGGATGTAAACTCCTTGATATGAATATATGAAGATATTGTCTCTCTCTAGATCTAAATCTCATTCCTCTTGTTCATTTTATGTTGTGTGTTTGTTTGCTAATTTTTGGATCACCTCATTTTGGGGTACATCTGAATTCTCTCTACGTCAGGTGGCATCAGAGCTCAATTGTTCCTGAGTGTACAAGCAAATTTTTTAAGTGTGAAGTAGTTTGTACCAAGACCTTGGTTGGGCAAATTTTATCAGAGAAGGTGTTTGATTTTGGAAGTCCTAGCTAGTTGGCAATTTGGTGTAGGGTGGCAGATCTACAAATTTGGCTAGCACTTGCAGAGGACTCACTATTTGATTATTGTTTGTATGTGTAAAGATCCAAAATTATTTGACATGTTGAGGAAACTTGTAGCTAGAGTAGAAGCTATTGAGTTAGCACAAGATCATGGAAGACATCTTGATGATGTTGAGAGTGATTAGTATGATTCCTTTTGTGATGATTTATATGAAAGGATTGATGATCTAGAAGAGTCTAATTCTAGTTGGTATCTAAGGGTAAGAAAGAATATTTGTTGGCTGATTAAAGAGATTATGAAGAGAAGAAGATAGATCATGGAAGTACATGATGATTTTTCTGAAATGGAGGAAGTATCTTTTGGTTTTCATGAGCAGATGGATAGATCTAACATGGAAATTGTAGGGCATCTTATTGTGCACAATGAGATTTCTAAAGAGGAGAGTTTCACTTATGTTGGTAAGGAATTAGATTTTGTTATACAAAATGATGTTAAAGTTGGAATGGATGTGATTGAAAACTTATCTATCATTTTCATTGTTGATCTAGAGTTATATGTTCATTCTATTATGAATGATGTTGATATGGATGTTGCTTGTGGTAAGAAGATGGATTTACTTGTTGGTAATATGGTTGAGAATTTTAGAGGTGTTATTAATGTGGATTTACATGATGTTGTTGTTGCTAACATGGATCTAAACTTATATGTTGCCGGTGAGATGTTGAAGGATACAGATGTTGTTACTAATGTGGATTTTCATGATGTTGCTATCTATATATTGTTGGAAGAATGAATATATATATTTTTATGAGTATGGATGACATAGGGTTATTGTTGAATATTCCTAATATGAATTGATTTTCTATTGATTTGGTGGAGGATTCCCATATTATGGATTTATATGCTTTTTCTATGATGGATTTCAGTTTCTATGTTGTTGTTGAATGGGTTTGTGATTTGATATTGTTGCTAATCTAGTTTTCATATATGAGGATGATGTTATGGATGATGTTGATGATAAGTTACAAATGGAGTATTTTGATTTTTAGTTGAGTGAGTATGATGATTGGTTGGATGAGATTCTAATTTTTGAATGGATGAACCATAGATGGTTGATTTTCAAATTTGATCTTATTTCTTTGATGGAGTGGAAACCTTTTGTAAAGATGAAGCTAATTGAAGAATTTTCTATTGGGAGAAAAATGTGGTACAATTTCTCTATTTACCTAGGGAGTCTAATGCATGAGCATCAGAGGTCTTTTTTAGTTACCCCAATAGTCTAATGCAGGAGCATCCTAGGTTTCCTTGTAATCCTACACTTTTGTTCATTCTGCCAATTGCTACTGAGTTCTTAGTGGATGTCAAGCATTCAGTTGATGCTGAGTGATTCTTTGGTTGCCAAGTTATTCCTTTGGTTGTGGATTTCCTTTGGTTTCCAAGTGATTCCTTTAGTTGCTGAGTTCCTTTAGATGCTAAGTCATTCCTTGGTTGTTGAGAATTGGAGGATGTCGAGTTTATAGTTAATGTCGAGTGATTCCTGTGGATGTCAAGCTCATGTGATTGTTGAGTGCTAGTATTTTGCAAAGTCTTCATTTGTTGAGTGATTTATGTCTAGTTTTAGTTTGGGCTAACCTTTGTTACATTTAATATTGGTACAGCTAGTTATTGTGAGCTGACTTGTAGCTCTTCAAGTATTTAATGTTTGGGTTATTTAGTTTTAGCATTCTGGGCTTACTTGTGGCTTTTCTATATTCTAGAATCTTCTATAAGCCATTTTGGCAAGTATTTAAGAGGATCTTGGGTAGATTCTTAAGGATGATTAAGGAGGGATAATTTTGGTAGAGGAGTCTTAGGTGGAGTAGCTTGGAGGTAGAAGTTCATATTTGAGTCTAATGTTATGTTCTTCTTTGAAAGATGTACTCTTCTTTGTAATGGTCATAATATAGAAGGTCATATAGCTAGGCATGTTGGATGTAAACTCCTTGATATGAATATATGAAGATATTTTCTCTCTCTAGATCTAAATCTTGTTCCTCTTGTTCATTTTATGTTATGTGTTTGTTTGCTAGTTTCTGGATCACCTCATTTTGGGGTATATCTAGATTCTCTCTACATCACACTAGAGATGGATGAATCATTGAAGGAATTATGCATTAATGTCATGTTGAAACTAGAACATCAACATCTTGAAACAAAAGGTTTAAATCGCATTCTGCATATGCCATGGGATTTTCAAATAAAGTGGATAAGATATATTCTTAGTTGTGTGCATAATGGTCAGTTGTGTTAGTATTTTTCAACTATTAAGTAACAAAATACTCAATACCAAGATAATAAAAGCACAAATAATCTAAGGATCGGCTACTTCCTATAGAAAATTGAATGTGTGTCTTATCTAGACCCAATTGCAACAAAATCAAGACAGATTTCCTACTCTTTAGGCTTTGCAAAACCAAGGTGGTTATACTTGAGGGATGGAAGATATTTTTTATACAACATCATATACATATTTTTCTCATTCCATGACACTTTAAGATAATACACATCCCTTATAAGTAGATTTGGTCACAATTCTTCTCAGATTTACAAGTATTTCTAGCAATAGTAGCTAACTAAGTCTTAGAGATCAAATTCAAACAAGTGATAACCAACATTGATATCTTTCAAATAGTAAAGTGAAAATTGATTTTCAATTTGAGCTTGATGCTTTCCTATGATTTCTTCATATACAAGCTAAATTTTATAGATCAGTGCCTCATCCATTGGGATTCAGAGTTCACTCAATTCCTACATCTGATTGATTGCTTTACAATCAATATTATCAATAGTTCTTACTAAAAATCATACTTACAAACATCCTTCCTATTACCATGGAGACCCTATCAATATCTATCACTAAAAAATTTATTTAATTCATTAAATTGATAGTAATAGTGAATTGACATACAATTTGATTTAATTGCATTCAATTGGACAAGCTTTTCTTATACAACTTCACAATAACTAGGCAATAGAATGGAGACAAGATTCAAAAAAAACATTAGTGGAGACAGTCCACTTTGTATTAATATCTTATAAAAATTGGGTACAATTGGTGTGAAACTCAAGATGAATTAAAATGAATTGAGATGAAACCACAATATCTTGCAAGATAGAATGTATTCTCAAACAATTGTAGAGGAATACATCATAGAGTTCACATCAAGGTATTGGACTGAACAGACTTTAAGAAAAACTTAATAGAAGCTAAAAGTAATAAAACTATTTGAACCCTTTCTCTTGCCTTGGAATCTCACTTATAAAGGGTGAGATGCAACAAGCTTCAAGCTTAGAGAAAATGATAGTTGTCCTTTAAGAAAAAAGATATTTACATTCTATTGTCACAAAAAGATAAAATTTTGTGTAACAGAAAACTTGTACATCAAAGTATTCTTTTGGTAGGCCCCTCTTCTATTACATCTCTAAATGCTACAAATTCCATGATTGGCTCTTGTGTTATTTTGATTCCTTGGAATATGTAGCCATCACACTTGCCAACTAGGGGTTATTTTTATTCCTATAGTGCTTAAAACCAAGGGTTAATTTAATTTTTAAACTAATCTATGCAACAAAGAAGAGATTGAGACATGGGAGCGAGAGTTCAAATTTCAAATCTGGAGATAGGCGAGAATTCACAGGGAGGCAGAGCTCGATCACCAGGCACATAGGAGGGGATCTAGGCAAGCATCGAGGAGGAGTCAGGAGATGGGGACCCATGTGAGGACATTCTAGGGATTCTCCCAAAGCATTGGGCCTCACTCTTTGGAGTCAAGCCATCAGGTAAATCCTCTTTCCCTTTGGTTAAGGTTGTGTCAGGTCTTGATAAGGGATCTTGCACGATTGCTATTCCAGACGAGATTTTTGATCATAGCATTGCCTCTATGGCCTCAATGCTCGTCGATAAGTTTATCGGCCTAAGAGAAAATATTGATGTGGTCCAGGCCTACACTCTAAAAAAATGGAGCTTGAAAGGTCAGGTCTCTATCACAGCGATGGCTAAGGGTTTTCTCTCTTTTGAGTTCACCTGTCAAGAGGACATGGTGGACATTCTGTGTGAAAGTCCCTCGAGCTTTGGAAGGGCCACCCTTATGCTTCAAAGATGGTTGTCCCAATTGGACTTAAACAAAGCTTTACTCCAACAAGCTCTGGTATGGGTCAGACTCTCGGATCTATCTTTGGAGTTCTGGAATGAGGATGTCTTCAAGGGAGTGGCCAGCTCTTTCGGAGAGCTCCTCTCCATTGACCTAATCACTGCTTCAAAGAGTAGGCTGACTTATGCAAGGATCTACGTCGGAGTAAGAGAAGGGGAGGATATACTCAAAGTGGTTTGTTTTTAGTCCAAACTTGGCACCCATATCCAATAGCTAGACTTTGAAAGTGTTCCTTTTGGGTATTTTCACTGCCTAAAAATCGGTCATAAGGCATTTCAGTGCCCAAAATCTAAGATGTCTAGAAAGACAAATCCCCCTTCTTCTTCTCAAAAAAGGATAAAGAAATTTTGGAAAAAAAGACCAGTGTACTAGGCTAGAAGGTCCTTTCTACAAAGTCCCAGGATGCAACAGAAGCCCCAAACAAGATAGACCAAGAACCTCAAGGAAAGACAAGTAAAGAAGGAGAGTTACTCAAACCTAGTTCCTCTCTACCTTCAACCAAATCCTAGCCATTAGGGGATGATCAAGACAAGGAAAGGACCCTCAAGCCTAGAGAAGAGGAATTTAAGGGTGTCTTACAGAAAGGTCTTCAAGAGGTTGTCTTAGACCTTCCCACTAGAGAGGAGTAGCTGATTTTGGGCTCCACGGATGAGATCAAGGAAAGAGATAATAAGGAAATTATTGTTTTCTAGGACCTAGAGGAAAACTTGGTCTCCACCAAAGATGCACCAACCAGAACAAGAAATAAGGAAGATTTGGTGAAAGATCAAGACCAAAGGGTTGATCATCACAGCACCCCAAGGAATGCTAACAAGGCTTCTAGATCCTTGAAGTTCGAAAAGAAGGAAGAGATACTTAGGAAGAATCAAATTAGAGATCCATCCAAGGCTTCTTTGG
This sequence comes from Cupressus sempervirens, assembly GCA_028749045.1. Taxonomy (NCBI): domain Eukaryota; kingdom Viridiplantae; phylum Streptophyta; class Pinopsida; order Cupressales; family Cupressaceae; genus Cupressus; species Cupressus sempervirens. The sequence continues at coordinate 440,523,473 of CM053790.1, read as the reverse complement.
TAGTGACCAAGAGTAGTTACAAACTAGATGTGGGCTCTACAACCAAAGCAGGTAGGAAATCAAAAAGAGAGTCCAAAGAAGAGGAGACTAGAAGGTGTTTGGCAAATGGGTGCCAAAGCACCCTGAAGGACTTTTCCAAGAGTAAAAAATGAAGATCATCTCATGGAATATTAGGGGCCTAAATGGCACCCATAAATAAAAAATCATTAGGAATTTGATTAGAGACTAGAGACCAGATATTTTGATGATCCAAGAAACAAAAATGAAAAAGGATTCTTTGAGAAACATAGAGTTCAGTAACATAATGAGCAGAGAGGCTGCGGACTCTGATGGAGCCTTTAGGGGCCTGCTAACTTTATACAAGTCAGAACTCTTTAGAGTGGAATCAATTTCCAATGCTAGTAACATTTTATTTTGTAAAGTGTATAATATTCATTCCAATATATTTTGGTTCTTGCTCAACATTTATGCCCCCAACAACAAGAGAGATAGAAAATCCTACTGGTCTAGAGCAGAAGGGCTAGTTTACAATAGCAACTTGAAAAAAGGCATCATTATGGGAGATTTTAATACCCCTCTACTAGATAAGGAGAAGAAGGGTGGTCTTCCTCAGGACTAGGTTAGCAAGCATGATCTTTCAAACTTTATCAATGATTTGGCCTTTCCAGACATGGACCTTATGGGTGATGACTTTACTTGGTCCAATAAACACTTAGGTAAGGAGTGTATTCAGGTTAGACTAGATAGAGCCCTCATTTCTCTTGATTGGTTGCAGTCCTCTTCCTAAAAATTATCCCTTTTACCTAGAATTGGGTCTGATCACTCCCCCATCTCCCTCTCGATTATCCCTTTTGACCCCTGTAGACCTCCTCCCTTCCATTTTGAGAAAATGTGGACCTCCCACCCTGACCTTCTAAAGAGAATTAAGGGCTAGTGGAGCATAGATGTGGAAGGCACTGCTATGTTCAGGGTTGCTAGAAAACTCAGTAATGTTAAAAGGATGTTAAAAGCATGGAATAAGTCAAATTTTGGTCATTTATTCTCTATGAAAGAGGATCTTTCTTCTAATCTCTCTTCCATCCAAGCATCCATTTAGGAAAATGGGTATGATGCCTTGAGTAGAGAAGTTGAGTTGTCCATCATGTCTAATTTACATGACATTATTAGTAAAGAGGAAAAATTTTGGAGGCAGAGATCTAGAACCAACTAGCTCAAGGAAGGAGACCAGAACACAAAGTTCTTCCATTTATCCACACTTAAACATAGAGCTAACAACAGGATTTCTAATTTGAAGAAAGACCAGGGTGTGCTGACTAAGGAAGATGATATCTCACTAAAATCTGTCTCTTTCTTCTCCTCCCTTCTTTCTTGGGATCCTTTTCTCTCTAAGGTGGACCAAGATGACATTGTTTCTTGTATCCCTCAAATCCTCCAACCACACCACAATAATCTGATCTGGGCCATTCCTTCTGATTTTGAAGTGAGAGAAGCTCTTTTTTCTCTATTGGCGGATAAGTCACTTGGGCCTGATGGTTTTCCTACCTTCTTTTTCCAAATGTATTGGCCAGTCATTATGAAGGATGTTGTTAAGGTGGTTTAGCAGTTCTTTGGAGCTAGAAGCATTCTGAAGGAAATCAACTCCACTTTCTTAGTTCTTATTCCAAAAGTGCCAAGGGCTGACACTCTGGATAAGTTTAGACCCATTAGCATATACAACTCATTTTATAAGATCACCTTGAAGGTGCTCACTTTGAGGTTACTTAAGCTCCTCCCCCTAATTATCTCTCAACAACAATCTAGTTTTGTCCTGGGAAAATAGATTTTAGATTCAATTATCATGGTGTATGAAGTGATTCACTCTATGGAAGCTAGTAAGAGAGAAGGGATGTTACTCAAACTTGACATGTCTAAAGCTTACGACCGGGTGGACTGGTCCTTTTTGGAGTTGGTGTTGAAGGCTTTTGGCTTTGATGTCAAATCTTGCAAGCTAATTTCCCAGTTGGTCACCACCCCCTCGCTAGCTATTTTAGTGAATGGATCCCCCTCTAATTTTTTCAAACCTACTAGAGGCCTTCATTAGGGGGATCCTCTATCACCAATTCTCTTCATCATCCTAGCGGAATGTATTGGCAGACTCATGGACAAGAAAAAGAAAGATGGGAGGATCAAAGGCTTTAAACCTTCTTCCAAATGCACCCCCTTCATGCATCAACAATTTTTTGAGAATACCATTATGGGAGGAGAGGCATCGATTAGGGAGGCCAAGGCTTTGAAAGACACTTTGGACACTTATTCCAGAGGGTCGAGGCAGCTCATCAATTGGGACAAAAGCTCTATTTTCTTTATCAACACTTCAGAGGGAAGACAATAGATAATCTCCATAATCTTAGGTTGTCAGGTGGAGAAGCTTCCTTCTACCTACCTTGGTCTCCCCTTGGGCATAGCCCCCTCTGATTCCTTCTAGAATGGCATCTTGGATAGGTTCAGTAAGAAGCTGGCTATTTGGAAAGGAGCCTCTCTCAGCCAAGCAAGAAAATGTCAACTGGTTAAATCCATCCTTCAAAACCTGCCAATATATGCCCTAAGCCTTTTCACCATACTTGGAAAATACACCGAGAGAATGGTGAAAATCCAAAGGGATTTTTTATGGACGGGAACTGATAGGAATAAAAGGTGCCCCCTTATTTCTTGGGACAAAGTTTGTCTCCCTAAAAAGAATGGGGGTCTGGGGATCAGGAAGCTCACTCATATCAACAAGGCCCTCCTTGCAAAGCAAATTTGGGGCATCTTTAGTTGCACAAGGGAATGGAGAGACACTGTAGTGAAAAAGTATATAAAAAGGCCCTCTTTTTAGTTCACTCTCTTCAATCAGGACTTACCCAGAGGCTCAGTTGTTTGGAATGGCTTCTTAAAAGCCAAGGATTTGGCCAACTCTAAGGTCTCCTAGAAGCTAGGAAATGGGGAGAACATTCTATTCTGGTTAGACAGTTGGCTTTCTTAGGGCCCACTAATTAATAACCCAACCTATGGTGTTTGGGCTAATGATTGCATCAACCTTTTTGGGCACAAAGTTAGTAACTACAGGACTGAACAGGGATGGAAGGACCTTTCTATTATCTCAGAGGAACTCAAACCAATTATGATCATGCTTAATTCCTTATCCCTCAGCACCAATAAGGATGAACTAGTTTGGAGGGATAATGCCAATGGGCTCTATTTAGTTGCCTCTGGGTACTCTAATTTATGGAGTACAAAAGCATTCCCCCCTTGGTCGAAGGCATAACGCCAAAATTCAACATGTTTTTTTGGTTGGCACTTCAGGACAAAAATCTCACCTAGGAAAATCTCATTAAAAGAAGTCATATCATGCCCAGCAGATTTATTTTATGTAAAGACGAGTCAGAGATAGGCAATCATTTATTCATTCTTTTCTCTTACTCTAGAACAGTCTGGGACTTCCTCACCCAGGACCTTGACCATAGCTAGTGCATTCCTTCCAACCTCCTGGACTTTTTCTGCCAATGGAAAGGTATGTTCAATGGGTCTGCCTTGAAGGAAATCAACTCCTGGCTCCTACCCCATTTTTGTTGGAGCATATGGAAGGAGAGAAACAACTAGATTTTCAAAGACAAGGAGGAGCCGGCCTTGGTTGTTGGAAGGAAGATCTTTAGTAACATAAAGGAAAATTTTTCTGTAAGGAAGGGGGGAGCTTTTGAGATAGGAGGTAGGAAAAAGGAGAAGGTAAAAGATAAAATGAGAAAAAGACAGGAAGCCAAGTGGCACCTCCCTCCTGAAGGCTGGCACAAAGCCAACTTTGACGGAGCCTCCAAGGGCAACCCTAGATCATCAGGTAGTGGAGGTGTGGTTAGAAATGAAAATGGAGATAGTATTGTGGCTTTCTCTCTCCCATTGGGTTTCCAAACAAATCATTTTGCGGAAGCCAACGCCGCGTGCAATGCAGTTAAACTAGCTTTTGAAATTGGAGTCATCAATTTATGTCTAGAAGGGGACTCGAATAACATAATTAAGTGCATTAGTGGCAATTCATATCCATCTTGGATTATTGAAAATCTTATCAGTGAGATGAGAGAGACCCTTGCCAAATTCAAAAAATTCCATGTCACCCATACTTTTCGGGAAGCTAACCCGGTTGTTGACAGGTTGGCAAATATTGGGGTCGACACAGACCAAAAAATGACTTGGTGTCCCGAAACTTCTTTTTTGGAAAACGTCAAGTGTCTGATCGACTTGGAGAAAATCCAAGAAAGTACAGAGGATATCAAGTTGTAATTATGAAAATGAAAGGGTTAAGATATATGGGTACTTTTTATAATAGACAATTAAGAATTCATAAATGCAGACATCCTTCATTGATTAATTGCCATGCTTTGTGGATTGTTAATTGTAATCATTTTAGGGGCAACAATAGAGGTATTTTTCTCTGCTCCTTGCTTAATCTCAACAGTCCTTTCCAGTCTCACAGTGAAGAGCTTATGAGTAAAGCGGGTGTGTAGAGTAAGGAGATGGTGGGCGAGAGATGTAGAAAGGAGCTAGTAGGGGACTTTGAGAAATGGAGAAGCAGGCCAAAAGTTTGGAAAAAGATAGATGAGGGTGGGGTAACCAAGTATCTCATGAAGCTGCATAGTTTTGATCAAGAGGTGACTAACAGTATGGTGGGGTCCTAGAAAGATGGCAAGGTTAAGGTGAATGGCATCAACTTTCAAATAACAGAGGAGGTGATCATGGCTATCACTGAGATCCCTATCAAGGGTTTTAAATTCTTCAAGGATAAGAAGCTCTCAGCCAACGCGGTTAGGGATTTTGTGGAGAGTGAGAAGGAATTGAAGGCGTTAAAGAAAATTGATACCTACTATGTCCCTGAATCCATGAAGAAGTGGTGGAGGTATGTGTTGAAAGCTATTATTGAGTATTTCACTTTGGGCCCAAGGTTTGATAGAGCCCGTACCCACCAATTTGTTATTTTAAATCATTTTTAGAAGAAAGCCAAAATTTCTTTCCCTTTTTATCTGTTAACCTCTATGAGTAAGGTGATGGACAGCTTCAAAAAGAAGTCCATTGTAAACCTGGCTCTGCATGAGCGGTTGCTGCTACTTATCCATGAGCATTTCAAAGCTCAGACTATTAGCAATGCCCCCCCTCAGATAGAGACTATGCAGTCTAGAAGCTCCAGTTACTCCTCTGACTCAGATGACATTCAGAGCCTCAGTTTTGAGAAAGGTGAAATCTCCTCCTCTGGGAAATTTGTGACTTACCATGTTAAAAAAATCCCCCTCCCCCATAACCCCAAGCAGAAAAAGCCCTAGGGACCTCAGGCAGAAGTAGGCTGAGAAAGTCGAGGAGGGAAGCAATGACGAAGAGGAGGATCTAGAGTTTGAGGAGGTGGTGAGATGTAGGAGGAAACAAAGGTGGACAGTGGAAGGAAGAAGCCTAAGAGGGAGAGTCTAGAGGATGTGTGCTCTCATTATGAGGAGACGTCTGCGTTGCCCCTTTCTCCTATCCATCTCCACCCTGAGGAGCAAAAAGAGGAGAAAGCTAGGTATGCGGAAGGGGAAGTGCAAACCAATGATAGGAGGAAAGCATGGATTAATTTCAATGTCAAGACCACCAAAATGGGAATCTTTAGGGAGGCCATCAATCCCCAAATCCTAGTGGATAATCAAGAAGAGCAGAGGCTCCTAAGAATTAATCGATCCGGTGATTGTGGTTATTTTGGATAGAGCTAGGGAGATAGGGATGAATCTTTTAAATAATGCTCACAATAGCATGATTGATAATTTTAGATCAATAAAATGGCTTTTCCACGAGCTTGAGGAGGTTAAAGACTAGGTGAAACACATTGAGGCAACAAGGAAATGAATGGATGCCAATTGGAGGTAGATTTAGCTGATAAGTGCACTCTGGCAGAACAAAGGATACACAATCTGGAAAACTAAAATCACAACCTTGCGAACCAGATGTTTTCCTTGTTAAGCTCCATCAACAACAACACCATCTCTCTCATGGGCTAGATCAAATATAAAGAAATGCACGATGAAGAGGATGGAAATGACAGGAATGAGGCCAGAATAGAGGATGACCCTGCAAAGGACAACTCCACTCGCACTTAGGACCAAGTGAATCAAAGGGTACAACAGATGGAAATGGAGGAGAATCAATAGGCCTTTGAGGCTGCTCAGGTGAAGCATGATCTAGAGTGAAAGAACGAGGAATAACCCTTGCTTGTTCTTTTGTTTATCACTGTCTTTTGGCTTTTTGTTCTAGCTTTTGGCCGTGGCTTTGTTTGTTTCCTTTCCCTAGTCTTTTCTCAGTACTCTTTCCTTTGGATGGGCTTAATGCTTATTATCAGCCTTTGAACTTATACTTTTTTGGCTAGGATGTCATGCTTATTATCAGCCTTCTATGTTCTAACTTTCGGGTTTTAGGTTCCCTGTAAAACCTGTTTATCTAATCAAAAACATTGTCTCTTATTCTAATATTTGCAAGTTAACCTCAGCTCGAGGATCTCCACTAGCTTCATTATGAACTAATAAAACCATATTTATTCTTGTTTCTTCTTCTGTCATGTCATCATTTTGGGCCTGTGAACCTACAACTACAATTTGTTTCTTGTCTTTGTCCTCCTCTTTCCTCTGACCTCCTATAGGTGCATCAATGATCTATATTTCATCTTGATCCATCTCATCACTATCACTTTCAACTTCCTCTCACTGCTCATCAGAAGCAATATCTACCATCCACTTGTCAAAAAGTGTGTCATCTAGCTAGTTAAACTACAGAATATCATTTTTCTTCTTGATCACATACTCAGCCATTGTGTCACTGCTAAAAAAATCTTGTTTTAAAAAATCAAAGAATAATTGGTCCTTCACAATTTCCTCTATTGTGGTTTCCCACCATGTATGTCCTTTTTCATTAATGACTCTATTTATTCTCAAACAAAACAACTCATCTAATTTTTTGGCCCATTCATCCTTACTTTTCAATCTATTCTTCTTATCCAAAGAAAAGGGGAATAAATAAAAAAATTCACTTCTATACTTATCCAAGTAGCTAACAATTCTTTTTTGCAACTCAACTCTTTTATCATCAAATTCTGGAAGATCATTAGTAACATCATAAGTTTTTTCTACGTGGTCATGTGAAAATTTTATGATAGAATAACATTAAAAATTGACCTCTTTCCTTCTCTTGCTCCACTTATTGACAATGGGTTTCAAAATTTCATCACTTGCTTTTATTTCTTCCCATATGTTTATTATCCTTGCTAATTGATCATAAAACAATGGCCATTCAATTTTATTAACCAAATACATGAGAATCTTTCTCAATTTGTCCTCATACTGAACATTTAACTCTACATGCAATGCCCATAGTTTACTCTTCTCCTCTTCAAAATCATCAATTGTATAATATTGTGGCCTCTGTTGTATGTCAAGAATCTCAATGAGGGGAGTGGATTTAAAAGGTTCCACTGATGGGTGAGGGTATGTGATCCTTGGCCTAGAAGATTGTCCCTTCATTTTATTTTCAAGTTCAATTCTTTTTTGAACTTCTTTATTATAGGCCTCCAAAATTTTCTCATACTTACCCTACAATGCTAACCTTTCCTACTCATTTCTCTCTACAATGGACAAAGCTAGGTTAGATGTACCAACATTCAAATGTCCAGCCTCTACATTGGTTGTATCTTCTACCCTTTTCACAATTATATTGCCCCTTAATCTAGTATCATCTAATTGTGAGGAAATAGTCTTGGATCCTTTTCTTATTGACCAAATCACTAAGGTAGTATGGTCCACAGTGAATGTGGCACCTTTTATTTCTTTCTTATTATGATCCTGTATATTTAGTTTATTAGAAACAGAATTAAAAACTAGAGCATCTGCTATATCCAAATTGGATAGCAACAAAACAATGGATGCTCTTACCATTTGTCTCCCTTCTTTAGGGGTCAAGTTCTTAAATTCTTATGCTATATCCTCCTTTATTTGGTTTTGTGCATCTACTTCCTTCATCTCTAGATGTTCTGCTCTCAATTTATCGCACCTTTCTTCAAAAACCCCTATATGTGTTCTCCAAGCAAATTGATAGAAGGCTCTTGACTTAACAAAATCATCATCTAACAAAAATTTGTGGCTAGCGTCTTTTAAATATAGGGTCCAATTCCCTTCCTTCGCAATCTACCACTATTAAATCAAGGCTTGGCATTGGAGGTTCTTGAAGATTTCTCTCTTCTAGCTCTACTTGGGTAATAAATACTCCCCCTTAAGACCCTAGCTATTCCACTTGCTCTCCAATGAGCTAATCCTTTCCAATATACAAAGGGTATTGGGTAGGTGAATATTCCTCAATGTGAGGACCTTGTTCTTTTATTATTATTTTTCCTCTTGGGTGAGGGCTCATCAGATCTCTCTTCCAAAACAAAACTAGTTGATCCTATTATTTGCTTTCCTTTGTCCACAGTGGCCTTCTTATCTTTGATCACATTATAGCCTAGTCTTTTTTGGACAATTAACTACCCTGTTCCAATATTAGGAGTGAATGCCAATCTCCTCATGACCTCTTTGGCTTTATCTAGATAGGCATTAATGAAGAATTGTTTCTTCTCATTCATTGTTTCCATTATCTCAAGAAAGGTAAGCATGAGCTTATTTATTTTATCTGCCTCTATTTTTGTATTATCAAGAGGCTTGTAATCTTTTTCAAAACAATGAATAAATTCCAAAACTCTTGAAAAAGCCCTCCAATCTCCTTTTTCATCGCTTCCTCTTGCAAAGAGAACCCATTCCTTATTATATCCTTAGGGTAATAAGGCTCATGTTTTATGGAACCAAGCTTAGCTCTAAATCTAAAAAGCAAATCATAAAATCCCTTAGTATCACAAAAATAGGGATGAGACACAGCCATCTTATATTGGTCTAGTAATTTGTGTAAATACAACCAACCACCTTTTTTAATTACAAAATGGTGGGCTATAGTACAAGTTGGGAAAAATAAGCCTCTTTGTCTTCTTACCAAATAGGTTTCCTCCAATCCTCCCAGCTGCCACAATATCTCACCTATTCCTATTTTCAGAGGAACCTAATAGGGAAATTTGTGAGGGGTCCCTTTAAAACCATAAATTCTAAAAATAGTTGAAATAGAGTATGGTATAATTTCTCCCCAATTGTGTGATAATTTCAAACTAGAGGGGTTATCCATGGGCTTGATAAGATTTATTAGTGCCCTAGGAATTATGGGATTGTCCCTTAATAAGAGGCACCTTACCTTGAGGCAAAGTACCTATCAAACTTGATGAAACTAGCCTTTTATGCATCCTAGGTCATATTTGCACTCCACAATTGAACTGGTGGAGCTTCTCCCTCATTTTCTCTGCTCAAAACCATTTCTTTTCCAAAATATGTTACACCTTTAAATAAGAACATATGCATCAACAGTGAGTAGTGACCAAAAGTTTTTTCTACCTTGCCCTTAGCAATTCCAACTAGGCCTACATGGATTTCTTTTGCTAAAAAGGAGGTGAAATCAAAAATAATATCAACACTAAAAGAAGAAATTTCAACCATCATATAAATAAAATTTATAGGCATAAAATTCTACTCATCCTCACCAAAAACCCTACACAAACTCATATATATCTCCACAGCTTGGGAATTAAAATATTCCTTTTTAAAAGGTTCCCTAGTAGATGTTGTGATTACTAGCAAGTTCCCAATTGTGCATATGTGTGCCCTCAGTGCACCCTACCTGATTGTATCCTTCTTAGATAAATATTCCTTCTCCAAATCTAGTAGGTCAATAGGTATATTATAATATGATAGTAGCTCTAGACCAAAAACTTCTCAAATTTCCTTAGGGCTTACTATGATTAGACATTCATTGTCCATTCTTCTAACTAATCTAATTGTTGGATCATAACTTTTGGCAATAGCCATTAATAGGTCAGAATCCATGAAAACACTAGGGACCACTAGTTTTCCCAAGTCAAAGTTCCAAATGTTCCCATGAGGGGCAAATAATTTCCTTTCCAAGAACCATTTTTTGAAAAGGTAGAGCCCTATTCTAGAAGTAGTCACATCTCTAACCCAATTTCCCTTATCATACAATTTGTCATCAATTTTGAGTCTAGAGTTTAGAGAAGTTAATTTTTTTAACTTGAGCAGACTCGTTTGTGGACTTAGGTAATAACTCAACGAGCTCATCATGAATATTTCTAGACAAATAGTCTTCTTGACCCAAGAAAACTTTCTTTGGAGGCATGGTGAATAAAAACCACAAAAAACTAGAATACTTTGATATATATATATAGTGAATTTAGGAACTTACTTGACTCTCTGCTACCTTTTCTCTACAATCCTACAATATATTGTGGACAAATGGAAATTCTTTTGCATTCTGATCAGACCTAGCACAATTTCTTAATAGCTCTAAACTCTTTGGAAGCCTAAAAAATTGTTCATGTATGAAGGAAATAGCAAGATTTCTACAATATAATTTGTTCCTAGTTCACATAAGGAGCCTTTGATTTTCATAAATGAACTATAAGGAGAACAAAGTGGCACCACCTTCTATTTCTGAAAATATGTTGCCAATCCCAAAACATCCAACGATCCAAGAATAGAATAAAAGATGACTCATTTTCCACTTTCCAAGCTAGAAGTCAACCAAATAATCTTTATTTGTGTAAGCCTTTCTTTTACTACTGACAAATTGGTCTAGACCCACTAGCGCTTGTGGACATGTGTCATATTCTTGCTATGTCACCATGCATATATAGTGAGCAACTTCCTTATGTGACATAATGAAAATTGTTGATTCATTATAATCTAACAATGTGCATTTGATTAGTTCTTCGATGTGACTACAGTGGATCCCTCCATTTCTCCTTTTGTTTTCCATGTCACTATCATTAAGAAGCAAGCAATTTCTCATAACAACATAGTGCCTACCGTAGATGTACTTTGATATGATAGTCCCCTCTTACATGTATCTTCATCTTGAATGGGATTCCACATCATACATGACTCAACAAAGCTTTGACATGCTGGCAAATCATGCATAATATTTTAATCATTTTGCAACATTCAATAAAATCAAGCTCCACTGTGTCTTGTCTTTTCTAGTAAGGCACTATGTCACTACCAACATAAAACATGGGTTTTTTCGGTCATGACATAGCAACCGCCACACTTTTAAAAGAATCTGGTACACAAAAAAAAATACACATTCTTAATTGTTGCCAACCTATCAAAATGATTATGTGGCTTATTGTTGACGAGGGAAATAATGGCAGTGTTCTATTTTCTAGTGAGGCGTTATGTCACTACTAACATAAGACATAGGTTTTCTGGTTGTAACATAGCAATCTCCTTAAAAATTAAGAAATTATGGTGCCAAGAAAATCACATGTTTCCATCATCATCATTGTATTTAATGCCTTTGACAATGCATCACATGACCACATTAATAAAAAAAAACTTTATGGTTCCCATCCTATTTTTTAAGCTTACCTTTTTCATATTCTCAGCAAGGCACTACATCACTACCAACAGGATTCTTGCATTTTCTAGTCACAACATAGAAACCTCTTAGATATTATAAAAATTGGTAACAAAAGATGTAGCATATTCCAATCAGTCCTTTTTCTGATACCTGACATTTCTAACATCAATCACATCGTTGAACCTTTCAAAATAATTAAAAACTTAGCACCTACTTTATGCTTCACATCACCATCTTTCTTGTTTTTGATGGTTTTCGTGTCGCATAGGCTAAAATCCTCATAGGTTCTTTATGTGACATGATGACCACCGTAGATCTAGAAGAGATCTAATGGTAGAAATGACTTCAAAAAAAGATAACTGAAAAGAAAGAACTTAAAATGGTCTCCTGAAAGAATATACCAATTTCAAAAATGATTCGCCCACCAATCTTTTCAAAATAGAATCACATGACCTAAAAAGTCTACTTAGGGTGCAAATTTTTTATTTTAAAAGGTTTCTACCTAGGGTTAGTAAACTTTGTAAAAGGTCAAACCCTAGCTTGCAAGATTCATAACCATCTATCCAATTTTTCAAAGCCTATTTTGGGAAATTTTGCACTATGGAAAAACAAACCATCAAACTATGGTTGGAACAACCTATTTTGATAACTAAGAAGATGATACATAAGATCACTAGTCTTCCCATGTTAACAAAAGATAAGATGACTAAAACCCTAAGTCAGGTTGAACTAGAGAATAAAACCCTCACCGAGTGGGATGGAAGGGGAATGAAGATTAGTTGTGTTTCTAACAAGGAACTCAAGTTTGGGATACATGTCATCTCTCACAAGTTATACAAGAATAATAATAAATAGCATGTCATGTAAAGTAGTGGATTTAGCATACAAGATGGTCAAGAATAATCTATCACTTGACCTTGCTGAGTTGATGTTGAACTAGTTCAACAAGAAAATGGAGAGTATAAGAACTTCCAAGAATAATTCTTATAAGTTCAGTTCACTTTTGACTTATCTATTTTTCTATGTTCAAAAGCTTTTCCCATCTAAAGGTATAGTAGTTTGGAGAAAGGATGTACCTATTCTTTATCAGATTAATGAATATATCACTGAAATTGGAGAAAACTATGAGAGTATTATGGATAACTACTTTGATGCATTCAAAGAGAAGATGAAAAACAAATTTAGGATTTCAAGGAAGCTAGTTGAGGATTACAAAGATAATGTTTATTTCATGGTTGATAGTGAGAAAGTAGACATTTGAGCAGTTAGACTAAGGACTATATGGGTCAAACCTCTTGGTTATAACATAAACATTGATGAAACCAAGGAAATAATTGAGACATTGATCAATGAGAATGTTGACCCTAAAGTTGTATACTTTGGCACTTATGATGAGGTGAAGGCTAGAATTGAATTGGAAATCAAACTCCCTCGGGTACTCAATAAGGGCAAGAAGAGAATTGCCAAACTAAAAACTAGCACCACTCTTCTATTAACCGAAGGCAAAGGAGAAGATGAAGAAGTAGAAGATGTAGAGAAATTAGAGGATGAAGAGCCATTAAAGAAGAAAGGCAAGGTAATTATTAACAAGCTTGCAAAGACATCTACTATTGTGTTTACCAAAAGATCATCTAGGAAGAAAGTGGACAAATAAGGAGGAGATGTAATCTTAAAGAGGCCTCCACCTACCTTTGAGGAAAGTATGAAAGAATTAGAGTCAGGATCTAGCATAAAAAATTTCAAGGCACTAAGGTATGAGATTAGGACTACAAAGGAGTAAAAGAAAATAGAAGATATGTTAATATCTAAAATGGGTAAGTAGAAGTATTCCATAGACTAGCTTGCTTAGCAGATTCCAAATGTTCTAATAGAGAAGGTCAAGCCAAGATGGAGAATGTTATGAAAACTGCAAAAGACATATATGAATAGACCCTAAGACAACTCATGCCAAATTTGGATGACAAGGAGGTAAAGGAATCTCTGAAGAAAAATAAAGAAAAGCTTACTTTGAGATTCAACACTTGTCTCATACTATTGAAAGATATAGAACATGTTGTGAAGCATGCTAGAAACATTTGTAAGAATTTTTATCTTCTTCACAAGCTGAGTGATTTTGTAGTTAGTGTTAGTGAAAAAGATGATGATGATGAACCAAAAAAGGATGAAGAAATTGATGCTAAAGAACTAACACATTTTGATAATGTAGATGATGAGGAATAGGAATAGGGGTAGAAAGCTACCAAGGAAGATTTACCAGATGTACAAGATACCAAGGAGACTAACCCATTGAAAATTGTTGTAGCAGTCATAGGCTCACTTCCTTATTCTCCAAGAAAAGTACTAAAAACATCAAGCCTAGAGAAAGCTTCAGCAAAATTGATTGTGACAAACACTGAAAGCACAAGCACTTAATCAATCGTTGCACCTATCCAGCTAAGCACCACATTGACTAAAGTGACAAGCACTTCATCTACCAAACATCTAGCATTTCCCTCTACTTAAATTTTGGTAACACTAGGCATTTCTTCTATTGGTATTTCAACAATGAGTGAAGTACCTACATTTTCAGCAAGTCCTACCATTTCCACAATTGTTTCCATTCCTAGCATGCAATTAATAAGTGCAAAGATAGTTGAGACCAAGCCTCAACCAAGCACAATATTTTTGGGTAAAGGAAAAGAGAAGGAAGAAGACATGGATCTTGATGAGGATATTCTCATTCCTAAATGGGACATCTCAAATCTCAATCTTGACCAGATGCATATTTTTGGAGAAATTCTTCAAAAGAAAGCTAAGCAGTAGAGGCTTAGAGAAGAAAGGAATAAGGAATTCCAAATATTTGAGGATGCAAAGAATATCCTTACAGAGGATCTAAGCATAGAGGTTGATACTTCTCAACCAATTTTGAATTAGTTAGCAGAGGTAGTCTAGAGATTTAATGAAGATTTGAATGGACAAGAGAAATTGTTGCAAAGAGCTGAGAAAAAGTTTTAGAATAAAGTTTTAGAACTTATTGCTCAACAAATTGATATCCATCAAGTAGAATTATCTACTATTCTAGGCTCACTAGAGACCTCTTACAATAATGTATCTTTACTATTCAATAAACACTATGATATATCAGTTTTCACTAAGGAAATAAAAGATAAACTATTAAAGATTGACGAGGATGTGAAGGGAAGTGCACAGCATTTGCAACTTGACCCAAGCTACAACTTTGCCCATTACAGCAAGATCAGATTCCTAACTGATATGCAGGAAAAATTGCTAAGAGAAGAGGATAGAATAAGATTAACATTAATAGATATACAGGGCATGATTCTCCCAAACATGGATGCATTGCAGAAACACATTTCACATGCAAAAATGCTCATCCATGACAACAACTTCTCAATTACAGACCACATGATAGAACTGTTAGCAGAAGTACAAATTGCATTTCACACATGCAAGGTGTTGCAAGAGAATTGGGACAAGACATTGGTGTTAATCTTGAAGATACATTCAGATTTCTTATCACATTTTGACTTACTGTATAGTATATATAGCATAAATATTTGGCATTAATGTCAAAAAGGGGGAGAAGATTGAAGATTGTGAAAAGATGTATATTGTATAAAGGGGGAGAAGATGTATATAGATGTATATGTGAGAAGACGTATAGTATACTAAATATTATGTATGGGGGAGCATTACCATATTATTCATGTATAGACACTTAGAGATACATCTCTTACAAAACCAATTTTGAAAAATCTCAAAAAAAGTATACTCTACAGAGTTGGAGACATAAGGTGATGGATAAAGATGTTCTTGAACATTTTTGAATTTAGCTTTGACTGATAAGTGTTTTTGTCACTAATGCCAAAGGGGGAGATTGTTGACATCATAGTCATGTCTATTATTAGTGACATACACATATTTAGATTATAAGTATCTACTAAGCATATTGTACATTTAACAGTACTAACCAAGCATTCCAGTATCTACCAAGCTCTACTATTGCTACTGAGTCCCTTGGACAATTTTTAGTTTACACTGATTAGTTACTACAAAGGTAATGATTAGTAGTGCAAATTGATCATTTCATTGTATACTGAGTTTATCAATGCAAATTGAGTTATGTAGTGCTTACCAAGTTCATACTTGATGTGATGTGAGTCTAGTGTTAATCGAGCTACTCAATGTTAACCAAGTGACTCATTTTATTTTGAGCTCATAGTGATAGTATTGACCAAGCTATGCAATGTGAATTGAGTGATTTAGTTTATATGTTGAGTTTCACAATATTTGTCAAGTCACCAGTGTAGACCAAGTTCAAGACTACTTGAAAGTGATCAGTATGGACCAAGCTTCTACATTTATTGATTGTGTGATGATGTTGAGCTTTGACAATGGACGTCAAGTATCAGAACCTCATCAAGCTAGTCATTAGAATTTGAGTTTCTTCATTTGGGCCAACTTTGTGTATTTTGTGTAAACTTGTATTGTGGCTAACTTTGTAATTTTTAATTTGGATTGGTATAAATGTAATGTATTATATCATATCCAATGTATGGAAAAAAAATTAATTTAATAAGTAGAGAAGAGTAGAAGAGAGAATTAAAAAGGCTACAATAGTATAAGGAGCAACAAAAATTTATCTATCATAGCAAGGTAATTTCTACACTTAGAGGAATGTCATTCAGCAAACCAAGTTGTAGATCAAAGATCAGCTATTGTTTCATCCTAACAGGTGGATCAGTCAAATCCTTTAACAAGGTAGACCTAATAGTCTTGTGTAAATCCCTTTACTAAGTGGATACTTCATTATATGTTTGTAAATTCTTTTGCAAGGTGGACCTAACAGTCCTTATTGCTCCTAACAGGGTAGATCATTAGAAGTGATCATTGTAAGCCTTAATAGGCTAGCTTTATACTGCAATACTAAAGCTTATGGGTATCATCCCCACCCTAGTTTTACTTTCTATTTGGAATTTCGAGGTCACCATTTTGTGTGTTAAAAGTGTTATGTATGCTTTAATGTTTTTAGTTTCTCATGCATGCAATTAGGGAAAAATATGCATGAAGGATTAATTGCTAATAAAGATTAAGTTTTATTGGTTACTGATTTACCCCTCCCCTCTTAGTAACTTAGTCTATCATGATATTTCCAACACCCACAAGTTGATCATGGTTTTGAGACACTCAAAAAGAAGATAGCAGAACTACCTACACTAGTGCTTCCTAGTTTTGAGAAACTTATATAAGTGGAATGTAATGCTAGTAATATTTCCATTGGGGTTGTTCTAAGCCAAGAAAGAAGGCTAGTGGGTTTTCATAGTGAGAAGCTCAATGATGCAATGAGGAAATAGTATTCCTTTGACTTAGAGTTGTATGCTCTAATCCAAGCTCTAAGAAAATGGATGTACTAATTTCTTCCAAAAGAATTTTTTGTATACTCGGACAACCAAGCTCTCAGTTTCCTTAATTTTCAAGACAAATTTAGCAACAAGCATATGAAATGGGTAGAGTACCTACAAACCTACTCATTTACCATCAAAAATAAGAGGGGTGTGTAGAATAAGGTAGTTTATGTATTGAGTAGAAGACTCCTCACATTCCAAGAGATTCAACTACAAAGCATGGGCATTGGAATCTTCAAAGACCTATATATTGATGATGAAGATTTTGCTCAAATCTACAAGGCATGCAAGGAATTTAAGAACAACTTTCATGGTGAGTATTCTTAGTATACCTTGAAGAATGATTTATTGTTTAAAGGAAGCCAACTTTGTGTTTCTAGAGGGTCAATGTGGGAAAATTTGATCCAAGAGAAGCATAATGGGGGACTTAGACATGGTCATTTTTGAGTCAATGAGACTCGAGAGTTAGTCACTAGGTTCTATTTTTGGCTTGGGATGACTAGAGATATTAAGCAGTATGTTGAGGGTTTTATAGTGTGCCAAAAAGCCAAGAGAACCTCCTCTAATGTTGTTCTTCACCAACTATTTCCAATCCCTAGCAGGCCATGGGAGTGTATAAGTATGGTTTTTGTGGTTGGTCCACCAAGGACAATGAAGGGGTATGATAGAATTCATGTGATTGTGGATAGGTTTAGTAATATGGCCCATTTTGTACCTTGAAAGACCATACATGATGGTTGTCAAATTGTTTATTTGTTTTTCAAGGAGGTGGTTAGGATCCATGTTCTACCTATGAGTATTGTTTCAGACATGGACGCCAAGTTCATGAGCCACTTTTGGAAGATACTATAAAGAAGGCTTGGAAGTAAATCATCTTTTGGATCTACCTATCATCCATAGACTGATGGCCAAATAGAGCTGACTAATAGGAGTATTAGAAACCTATTCAAATGCCTCACAAAGGAGTATGGTTAGACATGAGACCAACTCATTGGGAAGGCTAATATGCCTACAATGACACAGTGAATAGATCAATAGGTAAGAGCCCTTTTGAAATAGTTTATGGTTTGCATCCTAAAGGGGTTTTTGAGTTGAGAGAGTTGAAGAATGGTGTACAAGGTAGTGGCTATGCTAAGGAATTTTCCCAAACCATGAGGGAAGTCCATGAAAATGTGAGGTAGACACTAGCTAAAAATGTTAACAAATTGAAATAAAAAGTGGATGCAGCAAAGAGGGATGTTCACTTTCAAATAGGGGATATTGTGATGTTGCACCTAAACAAACAAAGATTCCCAAAAGAGATACCACACAAGCTTTAGATGAGAAGATTAGTTTTACAAAGTACTTTCCAAGTATGGCAACAATGCTTACAAGGTAGAACTTCCTGAAGATATTGGACTATCACTCATCTTCAATGTTGCAGGTTTGGTTTCCTATAGAGGACCTATCTAATATGTTTCTCAAAGTCTTCAAGAGGTCATGCAAGATGTAGCAAACCTACACCTAACCCCTACTCCACCTCTGCAACTAGATAATATAGTGGATTCCATGATCTACAAATAGACAAGGAAGAAGGACTAATTGGAACATCTTGTCAAATGATTTGGTCAAAATTATGTTGACCCTACTTGAATCAAAGAACCAAACTTCAAAAGGTTGAGAATTGACTTTAACTTACTCAAACCAAGGATGGATTAACTTCTTTTTTTGGGGGGGGACTATATGGTTTAGGAGAACCTAGTCAAAGCCACTCATTTTGATTTTTAGTTGTATTTTTGGACATTTAATACTCTATCCAAGTTAGGAGTATGAATTTGGACCTTTCAAGGTCATCTCTTTGTTTGAGTTATTCCTAGGTGAAGTATCAATTTCCATTCTAAGAGATTTTGGTATGATTTTTTTTGTGTTAGGGGCTATGGGTCTAGGACCATAAAGCATGAGGAAGATGTAGGTACTAACCTATCTTTTCCTCCATGATGTTTTTACATCCTATTGCATGGATTGGAGATCCTACATGTCATTTGGAGCAAGCAAGGGAAAAGTTGTCAAATAGGCAAGAATGGAAAAAATCATGCAAATTGATGTCCTAAAGGATAAATCATGCCTAGACATCATTAGTGGATCATAATGGATAGGTTTGGAAATTCCCAAGTGAAGGAGAACAAAGTTGCTCAAAAATACAAAAAGTTATCAAAGTTGTCAACAATTTTTTTAAAGTTGCTTGACAACATTTTGACAGGAAAGTTATGTAACACAAGAAAGGGGATGATGGTTATTCCAACTTCATAAAACCTTTTGGAGAACTTATAAAACCATGAAGAAAACCCATCCCAAGGGTTGGGAGTTGTAATCATTAATTTTGTTCAAGTGGATCCACAAATTACAATCCAATTTTTAATAGTTCTAGAGTTTCTTCATTGAATATATAGAATAATGGATTTAAATAGTCATTATTTTTTTGGATCCTTATTTTCCATGTTATTACAGTACTTTTTCATTTAGATTGCAAGTTTGTAGGTGTTCATTTAAATAGGTTTTGAAATTCCTTTGTAAATACTATATTTGCTGGTCCAATTTTGACCATTTTTACAAGAATGGCTCCCCCATAAGTTCTTTATGGATTTAAGGGAAATGGGTGTGGAGATAGTGTATATAGTGTGCATATTTTTTGGAGCCCTGGAAAGTTGGTTTATCATTTAAAAACTGATGTCATAGGTGAATCTTGAGCACCTGGCTAGGCAAATCAATGTTTGCAAGTGGGCTAAAGGTGGATTGAAGATGATAGAT
Source organism: Cupressus sempervirens (assembly GCA_028749045.1). Classification (NCBI taxonomy): domain Eukaryota; kingdom Viridiplantae; phylum Streptophyta; class Pinopsida; order Cupressales; family Cupressaceae; genus Cupressus; species Cupressus sempervirens. The sequence continues at coordinate 440,503,758 of CM053790.1, read as the reverse complement.
GCTTTAATTCTAGTTTTGGAGTGGGAAGGAGAATGTTTGGATATTCTAAGTTGATAAGAAGGATTTTTTGCAAGAATTTATGTTTCCCTTATGGATTGGACCTAGCAAATGTTGTCATAACCATCTGAAAACCTTTATTTTTAGGCATGGTTATAGCTTTCTGATGTATGGAGAGTTTGGAGACATAAAACCCATAAAACCATTTAGGTTTTCCAATAGGGTACTTGCATCCATGATTATTCTAGAATCTTGTTTATAGAAATTTGGAATTGTGGCCTAAAAAGTCAATTAGGAGGGTTAATTCAATTAGGCATAATTGGTGCAACTTGGATAGTTTTGCAAGAATCAATAGAAAAATCATATTGAACTTGATTATAGGAGGTTGAGTGAAGTTTAAAACATCATAATAGATTCCCTCAATCCTTGAAGTTGGAGAAATGAGAAAGATTGATCAAAAGCCCAAATTGACAAGATAGCTTGAATAATGCATTAAGTGAGTGCAAGAAGCCAATTCATTGGTGTAACTAGGTAGTGAAGAGTTGGAGGATATAATAGATATCCTATAGAGGTTAGGGAACTAAGGTGAACCTTAAGAGGCTAAGAGAAATCCTGAGCAATTCCTTGAGAAAGTAAGGGCTAAAGTAGGAAACTACCTTATCTTACATTACAATGCAAAAGGGTGACATCATCCACATCACATTTAATAGTTGATTCCATATATGAAATTTTTTTATTATAAAAGTTGAATTTGATGAAATCTCAACCCCATAGCTCCCAATAATCACCTGCATGCAAACACCTATCACAGAAAGAGAGAAAAAAAAGCTATGGAGATTGGAATTCCTAGATCCATAGATGAGACATTCTTCATGAGTAAAAAGAGAAATTGCTATTATCAAAAGTGAATGAATTAATTACAAAGAGATAAATCCTTATAAAAGGAGATTAAAACACTAAAAATTAACTAAATTAGGTTGCATTATAATAATTACTAAAAGAATTAATTATTATATGCCCAAATTTTAGCTTAAGTAAACTAGAGATAATCATTAAATCAATAGGATTTAATCAATAAGAAAATACTTTATTACTGTAACACCCCCCCTTAAGATAAACTTAGGGAGTATCTACAAACCTAGAAACTACTACTAAAAGTAAATTTGGGTCCAAGCAACAAAGTTTGATGAGGTGCCCAAGAACAACCAAATCTCTAAAAAGAGGAGAAAAAGAGAAAACCACATGGGAAAACCCCTACTCCAAAAAGAGATGGAAATAATGTTGAAAGAATTAGTGAAGGATTGAAGAAGTCTCTAAACTAGGGAATGTCCCAAAAAATAGTAACCAAATATGATCATGAAGAACACCAATGAAGCATGAAGCTACAAACATTTCCAAACTATTGATCTAAAGAACCTCCACTATATAGAACATGACCAAGTAGAGAAGAGTAAGCCTAAAGAGTTAATCAATCTATTGGTTGCTTTTTAGACTACTACCTTAAACCCAATACCAAAAAACATAAGACAAAACCAAACCTAAGGATTAGCCAAATCCTATATTTAGTGTGATCAATCTTAGCTTCTAGACCAACTTCAATAGAGTATAATAATACTCCCTTCACTTTAGGCTCTGCAGGGCCAAGGCGGGAAAACCTTAGGGATTTATCTTTAAAATGTTATGATATTCTTCTTTTCTTCAAGATTATCCCCTATAGCAAAAAAAATGGTCATATTCTTCTTCTTATATTTTTAATAAACTTCTTGGTTACTATAGCTATTTATATATTTAATAGGAAAGCAATCACAAATAAGGGTTGGCTAGTGATTCTAGTTCTTTAGTACATAAAATAAAATAAACAAGTTTTGATTGAGGTATCTTCTGCAATTATATAAACCATCAACTTACAACTAATATTATGTTATTAGTGCTTTATCCATTGTTACATAGAGTCAAAACTAGCAATCCCATCCCTATTCAATTGACTTGTAATTGAATCTATCAATAGTGCATTCAAAATCTCATTCTTATCATATCCTTCTCACATACCCAAAACCCTATCACTTAATGAAAGCAATTACTTAATCCTATGAATTAATAGCAATTAGTAAGAGATGCACAATTCATCCAAATTGAATTAAATTGAAATAAACTTGTTTATTTCAACCACAAGATCACAAATATATAAGGAAGGATACAAAATTCAGATACACAGAAATGCAGAATTTCCTTTTGTATTATTTTCTTTGAAAATGAATACACTAATAATATAGAATCATAGTATAACTCAAGACTTGGTGGTTTGATCATTTATATTCATTGTATTCTCAAGTATACAAGACTAAATACATTCATACAATCACAAAGACTAGATGAACTACAAAATAATATAAGACTAAAAATTATACAGACTTTCGACCTCAAATCCTCATCTTGGAAATCCATGTATAGGATTACAAAAAGCTATAGATGGGAGGAGGACATATGTAAAAACTTGAATGGATACAAAAAGTGGCAAGACATGCCAAAAATTTATACAAGACATTCCTTAGTGTTCACTCAAAAAAGAGGAAGTAGTTGAAAAAGTCAGCAGGTGAAACTTTATGTCATGCACTTTGACCTTTGCTCCCCTTTTTCTTCTTCTTCCATCCGCACCCTCAAAAGTATCAAAATCTAATATGAGTATTTATGAGAGTTTATCCTTCTAATAAAGTGACTAGTATATTTGATCTAATCTTTTAATCTCTCATTGCCTTTAACCTTAATAATGTTTCAGCTACTTCTTATCAATAAGGCCTTTATTTCCCCCACCACTTCCAACACATATATCTCTTTCTTAGTGGGAAACTTAGTGGTTTTAACTTCTTCCAAGTTCTTAATGGCCTTAGTCCACTTGGCATCCATGATGGCCTTAGACTCCATTGAAAACTTGTTTAAGTCCAACTCTGCTCCAAATAAAGAGTCCACTAATTTGTTGAAAGGAGCACCACTAATGTCTTCAAGAATTGTCTTTATGGCCTCCTGAGTCAAAATGGCCCCAAAGGAATCAAACCATTCATGAAAATCCCTCACTATATTAGTAGCATCCAAAATTGGTGGTATGCAGGGCTTAATTCCCTAAGATAAAACTTTTATCTTCCCCTGTATGATTTGTAATTTGCCAGTAAAGAAGCCAATTAGTTCTTTGACTAACTATAAGCCCTCCTTCATTGTGATTATCTTATCAGGAAAATCTAGTTGTTTATCCATTAGTACAATAAGCCTCTATAAGAACTATGTATATGGCCCCCACAAATTGAATGTGGGTGATAGCCATGAAAGTTCCTCATTGCAAAATTGCTCAACACTTTGTAAAGCAACATAAAAACTATGAACATGTTGTGATATGCTCTTTAGAGTTTCAACCCTATGGCTCATAACACTCTTAAGGATAGTTGTCCTTACCTCATCTCCTTGTTGAGTAGGTGGAGAATCAGTGCTCATTCTCCTTAGTTTTGATGTATCCTCTGCCTCCAACCCATCTATCTAAGTTGTAATCTTTGTTGTGACCTTAGGTGGCTGCCCTTGATTGTTCTGTTCTTGGCCCTATTTTGTAGTCACCACTTGCTCTACATTTGAAACTTTCTTTCTGAGGGATACAAACTCAACCTCTAGTGCTTGTACCTTAGCATCAAGCTCTTCAATCCTCTCCTTGTAGACATGGCTCTTCCCAAGCTCATCCTCATAGAGTTTTCTCACATCAATATAGTCATGTATAGATTTGGCAAGTTTTTTTTCTATTTCCTCTACCTTGGCCTCATTCATGAATGATAAATGCTTCATGGCCTTTGAGATCTCTATTCTTAAAAAGTTCCTTATAGAGTCCACACAACCATGTTTCCCTATTCTATGCTCTACACATCCATCAGTTTAGGCTTGTTTGATGTAGGGGCCATGCTCCAAACTACTAGAGACTTGGTGTCAATGTTAAATCTTGTTCCTCTTTGTAATCCATCAGCACCATATGCCTCATAGGAGATAGAATTATCCTATCTTCTGATCTAATCAAACATAAATACTTATTCCAAATCCCATTTAGGCACTAGCAACATCCCACTTCTCTGTGCAAGGTCCCTTGCCTCCTCTAGAGTCATGACTTCACTCTCAAGATCATAGGCTTGTAGCTTCTCAACCAATACTAGATTTTGTTCATTTGATTCTCTTGGCTTCATCTTCAATACTAACTCACTCTATTTTATTTTATATATAAAAATTTTGAACTCAGTTGATTTAATAAAATCATCATCTTCCATGAATTATTGGACCTAGATAACTATGTCATCTATCCTTGTTGCTACTAGTTCTAGGTCTGTAAGTGTATTTTCAGCTACATTAATTCTATCTTGGAGATAGCTTTACCTTAAGTTAGCAAAATACTAATGATTTCCTAGTAAAACTTGCATAGTCCTCTATTTTACCTCTACAAGGATATGGACAACTTTTTGTCTCGTGTTTCCTATGGCAACCCATGATGCCTCAGCATGTTCATCTTCCTCAATTTTTGGGACCACATTAGGGTCAGGGCTGCTGGAGCACACCATCTTCTCTTCTCCCATAGGTGCCTCTAGCATTTGGGCCATGATTTCAACATGGTCAGTGACTTCCTAATCCTATAAGGATAGGGGATATCTATATAAAATCCTTTAAAATTGGGATCCATTTTCTTCATCTCCCTCTCAACCCTCAACACATCATCAAGCTTGGCCCACTTATTTGTTGCCTCCCCCTCTAGAATAATTTTAGGAATAATTTCCTCATGGGCTAACTCCTTGGTATTTGGAAACACATAATTCCTAATTTCTTTGAGGGTGGCCCTCATCTAGTTATCGGGGTCATAGATTCTATAGGGTGTTGTTGACAATTTGTAATGGTGGAGGAAGGAATGAATTTTGTCCAAGGATTCTTTTCCAATTGAAAAGTATCTCACCTTAAAAAATCTACACAAAAATGTGCCCCTATGCACCTTGGGCCCTAAGTATTCTCTATTTACCATAAGCAATTGCCACATGAATTCAATAACACCCAACCTAGGAGGAATGAACTTTGGAAATATGTGAGGTGGTTGGGGATAACCATATACTCTCATTAGGGAAAAGGTAGGGAATAGGGAAATATTCCCCTAGTTTTGATCTAATTTCTTACCCTTAGGGAGTAGGGTTGGTCTTAATAGACTCTTTAGGATATCAAGTGCCCTAAAGTACCCAAGGTCTAGCATCTTCATTGCAACAGCACTAAAATTATTGAAAAGGGAAATAGAAATAGAATAATGATAAGAAGTATCCCATACCCATGTCCATAATTGAACTAGTAGCTCTCCATTAGCATCCAAGATGTGATCAATGAAATTTGAACTAAAATATCCTACATTCTTGTAGAGGACCAGATGCATTAGCAGTGAGTAGTGAAGGAAACAGAAATTCTCCATTTCTCCACTCTGAGCTAGCTTAATATTTTCCTTCATCTTTGCAAGAATGTACTTAACATAATCATATTCTCCACCATGGTAGGAGTCTTGCACATCTCTGGAAACAATAAATTCAGCTCTATACACCATGTCTGATCCATCTTTGCCAACTACACTGTGGACACCATACACCATTTTCACAAAATAATTCTTGAATTTATCCAAAGGCATCATCTTTTCCACCTACTTAGGGTAATCACCCACACTTTTTAGGTCTACTAGAATATGTTTCAGCATTGACTTCCCTATATAAATTTTTGTATATCTTTTAAATTTCCTTTGTAGATCCTCTAAATCTACTAGCTCGCTCATAGCACCATCCAATCCAAATGCTTGAATGAATGACGCGCAGTCTAGAGTACACAAAATAGTTCCATCCCTCCTATGGAATTATTTGGTGGCCTGATTGTATGACTTTATTGGGGCTTTCACCAAATTGACATCAATAAATACCTCTGAAAATATCAATTTCACCAAGTTCTTCAATGGATTACACACCAAGATCTTCTTCTCTTTGTTACAATAGAAGTACTTGAAAAGATCAAAACCCATGACCCTAGGGCATGTTGCATCTCTGTATAGAGCATATAGGTCCAAAAAAGCATGATAATGTATAGCATTAACATTTGATGAGCCTAGGAAAATCTAAATCCATTCCTCAACAAACCTATTAGGTTTCTTTTGTCTTGTTTTTCCTCCCTTAGAAGTGGAGGTCTCTACAACTTCCATGTCCACTGCTTGAATATCTTCAACCTCTTTATTAGATATTTTGTAAATAGCTTTAGAACACTAGGTAAAACTATATCTAGGCACTTACAACAACAAATTGTGCACTAAAAACTCTGCAACTACTTAGATTTTCTTCTCTTTGTGAACAATATACCATAACTAGTCAATAGAATGTCTTATATAGCTCGATGTCCATTATAAAAATTCATATTTGCATTGATTCTCAGTATCCTTGAACCATAAAATTATCTTATTCTATCACCTTAGGGGAGCATCACCATTATTATCTAGCAATGCACTTTTTATTTATTACTTAAATCTCATTGGTCAAGAGCTCTTTGTCATTTCCAGCTCAAAAAATGGAAAACATATTTTCATATAAACTTAGGGTTTATGATCCTACAATCATCTCAAGATTCAAAACCCTCATAACATCTTAGGCATGGACCATTTGTGCTATGATCCTATGATCTCATGAAAACAAAAAAAATTATTGTGGTATCATAAACCTTGAAAAAAGACTCTGTGATTTCACAATATACTTGTTACCATAACATTGGAGCTTACCTTTAAATTCCTTATGATCTCATGACACACTAGATAGCATAGCATCTTATTTCAATTTTCCTTGCTTCACGATCTTACAATCATGGTTCATCTATCATTTCATAACATTGGCAATCTTCCTTCTAACCCTTAAGATACTATGAAAAATTGTTACCCTTTCCATCGTAGCATTGTCGGCATCTAATTTCAACCTTATGATCTCATGACACACTACCCTTTCCTAGCATCATAACACCCTATTGCTACCCCTGAGATCTTATGGGACACTATTTGTCGTAAGTTCAAAGAATGAGATCCACTAGATTGCAGACTTATGTAAAGACGTTGTTGGCCCCACTGACTTGATGTGGCATCCACCTTTAAAATTTAGTAGCTATGACCCATTAGGATGGAACACCTATCATTTTTTTACCTGAACTACCAACTTTCTTTATCTTTTGTTGCTTTGCAATCTTACAATCATCACCCTCATAGCATCATGATCTTAAAAATATTTTTCCCTGATCTTATGACTAGGGCATTTAACGTAACATCTTAAAGCTTCACAAATACCTTCTCGTTGCCTCAATCACCTCCTTGTTGTAGGATTAAAAAACCTAAAATTCTCCCTTATATTTCACACTTATATGATCCTACACCAAACTATTTGTTGCATGGTCATAACCCTTCCCAACTATCTTTACGATCCCCCAATCACTTTTTTGTCATAACATTGTACACTAGGCTTAGAACCTCTTCAAAATGACTTATGATCATATGATACAAACAAAATTGTGAGATCGAGCAATTTATTTTTTCATTTGTGATACTATGACACATCTACATCTTAAGATCAAGGAACTAAAAACATTACTCTACAAACCTCTGCAATCCTTATGTCATAACATCATAAGAGACAATTTTTTAAAAAAACAAACTCCCGCTTAGATATAAAACCTAGAGTAAGGGCCAAACTTTGATTTCTATGAAATTTCTCATGGGATAGGATGAAAACACAACCCTAGGGCATCATTTTTCACACTAGGGTAAGGGAAATTATAACTAGATTGGGGAAAAAATATTATGTTAGGGCCAACCTTTGAAAATAAAAACAAATAAAACATGAACCCTAACATCACAACACTCTTTTCTGAAGCATTTTCACAAAAAAAAAAAAATTTAAAATTTAGTTAATTGAAAGTAAGGGCTATCACAATAAATGATGGAAGGTATCATCGTGGCCTCCAAAAATAGGAATGAAAGAATGTCTATATGGTAAATGATTCATCTCACTAAAATGCATAGATATCTAGCCACTACAATTGCCTATTACATAGGCTCAAATATTGAATACATAGCTCACTCTATCAAACCAAGAAAGTAATAAAACCAATATAGACCCCCTATAATGCTAAGAGCTAAGATATGAACACTCGAATTGAATATAATATCTCCTATAGAAAGAAGAACCAGGAACATTGAGAATGCAAAAGAAGTACAAACACTCATAATGGAACGTATCATTGACACATCATGAGACTAATGTCATGGAATGAACAGTCACTTGACAAAGTAAGATGGTGATTATGGCCAACATGAAACCACCCAAGGCACTTTATAATGTAATGTGAGTATAAAAAAACACAAATATGTACAAGAACCTAAAATTCAATAGAGTAGCACTCTATCTCAATGCATTTGAAAAAATACTACAAAAGGATGTCAAAAAAGATCAAAAGAGACATAAGGATGATATGAGAGATAGTACAACACATTAAAAATCATCTAAAGTAACAAAATTGATTTTTGGACATGACACAACCAAGATATCCACCAAAATGCAAAAAAAAAGAAAAAAATTGAATGGGATGTGCCTAGAACAGAATCTGGAAATTAGAATGTCTAAAGATATGTCTCTTAGAGTACAAAATAGAACTTATGAATTTGACTACATAAACTGGTAACCAAATAGCATCAAAAGTCCAAATAAATTGTACCATCATGATAGTCTTTGAATCATCTTTCTAACAATATATCAATTGGGAAAACGAGGTCTAGATGGGCAAGTTATGGCAAAAAAACTATAGGTAGATCAAAAAAGAGCCAAAAGGGTAAAATAAAAAATCACCGCCTCAAGAAGCACACCTGCTAGTACTAGAATTTATCTTGAGAAGTGTACTAATTTTGTACCATAAATTATCTCAGGAATCATATAGGTTCCATACCAAAAATCACCTTAGGAAGCCTCTCAATTCCTTACCAAAATTACATTGGGAAGTGTACTAGTTCTATACCAAAAATTGTCTCAAATTGCATGCCTAAAAATATTGATTTTGTAATAGAAAACCTCAATTTCCATGCCACAAAATCTTGATTTATGTGTCATAAAACCTCAATTTTCATGCCAAAAAATCATAAAATTGCCTCCTCAAGAAACATGCCCAATTTGGGAGCAAAATTATTTTTACCTCAAATTCCAATTGTGTCCAAATTGGAAAAATTTTATATGAAAAGAGGGGTTTTTGGGCACTATGAATCCAATGGTGAGGTCCTTTTGGGCTCAAAGTGCACCAAAAAAATGACCCCCCAAATCCAATACAAAAAACCTCTAAAAAATGAAACCCTCTAAAAGGAAAAATATAGATCTGAAAGACAAGCCAAACTTCTCATAAATAAAACAAGGGCATAAAGATTTGGTGCTCTGGTACCATGTTAGAGTTGATGATATCTCAACCCCATAGCTCCCAAGAATCAGTTGCATGCAAACACCTATCACAGAAAGAGAGGAGAGAAAACTATGGAAGTTGAAATTCCCATATCCACAAATAAGGCATTCTTGATGAGAAAAAAGACAAATGGCTATTATCAAAAGTGAATGAATGAATTACAAAGAGATCAATCATTATAAAAGAAGATCAAAACCCTAATAAGTAACTAACCTAGGTTGCATGATAATAATTAATAAAAGAAATAATTATTATATGCCCAAAGTTTAGCTTAAGTAAACTAGAGATAATAAGTGACTTAATAATTGAATCAATATGATTTAATTAATAAGAAAATACTTTATTACTCTAAAAATAAATAAGGTTTCACTCCTAACAAAGGTCATAGCAAATGAAGGACAAAGAAGATGTTCCAACTAAGAGTTCAAAATAGAGTTTTGTCATCTAATTTGAGAGAAGGATTTGCAAAACCTACACTTGGAGGAGAAGATCTACAAAATATCATGGTTTAGATAGAATTTGGTGAAGAATCTCAAGAAGTAGGAAAATTTTTAGTTCACAAAGTTTCATGTTCTTTATCCACCCAGTCTACTAGTTTACCCATCTCTACTATCTAGTTTTGAATTTGAATGTGCATCTCCAAAGTTTGAAAGGTTATCACCTAACTTTGAGCAAGCTCTTGTGTCTAAAAATGAATCTTTAAATCACATTTATAGAGGCCACAATTCATAAATGCATAAAATTAAAAAGCCTTAGCACAATAACTGATCATTTTTCTAGAACACAAAATGAAATCTTATCAATATATGAAGTCTACAGACAATAAGGAGCAAGTACATTGTTTATAGAAGAATGTAAAGAAAGGAACTCACAACACATAAATGACTTCTTAAATTAGTTGATAGAATGCTCAAGAAAAATAATAGGAAATGATATAAAAGTATCATTTATAGAAAAAGCCACATTTTTGTGATGAAAATCACTAAACACCATAGGGCATCCAATTTGTACCAGAAGGGCAATGCCAGAGTTGAAGCAATATTGTTAGATTGAAATGTTTAAGGAGGGATATTTTTTCTTTATTTGAAGCTTTCTCTCTATACACACATATCGTGACCATACGCACAAAAAAGAATACTTATTAATATCTTTTTCTTTTATAAAAAAAAAATAAATATATCTTATTTAATATTTTTAGTATTTTGTAAACTAAATATTATCAATATTAAATAAAATGTAAGTAGGATTAATTAAAATGCCTTTTACAATATTTGAACTATCTTTATTTTTCTTTAACTTTGAAAAAGAGGAAGAGATTTATTTTTATTAAATTATTAAATTTATTGATATTTATAGTTTCTATCTAAAACTTATACATAAATAAACAAAATTAAGAAATTATTATGATAAGAATAATATATAGAAATATTTAGAATCTTGGTGGAACCATGGAATTGTAATTTTAGCTTAGTTTAAATAATTAAGGAGTGTTTAATAGTGATATTTTTATATAAATAAACATAATTCGAGTGAGTGAGTGAAATCATGTTGAACATGCAAGCTTAGAAAATACAATACAACCTAAATGAAGGCAAACCTAAGACTTGGTCAATAAACCATCATTATATAGTTTTCATCATTGAGAATTGTCTTGATAAGGCCATAGTGTGTCATACAACTCTCACTAGTATTTCTACCATGAGAATATGAATATGACATTAGTCAGAGTTTTTTCAGAAGTAGATGTAACCATTAAGACACAAGAAGCCAAAATGACTATAATATCTTTTCCTATTGACTTAGAAAGTGAGCATAAGCATCAGGGCACAAGATATAGGATGACAATAAATTTTCTTGCATACAAAAATGTCAGACATGCAGGAGTTCCTTTTCATGATAAGTAATACTAAGCATTATGTCCGCAATGACCCTTTATCATTTGTGACCTAGGATAGAAGTTTGCTAGATGTACCTACAATGACCCTTGTTTTCAATTCACATTATGAGTTTTTGCATGTACTATAGCATAGAGAAATCACTCAAATAGACAAGGAGAAGAGCCAACCTCACTAAACAAAATATTGTTTATAGATTATATACTTTAATATTCTCATAGAGATTAATTTCAATTTCAATATTCTTATAATTTCAAATTTATTATATTATATTTTCATAATATAATTATTTATATAATTTTTATTTAAAAAGATGTAATGTTCCAATGTATAATAATATATATATTTGTATTAGAATTACCATGCAAATTTTATGAAAAATATTAAAATAACTTGCTATTTTTGTAATATTAATTTAGAAATATTCTTTTACCTTCATCTAAATTTTAAAAACACTAATTATGATACAAAGTGATTATAGAGAAAATAGATATGTCAATTGTATTTTATATTTCATATACACCTTATTGGAATCAAGAAATTAGATGCCAAAATTCTATTTAAGATTAATTTTTCTTAGTAATGCTTAGACTAAATATACTAATACTAATACTATAAACAATACAATTGAATAAAAATTAAAAATTAATTATAATTTAAAATTAGAAAATTTTAATAACAACTTTAAAGAAAATTAACTAAAAGATAATATATTAAAAATATCAATCTTAATATATATATATATATATATAATTGAAAGGAGAATTTAAAATTTAAAATACACTATACATTACCTATTGATTCACCTTTAAAAGAATGTAAAGTTAATAGCTATAATGAGGAGAAAACATAAGTATCATATGCTATAAGGCATGGACTAATAATAGATATAATTTCAATTATAAATATTTATTATTTCTATTGTGAAGACATTTTATTTAAATTTCAATATTTATTAACTAGCGGTTGTCATTGTTTACTAAATACTAAATTATCATTTTTTTATTAAATAATTTTATTTTAATGTCTAATATTTATTAAATAGTGATTCTCACTATAATCTCAACATATAATTGATAATTAATCTTTATTGATATGCAAAGATAGAGTTGGAGTTTTCTTTTTAGTGCATGGAGGGTTAGATTTTGAGTAGTTTGAGTGCACATTGGAGTATTTTGAGTTCATTTCTAGTAAAATATCAGTTGAGAGGACATTTGAGGAAGTTAACTAATAAAGATGTATTGATAGGACAAAAACCTCATCGTTGAGTAATAAAAAAGTTAAAGAATGTATTAATATGATTTAAAAAAATCATCGATCATTTATTTAGTCATTTGTTTGGGTGAATAATTATTAGTGACCAATTGTTTAGTCATTTATTTGACCATTTATTTAGTCACTTATCTTTGTTTAACCTTGTGATTTTACCTGTTGACCAAATTAGTCATTTATTTAATCACCTATACATATAAATTGTAAAAAATACTAGAATTTGATCACTTTTAGTCATGTGACTAAAAGTTTTAGTCTTGTGGCTAAAAGCCTTAGTCACATAATCATTTATTTACCAAAATTCTACTACTAAAAATGTCTTCAAAATTTAATCAAAATTGAGAAATATGTCCTTTACTTGCCTAGTTTGTTGCAAAATCTTGTGTAGGGTCTTGTAATTTGCATTTCCTCACACCATCATCTCTAATTTCTCTCCATGGAAGCTCTATTTTCTTGTGCAAGTTTGTGCATGACCACTTTCAAAAATAGTCCAAACTTGGTTAAACTAGTCAATTTTTCACTTCCTCACATGGTTTTCTGCAAAACCTCATGCGAGATAGGAATTTGGGATTTGTTGTTCTCATTCCTCGCGCTAATCTTTGTACTTCCTCACCTAGGTCTCTTTGGATCCTTACATGAGCTTTTATTCTAAAACTATCAAAAATTGATCAAATATGTCTATTAGATCCATTTACTTTCTTTAGATGGCATTTCCTCAGATGGTATGTGTCATAAAATCATACCAAAGAGCATTTCATCAGTCAAATTTGTCAGAAATTGCCAAAAATAGTGAGCTATTTTCAATTTTCTTGTCAAAACTCATCTCAAATCTAGTCTTTGTCTATATACACCAGTATATTTCTTTGTCTGCAACAATCAAAAACTTAAACAAATTCCTTGGTTGAACACTTGTGATCCATGTGCAAACTAGTCTCATCACTATGTTTTCATACCTCATTGACATGATAGTCAATCTCTCAATTGTTCTAGTTACTTCTCTAACTACATGTACCCTAGTATACATCACTCTTACTATCATGCACCTACTTTGAGACAAATTTTAGAGTGTGTTCCTTGTCTAAACTTTGTCACACATCATTTTCTATGACTATTGCAACTAGAAGTGGAAATGTGTTTCATTCCCATCGACCTAGAAGAGGTAGAGGTAGAGGTAAGAATCATGGTAGAGGTTGTTTCTAGTTCTATATATAGTTTGAGTGTAGTGGAGGATCCTCATAGTCTCTTTCACCTGTTGTGTCTGACGAATGATCATATCAATCTTTGTCCCATGTTGGTCCACCTTATGTTAGATGATTATTTTCCATAAATTTAAAATAAGTTAGGAATTCATTATTTTAAGAACATCCAAACACTGAGGTTATCTCCTTAACCTGATTTTGATAACACAAATAGGACATGCATCTTCAAATAAAAACATTGAACCTCTATACAAAACACCTATTCATTCTAGACAAAATGAAAACTTCCACATTGATAGGATGGTGTACCAAGACCAAGAAACTGGTGAAAATAGTAGGAGAGAAAATAGAGGTTAATTCTAAAGAACTAAAAGGTTCAAGGGTCATTACACCTATACAAATGACTATGGGGATACTGAATAAATACTACCATAAGACATAGAAAAATGTCACAAAGACAAAAGCTTCCAAAAGATGATGGAAATATTACTCAATGATAAGAAAGAGAAGTATTTCCTCAAACTAGCTCAAGAAGGAGCTAAGCTATCTCAAGAATATAATGTTGAAACTATTGTCATCAAAGAAGAGGAATCTAATACCTCTAAACTATAAAAATAGCTCCAAGCCATGCAAGAGAAATTGGTGTAAATGATGAAAGAAAAAGACAAACCTACTAGACAATACACATTAGATGTTATTTGTCCATTTCATTTTGACAAGGATTTATACATGCCCCCTTTTCCTAAAGGAGTTGAGCTACCTAAATATGACAATTACATGGGTAGATTTGATCCCCAATAACACTTTAGGGAGTTTGGTGCCTTGTACATGGAGTTCATACATGATCAAACATACCTCATGCATAGCTTGTTCTCATGTAGTGATTTGGGTGGTCAAGCTATGGAGTGGTTATCATGATTACCGACTAGAATCAAAACTTTTGATGATATTTTCAACATGTTCATACAATATTACTCACATAACATCCAACATCTAGTTAACATAAGAGATCTTTGTAACCTCAAACAGAGAGTTGGAGAATCTTTCTTAATATTCCTCCAAAGATGGAGACAACTATACACAAAGTACTAGTGTAAGATACCTAAAAATGAGAAACTTGACATATTCATGGATAATCTCTTACCTAATTTTGGATACAAACTATAGCTTCAATGTCCACATACCTTTGAAGAAATGATCACATAGGATATATGTATAGAGGAATTCATGGTTAAGAAAGGTGATTTAACCCTTCAAAAGACACCAAACAAGCATCCAACTCTAGCAAAGACAAGTCCAAGTATGTTAACAAAAATTGAGATGTAGTACATGATGGAGTGGTGGATAATATTACTCTGAAGCATCCTAAGGCAGCTTTCAATCTCACAGATATCATATATGCATCCAAAGCCACTAAGAAGGCTACTACAAACAATAGAACATCTGAAAACAATGCTAAGAACACATCTTAGACTTCTAGACCCAAACACAAATACACACCTCTAGGTAAACCTCTTGAAGTAGTCTACAAGACTCTTCTTCAAAATCAAATTCTCACTCCTATGGACAATTCTTGTCCATATGATCCATAACCAAGACCTAAACAGTGGAACAAAAATACATACTATGAATACCATAAAAAAAAAAGGTCATAAAACCAACAATTGTATTAATTTGAGACATAAGATCCAAGACCTCATTGATGATGGTGACATAGTTGTGGAAGGACATAACAAAAACTCAAATCATAAATCTTTTAAAGAACCATTTCCTCCATATGAAAAAGGAGAAATTTCTAAACTAAAAAAACAACAACAAGCTCAACTACACTTATACCAATGATGACAATATAATTGACATGGTTGAAGCTTTAGACTCTGCATATTGTGATGTAATCATAGTCAAAGAGAAAATTGATAATGCAAAACCAAAAACTCCATTCATTCTAAGAGGTGTTACATCTCTCAAATCTAATCAAGAACAATCATAGTTATATGCTAATATTGTCACACAATCCTATGCTAAGATAGTACTCAAAGGCCCTACTCCTAAAATTGAACAACATAAAGACAAGTCTAATGCTGGTCCAACCAGCAAGAACATGAAACTTTTAACATATTCTACTATTGCAAACTATAGCATACTAGAACAACTGCAACATACTAATTCTCATATAACCATTTTTTAACTACTTAAAATCTCATCTCCTCATAGGCAAATCCTTGACAAAGCTCTCTCTAAGGAAAGCATGCCTAAAGATCTTGATCTTGATTGGTTTCAATCCATGGTAGGTCACTTAACTTCACTACGTTACTTTTCTTTCTCTAAAGAGGATGATAAGTATTTGAGTCATCCTCACAATAAATTGTTACATATCAAATTCATGAGCCATCAAAAACATGTATGGCGTGT
This sequence comes from Cupressus sempervirens, assembly GCA_028749045.1. Classification (NCBI taxonomy): domain Eukaryota; kingdom Viridiplantae; phylum Streptophyta; class Pinopsida; order Cupressales; family Cupressaceae; genus Cupressus; species Cupressus sempervirens. Next base: position 440,487,479 of record CM053790.1, on the reverse strand, counting down.
GCTTAAAGACAATGGTGTTGGTCTTAATATTTGTTCTGCTAGTTTGCTTACACAACTAGGTTACAATGAAGAGTCTATTGATCCTCATAGAAAAATTACCATCAAAGCATATGATGAGGTTGAATGGAAATCCAAAGGTCTTTTTGTACTACCTATCAAATTAGGACCTATAGAATGAGATGGCATATGTTAGGTCCATAATATTCCTCTAGCATGCAACATACTATTAGGAAGGCCTTGGATTCATGAAATGCAAGAAGTACCTTCAACATATCATCAATGTGTGAATTTCCCATTCCAAGGATCAAAGGTAACTATACCTACCAATGCAAGATACACATATAACATGCTCAAGTCTATTGATAGTTTTGTTCCTACCAATAGAGAGTCTATTGAAAATCATTTCAACAAGCTCAAATAAATAGACAAAACTCTTAAGCTAAAAGAAACTATAATGGGTGATTATCAAATTGAACTAGTTTTGTCTTTGACATCTCTTCCTAAATCTCCCCATAATTATGGGAGACCATCTAAAATGAAGATACCATCCATGGTATCACCTAAGACTATCTTTGATGGCACATTTTTATAGGCCATCATATCTTTAGAAGATGAAGATGAAAATAGAGTCGTCGATGCTTAGCTATATAAAGAAGAGGTCCCAGTTGATCTTACAGTCCAGTCTCATGAAATAACTCCTAAAAAATATGGACAAGGTCTTAAACTAATGAAATGAATTGGATACAAAGGTAATGGTCCTATAGGATGCAACAAAAAAGGATTGATAGATCCAATTAAAGCTAGACCTAGATGACCTCATGACACTGCAGGCCTAGGTTTCAAGAAAGTTCCCTTTCATCTGGGGATCAATAAATTTGTACCAAAGTCTGATAGTCCATCTGAACATGAGTATCAAACTAAGTCTGACAATCGAGGAAAAAAATTTGATGATGAGGATACCTTTCCTTATCCCATTTTTCTATATCTTGCTACATTCTTTGCACAGCACAATGACTTTGCACCATGTGTCAATATTGTCTAAACTAACAATAATTCTACTAAGAATACTATTGATACTCTTCTAACTCAAAAGTAATAGTGTAACTCTAGTCATGATCTTATTATTCAGAGAATCAATCAAAATCAAGATGATACTAAAAGTGGAGAATGGGTACCCATGACTATTGGGAGATACTTCAATTTGACTCCATGTATCACTAGTTCTCAAGAGTATGAATTTGATTCCCTCTCAAATGAAACTTCTAATAAGGATTTTGACAAATTTCACACATATGAAAACCAACTTGAAGTAGGAGAGAAATCTAGGGTTTTGTCTGATGAGTCTTACCCTACTAATGTTGATGCATCTTTGATTGATTTCATTAGAACTCAGAGGAATTTGAACATACCTCTATACAAAATCACTCTAGGTATCAATTTACTCATCTATGAATTTGATGACTATACTATGAACACAATTGAACTTACCACTTCTCTTTCACTTACTTATCCTGAGCTAATAGAATGGAACTCAAACACTACATCTAGTGAAGTCCCCATATTCTAGAATTACTATGCTCTCACTTGCTATCTACACGTTGTCAAATTGGTAATGTCTTCCACCAATGAAAATAGTGTCAACATTAATGAAATTGACATCAAATATCTCAATCATACAATCAAAAAAAAATAGAATAGGTGCTCTAATGGTGAAAACCACATTGTAGCAATATCAGAGCCAAAAATAGTAAAAAGAAAAGATGTATCTGAAGGTGAAAATCTCTATGAAAATAATTATCAACCTTAATTAATCTTAACCATTCAACCAAAGTAAATAGAAAACATAATAAAATTCACATAGAAAATTACACCAAATATGTTGACTAGGGAAACCATTGATTAGAGGGAAAACCCCAGTGGGAATGATGCCCACAAGATGATGTACTAATATAAATATTCCTTGTTAGAAAATGGGCCCTATTAGGAGTCTATTACAAAATTTAGTACATAGATTCCCTATTAGGAGACTTTGAATCCCTATTAGGAGTTGTAGTATAATGTATGCAAGAAGAGTCCACTACCCAAACATGCAATTTCAACTACAGGAAGAGCTCACTGCTCAAACAAGTAATTTACTATTATCATCCTATTTTTGTTGTTCTATTGACTAAACCAATCACTATTAGACCTTGTAGACTAGGTCACAAACCTCAAATCCAAAAACCAAACCTCAAATCACTCAACAAAACATTGGCAATGAAGTTTCCTTCACTTCTGCACTTCTCTAGTCAACTTCACATTTCGCTCTTGCTACTGCTTATCATCAAATATATAACCATGCCATCCCATGTCATGATAAAGGAAAATTTCCTTCCTTTATATTGTGTCCTCAATACAATTCCCTAAGTCGGCTATTAGACCTTCTCAATTAATTATTATAGGACCACATTAAGAACATGTTACACTTAGTGATAACATAAGTCTTCCACCTTGTAACTTGAATAACTTTTTGTACACATAGTATTATGATGAGAGAGCTTAGCCATGTCATCACCATCATGTCTTCTTCATGTCCTCAACCTTGATTCTTAGAATAACAACTCTACTAGGAGATATAACAAGTTTACTAGAACATGCCTCTGTAAAGTCTATCTCAGAACAAACATCACCAAAACTCTCATAACTTTTCTATACTTATCCTTTCTTCTTTTTACATTAACTACATATAATAGGTACTCAAAATTATCTCCCATAACCTTGGATAGTGTAAACACTCAACTAGTCATATGTACCAACTTGATCTTTCTGTTGTTCTTCTGTCATATACCACAAAAAATTGCTATGTTGACATCAATGAAAAACTTAGTCATGAATGTAACATATCATAATAGTAACATATCTAAAAATAGTCCACCATAGGAATATCATTAGCATTCATGCTTGTAACCAATATTCTAACAATCTCCCCCTTTTCCATTGATGGCAACATAGATGAAAAACATCTAGTTCCAAGAATACCAACAAAAGACTTTTAATCTTATTTTTCAAATCCTCTTCCTCAATCATTCTCCCCCATTGATATACCTCAATGTGATTTTTGTCAAACTATCATTCCACTTTTTTTTTTATTCAATACTTCTCCCTCAATAGAATGTTTTTCATGCAATACTCTCCCACATTGACATCAATGTCAAAGATTTCAGCAACCAACTTTACTGCATCAAACTCTGCAAAAATTAATTCTTTCTAGCTCAAGTGTCAAGAGACATTGTTAAAAATAATATCAGCAAGAGTCCTAGATGACTCTATCCATCATAGATACCCCCCCATACAAGAAGCATCAGTATTCATTCTAGAGAAACAATGATGCTCTATTATCTTGGAATGATGCACTCTTTCATCTTCTACTCTAATGTAGGAAGGGGCATAACCCTAAACATACCTCACAAATACTCAAAAATCTCTTTGGGAAGAGGCTTAGTGAATATATCTGTAATCTTCTCTTTAGTGGTCACATATTCCAATTTAATTTCCTTATCTAGAAATTTCTCTCTCAACATGTGATACTTGATAGAAATGTGCTTAGTCTTCCAACTCTGACAATTCCTCCATCCTAACTTTTGAATTCAACAAACTTGTTCATGTCACCAATCATATGATGTGAACAACCACTTTTAATTATCCAATTAGATTTCTTCTCAACCTATGACACCAAAGCTACCTTCTTTGGACTTTCTTCTTTAATTGCCACAAATCCAATTTCATCATCACTGACACTTATTACTTGTTCATCATAATCATTATCTTCATTTCCATACAAACACTCTCTATCCTTTCTAGGTTTGTGATTTCCCTTATACGTTTTCTCTCTTTTAGGACACTTAGATGCATAATGACCATATTCATCACAAATCCAACATTTTAAAAAAATCTTGCCTCCTTTTTCTCTTCTTACTTGAAGGGCTACTCCTTCCTCAATCTTTTTGTCCTCCTCAGATCTGCTACTGCTAGCAAAATCTCCTCTAGCACTTGTGCTCCCTAATAAATTAGGTCAAATATTCATGGCACTAAAAGTTGTCTTTGTTCTGGTTAATTCTTTGAAATGTCTAGGTTCATTCTCAATTGCTTCAAGTCTTCCAAACAATGTCTCCTTTGTGAAATCTTTGTACAAGATATTAACAATTTTATCATCTAAATTGTTGACTTAAATGGCAGTGTTAGGGTATTCAATATCTTCCATATAACCTCATTATCTTCTTTAATTCCTCCTTAAGCTTTGATACTTGTAGTAATTTATGATATTCTACCTATCTATGTTCCTACAGATTCATCTTCTATCATTTTAGCATCTTGAAATGTGCAAATCCAACTTTGTAGTCTCAACTTCTTAGAATGTGCATCTCCTTTGAAAATATTTTTCCAAAGCTTTCCAAATCAAATGTGAAGTAGCAAGTGATTTTACCTAATTGTACTCAATTTTAGGAAGTGCAGCCAATAGTGCTTCTCTAGCTCTCATGTCACACATAAAAAGATCTCTTTCTACCTTGGTGCAAGTTTCCAAGTCCTCTTCAAAAATGATTGTCTTTTCTAATTTTGTCAAGATCCAATATCCTAGACCCATACACAACAGATGTTTCATCATCTTTTCTTTCCAAGTTTCATAATTTGTTCCATTGGTCTCTAGACTATCTTTCCTAAACATATTCACCATGGATCTCCCAAATTTGTTAAACTTTATCTTCAAGTACCTAATGCTCTAATACAAATTGTTAGAAATAATAGTCCACCAAGATAACTAAGAGTGGGGGTGAATCAATTATCCAACAACTAAAAAATTTATCTTCTTTAAAAAAACTTAACCATTCAACCAAAGTGAATAGAAACCATAATAAAATGCACATAGACAATTACACTAGATATGTTGACTAGGGAAACCCTTGATCAGAGGGAAAACCCTAGTGGGAATGATGCCTACAAGATGATGTACTAATATAAATATTTCTTGTTAGAGGATGGACCTTGTTAGGATTCTATTACAATATTCAATATATAGATTCCCTATTAGGAGACTTTTAATCCCTATTAGGATATTCCAACCCTATTAGGAGTTGTAGTACAATGTATGCAATAAGAGCCCACTGCCCAAACTTGCAATTTTAACTACATGAAGAGCTCACTACTCAAACAAGTAATTTACTATTATCTTCCTCTTTCCTTTGTTCTATCAACCAAACCAATCATTCTCAAACCTTGTAAACTAGGTTATGAACCTTGAATCTAAATACCAAACCTTGGATCACTCAACAAAACCTCGGCAATGAAGTTTCCTTCACTTCCACACTTCTTTGCTCAACTTTGCATTCCGCTCTTGCTGTTACTTATCATCAAATATATAACCATACCATTATAAAGGAAAATATCCTTATTTTATACCGAGTCCTCAAAACAATTCCCTGAATCAATTGTTAGACCTTCTCAGTTAATTATTATAGGACCACATTAAGAACATCTTACACTTAGCGATAACATAAGTCTTCCACCTTGTAACTTGAATAACTTTCCATACATGTAGTATCATGATGAGTAATCTTATCCATGTCATCACCAATATGTCTTCTTCATGTCCTCAATTTCTATTCTTAGAATAACAACTCTGCTAAGAGATATAACAAGTTTACCAGAACATGCCTCTATAAACCATATCTCAGAACAAACATCACCAATACTCTCATAACTTCTTCTATACTTATCCTTTCTTCTTCTGATGTTAACTACATATATTAGATACTCAAAAATATCTCCCATAACTATGGATAGTGTAAACACTCAACTAGTCATCCATACCAACTTGATCTTGCCATTGTTCTTCTGTCAGATACCACAGAAAACTGCTATGTTGACATCAATGACAAACTCAGTCATGAATGTAACATATCATCATAGTAACATATCTACAATACTCCCCCATAGGAATATTATTAGAATTCATGCTTGCAACCAATCTTCTAACAATTTCAATCTAAAAACATGAAAAATCTATCAAAGTCTGCAATGATTTTTGGGATCTCAACAAAGCATGCCCTAAGGATGATTTTTTTCTACCTAACATTGATATGATACTAGAAATAATGGTTCGGTGTGAAATGTACTCACTAATGGATGGTTTCTCTAGCTATAACCAAATCAAAATTGTGCTAGAAGACCAAGAGAAGACTTCCTTCACCTATGTGTGGGGAACCTTTTGTTGGAACGTAATGTCATTTGGTTTAAAGAATGTTGGTGCAACATATCAATATGAAATCATGAAAATATTCCATGATATGATGCATAAAAAAATGGAAGACTATGTTGATGATGCCTTATCCAAGAGTATGCAGAGAAGCACTCATCTACAAGAATTGGGACCTATCTTAGATCACATGGAAGAATTTAGTCTCTAATTGAATCCTAAGAAGTGTGCCTTTGGTTTTGTTGGTATTTTAAACTACCAAGCAACAAAATACTTGATACCAAGATGGTGAAGAGAAAATTATTCTAAGGATTAGCTATTTCCTATGCTCAACTAAGAAGTCCTCATATCTAGACCCAACTTCAACAAAATCATAAATATTTTCTACTCTTTAGGTTCTGCAAACCAAGGCAGGTGCACCTAAGGGATAAAAGGGTTTAGAACTAGATATCATCTTTACACTTCACTCTATTAATGATATTCATTCATAGTACTTATCCCTTATAGTAGATATTTGGTCATAATTCTTCTCAGATTTACAAATAATTTTGGGTAACAACAGCTAACCAAGACACAAAAGTTAAATGCAACCAAGTACTAACCAACTATGATATTCCTCATACATTAAACTAAAATTGATTTGATTTTTGAGATTTTACTTGATGCTTATTCATGATCTCTTCATATGTAAACTAAAATAATTAATCAATGCCTCATTCATTGGGAATCATATTCTATCCAACTATTTTGACCTAATTGATTGCATTACAATCAATACTACTAGAAATACACCCTAAATCTCATTCTTATGCATATCCTTCTTACTACCTTGAAATCCTATCATATCACTAAAGCATTTACTTAATTCATTGAAATAAAAGCAATAGAAAACTGATATACAACCTATCCTAGTTGCATTAAATTGAATAAGCTTTGCCTATACAACCTCAAGATGACTAGCCAGTAACAATGGAGACAAGATTCTAAGAAAATAGATAAGGCGATGATTCATCTTTGTATTAAATTTCATTGAAAATCATATAACATTGGAATAAAACTTAGAACAACTTAGGACAAGACATCATGATCCTTAAATGTTAATGTATCTTCAAATTTGCAGAGAAAATACATCACAAAATTGACATCAAGGAAACTGGACCGAATGTAAACCTCACAAAAAATGAAAATTACATAATAGTTCAGACCCCTTCTCTAGCCTTGGAATCTCATTTATATAGCATGAGATGCAGCAAGCTTCAAGCCTAGAGAACAATGACAATTGTCCTTAAGACAGAAGGATATTTATAAAAGTTACTATCACAGAAGATAAAATTTGGTGCAATAAAATGATTTACATCATGAATATTCTTGTGTGGGACCACTTCTGTTGCGGATTCGTTGTTGATGAGGAATTTTGTGATTAGATTTGATATAGTTGTCATTCCTCAGAGTGTGTGACCATTAGAATTACTTGTGGTGGATGAGGCTCTGATATTTGAAAGATGAGTTTAACTCATGGTTCTCCATCTAGGTCATCTTGTACTAAAAAACTAATAGTTATACTTGATTCTTTTGCTACCAAGTCATAAATTTGAACCTCTATGCTTGTTGCTACAATTGATTGTTTATCTTTCTCTTCTTCTACTTTAACTGATGCATCAATTATTTGTAACCCATCTTGGTCCACCTCATCTTCATAAATTTCATCAAGTACTAATTATTTTGAATGTACAAAATCATCCATCCACTTGTCAAAAAGTGTGTCATCTAACCAATTAAAACTCAATACCTCATGTTGCTTCCTTAAAAAAAATTCTCCTAATTTATTTATTTCAAAAAATTCTTCCCTAAGGGAATCAAAGAATAATTGAACTTTAACAACTTCCTAAGTTGTTCTTTCCCACCATACATGCCCTTTTTCATTTATGACCTCATTAATTCTAAGGCATAACAAATCATCTAATTCTTTGGCCCATTCTTCCTTGTCTTTTAATCTATCTATTTTCCTGAGTGCATGGGGAAAAAGTTCAAATTTTTCAGCAAGATACTTTGAGAAATAGATTATGATTCTCTTATGCACTGCAACCCTCTTGTCATCAAAATCAAAAAGATTATTAGTCATGTCAAAAGTTTTTTTCTATTTGTTCACAAGATAGACTAATGACTAAAACACATAAAGAGTGACATCTTTATCCCTTCTACCCCATTTTTTCATAATTGGCTTCAAAGCATCCTCACTACTTTTTATCTCATTTCACATATAAATTATCTTTACCAATTGCTCATAAAATGTGGTCCAGTCAATTTTATCTACCAGATACAAGATTATTATTTTATTTTGTCCTCATATTGGTCATTCAATTTCACATGTAATGCCCAAATTTGACTCTTCTCCTCTTCAAACTCCTCAGTTGTATAAAATTGTGGTCTCTGTGGAGTATCTGGTAGCTCTACAAAGGGATTTGACTTGAATGGTTCAATTGGGGGATGAGGAGGATAAGTTATCCTGAGTTTTCTAGATTCTCCTACTATTCTTTTTCCAAGTTTCTTATCCATTTGGGCCACCTAAGCCTCCAATTGATGTATCATATTTCCTCTTTCCTTATATCTTTAGCATCTCTTCAAACCTAGCATTGAACTCCAAGAATTTATTCTTGTCTTTTGCAGCAACAACAACTCCAAAATCCACCATTTCCTTGGTCATGAGAGATACATTTTCACTATCTACCTCTTCTACCCTGTGCACCATAAGGCTACCTATATGTTCAGCATTTGAGGCTTCTTGCACCCTAGTTTCACTAATACATTTATGCTTATTTTTCTACCAAAATTTTTTACCAAAGGCATGATTTCCTTTATTTTTTGGTTTCTATCCCTGTATTGGTCAAAAATTTCCTAAGTATTGGTAAAAAATTTCCTAAGTATTCTCAAGTTGGTCAAAATTTTGACCAAATCAAGTCATAACCTTAATATGTTAAAAGTATCATATACTAGTATTGGTCAAAATTTTTGTTAAAATTTAATCTTGTATTCATGTGGGCTTATAGTCATATTATTATTTCATTCCCACGTGTAAGGGTATCATGGAAAATTTGCAAGTATTAGGGCTTCACGGGTAACAAACAACTAATTCTCATAGGGGTAACTCAGTTAGCTTCCTCTACTTCCAGTGGTGGTCCTACTACTAGTGTATGCACCCAAAAATGGTCACCTAGACTATGGGCCCCCATTATTCAATTTATCAATTTATCAATAAAATTTTGAATCAATGATTTGTAATATATTCAAATCAATTTCCTTAATCAAATTCGATTTATTTCATTTCTAAGATTTGATCATTTTATTCCAAGTCTTATTTAATTAAAAGAAAATTTTCTCTTTTAATTAAATAAAATAAAATCCCCATTTAATTAAAAGAAAACCTCTCTTTTAATTAAACAGTTCATCCACATTTAATTAATTAAGAGAAAAACCTCTCTTTTAATTTAATTAAATATCTTCTATTTAATTAAAAAGAACTTGCTCCCTTTTAATTAAATAAAAATCCCACTTAAATATCTCTTTTGATGAAAAAAGGAAAATAAATTCTTTTTATTTAATTTCTCTACACTTAAAAATGTGATCTAAGTGGGATTTATCTTTCCACTTTCTCCTCAACCACTCCTCTTTTCTAATTGGTGGAATCTTGTCTCACATGGATCACCACTTTCTTCTCAACCACTCCTCTTTTCTAATTGGTGGAATTTTGTCTCACATGGATCAAGCTCTATTATCCCATATTGGTTATGAGAAGCCTCTCACCTCCATAATTTCCTTTATAAGGGAGATCCCTCTCCTCATGTTAGACACCCATGATTATGCTATCGTTATGCTGCAGGTTTGAAGACCAATTTTTGAAGGAGTTTGAATATCAAAGCTTTTTGTGGAGAACTTCTATTTTCTTGTCTTTTTCTCTCTTGCACCCATCATGGGCTTTTAGCTTAGATCTTGCATTTATAGATTAGATTTTGCTTTCATAGATTAGATCTTATTTTCATGCATATTTGAAGATCATGGAGACTAGCATTCTTGCTTTTCCTCTTTGAATCTCTCATCTCATGGTGTACTTGCATGGGCACAAAAATAGGTCAAATTGAGGGCCTCCATTGCAAACCCTTGCACTCTATGAGTAGAGAGCTATGGATCGATTTGTGAGGGCTCATTCTTGAGTTTTTTTACATGTAATGATTCATAGAAGTGTGACAACATTTTAGCACACAACTGGTGCATATTACCTATATCAATATGGAATGAATGCTAGGCTAGGTCATGTCTCTACAATTAGCTCTACCTTAGCTACTATGTAAAAAATTGGTGGCTCTTTGACTGTAACAGAAATAGATCTTGGGCGAGGTGTTGGGAAAGCTATTGGTACTAGCACTAGAACCATAAGGGGTTCTTACACTAGCACTTAAGCTATTGTAGGCTCATGTGTCAGCTTTTGTGGCTAAAATCATTCATTGGGTTGGGCCTAATGTGCCCTGAGTTACCACCCATATGCTTATCTCCATGAAAAACTCTACACAAGCCCTCCAGTGGCCTCAATTTTGGTTAGATGAAATACCCATCATTGCATTCAATGAGGTCTCCCTTTAGTCCCTTTATTAGAGCAACGATGGGCTTTGTGGAGAAATCCCCATCTTAGAGCTTTTAGGAATTGCTTGGTATATCTGGTGATGTGGGGTTAGATGATATCAAGTAGGCATAGTAGTAGTTGGCTAGAAAGTATCATCTTGACGTGTGTCCTCCTGAGCATGCAGAGGAGTATACAAGAAGGTTTATTGAAGTGCAAGAGGCTTATGTAACTCTCTTTGATCCTAGGAGGAAGAATTTATATGATAGTCATCTTGCAATGGGGTTTGCCTCTGGAGCTTCTGGAAACAAGTGTTGGGATTACCCACAAGAGATAAGGGCATTGAGCAAACAAATTTTGCTTTGTTTGATAACTTTTTCATTTTTAAAACCTACTTAAGCTAAAGACATTTTTTTATTTTTGGTTTAAAAATCCATTCAAGTAGAGCCAATGGATTGGTTTATTACTTATATCCTTGTAATAGACTATAAACAAACATTTGAAGAACATATTAGATAAGCAACATATTGTTTTAGTATATGAAGGTTATTAGATGAAGAAACTCCTCTCAAATATGCTAGAATAATAATATCAAATATGTTGTTCCAAAAATCTATAATGGATTACATCAATGATGAACCATAAAAACTAAGACATACAAACATAACATATTAGCAAATTACTAAGGATAAAGAAATTATTGAAATGGAAAGAAATATTGGAAGATGTTGAATTCACCCTAAACAGGATGAATAAGAGTAAACACTACATCGTTCAAGTCCAATAAGATGCCATGATGGAGGTAGTGGATATATTAATAAGTTTCAAATGATGAAGTTGCAGATTAGGCAAAAACCATTACATTCAGTAGGATACAAAAAAAAATTAAATTTTAGTAAGATATCAACTTTCAAGCACTGGGAAGTAAGCTTAAGCATGGTAAAACATGCCATCTACAAATAAGATAGAGAATGTAAAAAAAAATCAACAATTATTTAGTTGAGCTAATAAAGAAAAGACACTATTTCCACTTGACAGAATTTGAATTTCAACAAAAGCATGTCCATAGAATTTGTAGTTTGATTGTACTAAATGAAGAATATTTTCTAATCTATATGGTCATTCCACACTATAATACTTTTTCTCAAATCATGGGATGCTCAACAAACTTCAAAACTCAAAAAATAAAATTATGCATTGTTATGATTTCCTCTAAAGCTTTTCTTCTAGATGTAGGATTTATAAGGTCTCGTCAACTTCTAGCTTGAAAAATTGTTAATAAATTTAATATATTTTTTTATAGAGCACTTATCTATGATATTGAAATAGTATATATTATAAATTTCATTGTCCTTCTATTTTATAGAATATGAATCAAAAAGAGTAGTTTCCATTTGCATGTCTAGATTGCAGACTACTTGAAACTCATAAAAGCATATGTATTATGTACCCATTAGAATAGCTTTTACAAATGAAATTTCACAAAAAAATTGTAAACACTATTCTACATAAAAGGAAAAATTGCAACTGTTCAACTCACAACTACTATCCATGTGAATCCCACATTTGTGTTGATAAGAATCACCAAAACATTGATTTAAGTAGTTATGTCTATGTTACAATATGTTGTAGTTTTTTGCAACATGGTTGAGTGCAATTTCTTCAAGTTAAATATGAAGATTTATATTCAACTATCAAGCTCTAAAACTAAGTGTCCATATACAAAATTTAAGAAATGTTAGTTTATCAAATGAATATTCTAGAGCAAGTAAGAAGGCCTTTACCTTACCTTATACAAGATAGATATCTTAGGAGTAGAGATAATGCACATAAATATATAAAGGCATCAAATATTAATAAATGGCCAAATGTAATAAGTTTTGGGGAACACATTACTGACATACTAGATTCCAAAAACTAAGGTGAATTGTTTTTTATGATGGACTTTTAGATGATATAGGTGTTTCTTCCCTTCACTACCATTGGTATCCTACTCTTCCATCTCAACCCAAAGAGAAATCACAGTCCTTTTGTGATGATAAATGAAGATATAAATAAGGATCATTATTCACATAGATAGATTACAATAATTGAAACAAAAAAAGACTAAAAGACAAATTGGCACAAAGATTGCAATCAATTAAATTTCTATTTGAATGATATACTTCACAGGGAATGTGATTTCCCATCTGAATCAAGAAATTTTAGTAATGAAGGAATAATGCAATTATTTTTATTCTGAGCTACCAGATGGCTCTCTAGTAAGTGTTCCACTACTGCCAGAGGCTGAAACAACATGACCAGTGCTCAAGAATTGTGCCCTTTGAATTTGTTGCATCCTAAATATGTCCTTGCATCCTAAATATGTCCTTTTGAAGGGGTCAATTTATCGGTGCAATTTCATCTTCTTCTTGCCCTAGATAGCAATCAAGATTATTTCCACTAGCACATCTCAAAATGGAGATGCATAAGAAAATGATATACAAAGCCATTTTTCACAAACAACATGAATTTCCCCACAATATAGAACTTGATTTATGTCTCCTCTCATTAAGGAATAAACTATTGTTTGCAAATAACAAGATATTCCAAAAAATAAAAAAACTTACTTTCTTGTTCTTTTCTCTTTAAAGAATGGTTGACCTTGGAAGACCTCAAAATTGAGCCATTTAAAGTAACCCTTACTTTACTTAAGCCCCCTGAAGCTTCTACATAATTGGACCCAACAAAAGCTAACACCGGTTGAGGAAAAGGTGTTGTGCTATCATGGAAACTAGATGAGATATCACTCTGCATTAAAATAGAAATTATCGAATCCACATCTGGTGAAGGTCTTGAGAATTAGAGAAAAATAGTCTTCAATGAGCTTACATAAACATTAAAGTGATGTGAAAGGAAAATATTTCTCTAACATTTAACATTTCTCATAACAGTCCACATTTTTTTGGGCACACCAGATATGCAATTCAATAGTGGTGAACAAGAGGAAGAAATTGTACATGAAGGTAAAGTCAAGAAATACCTATCCCTTTCACAAAAAATATATATATAATCATTTTTCTTAAACCTTCATACCCAAGTATGGATTGGAAAGCAAGGTAAAAAGTTTGTTATGCCTTGCTCATAAAAATGATAGCTAAAAAAGGAAGTATTGGAAGGAAAAACATACCAAATTGTAAATTTCAGCACATTAATACTTTGAAGTACAAATGATACTAGCCTTGCAAATGCTTAATTGGTACTAATTTAAATTGAAGAATATATAGGTGCATAGTGAGTAGCTTCCAAGCATAAATAAACTATGCTCAATGATAAGCCATTAAATGGGGATTACAGAGCCAAATATTGCTTTATTTTGAATGAATTCAGAACCCAATCCACTCTACAATTTGAAGCAATTGGAACCCAAAATGGATTGAAAGTGGTCTGATATGAATTGCAAGTTATCTGATAATTATCAATGCATATTTCCACCTCACACAAGGCAAAATGCATGGATTTATCTTGCACCAATATTTATGACTATAAGATGCAATGTAACATCACAATAGCTGACATCAATAAGTCCCACCATAACTTATTTGCATCATACACAAATCAAGTGTGTCCCTATGAGATTGCAATAATTGTCAAGATTTCACATAACTAACAAGGATGATGTAATACACCAAGACCAATGGCATCTGTCAAGATCTTATTTTCATTTTTATTTCCATGCAAGTTTGTGGGTATCATATATGAACAAGATTTTTATGGTATGAAGTTTATTTGACACTTAAATTAGATAATTAGGTTATAATGGACTTTAATATTAAGAGCTAGCCATATCTAGTCTATTTAGTAGATGTTAACCCAGCAAAAAGATATAGCCAAATTTTTGGACACAATAGTTTATCAACATTTATCTGTATTAGAAAACCTATATAACTAATTGGAAATGTGAAAAATAAACTTGTAGTTCCCTGGTAATTAGTGGGAGAGCTTACTTGAAATATTAATCCAAAATTTGAGAAGCACTTTGAAAACTGCCATTATGCATAAATGTTTGTTCACAAAGCTGTGATATAGATACTATTTTTGTTTCTTTTTCTTCCATCAGTGTTGTTTAATAAATTGTGTTTTTCCTTCTTTGTAGTTTCCCCATTGCTGGTGTAAGAAGGAAAGATTTCTTGGCTTGAATCAATATGTAATTATGAGGTGAAAAAGAAATATTGACATCTAAAACCACTTTGGATCATTATTAGAACAAGTTTTTCATTAGGCTCTCTTCAATATTTAGTGCCAAGAAGAATTTTTTGGCTTACTAGAACAAGGAATTTTCCTTGCCCTCTCTTCAATATCTATGTGATGAGGAAGTTAGGATCACTAGAACAAGTCTTGCTATGGGATATCTTCAATTTATGTAATGTTGAGGTTGCCTTGGCTTCTCTTCAATATGATTTATAGTTTGTCTTTGCTCGCAAATGTTTCAATCTTTTATGGTATCTAAATTTGATGGTTGAGGATTTGGACTTTGTTGTTTTTTCATTTGATTTTTCAAATTCTATTTTTGTTTTCCAACTTTGATTGGATAAGCTGATTTATTTTTCATGTTCTTGTGGTTTAATATTTAGTTGCTTAGGCTTTCTAACAATGCCTCAGCAAAGTGGTTGGTTATCCCCTTGAATATCCACTTAAGTAAAACAAATGAATCTTTGTTTACATATATTTATATTTTTTTCATTAGTAAATCTAGATCTACACCCTTCTTTGATTGAATCCTAAAAAAAATTCTCTATTCTTGTATGCCTACTCAAATATCAAAAGTTCAATTGTAACCAACCTTGTATTAAAATTACTAAATTTATCAAGTTTTGGGAGTTGAAGATTTAGAAACTGTGTCTATTTTTGCCTCAATTTTTATTTGGTAATCTGATATTTTATCACAAGGCAAAAAAAATCATACTTATAGTAGTACACATAGTGTCATGTTTTATATTCACATTTAATTGCTCCTAGTTATATACAATCATGCAATTTTCTCAACTATCATGAGTGCTATTGTTGATTGAGAACTTGTACCTATTTGAAGATGCATATATTTGATTTCAATTTCTTAATAAGAGATTTTTGATGCAGAAGAAGGTTGATGTGCTTGTTCCAGAATTAAAAGGAAGATGTATATTCCTTATGGGTGAGTCCTGATTACAACACCCAAAAATATATTTATAAAATAGGGAGAGGCTAGAGCCATAGATTGCAGAACTCATTTTTGTGAATAGGATTTGATGAAAAAAATCTCTCTAAGTGCAAGAATGATGGATAGTGGAAAGACAATTGTTGGAAAGATTATATCAAAATCCTTGGGATATTACTTTTTTGAAAGGTTGGTTTCCAATGAACTTTTGGTGTGGATTACACTTTTACTATTATGATAATCACCATTTAAAAGTTTTTGTTTCCATTATGTGCTTTAAAAAATTTGATGTTATGAATAGTGATAGGTTAGTAGAGGAGGTTGCAGGAGGTGCATCTATTACCCAAATTTGTAAAGATCACAATGAGCAGGGCTTCCAAGATTCTGATGTATTCTCCTCTTTCTTAGAGCACCTTCCCTTACATGTTTATGGCTATGGGTTTTAGAGGTAGCATTTTGTGTATGTTCCTTGATTGTTTTAGTGGTGGCTATCTGAGTTTTCCTCAGTTTAATCTTTTGAAGATACTTATGTTGGGATTAAACATAGAGTAACTGAGAGGAGGAGTGAATTAGTTACTAACAAAAATTAATCTTCAGATCCCTTTGATGTCTTAAAGATCTAGTTACTGCTAATACTCAGTAAACATAACAAAAATGTTGTAACTCGATAAATTAAACTGTTACTTATCTTCAAGCAATCACGCATGCAATTGAAAACAAAATGAACACAAGAGACACTAGATTTAACATGGAAACCCAATATGGGAAAAACCACCAAGTAACTAGTTACCAATTTTCACTCTTCTAAAGTGAGCCCTATTAGGAGCCAACCCTGTTAAAGGTTACAATACACACTGTTAGGTGTGACCCTATTAGAGGATTTTGATCACCCTGTTAGGAGTGGCCTTGCTAGAGGTTTTTAGAACAATTCAACTGAACTATCACCTTGTTAGAGGATTTACAAAATGGTTGTTAAAGAAACTCTGTTAAGAGATTTGAAATCACTACTACAATTGCTAGAAAGCAACAATGAATTGACCTGAACAAGATGCAACTAAATTTGTTGATTATAGGTATCTGTTCTTCATCATTAGATCCTCCTTGATCAAATATGGCTTTGCTGCTCCTCAATGATCTCTGATCATCCTTCAAATTTTATTCCACAATAATCAATCCTCATATCACATCAATTCCACTTCCACACTTAGAATTCACAACTTGACCTCTTATTATACCATTCAGATTATCAAGTCATCTCATTCTCATGTTACATTTACCAATAATCCATACATGAGTTGGCTACAAATATTACTTTAAACAAATAAATGTTATTTCACAAAATAATGAAATCCTTCACTGGCTGACCTTGCTCGGTAAATACTGCTTCCATAAATTTCCTAAGTTAACCATCTTAACTTGGTTAACATTACAACTTCTCTAAAATCCTTTGGCTATTGAGTTTACTCAGTAAGAACTAAATTCCTTCTCTGTCTGTGAGAGCTCGGTAAGAACTGTCTCTTCCATATTTCTCTTTGATGACCGAGTGAGCTCGGTAACAACTAAATTTCTTTGTTTAACCTTGAAATCTCGATAACAACTATCTACTTGATAGACACTACAAATTTTCTTTACTAACCTTATGCACTCGGTAGACACTATCTTTTTCCTTGCTGACCAACTAAGCTCGGTAGACTTTGTCTTTCGCCTTGCTGAGCATCTGAGCTTGGTAGACTCTGTCTTTTGCCTTGTTGACCATCTGAGCTCGATAGACTCTGTCTAATGAATAATATGACATTTGTGTGACATCAAAGACAACACACAATTGAACAATTGTATCCAACAATCTCCCTCTTTGGCATTGATGGCAACACAACATGTCATAGCAGAATGAAATTTGAAAACAAGTCTTTACTGATAGAATACTTCACTTTCTTCTTCAAACATAGCAAACTCCCTCTTTCATAATAATCTCTCCCTCTTAGACAAACTCTTATTATTTTGCAAATTTTAGAAAGATATGATAGTATACTCTCTCTCTTTGACAGCACATACCAAAGACAACACAAATCGACTAAATAGTATTGTACCTGATGTATTGATTCATATGTAATGTCTTCAATGGTTTGTTGCATCAACTGATTGATCTTAAATTCTATTCTTGTTGATACATCACTAAGATTGTATTTTAGTGAGCTTTAAATAGGGGAATGACCCCTAACTTACCTCTTAGATACAAGAATGCATCCTTAGGTAAACGCTTTGTGAATATGTCAACAATTTGTTCTTTTGTATGGACATATTCCAATCTGATTTCCTTTTCTTGTACCAATTCTCTAACAAAGTGATACTTTATGGCAATATGCTTGGTTTTTTAATGCATCACTTATTGGAAATGATTGAAAAGATCATGAGGAAAGTTGTTGGAATAATCATATGGAACTGGTAAAGAATGTTCTCCATCATTGTTTTGTCATTGATGTCAAACTTGCTACTTGTAGGAATGACAATTGCTTAAGTGATCCTAATACTATCAATTAGTTAATTGACAAGGAGGAGGCAATCAATAAGATGTAACTAAAACACCAAGAGAAAGGTTGAAGTTATGATGTTGTAATGAAGTACAAGGATCAGCTAAGCCATTGATGAAAAAGTGTATTTGATGACATACTATAAGAAACAGAGAATGGGCACAGTGAAACATATCAAAGATGTAAGGTTTTAGCTAAGTCTTTTGTAAAGCCCAACTAAGTTCATTAGAGAGAGGGAGCCAAGCAAGCTAGTAGGTGCCGAACAGATTCCTAGTTGAAGTCGAGCAAGTTCAACTTCAAATGCCGAGTAAACTTCAAATGTCGAGTAAACTTCAAATGCCGATTAAACTTTAGATGTTGAGAAAATACAAGTGTCGAGCAAATACAAGTACCGAGCTGATACAAGTGTCGAGTAACACAAAGGTGTCGAGCACCAGTAAACCAATAGTGTCGAATAACACAAAGGTGTCGAGCATCAGTAAACCAATAATGCCAAGTTGCTACATTATTTTTAAAATTGAAGATTCACCAGATCTAAGCCAACAAAGTTGTTATCTAGAAGTCTGTAAAGATAAGAATGATGAGCTGGTGGCACAGAACACCATGTAGAATGTTTTTGAAGATACAACTGGACTCTAGATGAAGTTTCTAGATAAGAGCAAGATATAGGGTAGATACATTGTATCCTACCTAATCCATTTGAAACCCTAAAATTGGAGAGGGAGAATTGAGCAGCAAAGGAAAATTAGATCTCTATTTAAGGAGTCATAAGGTCATGAAGCAAAGAGAAGAGAGAGGTGGTCAAGCATGAAAGCATAAAGTGTTGAAGGAGGTGCTAAGGAGAAAGAGAGCATAGTTACTCTATTTCGATAAGAAGACCCTAGATATGATTGCATTGGCATGATGAGTAAGAAGACTCAAGGAGAGGAAGCTTGAGAGGAAGACAAGCAGTTAGAGCTGAAGTGATTAAAGCCAAGAAAAAGGATAGAACTGAAATGTGATCTAAAATCTGCAAAGTATGTTGTAAGTTGTATCAGATCAAAAAGTCATTATCGTTACTCTCTAGCAATTGTAACAGTTAGTTTAAATCCTATGGACTTAGGTTGGTTTAATAGCCATGAGGTAAATCCTTTAACAGGGTGACATTCCAAATGAATGTTCAAAAGTCCTTTAACTAGGCCCATTCCTAACAATTTGGTGAAATCCTCTAACAAGGTCACATTTAACAGTGTGTTTTAAGCCTTTAATAAGGTAGGCTTTTAATAGGGCATCACTTTAGAAGAGTGAAAATCAAGTAGCATGTTACTGGTGGTTTTTCTCAAATTGGGTTTCCACGTAAATCACTATGTCATGTGTTGATCTTGCATGTTTTATGTTTGCATGTTGATTTACTGTAACTTGCTAATATGGTTGATTTAAGTTTGGATGGATGAAAAGTGTATGGATTCATTAAAAGTAGTGAAAAAGTATTATTAGGGCATTTGAACCTTGGATAAGTGATTCACTCCCCCCCCCTCTCAGTTATTCTAAAGAATTCTAACAATTGGTATCAGAGCTAAACTGTTGATTCAGTTTAAAGGTACTATAAGCAGAAAAGATCAAAATGCCTAAGAGAGAAGTTCCCAAGCTCAACAAAGAAAACTTTTTTGCATGGCAAAGTTTGATGAAACTAAATCTTGGATCCATAGGAGATTATGCCCAAAATTCAATTGTTACTAAACATGTTGATCCAACTAGTACTCTTAGTGTAGAAGATATGAAAAACAAACAGGAACACAATCAGACAATGTTGAAGATTGCCTCTACACTCAACTATGCTAAATTTGATGATATCAAAAGATGTGACACTACATTCAAAATGTGGAAAGCCCTATCAGACATCTATGGAGGAGATCAGAATATACAAAGAGCAAAAAGAGAAAGTCTCAGAGGAAAGTTTGATGATATGAAAATGGAGGAAAATGAGAATGTTGCTCAGTATGGCGCAAGAATAAAAGAAGTGGTAAGTGCAATAAGATGTTTGAGTGGTCAATTGGATGAAGATACTGTTAATAGTAAGTTTTTAAGAACCTTTCTCCCTATCTATGCTATTAGAGTATCAGCAATACAAGAACTAAGATGTGTACTAGGAAACAATCTAAGTTTTGAAGGTATAATAGGTAGACTCACTATATTTGAGTTATCTAACTTTGACAACTGCAGACCTGAGAATGTTGAATCTGCTTTCAAGGCCAAGCTATCACTGAAAGATGTTGAACAGGTGAAACCAAAGAAAGGAAGAAAAATGAAATATGTATCCAATGACAATAGCACTGATGAGGAAGCTGTGGAACAATTGGAAGCATTGCTTGCTAGAAGATTTCACAGAGGTAAAGGAAAATTCAAAGGTAAGATGCCTATCATTTGTTTCAATTGCAATGAAGTAGGTCATATTGCTACCAGGTGTACACAGAAAAAGGATTACAAGGAAGGCAACAAAAATAAATTCAGAAAAGATGATGACAAGAGAGATTACAAAGAAAAAGGCAAGAAGTGTTGTATTGTTGAAGAAAATTCTGATGATAATGATGATGAAGTTGTTTATGTAGCTATGAAGGACCAATCTGGAGAAGAAGAGCCTACAGCACTGGTAACATGTATGAACAAGAATGATAGGTGGATCATACACAGTGGATGCTCACATCACATGACAGGAGACAAAAGTAAGTTCATTAATTTTACTCAGTATGATGAAAATAGTGTTAGATTTGGTAATGATGCTCCATGTCAAATAAAAGGAAAAGGTTCCATTAAGCTCATAGAGAAAATTTCATGTGATAATGCATACTATGTTGAAGGATTAAACTATAATTTGTTGAGTGTCTCACAGTTAGGCAATATAGGATGCAAAGTAAAATTTGGAAACAAAACTGCAAAAATTCATGATACTAATGGTAAATTGATAGGAAAAGGAGATCAAACAAGAAGTAATCTGTTTTACCTTGATATGGATAATGTTTCTTATTTTATTGCAAAATTTGATGATGAATGGTTATGGCATAGAAGGCTATGTCATGTCAACTTTGAAAATTTGGTCAATATCAGTAAAATGAAGAAAGTCAGAGGTTTACCAAAATTGAAGAACCCTGATAATATCATGTGCAAACAATGTTAGCTAGGAAAGATGAAAAAGTCAAGTTTCAAAAGCAAAAACTATACATCTAAAGAAGTACTTGAGTTAGTTCATATTGACTTATGTGGTCCAATGGAAGTACAAAGCTATAGAGGAGATAAATACATAATTTTGTTTGTTGATGACTATTCCAAGATGATGATTGTTATGTTCTTAAAATAAAAATTTGATGCTTTTCAAATGTTTAAGTGGTATGTGGCTAGAGTTAAAAAGGAAACAGGAAAGAGCTTGAAATGCCTAAGATCAAATAGAGGTGGTGAATTCACATCAAATGAATTCGAGATATTTTGTAATGATAGAGGAATCAAAAGATAAACATAAACTCCTAGAATTCCCCCACAAAATGGAATTGTTGAAAGAAGAAATAGATCTGTGATTGACTATGCTAGAACATTAATGATGGAAAAGATTGTTGCTCTAAAATACTGGAGAGAAGCTGTAAGTGTAGTTGTTCATACACTAAACTGAGTACAAGTCAAGAAAGGTAGAAATACAACACCTTTTGAATTATGGTATGGTCACTCACCCAATGTAAAACATTTCAAAGTGTTTGGCTGTAAATGCTTTATCCTTAAAGATGCTAGAAATGAAAAATTTGATGCAAAAAGTGATGAAGGCATATTTCTTGGTTACTCCACTAGAAGTAAGGCATACAAGTGTTTGAATACTAACACTAACAAAATTGTGGAAAGTGTAAATGTAAACTTTGATGAGCACACAAAAGTCCAAGTTGAAGAACCAAAGAAAATGGAAGAGTACAGAACCTTTGTGTATTCTTATGATGAAATGTATGTTGATGAGGATAATGTCAATCAAATTGACACTTCACAACAAATTGTAGTTTCAACCGAGTCACAACCAGTGAATGCTGAGTTGCATTTAGAAGCTGAGTTGCAGAATGAAGAAAATGCACAATCTAATTCTTAAGATAGTACACATGAAATAGATGAAGAACATCTTGATAATGAAGTGCATAGTGATCTTGAATTTGAAAGATCAAACATGGAAACAAGGACAGAGCCAAGATTATCCAAATATGTAAAAAGACATCACCCTACTAAATAGATAATTGGTGACAAAAATACAAGACCAATAACAAGGAATAGACTAAGACATGAATCATGTCTGATCAGCAAATTTGAACCTAAGATAGTATATGGTGCATTACAAGATGATGACTGGTGCAAAGCTATGGAAGAAGAGATTGAT
The DNA here is from genome assembly GCA_028749045.1 of Cupressus sempervirens. NCBI lineage: Eukaryota > Viridiplantae > Streptophyta > Pinopsida > Cupressales > Cupressaceae > Cupressus > Cupressus sempervirens. Next base: position 440,464,553 of record CM053790.1, on the reverse strand, counting down.
CAAATAAAGAAAAACAAAACCTAGAGTTTAGTTCCCAGACTAGTTGACAAGAATTTGATTGGCACCAAGTGAGTATTTAGAAACAAGCTAGATGAGAATGGTGAGATTACTAGAAAAAAATCTAGACTAGTATGCAAGGGTTATGCTCAAGAAGAAGGACTAGACTATGGGAAAACATTTGCCCCTGTTGCTAGAATGGAAGGAGTAAGAACTTTACTTGCATATGCTGCATATAAAGATTTTAAAGTCTATCAGATGGATGTAAAGTCTACTTTTTTAAATGGTATACTAGAAGAAGAAGTCTACATTGAACAACTAGAAGGATTTGTTGATGAGAACAACAGAGATATGGTTTGTAAGCTACATAAAGCACTCTGTGGTTTAAAACAAGCACCTAGAGCATGGTATGAGAGACTTCACAAGTATCTAGTGCAAATAGGATCTGAAAGAACTGATGATAACAACATGTACATCAAAGTAGAAGAAGATAAGGATATTATTGTATCTAAAATCTTTATGGATGACATAGTGTTTGGAGGAAAGGAAGTACTTTGCAAAGGCTTTGCTGACAAAATGAAACATGAATTTGAGATGTCTATGTTTGGTGAGATCAAATTTTTTGTTGGATTGCAAGTACATCAACTCAAACATGGTATATTTGTGACACAATCAAAGTATATCAAAGAGATTCTTAAAATGTTTGGATTGGAGGATTCCAAACCAGTCAGCACACCAATGGCAACAGGAAATAAGCTATCCAAAAATGATGAATCAGCTAAAGTCAATCAAATAATGTACAAATCTATGATTGAAAAACTACAATATGTTTTACATAGTAGACCAGACATAGCATTAGCAGTTGGAATAGTGGCTAGATTCTCTGCTAATCCTTAAAAAAATCATCTCATAGCAGTAAAAATAATAATGAGATATCTTAAAGGAATTGATAACTTTGGTCTATACTACAAAAAGAATGGAAATTTTGAGCTCAATGCATATACAGATGCAGATTGGGGAGGCAACATTGATGATAGAAAAAGCACAAGTGGAGGTGCATTAATTTTAGGCAAAAGGCTAGTTACCTAGACTAGCAATAAACAAACATGCACATCCCAGTCCACTGTAGAATTAGAATATGTGGCAACAGTAGTCAATTGCACAAACATTGTGTGGCTCACACATCTATTGAAAGGAATGAAAGAAGAGGTTAAAAAACCTATGATATTGATTTGTGATAACACAAGTGCTATAAACATATCCAAAAATCCAGTAAGGCATGCAAAAACCAAGCACATCGCAATCAAGTATCACTATGTCAGAGAATTGGTAGAAGACAAACAAGTGAAGTTGGAATACATTCACACAAAGGAACAAACTGCAGATATCTTCACCAAACCATTGCCCAAGGATGCTTATGAATATCTTAGAGGAAAGTTGGGGGTAATACCCCTAACTCAAGCAGTATAAAATAACAAGGAAGCTGCCCTACATCAACAGCAATAAATCATTGAAATATCAAAAGAATGATGCAGAAGATGACAGCAGGAGCAGAAACTCCAAATCAGTCACAAGTATGGTGACAAAGGGAGAAAACATCAAGAAGCCAAAGCTTATATTTTGCATGATAAAGATGCTACATCTTTGGCATTTATGCCAAAGAGGGAGAAATATGCAAAAACCTGATCAATACAAAGCAAGAGGAAGATATATATGAAAGAGGGAGATATATGAGATTAGTAGTAAAGATGCAGCAGCCAAGAAAAGTAGTAAACAACATATGTAATCTTTGGTGGTAACTAAGTTGATCAATTGATCAGTTTAGTTTTTCATCAATGCCAAAGAGGGAGATTGTTGGAACGATTGAAAAGATCATGAGGAAAGTTATTGGAATGATCATATGGAACTGGTAAAGAATATTCTCAATCATTGTTTTGTCATTGATGTAAAACTTGCTACTTGCAAGAATGAGAATTGCTTAAGTGATCCTAATACTATCAATTAGTTGATTGACAAGGAGGCAATCAATAAGATGTAACTAGAACACCAAGAGAAAGGTTAAAGTTATGATGTTGTAATGAAGTACAAGGATCAGCTAAACCATTGATGAAAAAGTGTATTTGATGACATACTATAAGACATAGAGAATGGGCACACTAAAACATATCAAAGATGTAAGGTTTTAGCTAAGTCTTTTGTAAAGTCAAACTAAGTTCATTAGAGAGAGGGAGCTGAGCAAGCTAGTAGGTGTCGAACAGATTCCTAGTTGAAGCCGAGCAAGTTCAACTTCAAATGTCGAGTAAACTTTAGATGTCGAGTAAGCTTCAGATGTTGAGCAAATACAAGTGTCGAGAAAATACAAGTGTTGAGAAAATACAAGTGCCGAGCAAATACAAGTACTGAGTAGATACAAGTGTCGAGTAACACAGAGGTGTCGAGCACCAGTAAACCAATAGTGTCGAGTAACACAGAGGTGTTGAGCATCAGTAAACCAATAATGCCAAGTTGATCGAAGATTCACCAAATCTAAGCTAACAAGGTTGTTATCTAGAAGTCTGTAAAGATAAGAATGATGAGCTAGTAGCATAGAACACCATGTAGAATGTTTTTGAAGATACAACTAGACTCTAGATGAAGTTTCTAGATAAGAGTAAGATATAGAGTAGATACATTGTATCCTACCTAATCCATTTGAAACCCTAAAATTGGAGAGGGAGAATCGAGCAACAAAGGAAAATCAGATCTCTATTTAAGGAGTCGTAAGGTCATGAAGCAAAGAGAAGAGAGAGGCAGTCAAGCATGAAAGCATAAAGTGCTGAAGGAGGTGCTAAGGAGAAAAAAAGAAGAGTTACTCTATTTTGATAAGAAGACCCCAGATATGATTGCATTGGCATGATGAGTAAGAAGACTCAAGGAGACGAAGCTTGAGAGGAAGACAAGCAGTCAGAGTTGAAGTGATTAAAGCCAAGCAAAAGGATAGAACTGAAGTGTGATCTAAAATCTACAAAGTATGTTGTAAGTTGTATCAGATCAAAAATTCATTATCATTACTCTCTATTAATTTTAATAGTTAGTTTAAATCCTATGGACTTAGGTTGGTTTAATAGCCATGAGGTAAATCCTTTAACAGGGTGACATTCCAAGTGAATGTTCAGAAGTCCTTTAACCAAGCCCATTCCTAACAATTTGGTGAAATCCTCTAACAAGGTCACATTTAACAGTTTGTTGTAAGCCTTTAATAGGGTAGGCTTTTAATAGGGCATCACTTTAGAAGAGTGAAAATCAAGTAGCATGTTACTAGTGGTTTTTCCCAAATTGAGTTTCCACATAAATCACCGTGTCATGTGTTGATCTTGCATGTTTTATCTCTGCATTTTGATTTACTGTAACTTGCTAATATGGTTGATTTAATTTTAGATGGATGAAAAGTGTATGGATTCATTAAAAGTAGTGAAAAAGTATAATTAGGGCATTTGGACCTTGGATAACTAATTCACCCCCCCCCCCCCCTCAGTTATTCTAAAGAATTCTAACATCATTGGATTCTTGGAGATGTTAATTTCACTTGTGTTATCACAAAACATAACAATAGGTTCTTTTATTTCTTACTTCATACCTTCCAATAATTGTTTGAACCACATAATGTTTGAGCATTTTACTACTACTACAACATTATTTGGCCTCTGGTATGGACTGGGATGTACAATTCTACTTTTTACTTGTCCAAGAAACCAACCTTTTTCTAAGACAGAAAACTCCTCCACTTGTGCTCTTTCTATCATCAACATTCCCTGCCCAATCTACATCAGCAAACACTTTTAAATCCAAATTTCTTCCAAGTTTATACCATAATCCATAATCTTTAGTTTCTTTTAAGTATCTCATGATCCTTTTGATTTCCATCATGTGATTTTCTTTTGGTTTTGTTGAGAATCTTGCTACAATTCCTACTGCAAAGGCAATGTCTGGCCTTATGTGCACCACATATGGCAATTTTTCAATCATAGATCTATACAATGTTTGATCCACTTCCTTTGATTCATCATCTTTGGTAAGATTAAATCCAGTACATGTAGGAGTCTCAACTGGTTTGCCATCTTCCATACCAAACTTTTTCAGTATCTCCTTGATGTATTTAGATTGAGTGATGTAGATGCCATTCTTACTCTGTTGAATTTGAAGACCAATAAAGAATTTCATTTCACCAAACATTGACATTTCAAATTCATTATTCATTTGTTCTAAAAATTCTTTGCAAAGGTCATCATTTCCTATGAATAAAGTATCATCTACAAATATTTTTGCCAAAACAATCTTATTATCTGGTCCTTCCTTTATGTACAAACTATTGTTGTCATTAGTTCTTTGAAAACCAATATAAATAAGATAGTTATGTAGTCTTTCATACCATGCTCTCAGTGCTTATTTCATACCATACAATGCTTTATGCAATTTGCAGACCATGTCCTTCTTATCTGGATCATCAAAACCTTCAGGTTGTTCAATGTAAACTTCTTCATCCAATATGTCATTAAGAAATGTTGATTTGACATCCATCTGATAAACTTTGAATCCTTTGTATGCAGCATATGCAAGTAAGGTTCTAATACCTTCCAATCTTGCAATAGGAGTAAAATTTTCTCCATAGTCTACACCTTCTTCTTGAGAGTATCCTTTGCATACCAATCTAGTTTTGTTCCTTGATACCTTACCATCTTCATTTAGCTTGTTTCTGAATATCCACTTAGTTCCAATCACATTCTTGTCTTTGGGTCTAGGTACAAGAGTCCATGTTTTTTTTTTCTCTATCTATTCTATTTCTTCATTCATAGCTTAAATCCAAATTTCATTGTCTAGTGCATCTTTGACATTTCTAGGTTCAAAATCAGTAAGTAAACAAGTGCTTTTCAACTTACTTCTTGTTATTGTTCCTTCTGATTTATCTCTAATGATCTGATCTAGTGCATGATGTTTCCTAACATACTTGGCTAACACAGGCTCTTTTCCTTTTAGGTGACTTGCTTTGTTAACCTTCTGTGCTTCAACTTCTAGTTCTGATTCTGGTTGCTCAGGCTTGGTAGATGTTGACTCGGTAGCTTCTATTTGCAACTCAAGTTCTTGTAGCTCAGTTGGTACTGACTTGATTTGAACTTCCTATGACTCAGTTAATGAAGACTTGGGAGTTGAAGATTCATGATTGACAAATGTATTTGGTATTGTATTAGGTTCAATGTAAACTAATCTCATGTAGTCTTTAGGTTCCCTTTTGCTTTCTTCTTTTATTCTTTCTACAAACTCATCAACTTTCACATGTGCACTTTCTATGACTTTGTGAGTAGATAAGTTCAAACATCTATATGCTTTACTTTTGCAAGAGTATCCCAAAAACATTCCTTCATCACCTTTTACATCAAATTTACCTTTTCTAGATTCTTTCAAAATGTAACATTTTCTTCCAAATACTTTTAGGTAACTTACATTGGGTTTGTAGCCATACCAAACTCATAGGAGGTTTTGAATGAATCCTTTTCAGTTGTACTCAGTTCAAGGTATGAACTGCAATGCTAATAGCTTCCTTCTAGTATTTGATAACAATGTTTTTCTCAATCATTCAGGTTCTTGCAAAGTCCATGATAGATATGTTCCTTCTTTCTGCTGTTCCATTTTGTTCAGGAGTTCCAGGTGTTGAAACTTGTCTTTTGATTCCCCTTTCAATGCAAAAGTTATTGAACTCATGTGAAATGAATTCACCACCTCTGTCAAACCTTAAGCATTTCAGTCTTTTGCCTGTTTCCTTTTCTACTCTAACCAAATACCACTTGAACTTTTCAAATGCTTCTAATTTCTCTCTTACGTACATGATAGTCATCATTCTTGAATAATCATCAACAAAAAGAATGAATAAAATTTCACCAATATAACTTTCAATGCCAATAGGTCCACACAAATTAGTATGCACAATTTCTAGAACTTCTTCAGTTGTATAGTTCTTGCTTTTAAAACTAGTCTTTCCCATTTTACCAATTTGACAATTCTTGCATAGACCAACCTCAGGTTTTTTTATGTTAGGAATGCCTCTTACTTTCCTAAATTTGCTGATTTTTATCAAGTTGTCAAAGTTTACATGACATAACCTCCCATGCCGTAACCAACTTTCTTCAATTTGAGCAATAAAACATGAACATTCACCAAGTTCAAGATAAAATAATTTACCTTTTGTTTGAGTTCCTGATCCAATTAGCTTACCTTTGCCATCCAACAGTCTTGGTTTTTCTTGCATAAATTCCACTTTGAATCCATTATTGAGTAGCTATGCCACAATCAACAGATTGTGCTTTAGTCCTTCTACCCAATATGCATTATCACATATAAGTTCTCTAGTCAAAGAGATTCTTCCTTTTCCTTTTATACAACAAGGTTCATTGTTACAAAATCTTACACTACCACCATCATAGTCTTCAAAGCATTCAAACTTAGTTTTATCACCAATCATTTGATGAGAACAACCACTATCTATAATCCATGTATCATTTATGCTCATGTGAGAAATGAGTACCATTTCTTCATCATTATCATATTCATCTTTCATAGCAATGTAGACAATTTCATCTTCTTCTTCATCATTAGAATTATTAGAATCTTTAGCCAAGAAACATGTTTTCTTACCTTTATCCTTGAATGATTTGAAGTCTTTCTTGCCATTGCACTTGTGACCTTTCTCATCCTTGTTTTTCTTATTTGGGCACCTAGCAACAATATGTCCAACTTCTTCACAAGAAAAATAGATTAGAGGAACCTTACCTTTGTATTTCCCTTTGCCTCTTGAATATTTCCTTGCTAGTAGAGCTTCAACCACCTCAAGATCACTGCTTGAACTTTTTTCTGATTCTTCATCACTATCTGACTCTGGATCCTTTGTCTTCTTCCCTTTTTCTTTGAGTGAAATATTGGCTTCAAATGCTAATTCAATGTTCTTGGTAGCTGGAACATAATTATCATAGTTGTTTAGCTCAAATGCAATCAATCTTCCAAGTATGGCTTCTAAATTTATCTTAAGATTTGCTTCACATCTTCTTTCCTAAATTGTAGACACTCTGATTGCATAGATAGGAAGTAGGGTTTTAAGAACTTTACTTATAACTATCTCCTCCTTGATATCGCCTCTAGATGCTTTGATTGCACTAACATATACTTTGACTCTTTCAACATACTTTGCAATATTTTCATCTTCTCTCATCCTCATTTGATCAAATTGACCTCTCAAACTTTCTGCTTTGGCTCTTCTCACATTATCATCTCCTCCATAGATCTCTTTCAACTTGTTCCACATTTCAAAGGCAGTTTTGCAATCTTTGATATCATCAAATTCTTCATAACTCAGAGCAGATAATATCTATCATCATGTTGTTGTGAGTCTTCTTTTTAGCAATATCATTGACAGATAGTGTACCAACAGGTTCTACATAATTTTCATCAAGATACTTCAGTCCTAAATCACCAATAGAAGCCAGATGAAGTCTCATCAATCCTTGCCATGCTAAGAAGTTGTCCTTGTTAAGTCTTGGAATTTTCCTCTTGTAAGACATCTTGATCTTTGGCTTAGATCCTTGAAATCTTTTCCTATAAGCACCAAATGCTCTGATACCAATTGTTGGGATTAAAGATAGAGTAACTGAGAGGGGGGTTGAATCAGTTACTAACAAAAATTAATCCTCAGATCCTTTAGATGTCTTAAAGATCTAGTTACTGTTGATACTTGGTAAACATAACAAAAATGTTGTAACTTGGTAAATTAAACTGTTACTTATTTTCAAGCAATCATGCATGCAATTGAAAACAAAATTAACACAAGAGACACTAGATTTAACGTGGAAACCCAATATGGGAAAAACCACCAAGTAACTAGTTACCAATTTTCACTCTTTTGAAGTGAGCCCTGTTAAGAGCCAACCCTATTAAAGGTTACAATACACACTATTAGGTGTGACCCTGTTAGAGGATTTTGATCACCCTGTTAGGAGTGGCCTTGCTAGAGGTCTTTAGAACAATTCAACTGAACTATCATCTTGTTAGAGGATTTACAAAATGGTTGTTAAACCAACTCTGTTAAGATATTTGAAATCACTGCTACAATTGTTAGAAAGAAACAATGAATTGACCTAAACAAGATGCAACTAAATTTTCTGATTACAGGTCTTTGTTCTTCATCATTAGATCCTCCTTGATTAAATATGGCTTTTTTTCTCCTCAATGATCTTTGATCATCCTTCAAATTCACTTCCACAATAATCAGTCCTCATATCACATCAATTCCACTTCCACACTTAGAATTCACAACTTGACCTCTTATTTATACCATTCAAATTATCAAGTCTGCTCATTCTCATGTTACATTTACCAATAATCCATACATCAGTCGGCTACAAATAGTATTTTAAACAAATGAACATTATTTCACAAAATAATGAAATCCTTCACTAGCTGACCCTACTCGGTAAATACTGCTTCCAAAAATTTCTTGAGTTAACCATCTTAACTCGGTTAACATTACAACTTCTATAAAATCCTTTGGCTACCGAGTTTACTCAGGAAGAACTAAATTCCTTTTATGTCCGTGAGAGCTTGGTAAGAACTATCTCTTCCATATTTCCCTTTGATAACCGAGTGAGCTCGATAACAACTAAATTTCTTTGTTTAACCTTGAAAGCTCAGTAAAAAGTGTCTACTTAGTAGACACTGTAAATTTTCTTTACTAACCTTCTGGGCTTGGTAGATGTTGTCTTTTGCCTTGCTGACCATCTGAGCTTGGTAGACTCTATCTTTCACCTTGCTGACCATCTAAGCTTGGTAGACTCTATCTTTTTCCTTGCTGAACATTTGAGCTCGCTAAACTCTGTCTGATGACTGATGACATTTGTGTGACATCAAAGACAACACACAATTGAACAATTGTATCCAACACCTTAAGTTCTTAACTCAAGGTTAAACTACTCTACACTGTAGGCAATTATATATCTCACAATACCAATGGTTTTTTTTATCTTGCATTTGACACCAAATATTTCTCTTGATAGAGAAAAGAGCCTATTTCTGCTTACAAATTTAACCAGCAAGAATTTATAAGTTATACTAACGAACTAATTTGCTACAAAGTGAAGTACTAAAATAATTATCTACCATGTATCATCTAGTTGCTATTACTGGAGGTGGTGATATAGTTCGTGCTCAAAATTGGTAGGATCATGTAGCATATTATGCTGATAATCTTCATATTGAGCATTTTTTTTGCTTATTCTTATGATGTAGTAATTATATGACTAGTTTTTATATTTGTTTCAAAATTTTGTTTAAAATTTAAAGGGTCTATATGAAGCAAGGAATTACTATTTTGCTGGATGTTCCACTAGAGGCAATGGCTAAAAGAGTTGTAGCTATTGGAACACATTCTTGACCTCTTTTAGGTCAATCATCTAGCAATGGTTATTCTAAGGTTCATTTTCTTCAATTTACTTTTATGCGTTGCTAGAGTTGTCATCTTTTACTACTACAAATTAATGGTAGTTTCAAATGCATCTAAAAATTATGATTTTTGTTTTTTAATAAAGCATTTCAAAACTATATAAGTTAGCAAGCAAACATAATTCTCTATTTTACTAGGTTTCATGATCAATAAGTGATTATAAATCGGCTACTAAGGATGGTCGGTCCCAATTTTAACTGGTTCATTAATATGAAATGTCAGAAATGATGAAATGATTTGAAGTTCTTTCATTTTGTTTTTGAAAGTAATTGTTATTGGAGTATAAAAAATGTAATTGTTATTGGAGTATAAAAAATGAGAACAACTCTTGATATCTATCAAGCTATATAATTATAAATTCAAAATGGTTCTCAAACAAGAAGAGGTTCATTGGTTAAAGCAAATTAAAGTTATATTTGGGAGAAAAATCAACTCTTCTTAATTTTTTATGCACATGTAAAACCTTTTCTTAACTAAATTTAGTCTAATAATCAAAAATGTTGGAGATTTTGACATGGGTCCATAATCAAACCTTTTAGGTATAGAACTTCAATCCCCCTTTATGCATACTGAGAGGATTAATTTTTAAACTCATCCCTTAATACATGTATCCAGATTTTTATTCGTATATTTGTATTTTGCAAATATGGCCTAAAATGAATAAAACCTATAAAAACTTACTATAAAATATCTATGTGTCTATGTGCCTCTTTGTGTGTATTCAGTAAGTTGTGGACAAAGGGTTTGGTCCCATGTATTGAATGCATAAAAAAATGATTATACACATTGAACCTCTAATAGAGGTGCACCAGAAGTTCATTCCAAAAATAACAAAGAAACCCTATCTCGTAGATATGGGTGCAACGAAGTAGACACTTCGTCCTTATTTTGTTGTTTACTTGATAACCTTAGAAGCAGTGTATGTCTAGATTTTGATAGTGAGAGTCTTCATTCTCCTTACATATGTCCATTATTTCTAGAAAGTAAAAAAGGATTCCTTTGAATAAGCCTGGGAACTTCTAACAATTAGAGTTTCTTGTGATGTTGGAGAGATTTTTTATTTTGAAGAAACTACTAAGGTGATTGAGCCATCTACTTTGGATTTATCATCATAAGTGGCCATATAATCACATACTTGAGATCCATGTGAAGGAGATTCTACAGGAGAATAATTTCCATCTGTGAGAGGATGAGGCTTAACATTATGTGTGCTTGAAAATTCAAAGATATACGAGATAGAACCTTTTAAATCTAAGCACTAGGTGGGACAACATGGTGTTGGGGCTCAACCTCAATTCATCATATCAGCTCTCCTCTTGAATCCATGTTTCTTTGGTGGTTGGTAATCTTTAATATTGGGTTGTGAAATGATTAGTTAAGAAACATCTCCTGCATTGAATAGCTATCTTTTCATAATCCACAGATTGGGTCCAATAACAATTGCCAACTTTTAGCAAAGTGTTAGCAAGGAGACTATTGGAAAGGTCCATTTCTGCATAGACACGTGCAAGAACATGGCTTTGGCAGTATATTTTTTCATCAAAACTGCAATTATATTTACCAAGGCCATTACAAAGTGCCTGTAGGCAATCAATTCTGAAATAGGAAAGGGTGACAGGAAAGACACACCACACCCCTTGAAGAATGTAGAGGGGAATGAAGGATACCATGGTTTTCATGCACAAGATATATCTCCTTGGAAAACCCAAGGCCTATTTTCCATTATCCATTCTTTGAACTCTAGAGCTTCAAATTTGAGTATAAAAGTTTAAAAAACCTCGTAGCATATTTCCTCTTTTAAAGAGTTTATCCAATTATCCAAAACCCAAGAACATAGGTCTATTAATAGGCTAGATCGTAGTAAATCTTCAAATTAACACATTATTTTGCAAGAAATTAGAATCATATTTGGTGAAGCTAATCTATTATAAATTCTTCACAGGCGTATTGTATGGTTGTACATTCTCTTCAGCCCCACTTGGTTGCAACTAGTACAAGTCTTGGTGTTTTTTTCAATAAATTTTATGTAAGGTCTCTACCAGCAGTAGCTCCTCTTCCAACACCCTTTGGAAGTAGGGAACATTCTGTAGTATTTACATCTAAAAGGGAGCTAAAGCTATTAAATTTTCAACTATTGAATCCTGCCAACCCATCATTGGCAAACACAAATTCTATATCTGAGATTGGAAGGTTTAGAGTAGATTCTTTAGAAGATTTGTAGATCAAGGAAATGAAACATCATGCTGGCCAATTAACTTATGATTCATACTCCTATGTTTCTATTAGCAGTTAAGGAAAGTAAATTGATTTCTTTTCCAAAATATGCTTAATATATCAATTATAAATAGTTAAATATGCTTAGTGAAATAGGATTTTAGACTTTAGTTGAGATAACCTTAAGATGGGGAGAGGTTTTTAGCACCTTGAAATACTCAAATATCTCTAGATAAAGAAAGATGCATTGAAATATTTCTATGTGGTTTACCGATTTGGAAACATAATACTAATGCTCGTGGTTGTTATTTTGGCATTGCTATTTTCAGCCTCTTTTTCTCTATTGGTACCATCTGCAAAAGAGAAGAAGACAAGCTTACAAATTTTCTATAATGAAAAGAACTAGAAATTCATTTTTTTTAATTCAACTTGTAAGAGTTAAATGAAAAGACAAAAACTTTTGTAGTGGCCAATCTTTTAGTCAACAGTTCTAATCTACTTCTATAGTGATGAATTTGAGGTACAAGTAACTAATGCTCAAATTTGAGGTGTCAAGAAAAAATAATATGTTTAGGACTATTCTTTTGGTGATCAGGCATAGGGAATGAAAGTAAGGGACTTGAAGCTTCTTCCTTTAGATGATCATTTTTTGAGTCTCTTGCATATATGTTGCTTTCTTGTGTATGTATTATGACTAAAGCATCTTTTTGGGAGTTACCATAAAATTTAGTCATTTTTTTTTAAATGAAAGTATGTTGCTCCTAAAATGACTTCTCTTCAAAGTTTAAATCATCAAGTTGAAGGGATTAGGAGTTTTTAGAGAAACTCCAAATTCTTGGTTGAAAGATGGAATTAAGGGAATTGACCCTACATTGGCCATGACATGTTATGTACATGTGGTCAATATGTCCTTGACTATTTAATTATTGAATTTGTTTTTCTATTAAGTCAAGAGAGTAATCTAATTGAAACATTAGCAATCAAAAGCGTTGGCTGTCGGCTAGGCTAGGGTTTTTCCCCTAGCCTGTTCTTGGTGTTTGATCTTTACTATTTTTCTGTTCTGTTTGGATTGCTAGCTACTGGACATAATTTGCGTTGGTGTTTTTGGAAATCTTCTACAGTCAATTTTGGATTGGGGTTTTATTGTTTGCATGGCAGGGCCTGGGATTTCTTCTCCGTTGGTGAGAATAGATGGTTCTTCTCCAACTATGCATGCAATGCGATCTAAATCATTTTATTCAGGGGAGAGCTCCAAGCTGAAAAAAGTTAATGGTTGTTTTCCACGTAGCCATGATCGCCCTGTTCTAGTTATTCCTCCAATGGCTGTAATGGAGGACATTGATTATTGGACCAAGCATGCTTTTATATGCAAATTTCTTGGAATCCAGATTTCCCTATCCGCTCTTGAGGCATGGATCCGTCGCTCATGGCAGGTGGAAGGCGATATGGAGATCATGTTGGCAAGGAATAGTTATTTTTTTGTTGTATTCTCTTGCATGTCTGATCAGGATCATGTTTTTGAAGGAGGCCCTTATTTCTACAACCATGTGGGGTTATTTGTCAAATCTTGGCATTCAGGTTTTAATTCTGTTGAGGATCTCCCTTCAACAGTGCCAGTTTGGGTTCACTTGCCTCGTCTTCCCTTGGAATTTTGGCATGAAGACATCCTTCGACAAATTTCTGCTTTTTTGGGAAAGCTGGCTGTGATCACACATCAATCCCTTGATAAAAAGGTTATTTCTTATGCTAGAATTTGTGTTGAAATTAATTTGAATAACCCATTACCAGATTCTTTGGAAATTTGTATGGGGGATTTTTCTTGGGTGTAGCAGTTAGATTATGAATCTCTCCCTTTTCGTTGTCAAATTTGTCATGAGTATGGTCATTTACTGTGTCAATGCCCCCGTAACTCAAGTTTCAAAGGACTGGATGGTTCTACAGCTGGCAATACTGGTGGTTTGGCAGATACTACAGGGAAAGGACAATCTCAAATGGCTAATACTACCAAGGGGATGAATCCACAAGATGCTACAGGTAAGGGTAAGGCTCAAATGTAGGATAAGGATGGATTTACCCTTGTTCACCCTCGTGCTAAGGGTCGTGGTCAAAAGAGGCCTTTGAAAGAAAGATTATCTTATTCAAGTTTTAATAGCTTTGAGGTGCTGGATAGTATGGTTCTAGAGGAGGGTATTCCTCCTCCTATCTCTTCTGATCCAATTTTCCTAGATGAGAGATCTATTCCTAATGATGCTTGAAGGGCATCCCAAGTTGTAGTATATCAAAACTGTGAGGTCCCTGTAGCTCCTGTGACAGAGGCTTTGGTGACTCCTGTAGTGTTGGAGGATAATGATGTTGTTTTAGCTGATTTGGTTAAGGATGTGCTACCATCAGGTAAGGGCAAAGTTTCTCCTCTCCCCTTGGGGTTGATGTCTCAACCCTTTAAGTGAGCTTCTTCTACTCCTCCTCTAAGGAGTGGGCACAAAACAGACCAAGAGAAGATTAAACTCATAGGAGATATATTGATTGAGTCTGGTTCAGTGAAACCTTTGGATTCTCATTTTCCTAATTCTACCCAATGATGATTATTCTCTCATGGAATGTAAGGGGGTTGAATAGCATCCCTAGACAAAAGGCTATTCATAACTTGGTGGTTGATCATAGCCCTGATGTTTTTGTATCCAAGAGACTAAGCTCTTTGTGGAGTCTATGCTCCAACATGCCTCTAGTATTTGGTCTCGTGGCCAATGCCAGTGTGTTGGGGCAATAGGTAGTGCGGGTGGTTTAGCTATATTTTGGGATCCTCAAAAAATTTCTCCTCTTGGCTGGATGTCTTCTTGCTCAACTCTCTCTATCGTAGCTTCTGCTCTAGACTCAGGAGAGGTAATCATGGTTACTAATGTGTATGCACTTGTTGATCTTGTGGGAAAGGAGGAACTTTGGGAACATATTCAATATGTTAGAAATTGTCATCCTTATCATCCTTGGGTGTTAGCAGGGGACTTCAATTCAGTTTTAAGTCTGGAGGAGAAGCATGGTGGTTTGGCTAGATTGGGGCCTTCTTCTGCTCTTTTTTGGCAACATATATCTCTTTTGCATCTCTCTGGTGTTAAGCCTTCTAATGTTCTTTATACCTAGAATAATCGCAAGACTGGTGTTGCTGCTATCTCAGAACGTCTGGATAGATTTCTTGTTTCTTGCTTTTGGGTTAGTGGCACCCTTACTATCTCTTCAAAAATCCTTGATTGGAGGGTTTTAGATCATTGGCCAATCAAATTTTCTGCTATAGGGGCTTATGTTCTAAAGCATCATCCTTTTAAGTTCCAGTTGATGTGGCTTTGGGACTCCTCTCTTCATGATTGTGTTTTCTGTTGGTGGAAAGATGGTGCTCCTACATACGGTACTGCAATGTTCTCATTTTCTAAAAGGCTTCAATATGTTAAAAGGTAGCTCAAGATATGGAATAGGGAATGCTTTGGGAACCTTTACTTTATGAAGAGGCTTTCTCAAGAAGATCTTGATGTCATCACAAGGGAGATTAGAGATCGAGCTTTCTCAGAGGATCTTGGCAGGGCTGAATCCCTTGCTTCTAAAGCTCTAGAAGAATGGGAACTTCAAGAGGAAATTTTTTGGAAGCAAAAGGCTAGAGTTGATTGGCTCCAGGAAGGTGATCGTAACACTGCCTTTTTCCATAAAACAGTGCAATCTTGCCAAAATCAGAGCACTATCTCTTCTTTGGTTAATTCTCAAGGTATCCAACTGAATTCCTTGCCAGCTTTGTTCCAGGAGGCTATTTGGTACTTCTCTACCCTCTTCCCTGAGGACTCTCCTCCTGCTGATAATGAAGAAGATCTTATTTTGTCTTGTATTCCTTCCCTTATCACTCAAGAAATGAATGATTATCTCATGCGTCCTATTTCTTTGGAAGAGCTGGAGGAGGTGGTCTTTGGCATGCCTAAAGGGAAGGCTCCTCGTCCTGATGGCTTTCCAGTTGAATTCTTTCAGGAATTTTGGGACATCATTAATCATGATTTGTTGGAGGTGGTTAAAGAATCCTATGCTAGCAAGCAGATGCTTCGAGCTTTGAACTCTACATTCTTGACTCTTATTCCTAAGAGAGAGGGTGCTAATCAATTGGAGTTTTTTAGACCAATTGCCTTATGTAATGTGGTTTACAAAGTTATTACTAAGTTTATTGCTGAGAGATTGAAAAGGTGGCTTCCCATTATTATCTCAGAAGAATAAGGTGGTTTTGTTGCTGGTAGACAAATTTTGGATGGGGTGGTTATTGCTACTGAGGCTATTCACTTTATGGCTACTTCAAGGGAGAGAGCCATGTTTGTTAAGCTGGATATGGCTAAGGCCTATGATAGAGTTAAATGAAGCTTCCTAAGGAGTATTATTCTTTCTTTTCGATTTAGCTCTGACTGGGTGAGTTGGATTATGAGTTGTGTTACTTTTGCCTCTTTTTCTGTTCTTATTAATGGTCAACCTTCTCAACTATTTGGTGCTTCTAGAGGCCTCCGCCAGGGTGACCCTCTCTCCCCATATCTATTCATCATCATAGCTAAAGGCCTGGGTAGATTCATTAAGCATTAGGTGTCCCAGAATTCTATTCAAGGTTGGCGGTGGGGTAATGGCTTACCTTCTCTTTCCCATCTTCAATTTGTTGATGATTCTGCTCTTGTTGGTCTTGCTAGGATCAAGGAAGCTGAAGCCTTTCTCCATGCTTTGGACATTTATTTGGTAGCTTCAGGCCAGAAAGTTAATGAGCACAAATCTTCCATTTACTTTTTTAACACTCTTGATTCTATTCAGCACAGGATTGTTGGTATCCTACAATTTCAGATAGGATCACTTCCTTTGACTTATCTTGGCATCCCTATTGTTGTTTCCAGGCAGCCATGTCTCTTCTGGCAAAATTTGATTGCCAAGCTTCAGGATAAGGTAAATCATTGGACTCATAGATGGTTTTCTACTACTGCCCAAGTTACTCTTCTTCAAGCTATTATCCAAGCTCTTCCTACTTATCGAAGCATGGTTCACACTGCACATATTTACTTTCTCAAGGAGTTTGATGCTCTTTCTCGACAATTCCTTTGGATGGTAATTTGCATAGTACTAAATGGAGCTTGGTTAATTGGGCAACTATTTGTAGGCCTAAAAAGGAGGGTGGTCTTGGTCTTCGATCTGCTCTATTGAGTAGTCAAGCTTTGGCTGCTAAACTTTATTGGCAATGGTGCTCTGGACAACATCAACTTTGGGCTCATATTATCACTCATAAATATTTTCATGGTGCTGATCCTTGCTCTGTTTTTGCACTTCCTCTTGAAGGTCATGGCTCAATGGTTTGGCATACTTTGAAGACAGGTATGATGTTGGTAAAGAGGGGTCTATTTTGGATATGTAAAGGAGGTTCTCGGGCTTTGTTTTGTTCTGATGCTTGGGATGGATTCCCTTCCATTTTATCCATATACCCTCATCTTTAGCCTCTTTGTGACTCTTTTCTTGCCGCTGAATGGGATAAAGTGGCTCATTACAAGACTCCTTAACAATTGGGACCTGTTGTTGGTTATAGATGGAAGCATTCTTCTGATTGGCCTCCTGGAGGTACAGACATGGATCATCAGGAGCTTTCTCAAATTTTGGCCTCTAGAGAGTGTTATTCTTTGCTTGGTCTAGATGTTTTGGCTTGGGGCGGTACCTTGTCTGGTAAATATCATGTCTCTGCTAGGTATCAGGAGATAACTAGACAATTATTTGGGGATGCTGAGGTCCCTTGGTGGAAGCAAGTTTGGAATAAAGTTTCTTGGTCCAAGTGCAATTTTTTCATGTGGCTAGTGGCTCACAACCGTTGTCTTACCTGAGATAATCTTTGTAAACGTGGATTTTAGGGCCCCTCTTATTGTGTTTTGTGTGGTAATGGAGAGGAGTCTGTCTCCCATCTGTTCTTCCATTGCTCCTATTCTACTCAGATATGGCACCTTTGGTGGCATGCTTGGGGTTGCTCTTATCGGCATGCTTCCTCTTTGCCTAAGTTCTGGGCTCACTTGGGTACTGCTCCCTCCAAGTCTTCTTTTCTCCATGCTGCTTGGATTGTTGGCCCATCTTTCATGCTTTGACATATCTGGTTGGAGAGGAATCATTGCATATTCCAAGATGTTCGGCTTGGTTTTTTGCATCTTTGGTGGAAAATATCACATTCTCTTCAGGAAACTATTCTTGTGAAGTGGAGCTTGATGGGGGTATGGATCTGGTTGATCTTGCTATCTGTAATCACCTCAATTGTCATCTGTAAGATGGGGCTATAGCTCATAGGTTTCCTTCTATGTCCAGGCAGCTTCATCATCAGAGGAAGGGTCAGGTTAATCTTGATGGGCACTGGACTCCTCCTCCCTGTGGAGTTCTAAAAATTAACACTGATGGTTCTTCTCGTGGGAATCCTGGTCCGACCGGTATTGGCAGAGTGGCTCGTTGTAGTTCTGGGGATGTTAAATTTTTCTTCTCAGTTCATAAGGGTGATTATACTAACAATCTCATGGAAGCTCAGGCTATTTTATATGTTGTGGAACAGTGTTGCTTGCGGGGATGGAGTAAGATTATCTGAGTCTGATTCCCAGGTAGTGGTGAACATGCTTTCTTCACAAGAGCTTGAGGATGTTAGTTGGCAGCTGGCTATTGTTGTTAAGCAGATTCTTTTCTTCTCGTCCTCTTTTCAATTCATTAGGTTCACGTATATTCCTCGTGAATGGAATAGAACTGCTGATTGTTTAGCCAAATGGGCAACTAGTCATGATCTGGGTTGGAATATTAGGGATAGGAGGCAACTGTCCTTTGAGATGGTGCAAGAATTTGATGATCTTGTTGCTCAGGATTGAGCTCCTTGTTGAGCTCTCCTTGTTGTATTCCTTTCTGTCTTAATAAATTTTTACCCCTCTTTTTGCAAAGCAAACACAATATATCTAGAGTTTTCTTTTTTTGTCATTTCTTTGCAAGGCTTCTACTTTCCTCTATTTTTCTAGAACACCTTGTGATCTTTTATCTACAAATGCAAAAAATTATTGAGGGGAGTCCATAACATCTTGAAGCATGACTACACCTTCACAATCTCTTTGTGGTTTGGCTCTATAGGTTGTTGGTTCCCATTGTTAGGTTTCTCAACTTTAAATTTAGAGTTTTCCTATATTGATGAAGTTGGTTTCTTTCTTATTTTCTAGTTTATTTCTAGCCTGTAATTCCAAATAGGAGTATATCCTTCTTCATGTTGTGGTTGACTTTCACCTCTATCAACTGAGCACAAGCTAATAGTACATTGTAGGCCTTTACATAGACATTATTACAAAATTCAAAATAAAGGGTTGGTTTCCTATAAGTACCTAGTATCACAAAAGCACCCCCAGTAATTTTATGTGTTTTTGTCTTACTCTCTCCTATTGAAAGTTTGCAGTCCAAATAATAGGGTTTCCTAAGATAGAGAATCATGAAGCACCATAAGGAAGTACATTCACACTAGAAAAATCCTAGATAATAGTGTAAATTACAATAGATTTTTCTTGTCTATTGTCATCTTCACCATGGTGGTCTTAATTCTAGATGCATGATGGGGAACATATACTCAGTCGCTTGATATCGTAAAATTGGGTATTCAAAATTGTTTGACCTATTGACTCTTAGTTATCCCATTGTTTTCTACTAGGTGTATTATACCATACTCTAGATCTCGACCATTACCTAGTACATGTGCACTAATATTTATATCATTCTTGAGATTCTAAATGCTTTGTAATAGATGATAAGTATTGGAGGACTTGCAATTGCTATATTAGATTGCAGTTGCTTGCTACCACAATTGTTTACTCATGGGAGTATTTCATGTTTTTATCCACTCAATTTGTGTCCTATGCATAAATGTCCAATTGTTCCATGTTGTATCAAGCAATTGTTTCTTATCCAAGCCATTTAATTTGCAACCTTTTAAATCTCTACAAAGATAAAGTTGGAGAAGGAAAATTTTTCTTCTCAAAGGTGTAGCATCCATATGGAATGGATGCTTTACAATCAGAGGACACCTTTCAGAAGAAAAATTCTCCCGCTCCAACTTTATCTTTGCAAAGATTTAAAAGGTTACAAATTAAATGGCTTGGATAAGAAACAATTGCTTGGTACAACATTTTAAAAAAATTGACCAAATATTGGTGGAAATTTTGACCAATTCTTAATAGTTTTCTACCAAGAATTGGTCAAAATTTCCACCAATTATTCAAAAAAATTGACCAAACACTGGTGGAAATTTTGACCAATTCTTGATAGCTTTCTACGAAAACTTAGTCAAAATTTGCACCAATTACAAAAAAAAATTGACCAAACATTGGTGGAAATTTTGACCAATTCTTGATAGTTTTCTACCAAGAATTAGTTGAAATTTCCACCAATTCTAAAAAAATTTGACCAAACATTGGTGGAAATTTTGACCAACAATGACAAATCATAGCTAAAAAAAATTTAAAAAATTTGATGAATGTATTGATTGAAATTTTGACCAACCTATAGGTTGGTCAAAATTTCAACGAGAAAAATTACCACGAACTGCTTGGTCAAAATTTTGACCAACCTGGGTCAAAATTTTGACCAAATTCATCAAAAATTGAGTCCAAATTTACTAGTGTTTTATCCTTCTTCTGAATGGACCATATCACCAATGCTTGGTGACCATTACTGTGTTTCAATCCCTTATGGTCTAATAAGACCTCATCTTTAGTTTTGAATTGAGTGTCATTTGCTTTCCTCATAGCATCAAAAACCATGGCATTTGCAATGTCCCACTCAAGTAATATCAAAATTTTTTAATCTTTTAATAATTTTCTTCACCCTTTAGGGGTTATCTGTTTCTATTTTTAACTTCTTCAATTTTAGAGTCCTTTCTAGTAGGTTTCTTTGCTTTGATCACTTTACACTTGGCCTCAAAATTATCAATATTTCTTCTCCATAAGAATTGAGAAAATGCTCTAGACTTGACAAAACTCTCATCATCAATTTTTTTTTAGAAGCCTATGCTATTATAGGATATATTTCCTTACCTTTGTAATCTCCAACAATGAGAGATAGAGTTGGCATAAGAGGTTCCTTAGGTACTCCTTCTTCTATATATGTAGTTGTAACTACAACATCCCTCTCCCCTCCCATTTGTCTCAACTATTCTCTCAATGATACTTCATTAGCTATCTTAAGTGGGGTCTAGGTAGGTGAATATTCTTCAACCTTAGAAGATGATCCTTGCTCCAATTTTTGTTTCTTAGGTCCATGTGAAGCAGGTAGTGTTGGAAATATAAGAGGAGTAACTGACAGGGGAGGGGTGAATTAGTTACTTCTAAAATAAATCCCAAATCCTTTAGATGTCTGGATAGAAATGCAAATTGAAAATTGAATACTGTTGAAGCTCGGTAAACACACATAAAATGTTGTAACTTGGTAATAAGTGAATTAGCTTGGTAAATGATTAACATATAAAGTTTTAGATGTTGTATGTAATTACCATTACTTTAACTGAGTTTCAAACATATAAAATAAAATAACATGAACACATTTGACACCAGGATTTAACATGGAAACCCAATTTAGAAAAAACCACCAATTGCAACTAGTTATTGTTTTCACTCTTCTAAAGTGAGCCCTATTAGGAGCCAACCATGTTAAAGCTTACAAAATACAATGTTAGGTGTGACCCTATTAGATGATTTAATCACCCTTTTAGGAGTGGCCTTGTTAGAGGTCTTGAGGCAATTTAATAGAACTGCCACCTTGTTAGAGGACTTGCAAATAGCTATTAAGCCAACTCTATTAAGAGATTTAGATCACTACTACAATGGTTAAAGAGTAACAAAGAGATGACCTAATTTGAATGCAACTAATTTTCTGATTATAGATCTTTGTTCTAGCTTGTGCTTGATCCTTCTTGATTAAATATAGCTTTTCTACTCCACAAGGATATTCTACTTATCCTTCAAATTTGCTTCCTCTTTTCATCATTAAATCTTCAATAACATCTTCCTACTTTTTCATTCACACTTTGAAATTACAACTTGACCTTATACTTATATCTTTCGCTTTTTCAAGTCAACTCAAATACAACTTTAAATAATTAATATTTATCACCTTAGTCGACTAGAATCAATAGATAAATCAATTAAGCTTATTATGCCAAAATAAGAAAATCCTTCATTAGCCGACCAGCTCAATAGAAACTAACTTAGAAATAATTTCCTTTGTTAACCAATAGAAGCTCGATTAACATTGCAGACTCACAAAAATCCTTTGGCAACCAAGTGAGCTCAGTTAGTACTCATTCGATCCAACTTTCCTTCATTAACTGAGTGATCTCAGCTAACACTCACTTTGTACATCTTTTCCTTTGACACCCGAGTGAACTCGGTAGACATTGCCTTCTGAACTAGGCAAACACAAGAGTGCTCGATAGACACAGAAAATTGTCTTCACTGCCCCAGTGAGATCAGCATATACTGACTGATAATGATTATAACATTTGTGTAACATCAAAGACAATACACAATTAATCAATTGTATCCAACAATCTCCCTCTTTGGCATTGATGGCAACACAACATGTCATAGCATAATGAAATTTTGGATTTAGACTTGTGAACTCCCTCTATTAGTATGAGCTCTTCCTTTCACTAAATTTTTTCTGCATTAGCTACTACCAAGTTCATTCAGAACTTTCTCCCTCTTTTAGAAAACTTCTTCTATGGAAAACTTCTCCCTCTTTATTTCCTTACTTGATTTTGATTCCAAAAATTTCTCTGAGATATAATAGTAAACTTCTCCCTCTTTGACAACATATGCCAAAGACAATAATTCTATAAATATTAGTGTACCTTAAGTACTATTCATTTGCAATATGCCCTTTACTAATCCTACACCAAGTGATTGATCTTCAATGGGTTCTAGTTGATGCATCACTAAACTTCATTTAGTGAATTTCAGATAGGGGAATGACCCCTAGCTTACCTCTTAGATATAGAAATACATCCTTAGGTAATGGCTTGGTGAATATGTCTGCAATTGTTCTTTTGTATTCACATATTCCAATTTGACTTCTTTATCCTGCACTAATTCTCTTAAAAAGTGATATTTTATAGCAATGTGCTTTGTTTTGAAATGCATTACTGGATTCTTTGATATATTGATTGCACTAGTGTTATCACAATATATGACTACTAGATCTTTGATCTCTACCTTCATTCCTTCCAACAGTTGTTTGAACCAAACAATGTTCGAACAATTAATTATTGTTGCTACATATTTTGCCTCTACTATGGATTGAGATGTGCAATTTTTCTTTTTGCTTGTCCAAGATACTAGTCTTTTACCAAGAAAGAATACTCCACCACTAGTGCTTTCTCTATCATCAATACTTCCTGCCCAATCAGCATCAATAAATACTTTTAAGTCTAGATTGCCTCCAAGTTTGTACCATAAACCATAGTTTTCAGTACCTTTCAGATATCTCATGATTCTCTTGATTGCTATCATGTGATTTTCCTTAGGATTTGTTGAGAATCTTGCCACTATTCCAACTACTAGAGCAATATCAGGTCTTATGTGTACTGCATACTGCAATTTTCCAATCATTGATTTGTATGTGGTATGGTCTACTTCTTTTGAATCATCATTTTTTGAGAGCTTATGTCTGATAGACATAGGGGTTCCAACTAGTCTTGAATCTTCCATTCCAAATTTCTTCAGTATCTCCTTGATATACTTAGATTGAGTGATGTAGATACCCTTTTTGTTCTATTGTATCTATAACTCAATAAAGAATTTTATCTCACCAAACATAGACATCTCAAATTCTTTACTCATTTCTTTTGAAAATGTTTTGCATAAGTCATCATTTCCTGTAAATAAAGTATCATAAACAAATATTTATGCCAACACAATCTTCTTGTCTGGTCCTTTCTTGATATATAGACTACTGTTATCATTTGTTCTTTGAAAAAAAATCTATATTAAATAGTTATGTAGCCTTTCATACCAAGCTTTGGGAGCTTTCTTGAGACCATATAGTGCTTTTTTTAATTTGTAGACCATGTCTCTTTTGTTAGGATCTACAAAACCTTCTAGTTATTCAATGTAGACTTCCTCATCAAGAATTCCATTCAAGAATGTAGATTTAACATCCATTTGATATAATTTAAATCCCTTATGTGTTGCATATGCTAGTAAAGTTCTAACACCTTCTAGTCTTTCCATAGGAGCAAAAGTCTCACCATAGTCAATATCTTCTTCTTGAGAATAACCTTTGCACACCAATCTTGCTTTGTTTCTTGAAACTTTTTCATCTTCATTCAGCTTATTTCTAAATACCCACTTTATACCAATTATATTTTATCCTTGGGTCTAGGTATAAGAGTCCAAGTTTTGTTCTTTTCTATATATTCTTTCTCTTCATTCATTACTTCAATCAAACTTTAATTTTCCAAAGAATCTTTAACACTTCTAGGTTCAAATTCATCAAGTAAACATGTACCTTTTATTTGCCTCTTGTCATTATTCCATCTAATTTGTCTCCAATGATCTGATTAGGCGAATGATGCCTTTTGACATATCTTGCTAACACAAGCTCTTTGGTTTTTGAATGAGTTCCACCATCTTCATCTTGAGTTTCAATTTCAAGCTTGGGTCCTTCTATCTATGACTTGGGTCCATCAAGATCAGTTTGAACTAGCTTAGTAGCCTCTAATTGAGACTCGATCCTTTAGGTTGTAACTTAGGTTGCATTGTCTGCAACTTGGTAATTGTTGGGAACTTGGGAGATGAAGCTTATTTTATCTTAGATAGATTTAGTGGGGTATCAAGTTCATAGTAAACAAATCTTTTGTAATTTTATGGTTCCTTGTTTCTTTCTTCTTCACTCTTTTCTGCAAACTCATCAGTTCTAACATGTGCATTTTCTATAATTTTATGAGTAGACAAATTCAAACATTTGTATGCTTTACTTCTATAGGAGTATCGCAAAAATATGCCTTCATCACCTTTTACATCAAATTTTCCTTTCCTAGATTCTTTTAATATATAACATTTTCTGCCAAATACTTTCAAGTAACTTACATTAGGTTTGTAGCTATACCATAGTTGATAAGGTGTTTTGTTTGAACCTTTCTTCAACTATACTCTATTCAAGGTATGAACTATAGTGTTGATAGCTTCTTTCCAATATTTGAGAGCAACCTTCTTTTCAATCATCAGGGTTCTTGCATAATCCATGATAGATCTATTTCCTCTTTCAGCTATACCATTCTGTTGTGGTGTACCAAGGGTTGATACTTGTCTTTTGATTCCTCTTTCAATGCAAAAATTGTTGAATTCATTGGAGATGAATTCACCACCTATGTCTGATCTTAAGCACTTCAACCTCTTTCCAGTTTCCTTTTCTACTCTTACCAGATACCACTTGAATTTTTGAAAGGCTTTTGATTTTTATTTTAGATATATTATTGTCATCATTCTAGAATAGTCATCAACAAAAAGAATGAAATGCTTTTCTCCACTATAGGTTTCTATTCCAATAGGTCCACATAAATTTGCATGAACAATTTTTAAGACTTCTTCTTATTGATAGTTTTCTCTTTTGAAGCTAGTCTTTCCCATCTTACCAATTTGACAATTCTTGCATAGACCCATGTTAGGTTTCTTCAAACTAGGAATACCTCTTACTCTTCTTTGTTTTCTTATCTTAACTAGATTATCAAAGTTCACATGACACAACTTTCTTAACCAACTTTCTTCTACTTGAGCAATAAAACATGAACAATCACTGAGATCAAGATAAAATAGATTACATTTTGTTTGCTTGCCAGATCCAACCAGATTTCCTTTTCCATCCAGTAGTTTGGCCTATCCATTCATGAATTCTATGTTGAATCCAATGTTATTTAATTGTACCACACTAAATAGATTATGTTTTAGTCCTTCAACCCAATAAGCATTGTCACATACGAGTTCTTTAGTCAATAAAATACATCCTTTTCCTTTTATGTTACAATGTTTAGTGTTTCCAAATCTCACATTACCTCCATCATAATATTACATGTGCTCAAAATTTATTTTTTCTCCCTTCATATGATGTGAACAACCACTATCAATAATCCATATATTATTTTTGCTAACATGAGAGATAAGTGTCATCTTATCTCCTTCATCATCAGATTCATCTTTCATAGCAATATATACCATTTCATCTTCACTGTTATCAAAATATTTAGCTATAAAACAATATTTCTTACCTTTATCCTTGTAGTTCTTGTAGTTCTTAGAGTCCTTCTTACGTTTATGCTTATAGCTTTTCTTCTCATCCTTGATTTCCTTATTTGGACACCTAGTAGCAATGTGACCAACTTCTTCACAAGAAAAGCATATCAGAGGAACTTTACCTTTGTACTTTCCTCTTCCTTTGGAATACTTCTTTGCAAGTAGGGCTTCAACAACTTCAAGATCATTGTCTAAACTTTCTTCTAATGTTCCTTCTTCTTCACTTCTTGATTGACTAGACTTTTTTTTCTTACCCTTTTCTTTGAGTGAGAATTTAGCTTTAAAAGCATATTCGATAACTTTTGAACTAGGAACATATTTATCAATGTTATCTAAGTCAAAAGCTATCAATCTTCCAACTAGAGCATCCAAAGATATTTTATTATTTGGATCACATCTCATTTCTTGAATAGTAGATACTCTAATTGCATAAATAGGAAGAAGAGTTCTAACTACCTACTTACAACTATTTTCTCTTCAATGTCTCCTCTAGATGCTTTGATTGCACTTACACTTGCTTTGATCCTTTCCACATATTTTGCAATGTTTTCATCTTCTTTGATTTTTATTTGGTCAAGTTGTCCTCTAAGTCTTTATGCTTTGGCTCTTCTTACATTGTCATCTCCTCCGTAGATATCTTTTAGTTTGGTCCACATTGCATGAGCAGTTTGGCAATCCTTTATCTCATCAAATTCAGCATAACTAAGGTTAGATGCAATATCAATCATCATGATATTATGATTCTTCTTTTAGGCAATATCTTCAACTGATAATGTTTCAGTGGGAGTTTTGTATTCAACATCAAGATATTTGCAATTTGAATCACTAATGGTAGCCAAATGTAACCTCATAAGTCCTTGGAATGCTACAAAATTGTCTCTATTCAGTTTGGAAATTTCTCTTTTGTAAGACATCTTGATCTTTAGCTTAGGTCCTTGAAACCTTCTCTGCAAGCACCAAAAGCTATGATACCAATTTTTGGAAATATAAGAGGAGTAACTGAGAGGGGAGGGGTGAATTAGTTACTACTTAAATAAATCTTAGATCCCTTAGATGTCAGTACAGAAATGCAAATTGAATAAATACTGTTGAAGCTCAGTAAACACACATAAAATGTTGTAACTTAGTAATAACTGAATTAGCTCAAAAAATGCTTAACATATAAACTTTTAGATGTTTTCTATAATTACCATTACTTTAACTGAGTTGCAAACATATAAAAGAAAATAACATGAACACATTTGACACCAGGATTTAACGTGGAAACCAAATTTGGGAAAAACCACCAATTGCAACTAGTTATTATTTTCACTCTTCTGAAGTGAGCCCTGTTAGGATCCAACCCTCAGATCAATGAGATTTCCACAATCCATGCATAAGAGTTCTGGTTTCTGGGTTACAAAACACACTGTTAGGTGTAATCTTATTACAGGATTTAACCACCCTATTAGGAGTGGCCTTGTTAGAGGCCTTGAGATGATTCAATAGAACTACCAGCTTGATAGAGGATTTGCAAATAGCTATTAAGCCAACTCTGTTAAGAGATTTAGATCACTGCTACAATGGTTAGAGAGTAACAATGAGATGACCTAATTTGAATGCAACTAATTTTTCGATTACATATCTTTGTTCTGGCTTGTGCTTGATCCTTCTTGATCAAATATAGCTTTTTTGCTCCAGAAGGATATTTTGCTTATCCTTTAAATTCACTTCCTCTTTTCATCATTAAATCTTCAATAACAGCTTCTTGATTTTTTATTCACACTTTGAAATCACAACTTGACCTTATACTTATATCTTCCACTTTGTGAAGTCAGCTAACTTAGAATAATTAATATTCATTACTTTAGTCAGCTAGAATCAATAGATAAATCAATTAAGCTTATTATTCCAAAATAAGAAAATCCTTTGTTAGCCAACCCAGCTTGGTAGAAACTAAGTCAAAAATGATTTCCTTTGTTAACCAACAGAAGCTCGGTTAACACTAAAAACTCACAAAAATCCTTTGGTAAGTGAGTGAGCTCATTTAGCACTATTTCCATCCAACTTTCCTTCATTAACCAAGTGATCTTAGTTAAAACTCACTTTCTACATATTTTCCTTTGATGCCCGAGTGAACTCGGTAGACACTGCCTTCTGAACTAGGCAAACACAGGAGTGCTCAATAGACACAAAAAATTGTCTTCACTACCCAAGTGAGCTCAGGATATACTGACTGATAATGATTACAAAATTTGTGTAGCATCAAAGACAATACACAATTAATCAATTGTATCCAGTAGTTGGGCTTTCAAAGTGTGGTCTTTTATATTGAGGAACAGGTTGTACCCTCCTATCCACTATATACTTAGCTTTTTTCTATAATGTGTATTGCCCTAGGTTAAAAATATTTTTACTTTCCAATCTTTTCTCAACCTTAATGGCCTTGTTATGGTATGCTTGTGTCAGAATTTCTTTCTTCTCATTCAAATTTTACATAATCCCAACAAAATTCTCCATCAACATATCTACTTTCATACCCTAGTATTTTCTATCAGCTAGGGGATCATAGGTTGTCTCAAAAGTATTTATAAAATCTAGTGCCTTGTTGTATACTTTCCACTTCTCCTTCCTAAGCTCTTGTTCTTGTAATGAGAACTTATTTCTAACTATATCCTCTAGAAAATATACCATATGTTCATGAGCTTTGGCTTTAATTCTTTTCCTAAATAGGTCATAAAATCCCTCTGAGTCTATAAAATGGGCATGGGATTGAGTCATTTGATACTTGTCTAAGAACTTTTCCAAGTGCCTCCATCCCTTTGTGAAAAAAACAAAGTTGTGCACAATAGCAATTTGGGGAAATAAAGTACCTTTAGACTTCACCAAAAAAATTCTTTCTTCCACTGATCTTATATGCCATAGAAGCTCATCAATCCCTACTTTCAAAGGCACTTGATAGGGTAGCACATGTGATTTTCCAAGAAAACCATAAACTTTGAAAATAGTAGACACTGCATATGGGATGATGTTTACCCAATTATGACTCACCATCAACCCTTTAGCATGATCTTTTGGTTTAATTAATTTCAGTAGAGGTTGTGGTATTCTAGGGCAATCCCATATTAATAATATTCTAAACCCTAAGACAAAATACCTATCAAATCTAACAAAACTTGCATAAGTCATCTCCCATGTCATATCTACACTCCACAATTGGACAAGGAGCTTTTCTCCATCTCTTTCCAATTCCAACTTCATTTCTTTAGAGAAAAAGGTAACTCCCTTATACAAGCATATATACATCAGCATGGAGTACTAGTAGAAGGGCTTATCAACTTTATCCTTTGCAATACCTATTAACCTAGTATGAATTTCTTTAGTCAAGGAAGTAGCAAAGTCAAAAATAAAACTCATACCATACTAAAGGGTTTGAGCAATGATGAAGACAATGGAACCTAGGATGTGGTCTTGCTCATCCATGCCAAAGATTTTGTAGAGGGAGAAATACAATTCTTGTACTCTAGGGTTGAAATACTTTTTCAACAAAGGCTTTGGAGTGTTTAGTATAACTAGGGGAAATGATCCTATTTTGACACAATGCTCTTGTAATGGTCCTCCCCTTGGATATACTATTTATGAAAAGTACCTAGCATGGAGGTCTTCCATGTCTATCTTCTCATGGACTACATGGTTAAGGTTTAATTTGAAAACCTCTTTGAACAATTATGGTGAAAGCCTAAAAATATTATCACCGACATGATTCTTCACAATCTTGGTTATTGGATCATATTTCTTTGACATTTTTGCAAGAAAATCATCATCAAAGAAAACTCTCCAGATAATTAATTTGCCTATGTCAATTTTCTATACATTATTTAGGGAAGTATCTAGTCTTCTCTCTTCAAACCATTTACAAAAAAGTTCTAATCCTCCAACAGATACTTTGGCATCCCTCAACCAATTTGCTTTGTTGTAAAAACCTTCACTGACCAATAACCTAGGGTTTTTTGGAATAAATTATTCTCCCCTAGCCAACTCATTCATGGATTGTGACATTTTTTCTAAGAAATCATCATGCACATCCCTTTTTAAATAATCTACCTTCCCTAAAAAACTCCTTCATGGAGGCATGTTTGATAATTAACTTATTGTGAAAATATTTTTCTCAATTTTCCAGAAACCAAAACACTCACCCAATTTTCTTATTTTTTTCTCCTCTAAAAATTGCTTAGCAGCAAATTGAAACCCTTAGAAAATTTGTGTCTTGAACTAGAAAAATCTTCACTTTATGAGAATTCTGCAATTTTAGTGTTCAATAATGGAAAATTGAAATTCTTATTTCCAAATTAACCTCACACAAAATAGCATTGATCAAAAGTAATGCCCCAGTAGTCATATTTCATGTTGCACCATGAAATTTGAAATTCAACCGTCAATCTTCACAAATCAGACGACTTAGATTTAAACTCAAAATGACTATTTTACCTTTTATGCAACTGGCCACACATCAACAAGGCACTTCCCTACATTTTTTAAAGTTGGAGCAAGTTCAAATTGTGGGAAAGCGTCAATCGTCGAAAGTATCAATCGTTGATCTTCATGATATCGACGATCATGAAAACCTTTGAAATGTCTACATTTTCTTTTAATATTTTAGGCACACTTACACAGTCACCCTCCAACTCACTAAACATGTAGGCTACTCAACAAAATGGGAAAAAAAAATCTCAACATGTCCCAACTTGGCATTACTAGGAAACCCTTGGAATGGCTAGCCCCACCTATTCATATGTCAGTCAAGTGCTTCCCTGCATTCGTTAAACATTAGACATCTCCATAAGTGGGAAAGCACTCTCCATCAATCTTCAAATGATCAATGGTTCTATAAGATTCACCTTGTTCTCAATCTAGTTAGTAACAACAACCAATGAAAATAAGTTATCTCTTCCAGCGTGTCTTAACATTTTCCAACACCTTTTCACACTGAGGGCCCATAACAAAAATGACTACATCAAATATTCATGTCACCAAGACACTTTCCCACATTTCATAAAGCTTTCACATCTTTAAATTTTAGGGAAGCACTCACCATCAATCTTTAAATGATTGACAATGCGATATTATATTATTTAAAAGTAATCCTAGTACCCAATTCAACCAATGAACTGGCTCAAACTTTCTAGCTTGTCTTGACAACCATCTGATAATTCTAAACTTTTTCTAACATGTCCAACTGTTGCAACTCATTAAAGGATTGACATCATCATGTACACATGTTAACAAGGCACTTCCCCACATTTTCTAAATTTTGAGCAAGTTCAAATTGTGGGAAAGCACTCATCATTGATCTTTCTTTGATCAACAATTTGTAAAGGTAAACCCCACCATGGTTAAAAACACTTCAAAGAATACTAGTGGGCTAATATAAGGTAAAAACCATGGTTTAAAACAAGGATTAATGGAAAAAAATATTTTCAAGAAATTAATTTAAAAATAAGCACAAAAAAGGTAAAGAAAAAACCTTAAAATGAAAAACTTCTCGCACAATATTTTTAAAATAAAAGAATACTTTCCTAATTCTTTGAAAACTAGGGCATAATGGCAAGGGTTTCATGAAACTTAAAATTTTCATCGAGGGATATGATACACCTTACCTCTTAAAAACATAAATCCACTAAGTTTTCACTATAAAATACAACAAAATTATGAAAGGTGAAAAACCAAGCCAACAAGCATAACATTAGGAAAATTACTAGGGTACATTATGTCTGCAAGAGGCATGAAGGTGGACCATGAAAAAGGTTTGAGTTATAATGGAGATGCTTACACCTCAAAACATCAATCAAGTGAGAGGGCTATAGGGCAAACTTCAGTCTATTTGCCAATTCATATCACAGTTAGCAGATAAATCACAACCCTTCACTAAAACTTTTCACAAGGGTGTGAAATACAACTGGAACATAGATTACAATCAAAGCTTAACATAGATGAAGTAGTATCTTGCTAATCCACCAATATTGATGCCTCTCATTCATGGGAAGCCACTCATTTTATACATCTATGCAATAGACTCATCTATGGGTGTCTTACTGGCTCAAGAAGATCACAACAATAAGGAACGTGCTATTTACTACATCAGTCATATATTGGTCTCGTATGAGATGAATTACAAAATCATTGAAAAATCCTTCTTAGCAGCTTCTTTTTCTTCCCATAAGCTGAGGCACTACATTATTGCTCATACTAAAAGATAAATTGTGAAGATTGATCCATTAAGGTATTTTCTCAACAAAGCTACTCTAACAGGGTGATTGGCAAAATGGGTTATTATCCTGAGTGAGTTTGAAATTGAGTAGTAGAACAAAAAGCTACCCAAGAAAAGGTAATTTTTGATCAACCAGAAGAAGCACCATTTCAAAGTCACCAACCATTGACTGTAGAATTTCCTAATGAGTCTATTCTACTATTAATACACCAAATATGGGTTATGTTCTTTGATGGATTGTGCACACAGAAAGGGTTTGGTGCTGGAATTCTCTTCATCACCCCACATAAATACTCTCTACCCAAGGCATACAAGATTCATTTTCCTTGTACAAATAATATTATTGAATATGAAGCCTTGATCAATGGGATGAAAATTTCCATTGAATGGAGGATAGAAAAACTGAACATCTTTGGTGATTCATAGTTGGTGATCATCTAGGTTAAGGATATTGTAGACACCTAAAATTGGGCACATCTTTTAATCAGGCCTTTCCCTAAATTAGCAAGGCTTTTTAGGTTAAAATCATATGTATTTTGGAGAATTGAAGATAAATCAATCAAATTTGATTTAAATAAAAAGTTCAAATTAATCAACTATTTGAACCCATTTCAAATTTACACATGAAATTCAATTTTAAAGAAATTAAAATGGGCATTTACCCTCAAAAATTAATTTTATATTCAAATATCTCCAAAATCATATTTTAATCAAAGTGAGATCATAAAAATCATATTTTATTCAAAATGGACCCAAGATAATAATTTAATAATTGAAGTGGGATTCTCCTATGTGCTAGAAAATGAGACCTGCAAGAAGCATGGGTTAACAAACAAATACTAGTTTAAAATCTATAAATTGCATCAAAGATTTATCAAAATGAAAAGAAAAAAATATCAACTAATGCTTGCTTGGTTTTTTCAACCCTAAGCAACCGAAAAATCCAACCTTCTAGCCACCTCTACAGCTCAACAAGGGCACCCATAAGAGGCCTTGTTGGTGTGTTAAGATGGGGGGGTTGTTTGATGTGCTCTCCCAAACACAACAATAAATGAATCTCTTGAGTGAGTGAGTGCGAGTGTGTATGCAAGTAAGGTATGAATCTAGACTAAATGAGATGAATATCACCTCAAGAAATGGCTATGGAGAGATCTATTCTTGAAGGCATTCAAAGATGAAGATGATATGTAATGAAAGACCTAACTAGATATGCAAACTATGATAAAAATGCAAGCTAAAAATGAAGCTACAAATGCATGTAGAAACTAGATTAATAATGCATGATGTAAACTAAATCAGCTACCAAATTGTTAGTATGAACCTACAAAATCACTATGAGACTCTACCAATGCAAGCTCAAACTACCATGAAAGCTCAAACTATGAATGCAAACTCAAATCTCAAACCAACATGGTAACAATGCAATAAAAAATGAGATACAAATTCTTGAGACAAGCGCTCTATTTATAGGCTTGAGGGAGGGCTTGGTGAAGTGGCATCCAAGTAAGTGCCACATAAGGTGACATGCAAGCCATGCAAATGGTCAAACATTTAAAGTTTGCTCACGCATGTGTGAGAAAACTTGAGAAGAGTGGGAGACAAGAGTGTGTAGGCATGCCATCTCACACATGTGTGAGCACACTCTTAGGCTAATGAGAAGAATTAGGGAGATAATTAGGAATGATTAAGTGGGATTAAGCTTAAGAGGATTAAAATGATGGGTGTAGATTAGGCTCTAGGTTAGGTTTAAGACTAAATTAAATGAAATTTAATTTAATCATGGGTTTAGAGGAATTAATGGGATGTGATGATTTAAATAAATAAAATTTATTTTAAAAAAGGGGGGAAAGATGGAGGATCATGTGTTAAATTAATTTAACACATTAAGATTAGAAGTATTTAAATAAAATTTAAATACTTAAGAAAATGAACTCATTTAATTAATTAGCTTAATTAAATAAGTAGAGGAATGTGAAAAATATAATTAATTAATTAATAATTAATTACAATGTCACGAAAAATATTAAAATTAATTAATATAATGTTTAGGGAGGATTTTAAGCGTCTACATTTTGCCTTTCTTTGATGTGATGTGATGTTGGAACAACATCATATCAAAGAAAAGAAAATATAGGTTGCCCTAGAGAAGGAAGGAGTCCTATGGTGACAACAGAGGAGGAGGGTGCCCCCTCGCAAAAATTGAGCAATAAATTTTTGGCAATTTTTGCGAAAAAGGTCTTTAAAAAGAAGGAAAAGAAGAAAATAGAAAATAAATGACAACATTTGCATGACTTGCGGGTAAATAGGAGACAGATACAGCTCAGGGAAGAGCGGGGCTCAAACGGGGTCTGCCGGAAGGCCTATATAAGCCTCCGAGGGGCCCAAAGAAAGTCATTGTCACACCGCGAGTAGAGCACATAGAGCTGATATGGTTCTCATATATCGATTACAGCTTGGTGAGCATGTGCGAGAGTACCATAGAGCAGCGAAGATGGGCCCACTGGTAAGTCATCTGATCCTCTTTGTGTTTTGGTAGGTTAGGCTAGACTAGGCATATTTATGAGGCCATAAATGCACTTAAAAAAGGTCCAGGCAGAGATGACAGTCTCCCCCTTTCATCTACGCAAACAACAAAGCAGGGATCTCGGTGTCGACGGAGATGACTGGATACATCCTATCGTCTACGTAGATGACAAAAGAGGGAAGAGGGTCCGCAAAGACGACAGGATCCGAACTGTCATCTACGTGGATGACAAAGGGTAGCAGAGATGACAAAACTACATTTTCATCTCCACAGACAAGAGAAGATTGATCGACTAGCGTCTGCGCCGATCAATGTCTTCGCAGATCAGCATCTGTGCAGA
Organism: Cupressus sempervirens; assembly: GCA_028749045.1. Taxonomy (NCBI): domain Eukaryota; kingdom Viridiplantae; phylum Streptophyta; class Pinopsida; order Cupressales; family Cupressaceae; genus Cupressus; species Cupressus sempervirens. The sequence goes on along the minus strand of CM053790.1, from coordinate 440,429,387 downwards.
TCAGCATCTCTGTTGATCGACGTCTATGCAGATTGGCATCTACACCAAAAAATGGCCACGCCAATGAGGGTAGAATAGGGGGAGGCAAGGGAAGATGCCCCACTGTAGGGACATCATAGGCTAGCAAAACTGACGCTCTACATGTCTATGTTGCATGAGGAGACGATGGTGTTTAGGTCGAGGGAGCACTATCCTTCGACCATGATGATATAGGAGAGGCTAACGAATGCAGATTGGAGACACATGCAGCTATGCGGGCTAGGGCACATTCATGAGTGGCCAGATCTGAGGGCCCATTCAACGCAGCTATTGGATCTCATAGAGTGATGGCACACACCCACTGGGAGTTTCCATCTTCCGACAGGGGAGACCACAGTCACACTCTTGGATGTGTGGTAGATCCTGCGAGTAGCAATCAACGGTGTGTATCCAGAGTATGTACTAGAGGGGTTAGATCCATTTTTGAGGGAGTGCTTTGGCTGACAACAACAGAGATTGCCCATCCAGCGATCATGGTTGTCGTGGAGGGGTGCACTACAGCAGAGGCTACTGAGGCTAGCAGTATACCTAGCCTTACTGATATGGCGGATGCTGCCAAATCATGTAGGACATGGGTGGTCGATCAAGTGGGTACAAGTGCTAAGCACTCTACTACAGGAGGAGGGAGCAGTCTACTGCTGGGGATAGACTATCCTGGCTAAGTTATATCACAATTTGCACATGTGTGCATATCAGACACAGCGCACTATGGGACTAGGACTGATGCTACTGATGGTCTGGTCATGGGAGCACATTGGAGTCACACGATTGATTACTTAGCAAGAGACCAGGCAACCTAGAGAGCCATATGCCTACAGATATTGGCCTCCTATCCAGTATACATCAACGGAGTTTGTGGGATTATGGCGTCGGTATATAGATGAGATCATTATGTTCAAGTGGACTCCCTATGACGGGGTAGAGCGGTGGGGGCAGACACTGGCAGCAGGTGGGGAGGATGACACAGAGGATCAGATGTATCTCTCGTACACACAAACTGACTGCTGGATCATTAGCCGATCGCTGCGTGTGATTATGTGCTATATGCCTTCTCGGGTGCGATGGCAGTTTGGCAAAGTATAGGATATAGTACCAGATAGATTCTTATACCCTATGGTGTCGCGAGAGTATGGTCAGCTATGGGGACATGGGACCACTGTACGATTGGCTTGAGCGTCGTGGATGGGGATGATAGCAGTGCCATGGGTGCATGGTCAGGATAGGGGAGACATAGGTATGACACCAACGTACACATAGTGGTGGGCAGCCCACCAGCTGGTCAGGCTTACAATGCCAGGGGCACCTCCACCAACAGAGCAAGCACAAGGGGAGGGAAATGGAGTAGGGGATGGTGGATAGGTCGCTATGATGCCACCACCAGCACAGGGGGCACAAGAGGGACTGCACGGGCATAGAGTCCAAGCGAGGAGAGGGGCGAGGGCAACACCAGCATGAGGGCCAGCACAAAGAGCACCTCAAGCACAAGCACAGGCACAGGCACAGGTATAAGCACAGCCCCAGGCACCACCATAGGGACAGTTATAGGGAGAGGATCCAGACATAGTCAGGGCAGAGAGGGATAGCCTGCGGACAAAGGTAGCTCAACTACAGGGTGTAGCACAGGTGCAGCAGGCACGAGCTATCAGCTTAGAGCAGGCCATGGGGGCCATATAGGTAGAGCTATAGGTGTAGAGGGCTAGAGGAGACAGTGCACAGGAGGCCTTAGTGGCCCTATAGGCACGGGTGGATGCAGGGGAGTTTGCAGGTGTGGGCACCCATGTAGAGGCGAGGGATCGAGCAGAGGCAGAGAGGCTCCAAGCAGAGGTAGCCGCCCTACAGGTCGAGCGGGCCACCCATCAGGTGCAGCAGGACGGATACCGTAGGTAGCGAGATATAGCCATATAGATGGTATAGCCTGGGGCAGCCATCGCAGTGATGCAGGAGGCCCTCACAGCTAGCCGAGCAGAGACACGGGCCATACGAGAGGTAGCCTATTATAGGTCACTATATAGGGAGGCCATGCCTGCTGACCAACAGTGGCCGAATTTTGAGAGGGGAGCCAGCTCATGGATCTTAGGTGGCAGAGCTAGATTAGAGCAAATTGTAGGACAATAGAGACGTCCTCAAGGGGGGGATACAAGGGGGCAAGGCCCTCACAGCCAACTACTTGATTGTATAGGGTGATCAGTGTTTTTGACAGTGTGTTGCATAAAATTGTAACCAAGATTATGCAAACCTCAAACTATGAACATAGCTATGGAGAAAATGTTCGGTATGCTCTTAAGAACACAACAATGGATGAATCTCTTGGATGTATGAATGCAAATGGAATAATGAAATATGTACCTAGACTAGATGATATGAAAAATCAAAATAACAGAATGATGCTGCAACGATAAGCAATTCTAATGGACCTCTAATGATTCCTAACTCAGCCGGGGTTCTCTTCTCGTGTGTCTTGTAGTGTCTATATGAAAAGCTTGAGACAAGATGTCTATTTAAAGTGGATGGAGGAAGCATCTAGAATGTGCTTAGAAACCACTAGGAGATAAGGATAGGGATTGACAACTAAGCACAGGAGATAAGGATAAGAATTGACAACTAAACGCCTTATCTCACATTCTAGATGGATAGATAAGACTGATGAGATAGCACGTGTGTGTAGAAGATTCCTATGGTGTAGACAACATGTGCTTAAAAGATGTGATGACAACTCATATGAATGCACATACCTCTATGCGGTTTGAATAAAGATTAAATTTAATTTAATTTAATTTAATCAAGGTCTAGAAGAATTAATGGGAACATGGAGGATTTTAAATAAATAAAATTTATTTAAAAAAGGAATACGTGGAGAATCATGTGTTAATTTAAATTAACACATTAGAGCTAGGAGTATTTAAATTAAATTTAAATACTTAGGCAAAAATGAACTTATTTAATTAAAATAATTTAATTAAATAAGTAGAGGAATGTGACTAGTACTAATTAGATTAATGTAGTCATTTAGGAAAATTTTTAGTGTATACAGTTTGCCCCTCTTTGATGTGATGTCGGCATGGCATCATATCAAAGAAAATACAAGTTGCCCTAGAGAAGATAGGAGAGAACTGGTGACAACGACAAAGGAGAAGGATGATGAATAATGATAATCTAAATGCAACTTAACTACATGAATGCAAGAGATTCAATTGTGTTCATATGGAGAGCAAACCTTATTTTAATATTGCAAGAGGAGTTATGCACCAAATGCTATAGAAGCATAGATGACAAGATTCCTTTGCGTGTATTAGACTCTTAACACAATGGATGCAGGTTTCAGAGTCATGAGGGAACAAATGACATATATGCACTGGAGAGGTCTGGGCACACCCAAAGTCTTTTTAAGGAGCTTGGTGGAAAGTGTGCTAACCCGTTGCCCCCAGTGAGCAATGCATTAACATAACTTGAAACTGACATAGATGTGCTAAAGAATCATGAAAATAGATCATATTGCAAAATAACATGTGTAATCAGGATAAGTCATTCAAATGATACCAAGATATGGAAGATCGAGGCACACTGGGGAAGGCTATCACTGACACACAAAGATAAAATTAACAAAAAGACATTATGACTAAGTAGTCATTCCATTCACCATGTTTTCCATAAACCTGATAAATTCATTAAATTTGTTAAGCTTGTGTAGGAAGGATTCATCCTGTAAGGAAAAAATTGATTGATTGATTGAATTGAAATGAGATATTTGTGATTGGTTGCTGGCAATGATAGTAAAAGGAATGATGTTCTCAAATCATTGAGTCTAAATGTGAATTTGTGTAAGCTTGTTTGCAATCACTATTTGAAGAGATAGGTTTTATGGATGGAAGCTCAATGTGGTGAGAATAAGATAAGATAATGGATGAATTGAATTGGAATGGAATGGAAGGAATGAAAATAATAAATATATTCTGTTAGACGAAAATGTGTTGAATGGAAGACTAGAAATTTGATCAAGGTAGATGCAAATAGAATGAAGGAATTGATTATGGAAATGATGTGAATGAAGTGATTGGAAGAAGAGAATATGATGAGATTAGAGGATAAATGAATTGATTGAATGATTGGGAGACTTGGATTGAATTTGACATGAATGAATAGATAGAATGGAGAGAAATGAATTGATTGAATGAATTTGGAATAGAATGAATTGAGACCAATGACAAGGGAGAGCCATGGTATGCAAATGGATAGGAAGGTTGGGTAGATGGAGGAATAATATGGATGACCAACGGATATAGTGTCAGATAATGGGGAACCAAGGACCATATGTCAAAGGAGTAACCAACAATGCCCCATTCCAAGGATATGAAAATGGAAGGAAATAATGGTGGGGAAGGATTGCATGAAAATAGACAGATGGTGTGAAAACTCACATATGGAGGAAGAAAAGGCATGTGCTCTTCTTAAGCATGTATGAGCATTTTTGTTGTTGTGCCTCTAGTATTGATTATGAGCATGGGTATGAAAGTGGAATGAAGGAAGGCATGAAAAAGAGGGATAATTATACGAAGGATATGGAGGAGGGATAATTATATGAAGGATATGGATGGAAAAGGGATAGTGATATGAAGAATATGAAGGAAATGCATGATAAGAAGTGGATGAAATGAAAGGGATAACCGAGATCAAGGGTATATGGAAGAAGGATAGACATGTGTAGGATTAGAGATGGAAAAGATATGAATGAATCATGAAAAGAGGATGGGAATATAAATGCATATGGATGAAAAATGGATGCATGAACATGAATGGGACAAGGACTATGGAATGTAAGATAGGGATAACATGTCAAGATCAAACATATGGAAAAAATGTAGGAAGTATATAGGATAATGTATGGATAATGGACATATGTAGGAAAGGATATGGAAGTTACTTATGGATGGAACTTGCCCCTAGTGTAGAGTGCAAGTGGAAAAAGGGAAGTTAATGGATAGGTAAGTGAAAGTGGAAGACATAGTAGGAAAATGAAGGGAGGACTCAAGCATCTAGGTATATGGATGTATCCCTTGATATTTTATTATTATATTTTATTTATTTTCAAGTAATTGCTGGTATTTTCTCGTAGATGTTGATAGGGCAAGGAAAAGAATGCTAAAGTGAATTGAGGAATAGAAGACAATGACTTATGAAGAAGTTTGGATTAAGGGAGTTGAGTAAGTAGGAGGAAAACATGGTTGATGGATACTAGGTTGGAAGACTTGTGAAGGAAGTGGAAAGATCTTCATTGGCACACACCTTGCAGGGTGGTGGAAAGGAGTAAATTGTGAAGGATGTGTAGGAGAAAGTTGGAATTTTGGGATATAGGGACCCAAAATGGATGAAGGAGATGATAGAGTTGGGATGGCGGATTTGGGTGTATAGGGACCCAAAATGGATTTGGAAAATGGAGTTTGAGAGAATTTATGAAGGAGGGAGGCTTTTGGATTAGCAGAATTGGATATCATTTTTAATCTTTCTTTGAGATTCATTGCTACATTAAGTAACTTTGGTATCCACATAACTTTTACACTTTTTATTTTTAGCCTTTGTGGCTTTTTAATTGCATTTTGGATCTGATTTTTCTTTTCTTGAACATGTTGCTTAGATGGAACATGTTGATCCTTACACTTTTGTGGATTTTTGACTTTGTTTTCTTTTTCTTTAGCATCCAATTTGCTTCCATTGGCCATGGTATGGGTGCATGAAGGTAAATAAGATGGAGAACATATGGAAGGTGAACATTGGAAGGAATTCAAGGATGTGCGCCTTTGTTGATCTTTACTAGGACTATGAGGGGATAAATTGGAAGACGTGGACAAGTTAGAAGGATGTATATAAGGACCCAAGATGGAAGGAAGGGAAGAAGGGTTTGACGATGGAACATAAGGACCTAGAATGGACGGACTATAAGAACCTAGAATGGATGGACTATAAGGACCTAAAATGGACTTGGAAGATGAAGGAGGAGAAGTTTTAGGTGTGGAAGGAAGAGTCTTGGAATTGGAAAAAGTGGAAGGTGTACCAACATCTTGAGAAATTATTTTTTTAAGGGGATACTTAATATTCTCAACGCAAGATGCGAGTCTAGGTGTATGGGGTTTATGAGGAGATTGGATAGGTGTAATAGGATCATGTGAAGGAGTAGGGTTATGAGGGGGATCATGAGGAATAATAGGATCACGAGATGGAGAAGGATCATGAAATTTGGAAGAAGGGGTGCATGGATCTTGACTTGGAAGAAGATCATTGAGCGGAATGAGTGGATTGTGAGATGGAATAGGTTCATGAGATGGAATGGAGGGAGTGGAACTATGAGATGGAGTACTTTGATCTTGACATGAAAGAATATCATATAGCTCAAGGAGTGGATCATGAAATGGACTAGAATCATATGAGGACGTGGAAGTAATGGAATCATGTGGTGAAAGAAGATCAAATAGCATGGTTAGTGGATCACCATATGTGGGCGTGGAGGAAATGGAATCATGAAATGGAGTAATTGGATCTTGAAATGGAGGAGTATTAGTGAAAGGAGTGGAAGAAACTTTTTCATGAAGAGGGATATCTATGGATGCTAATGCTGGAGATGGAATGGAATCGGTAATGTGTGTGGTAGGTGTAATGTCTTGATCTTGATTAGGAGGGGAATCAGAAGATGAACTAGGAGGGATGGATGAATCTTGAGGGATAGTGGAATGATGGGATGGAGAAGTGCTCAGATCTAGAGGAGAAAAGGAATCAATAACATCATGCTTTGAAGGAAGGTCTTGAGATGAAACTGGAGGTGTGGCTTTAGGTGATTGGCTCACATTATGCTGAATTTTCAATCTAGCCAAAAGTGATGTGAAATACCCCTGACGAGGTGGGGATGATATTGTTGGAGGCTTAGGAGATGATTTTGTTGGAGAATTAGGATTTTGTGGAGGTGGAATTATGGATAAAGAATTTGGATTAGGTTCATAGTAAGGGGGATTACATGGAGGATTAGGATTGGATGGAACATGAGAACTAATGGCTTTGAAATATGAGAGACAATTCTTCATTTCCTCCATTTTCTTGGCAAGGGTTTTTACGTCTGAGGCATTGTGTGGGCTGTGAATGGAATTGTATGGAGGGATATGAGAGCTAGAAAATGAAGGACACATAGCAAAGAAAATGACCCTTTCCTGCGGACTTATTTTGTCCAAGAGTGTGTTCTTTAGTTCCTCAATTTCTATGGCGAGGTCATTTATGACGGAGGAATTATATTGGCTATGGATGGAATTGTCTACAGATGAAGGATAAGGAGATAGATTTCCCTTGTCAAAGGTAGGAGAATGATGAACATGAGATAATTTAGAATTGAAATGTTGAGAAGGAACTTGATATGGAGGAAATATGAGACCATGTTGTCGTGCAATGTTGTCAATCATTGAGAGAAGCGGATTTGAATCCATGGATGCAAGATGAAAAGTGATGAAAATATTTGAAGAGGAAATATGAACTTGGAATTAGGAGCTTTGTGCTGATTGGACTTTGATTTGATTTGAATTGAAATTGATTGCACTTGATATGATTTGATTTGATTGAATTTGAATTGATTTGATATTGATTTGGTTTGTATTTGGATTGGATGAGGGTTCGATTTGATTTGATGAGAACCCTATGATAGTGTAAACAAAGTGAATGTTTGATTTGAATGAAAGTCCAATGATAAGACAATGCTCCTATGTTTGAAGTAGAATATGTGATGTCAAAATGAAATAGAAGAAGACGTGAATTAAGTTTTTGAAAGATTGAGTTTGACTTAGATGACTGAATTTGACAAGGGATTGGATTAGAAGAATGCTGATTTGAAGGATCGAATAAAAAATGCATGATGAGCTTGACTAGGGAAATTGAATATGAATGATGATGAATCATGACTAGGATGAAGATTAAGAATGTGATTGAATGACGAGGAAATGATTTAGATAAATAAAGAGGATGAAGATGTCAAGCAACGTTTTGAATGATGAAGGTAAGATATGTAAGAGGGAACAATGTCTTAGATGGAAGAAATATGTGACGTGAAATGATTTGAAATGATGATTAAGAAGATGTTTTTGATTTTTTTTTTTTTTTTTTTTGGATTTTTGAACTTTTATGATTTTTTTTTTTGAATTTTTAGGTTTAAAATGAAAAAGCAAACAATGAAATATGTACAATACTAACGTGCTTCAAACACTCCAAACACACCAACAATCCTATAAGGTTTGACTAGGCTGTACAAGGCTCAACCAGGGGGCGTCCTCGATATACGCAAGGTACGTGAGGCCCAAATCTGTAGATGAAAGGAAATACTGCCACACAGCCAAGGGGAAATGGTAACCCAATCTCCTCCTTCACTTCCCAAAGGTATAAAGTTCTTTGGGGCTTAGCCAAGAGTGACAATATTTACATTTCCAAGAGAGGTGTCTTTCAATTCACCTTTCGATTTTTATACTCCACCAAAAATCTGGAGTTGAGGTCATCCCAAGGGGTGATGAAATCCCCAAGCAGGCCTCCTAGAAAAATAAAAACAAGTCCACTTATTTCTTGTGCACCCAAGGTCACCCAAAGGCGCGAGGGGAGAGAATACGTAAGTGGACCTGGGGTTTAAAAGACACACATTCGTTACCAAAGAAATTTTAAGTTTTCTAATCTAACTGAAGACACACGTGATTAAAATATATAATGTTCAATCAATGTTGCAAAAATTAGGCACACGAAAAGCAAAAAAAAAAAAATTTAATCTTTGAATGTTTTAACTAAAAAGAAAATAAAAAACAAAGATCTATATGCCCTTATGCACAAAAAAAATAAATTTGATTCTAATTAAAAGGCCTATTTGCAGGAAATAAAAAGCAAAAAAAAAATTTATTTTTTTTTAAAAAAATTTAAATAGCATAAAGAAAATTGAAGAAAACCTACCCCAAGCCCCTATACATTTTTTTTTTTTCAACAAAGAAGAACAAAATATAGGGTACTCACCTCATGCGCTCCAAAGATGGTGACTGACCTCGTGGCTTGACTAGACGCTCTGTACGCAAGTTAATCTCCAACCACAAGCCTCCAACCTTAGCTTGAATCAATTTGAACCCGCAAAGTGCATCCCACCGGGCGTGCCAAAATGTGTTGCATAAAATTGTAACCAAGATTATGCAAACCTCAAACTCTGAACATAGCTATGGAGAAAATGTTCGGTATGCTCTTAAGAACACAACAATGGATGAATCTCTTAGATGTATGAATGCAAATGGAATAATGAAATATGTACCTAGACTAGATGATATGAAAAATCAAAATAATAGAATGATGATGCAACGATAAGCAATTCTAATGGACCTCTAATGATTCCTAACCCAGTCGGGGTTCTCTTCTCGTGTGTCTCGTAGTGTCTATATGAAAAGCTTGAGACAAGATGTCTATTTAAAGTGGATGGAGGAAGCATCTAGAATGTGCTTAGAAACCACTAGGAGATAAGGATAGGGATTGACAACTAAGCATAGGAGATAAGGATAAGAATTGACAACTAAGCGCCTTATCTCACATTCTAGATAGATAGATAAGACTGATGAGATAGCACGTGTGTGTAGAAGATTCTTATGGTGTAGACAACATGTGCTTAAAAGATGTGATGACAACTCATATGAATGCACATACCTCTATGCAGTTTGAATAAAGATTAAATTAAATAAAATTTAATTTAATCAAGGTCTAGAAGAATTAATGGGAACATGGAGGATTTTAAATAAATAAAATTTATTTAAAAAAGGAATACGTGGAGAATCATGTGTTAATTTAAATTAACACATTAGAGCTAGGAGTATTTAAATTAAATTTAAATACTTAGGCAAAAATGAACTTATTTAATTAAAATAATTCAATTAAATAAGTAGAGGAATGTGACTAGTACTAATTAGATTAATGTAGTCATTTAGGACAATTTTTAGTGTATACAGACAGATATGTGCAGATGCAGCTATTTTGATGATGCATTTGTACTACCTAATTCTACATGATGTATATGGACTGTACAGACATTATTTTTTGAGATATATACATGACATGATTTGATGATTCTATGTGTATGGATGTATGTGATGCATATGTATGGATTTATGATGTGGATACTAACGTTGGTGATGCAGGATATGATGCTATGTGATGTTTCCTATGATGTATGCATATATATATGATGTCTAACATGTGTGTGATGCATATTTATGAAATGTATGCAGGGATGCATTATATATATGTGAGATGATGTATATATCCCTAGATGTGATGATTAAAGTGTATGCAATTAATAAACTAATGTAAAAATAAACTAAAAAAATCTAAGGAACACTAAATGAGATGAATCAAATGAACACTAATGTAATGGAAAATGAATGAATGCAATAATGAGAAGTTAATGCAACTTGATGGAAATGAACTAAATGAATATCTGTCATAACTATCACTCATAGAAACCCAGTAGCCTAGCATAGGAGGGGGGAAATAAATAGGACCTTGTCTAAAGCACGACTCGAATGAAACCCTAGACTACATGCATCCTAACTACATGATATCAAGAGATTCTGTTGTGTTTATATGGAGAGCACACCTTAAGTTGATTTTGCAAAATGAGTTTATGCATTATATGCTATAGAAGCATAAATGTCATGACTCTTTTGCATGGACTAGACATACAAAACCATAGAGACTTTAGGACAATGGGTGTAGTTTGCATAGTCATGAGGGATCAAATGTCATATACGCAATGGAGAGGTTTGGGCACACCCAAAGTCTTTTAGAGATCTTTGGTGGGATGTGTGCTAACCCTTGCCCCCATTACGCAATGCATTAACATAACCTGAAACTGACACACATGAAGTAAAGTCTCAAAAATAGATCATACCACAAAAACATGTGTAGTTAATGACAGCTACTCTGGTACGACCAAAATATGGAAGATCAAGGTGCACCATAAAAGGCTATCACTAACACACAAATAAAATCAACCAAAAAGAAACCTCATGACCAAGTAGTCATTCAGTCCACAGTTCCTACCAAGAACCTTAGGTCTAGAATTGAATGTCACAATGTCACCTATAGGAAGGATGCATCCTATGAAAGTGTGTCAAGTTGAGATGTCAAATGATCATAAAATTGTTTGTTTTTCACAAGGGTTGTGAAGCGAACAAGTTTTTTGAAGCATTAAGTCTTAAATGGTGATTTTGTGTAAGTCCAAGGGTGGTCACTGTTGTGAAAAAGCTCAACGTAATGGGATGACAACCACTCGACAAAAGATGCCTCATGAACAAGAGGTCTTTCAAAAGATGGAAGTGAAAGGGAGCCTCGCAGACAAGAGGTCTTTTATTAGATGCATGAAACGCAAAAGGCTAGATAAGTCTTTGCACAAGGGAAGTGGAATGGTGGAATGGAATGAAGCAAAACAAGCCTTATAGACAATGGATGAATCCATACTTTTTTCAGGAACATTTTTCTGCTTTTTAGGGCTTTTTTCAAGAACATTTTGCGAATTTGTTTGGATTTTCTGATTTTCTAATTTTTTTTGGATTTTTGCGGGACTATAAACACTGTACAGGAACTACAAAGGCTCAAGCATAGAACCGCTTGAGATGTTGGATATTTACAGGCTCAGGGAGCGGATCTCCCTATGGAGTAGCAATCTGATAGGCCCCAAAACCATATTTGGATGTAATGATAAACGGACCTAGCCAATTTGCCTCAAATTTTCCTTTCTTTTCACAGTTCTGGAGATTCTTCATGTTATGCTGCAAAACTAAGTCACCCACTTCAAATTCCCATGGGTTGACTTTATTATGATACTGAAGCTGAAGGCAATTTTGATACATGCGGAGGTGTTTTAGGGCATTCAGTCATCTCTCATCAAGGAGTGCCAGCTCTTGCAAGCGAGCAACTCGGTAATCTTCTTCAGATATCAAATTCTTGAGAGAGATTATGAGGGAAGGGAGCTTAATTTTGATGGGCAAGACGGCTTTGGAACCATAAATAAGGGAAAATGGGGTGGCTCCTATGGGGGTATGGATGGAGGTATGGTAGGCCCAAAGGGCAGGATCAATTTGGATGTGCCAATCACGGCCAGCTGCATCAACAATTTTCTTTAGGATTTTCAAGATGGTTTTATTGGTAGCTTCAGCTTGGCCATTGCCTTGGGGGTAGTATCTGGTGGAAAAATGCTGGGTGATGTCAAATTTTCTACATAGTGTGGCAACCTCTTGATTTTTGAAAGGGGTTCCAGTATCAGTCATGATATCTTGAGGTATACCAAAATGACAAATAATGTAATTTAGGATGAATTTCAAAATCTATTTGCTAGTGATGTAGGTTAATGGAATAGCCTTGACCCACTTTGTGAAGTACTCAGTGGTGGCAATAATGTACTTGTGACCATTTGAGGAATTTGGATATACTTGACCAACAAGATCGAATCTCCAGCGAGAAAAGGGCCATGGAGTGATGGTGGGCTGAAGGTCTTGGGTGGGAGTGTGTATCAAATCACCATGTTGCTGACATGGAACACATCTTTTCACAAACTGATATGCATCTGCTTCCATAGTGGGCCAATAGTAACCTGTCCTAAGAAGCTTTTTTGCTAACATAAGGCCGCTAGAGTGGGCACAACAAATCCCTTAGTGAACCTCTTCTAATGTCGTTCGAGCTTCATTTGAACTGATACATCGAAGGAGGGTTCCATCAAAGTGTTTTCAAAAAAGTGTATCACCTAGGATGGTATAGTAGGCAGTTCAACAGACAAAGGTTTTGCTTTGGTTTGGGATGAGGGCTATGGGAATCGTTTTGTGACGTAAATAGGAAAAGATGTTAGTGTACCATGAAGACTCAAGACTAACAATCTCACACACCAACTTAGAATCAGTCTGCTCATAAGCAGGAGTAAAAAGATTCTCGACAAGAAACTCACATTTAGGACTATATTCTAGCATGGCAATCATAGAGGCAATAGTAGCCATGGCATCTGCTGCTTTATTATTAGCCCTTGGAATCTGCTAAAAAACAATCTCTATAAAATGTTGCTTAAGATCCTCAACTATTCTACGGTAGGGCAACAATTTCTCATCCTTGGTGTGGTATTCATCTGTGACTTGTTTAATGACCAATTGTGAGTCTCCAAAGACAAGAAGGTTATTGATATTCCATCTAATAGCTTGACATAGTCCTATGACTAAACCTTCATACTCAGCTATATTGTTTGTGCAAGGGAATGATATTTTATAAGACTTTGGAATGAGATCCCCTTGTGGTGTCACAAACAAAATTCCTACCCATGATCCCTTTTGTGTAAAGGATACATCAAAAAATAACTTCCATGGTGTAGTAGGGGCTAGGGTCATGATTGTGTCATCTGAAAAATTGGCTACAATGAGATGGTTCTCTTGAAGAGGAGCTTTAGCAAGCTGATCTACAATTACTTGTCCTTTAATGGCCTTACGATCCTTATAAACAATGTTGAATTCACTCAAAATTAAGACCCATTTTGCTGCTCAGCCAGTGAGGGCGGCTTTTGATAACAAATACTTGAGTGGATCTATCTTGGCAATGAGATATGTAGTATGATTAAGCATATAATGATGTAGTTTTTGTGTACAAAAGACCACAACCAAACATGCTCTCTCAATAGCAGTGTAGTTTAACTCATAGCCAACTAGTGTTTGACTGAGGTAATATATGGCTTGCTCATTCCCCTTATCATCTAACTATGCCAAAAGTGCTCCTAAGGAAACTAAAGTAGCTGAAATGTGTAGAATCAATGGTCATCCCACAACTGGAGGTACTAAAACTAGAGGATTAGCCAAATATGTCTTAATTTGTTCAAAAGCTTTTTGGCATAGGCAATCCCATTGAAACTTGTTTCTCTTGTGAAGAAAATGCTGAAGTGGATGGAATTTATCTACTAGTTGTGACACAAATCTCCTAATAGATTGTAACTTTCCTTGAAAACTGTGGAGTTGTTTCAATGTGATAGGTGGAGGCATATCCATGATGGCCTTCACTTTTGCTGGATCTACTTCAATACCTCTTCTCGACACAATGTAGCCTAACAGTTTACCTGACTTGACCCCAAATACACATTTCTTAGGATTAAGGCATACTTTATATTTCTCCAACCTATCAAAAATAATGGTAAGGACATCAATGTGGGATTCTCTTGTCTTGGACTTTCCTAGAATATCATCAACATAGTCCTCCATTATGACATGTAGAAGATCATGGAATATGGTAGTCATTGCGCGTTGATAAGTGGCGCCGACATTTTTCAAGCCAAAAGGCATGACTTGATAACAAAAGGTTCCCTGTGGGGTGGTGAATGTCATTTTATGTTGATCCTCTTCTGCAATCCTGATTTGGTTATAGCCAGAAAACCCATCCATCAAAGACAACATCTCATGTCCAGCAGTCAAATCCACTATGATGTCTATGTTAGGAAGTGGAAAATCATCCTTAGGACATGCGAGATTTAAATCTCAAAAATTTAAACAAACACGGATGCCCCCAGATGCTTTCCCTATAGGAACAATATTGGAGACCCACTCAGGATAGTCAAGAGGACGGATGAATTTTGCCTTTAACATTTTTTGTAACTCTGCTTTGACTAGGAGTGCTACCTTAGGATGCATTTTGCGCAACTTCTGCTTTACTGGTTTAATCTTGGGATCAACTATCAAATGATGTACAACCAAATCTGTATCTAAGCTAGGCATGTCTTTGTACATCCATGCAAAATTGATTTTTCCCTTTTTTAAGAATTCAGTCATGGATTTTTGTTCCTCAAGACTTAAGGTAGCAGCAATATAAGTGATTTGTGGACTATCCTCTATTCCCAAATTGACTGGAATTGTGTCCTCATTCAAAATAGGTGATTTTTCTAGTGGCAAGGATCTAAATGGCAAGTCAAGTTCTCCCTATTCTGGTGCCTCTAAGAGGTTTTCACCAGAAGATGCATCCTTTATTTTATCTTTTTCTTCATCCAAAAGTGCCCCAAGGGAGTTTTCACTAGAGGATGTGTCTTTTGTTTTTCCATTTTTATTTTCTTTTTCACTTTTGCAACTAAGAGAGTTGACTTGGCTACCAAAGTAGGCTTCCTCATTGTATTGGATCTCATGTTTGTATTCTCAGATATTCTTAAGGCCAAAAAGTGTCATCACTGCTTCATCAGACTTACAGATATCGAGAGCTGGTGGTGTATCTTGAAGGTCCCAGTCTATCATGTCAGGATTGGTGAGAGGTAGGTTAATGGATGAAAGGTTTTCTATGGTAATGGTTTGGACATAATTATGTAGGTCATCTTCAATGTATTCGAGAGGTACTTTGAAGAATTCCTCCTCTTTAGTCTCAGAATCAGGTTCAACCCTACAATAGTTGTCAGCAAAGGATACCTTAGGTTTAATGGAGCCCAATCCTCATCCTTTAGGATAGCTATTAGCTTCTAAGGGTTTTCTAATTCTGTCTTCTTTTAGTCCAAGGCTGGTGCCATGATATCCCATGTTTTCAATAATGGGAGGTGCCTTAACATATTTATCCTTAGGAAACTCCACAGGTTCATCTTTTCCATCATAATATATCCAATCTAGGATATTATCTTCCATGTGCTCATAGCTAAGTGAACCCCAATGCTCAAATGTTGTCTTGCTAACTTGCATGGTTTCCTTATTAGTAGAAGGTGACAATTGAGAAGGTTTTCCAAAGGAACGAGGGAAGAGTGGTAGTTGTCCTACACACAAGGTATTTTAAAACTTATACTCTCCCATTCCTAAATCAGAAAAAGTGACCTTCTTTCCTATGGTGTTAATTTTAGTATCTTCAACCTTCTCTTTTCCCTTATGGGAGCTTGAATCCTCATTAGCTAATTTCGGTACTATTGTGGAAGGTGGTTCTGTTATGGTGAGAGATTTAGGTACAACTTTGGAAAACTCACTTATTAGACAAAAATTCATTGGTGCACCTTCCAATCTTTTACAAAATCCAAAAGGAGTGGGATCCCCTGGGATTGTGATTTCTCTTCCTTAGTGGGGGAATTTCAAGCATTGATGATAGGTGGATGGGACCACCTTTAGTGTATGTATCCACAGTCTACCAAGCAAGATGTTATATGACAAATCCAAGTCTAAGACATGGAATTCAATATTTATGATAGCTGGTCCAACCTTTAGAGGAAACATGATGATTCCTTTTGATTCTCTTTCTCTTTCATCATATGCTTTTATTGTGATCCTTTTATTAACATCTAGGAGATCCTCTGGTAGTCCCAAGAAACGAATCATTTTCAATGTACAAAGGTTCAAATCGGATCCATTGTCTATAAGGACTCTTTTAATCTTATGTCGATGTATAAGGACCTCAATATGGAGCGACAAATTATGGTGGGGATCAAGACCCTAGAAATCTTTATCTGTAAAGACAAGGTGTTTTTGAGTGGCAAGGTTTCCAATCGTAGTAGTAAATTGGGAAGCGTTAATATTTTCAAGAACATGACACTCTAAAAGAGCCTTCTCCAAGATCTCTTTGTGGATGGGTGATGTGGTAAGAAGCTAAGGAATGGAGATTTGTGCAGGAGTCTTACCTAGCTGGGACAACACATCATAGCGAGAAGCAGGCCTTTGTGAGGTGGATGGCGTAGTAGGTGCATGTGGCATTTTTGGATTAGTGTTATTGGGAGTGGCAGCTTGCAAATTGAGTCTTCCCCGTCAAGTGGTGGCATCACAATCAGCTGCTTGCAAGACAAGGGTATTCACATGGGCATCTACTTCTTCAATGTGACCACATAAGGAGTCAAACCCTAAGATGTGGTTAGTAGAATAATCATAAGGTAATGCATTTGATGTGGATGCTTGATTCGCATTATTGGTATTGTTATTATCATTGTTATGATCAGGAAATGGTTTTTGAAATATCTTCAATTTAGCATTTTTAGAAGTTGGACCTCCTTCCACTTCAATTTCCCCATCATCAACAAGATTTTGGATAAAAACTTTGAGCTTGATACATTTTTTGGTGTCATGTCCTTTGATATGGTGGTATTTACAATATTCATTCTCCATATACCACTTTGATTTTGCTTGATTTTCCTCAAAAGGACGTGTGTTAGGAAATATCATCAAGTTGTGATCCACTAATTTTTGAAAGATGGTCTCCAACGGTTCACAAAAGTTAGTGAACTTTCTATTTCGATCATAGTCACGATTGTAGTTGTTGCATGGAAAGAATTGTGTTTGATTTCTAGATTATTGATTGCTTTGATTTTCATGATTTGAATTGTTGTTGTTTCGATTGCGGTAGTTGTTGTTGTTCCCTCCTTGAAGGTTTTTGACATCAGTAACACCATCGTTTGTAACACCTTTATTTTTGGACCAGAATTTGGGTTTGCTATTGTTGTTTGACTCATTGTTGGAGGATGATGAATTATAATGTTTGATGGTACCTTTTTCCAAAAGTCCATTTTCAATATTCTTGTCCTTTTTGACTAAAGTGGAAAAGTCTTCAGGGCTAGCCATTTTCATGTGGAAGGACATTTCGGGTATCAAATTCTTGATAAATATATCCACAAGATGGGAATCCTCAATTTTATATGGCATACGATTAGCAATATGTCTCCACCTTTGTAGGAAGTTGGCAAAAGTTTCTCCATTTCATTGTTTTGTGTTGCACAAGTCACTCAATGAGGCATGATGTTCAATGTTGTAAGAGTATTGTGCTATAAACTTACTTGTCAAATCATTGAAAGAAGTAAAGGAGCCCTTAGGTAAATTCATTAACCACTCAAGTGCAGGACCTCCAAGACTTCGTGCAAAGAGTCTCTTAAGATAGCCATCACTGTAGGCTACCTCTTGGCACAAAATGGAAAATTCCTTGAGGTGGATGACGGGGCATGTCTCTCCCGTATACTTGTCAAATTTAGGTATTTCAAAACTGGTTGGAAATGGCACTATATTAATGGATTTATCAAATGGAAAAGGACAAATTTCCTCAAAAAAGACATCCTTCACCCCTTTGTTGTTCATGTTAAGGACCAAATTTTGCAATTCTTGGAATTGTTGAGACAAATCTTAATTAGGTTGCACTTTTGATTGTTGTGTGTTCACAAATCCACCTCCTAAATTATGGGGAGTCCCAAATGTAGTGTGAGGTGGTGGAGGCACTCCACTTTGGCCAATGTATTGATATGCAGTTGTTGGAATTGGCATGGATGTCTTTACCATAGTGCTTGGCACTTGTAAATAAGAAGAGTGCATTGGTTGTGTCAAAATTGCCATTGGTTGAGTAGGCACTTGTCCAATGCCTAAGCATCCCACAGTTGAAGTTGTCAAGGTAGATTGTGGAAGACTAGCATGTGTGGTAACATTGGGCATGACACTAATGATCTGTTGAATATGTTCTGCACTCAATTGAAATGTAGGTTGTGTTGAAGTGCTAGATGTAGGCATAGCACTAGTTATCACTATAGTTTCTTTCCCTTTGCTAGAAGTCAAAGATGCATTTGAAGTGGGCAACACGGGTGCACCACCTTTTGTGATTTTTCTAAACAAAGTGTTCTCATCAAAGCTTGGGGGAACATTAACACCATCCTTGACCAAGTTTAGAAATATCTCAGTTTTGTTTGCCCTAATGGATTTTCCATCATTTCCACATTGTAGGGGTCTGCAAGGAATGTCCTTACATCACTAGGTACATCATTAGGGTCAATAGGATCTTCATCTTGGTATATTTCTTCATCATTATCCCCCAAAGTTGTGTTATGGAAGGGATCTTCTAGTTATCATGTGGATGTTGAGTTAGGTATACCAAGGTTTGAACTAGAGGGAATTGTATTTCCTAATGAAGTTGTGAGTGGAGGAAAAGGATTATCCATCTCTGATTGCCTCAATGATTCCCACAAACATGACATGGGATTAAATGTGAACCTTCCTAATCATGTGTGTACCATACAAGAGTGATCAAGCCAATGGGTGAAAGATTATGGAAGAAAAAGAAAATGAGGATAAGAGCTATTAACCTTATGTGATTAAAGGGTCAACTACCCAAGTTTGAACAAAAGACCTTGGTTTAGCAAACAAGGATTGATTAGAGGATAGTAGTATCTTTTTCCTACCAAAGATAGCCAAGTGATTTTGTAGGCAAGATAGGACACCAAATTGATTGCTTACTATTTAGAGATAGACTTGTGATCCCAAATAAGTAAGTATGATTGGGATAAATGTTTGCTTATAGATGAAAGGTCTAGTGTTGTATTGTCAAAAGATGTTTTAAGGTTCAAGCTCTCTAGAAGAAAATTTGAAGGTGGAAGACTAGGAGTTTGGAAAGATGGAGGTAGATATGGTTGTGGTTACTAATGTGGCTATCTCAATCCTCGTTTACTGGAAATAAAAACTTTGGGTTCACTCCTGGGAAAACAGACCAGTTTCAAAGTTTTCCATTGTATTCAATTCTATCATAACGGTCTTGTGTAGCTTCTTTTTGAATGTCTGTGATAGCATATCAAAATTGTTTGTCACCGTATGCTAGGTTCTTCCTTTCCTTGTAGACAGGTGGTTTGGACAATTTCACTTTCTTATGTTTGACTTGGTTGACTTTATCGATCATGGCAAGAATAAAATAAAACCCAAATTTAGAGTGACTAGACTCAACCAATTTCAAAATGCAAACTACCAAAAGTAATCGTGAGTCAAGAAGACCTCACTTAACCTATCTCACTTAATGAAAGGTTACCTCACAATTTCACTTGTTTTAGAACTTGTTTGATGTTTTGGCTTTGGTTTTTGAATGTTTGAACCAGCACGCTGAACATGCCAACAACCCTAATAAGGCTATCTCTAGGATGAACAAGGCTTATCTAGAGGGAGTCCTCGATATACACAAGGTACGTGAGGCCCAAATCTGTAGATGAAAATAAATACTTCCACACAGCCGAGGGGAGATAGTAACCCAAATCTCCTCCTTCACTTTCCAAAGGTATAAATTTCTTTGGGGCTTAGCTAAGAGTGACAATATTCCACTTCCAAGAGAGGTGTCTTTCGATTCACCTCCTGATTTTTATACTCCGTTAGAACATAGGAGTTGAGGTCATCCCAAGGGGTGATTAAATCCCCAAGCAGGCCTCCTAAAAATAAGAAACAAAATCACTTATTTCTTGTGCACCCAAGATTTCCCAAAGGCGCGAGGGAGATAATACGTAAGTGGTCTTGGGGTTTAAAAGACACTTGTTCTTTCCCAATGAAGCTTTAAGTTTTCTATCTACTTGAAGACACTCGTAATTAAAACATGCAAGGTTCTTTCCAACTTGAAATAGCACCAACATAAATGAAAATGCGGGTTTGTCAACAAGAAAGTAAAGCGAGTGCGTGAAATTAAATTGCTGAAAAGAAAAATGCAAGAAATAAAGTCAATTTACCTTAGGGCATTCAAGAGTGTATGACTTCATTTTAAGCACCAAACCCAAATGTGATCTAGCCTAGGCATACATGTTCATTTTAAGCACCAATTCTAAATATTGTCTAGCCTAGGCATACATGTCCATTATCCTTTAAAGCATTCAAGATGGTGTGAATTCTTTTTAATCACCAAATCTAAAGGTGTCTTCTACCCTAAACATTCATGTCCTTTTTAAGCACCAAAGTTCAAATGTTGGCTAATCTAAACATTCATGTCCATTTTAAGCACCAAAGTCCAAATGTTGACTAATCTAAACATTCATGTATTCAAATGAAAGTGTTTAATCCATACAAGTCAATTAGCCCTTAAGTTTTTAAGTGATAAAAATCACTACAAATCTCCTTTAGTGATTAAAATCACTATTGGTTTTGTTTTTAATATTTTTAAGGTTACTTCTTTGCATGAAAACTGTTAGTTAAAACCTGCAAGTCAATCAGTTAGTGGAAATTATTGTTAAAAATTGAACAATTTTGGTAAAATACGGAGATGCCAAAATATAGGCACAAACACCAAAATGTGCAAACAATGAAACACGTAGATGCCAAACTATGCAGATGACAACTTGAAAAGCGGAGATGCTAAAACTCAGAGACGCCAAACTTTGAAGACGAAAAACTAGCATTGTAGACGACAGGAAAAACCTCGGAGATGACAGAACTAACCTCGAAGATGACAAAACAGACCTCAGAGATGACAGAACTAACCTTGGAGACGACAAAACTAAAATGTAGACGACAAAACAGACCTCGAAGATGACAGAACTAACCTCAAAGACGACAGAACTAGAAACGTAGATGACAGAACTAGAAACGAAGATGATAGAACTAAAAACGAAGATGACTGAACTAAAATAAGAATATTGTTTGGAACTACCATGGAGATGCTAAACAGCGCAGACGCTGGTCTGCAGAGACGCTAATCTGCGCAGATGCTAGTTTGCAGAGACGTTGATCTACGAAAATGACAAATGCAGACAACGCTGCAGCCTGCGAAGATGACAAAGCGATGTTTTACGACTAAACTAAAGTTGTTTGCAAAATTTTGAAATGAAACCAAGGACGTGGGTCCCACTGAGCATGCCAAAATGTGTGCTAGAAAATGAGACCTGTAAGAAGCATGGGTTAACAAACAAACACTAGTTTAAAATCTTGAAATTGCATCAAAGATTTATCAAAATGAAAAGAACAAAATATCAACTAAAGCTTGCTTGAGTTTTGCAACCCTAAACAATCAACAAATCCAACCTTCCAGCCACCTCTACAGCTCAACAAGGGCACCCATGAGAGGCCTTTTTGGTGTGTTAAGATGGGGGGGTGTTTGATGTGCTCTCCCAAACACAACAATAAATGAATCTCTTGAGTGAGTGAGTGAGTGTGAATGTGTATGCAAGTAAGGTATGAATCTAGACTAAATGAGATGAATAATACTTCAAGAAATGGCTATGGAGAGAGCCATTCTTGAAGGCATTCAAAGATGAAGATGATATGTAATGAAAGACCTAACTAGATATGCAAACTATGATAAAAATGCAAGCTAAAAATGAAACTACAAATGCATGTAGAAACTAGATTAATAATGCATGATGTAAACTAAATAAGCTACCAAATTGTTAGTATGAACTTACAAAATCATTATGAGACTCTACCAATGCAAGCTCAAACTACCATGAAAGCTCAAACTATGAATGCAAACTCAAATCTCAAACCAACATGGTAACAATGCAATAAAAAATGAGATGCAAATGCTTTAGACAAGCCCTCTATCTATAGGCTTGAGGGAGGGCTTGGTGAGGTGGCATCCAAGTAAGTGCCACATAAGGTGACATGCAAGCCATGCAAATGGTCAAGAATTCAAAGTTTTCTCACACGTGTGAGTAAACTTGAGAAGAAGAGTGGGAGACAAGAGTGTGTAGGCATGCCATCTCACACATGTGTGAGCACACTCTTAGGCTAATGAGGGGGATTAGGGAGATAATTAGGAATGATTAAGTGGGATTAGGCTTAAGAGGATGAAAATGATGGGTGTAGACTAGGCTCTAGGTTAAGTTTAAGACTAAATTAAATGAAATTTAATTTAATCATGGGTTTAGAGGAATTAATGGGATGTGAGGATTTAAATAAATAAAATTTATTTTTAAAAAGGGGGGAAAGATGGAGGATCATGTGTTAAATTAATTTAACACATTAAGAATAGAAGTATTTAAATAAAATTTAAATACTTAGGAAAATGAACTCATTTAATTAATTAGCTTAATTAAATAAGTAGAGGAATGTGAACAATATAATTAATTAATTAATAATTAATTACAATGTCATGGAAAATATTAAAATTAATTAATATAGTGTTTAGGGTTGATTTTAAGCATCTACATCTCCATTATGAATATTTTTATTCAAAGAGGACCTCATGGATATTATTATATTTGAACTGAGATTCTCCATTATGAATATTTTTATTCAAAGTAGATCTCATGGATATTATTATAATTGAGTGGGATTCTCTATTACAAATACTTTATTCAAAGTGGATCTCATGGATATTATTATATTTGAAGTGGGATTCTCCATTATGAATACTTTATTTAAAGTGGATCTCATGGATATTATTATAATTGAGTGGATTCTCCATTATGAATACTTTATTCAAAGTGGATCTCATGGATATTATTATTTTATTCAAATAATAATTTAATAATTGAGTGGATTCTCCATAATGAATATTTTATTCAAAATGGGTTCATGAATATTATTATTTTATTATTTAACCTTTACCCTTGGTAAAAACCAAACCTTACCCCAAGCTCTTTGAAAAATCTATAAATACAAGGCATTTCTAGAGCAAAGGGGAGGTCTTCATGCATTGTTGTTATAGAGCATTCTAGAGTATTGTGAGAAGAATCCAATTTTTAGGAATTGGTATTATAGTTCATTGTTGAGAGAAGCATTGGCATTGTAGTTAATAGTTTCATTTGCATGTTCATGTTAATTTGTATATTCATGCTAGTGTTGCATCATTTCATGTTAGTTATACAATATCCCATTCTAGGATGTCACTAAGATGCCTGATCTGAGAGAAAATTAGCCTTTGTAGTTAGGGAGAGATGAGATGTTCTTGAGTTGAAAGAGTTGTTTTGTTTATATTTTCTACATATTTCGTAGATTAACTCACTCTCACACACTCAAATTAAAGTCTCATGAATAAGAAATTTTCAACTATGTACGGATATCTATTAGGAAAAAGACAAAAAATTGATGCCTTATAAGAGAATGGTTGATGATATAAAGAAGTACTTTGCACATGTTACTTTCTAGCAAATAATAAGGTAGTTGATGCACTGGCTACCTTAGCTTCTATGTTACAAATGCTAGAAAATGACTTTCGACATGAGTTTTTGGTGGAGGTATTATCCTACCATGCTTATCACTCCCCTGAATCCCAAATGATTTTTTCTATCATAGGACATGATTCATCTTGTTACCACCATATAAACTCCTACTTACATGACTAGATTGTTCTGGATACACTGACCCACAATGAGAAATGTCACCTTATCTAAAATTCTTCATGGTATGCCATCATTTCTAATAAATTATTTAGGAGAGGTCTGATGGTACATGCCTTAGTTTTCTAGAACCCAAAGAATCAACATGTATATTAACTGAGGTACATGAAGGCATTTGTGGATCACACTCAAATGGCCTGACACTAGCTCACAAACTTATTAGAGCTAGTTACTATTAGTCAAGAATGGAGAAAGAGGCAATCAAATATGCCAAGTGTTGCAAGTAGTACCAACTCCATGAAAATCCGATTCACACTACAACCATGGAGCTAATTCCTTTCATCACACTTTGGCCATTCCAACAATGGGACTTTGATTTTGTAGGTTAGATGCATCCTTCTTCCTTGAATGGACACAAGTTCATCATAACTACTATAGTCTACTTCACGAAGTGGGTCAAGGCAATACCTCTTGCTGAGGCTAATGGAAAAACTATAGCCATGTTCATTCTTAATTATATCATCTATAGGTATGGTGTACTATCCTCCATTATTATTGACAACATAGGGCAATTCAAAAACAAATATCTAAAAGAGCTATGTTCAAAGTTAAAAATCATGCAACATTGGTCTTCCATCTACTACCCACAGGGAAATGGACAACTTGAAGCATCTAATAAGGCTATTCTCAAAATTCTACATCACATAGTTAACAAATCTAGAAGGAACTAGCACCTTAAAATTAATTAGGCTCTATGGGATTACAAAACAAGTATCAAAACACCTACATGGATAATGTCCTTTTCTTTAGTATATGGAGCATATGTTGTGCTTCCAATTAAGGTCAAGATTCCTACTATGTGAGTTTCTCTAAAGGGCCTCATTACTGATGATGACTATAGAATATCTTAGCTAAAAGAGCTAGAACTACTAGATGAACATCAGTAAGTGGCATTTCATCATCTATGAGCTTACAAAAATTGGATGTCCAAGAGTTGTGATAAGAAAGTTAAACCACGGGACTTCCAAATGGGTGACCTCATTTTAGGAAGAACCCTAAGAATCAACAACATTAGGTACAAAAGTGAAATTTTGAGCCAAAATAGCTTGGTCCAATAATCATCTTTGTAGTATTTATATCGAGCGCTTATCAACTCTCAACTACTGAAGGAGAATTGCTTAAGGGGCCAATCAACACCCTTCATCTGAAAAGTTTCTACAATTGATATTCTTTGAAGCTCTTTGTACATATCTAAATGTCTTAAAAAAATTCTAAAAATTGTAAAAAGTCTTGAAAAAAATCTATTAGCTTGGTGAAAGCCTAGCAATGGGCACCTTGATAATACCAAAAATTTTGAAAACATCAAAAATATTTTTTTAAAAGAGAAAAAGAGAAAAGAACAAAAAAATTGAAAAAATAAGAAATGTGTCATTGATGAAAACCTAGAAAATAGGCATTGTGGTAGAAAAAATAAAATCTCTGCCAAGAAGGTGAAAACCTGGTAAAAAGGCACCTCTTGTTTCAAATGCTCCATCTTGAAGTGCATCTTCTAGCTTCTGCACAGTCACTTTCCTACTTTAGTTTGTTGCTTCCACTCATGCATACACTCTTAGTTATCTTCAAAATTCTACTCATACCTAAATGGATTGAAATTGGTCATAGTCTAGGGGAAAACACTCTATGGTTTTAGAGGATCTCTCGTGCATTAGTCACTAGTTTTCTTTACTATATCTTCCACTATTGCTTAGTCTATTGATGAGATTCCTCTCAAAGAAAATATCTTTTGTATCAATCACCAATTTTCCTAACTATATCTTTCTACTATCACTTAGTCTACTTATGGCATTCATCTCAAAGAAAATCTCTTTTGCGTCAGTCAC
Organism: Cupressus sempervirens; assembly: GCA_028749045.1. Taxonomy (NCBI): domain Eukaryota; kingdom Viridiplantae; phylum Streptophyta; class Pinopsida; order Cupressales; family Cupressaceae; genus Cupressus; species Cupressus sempervirens. The sequence continues at coordinate 440,403,467 of CM053790.1, read as the reverse complement.
TAGTTGTCCTAATTGTGTCTGCCTATTGTCGCTTAGTCTACTAATGAGATTCCTCTCGAAGAAGATCTCTTTGATGTTAGTCACTAGTTGTCCTAATTGCATGTGTCTACTATTTTCCATCTCCTAAAGAGATTTCTTATGAACATTCTAAACTTCAACATTTGACATTAATCCTTTAACACTGAAACTAAATTGGAAACACTGAAATTGTTTGAGCTATGTTGAGCTTTTCTATGTATTTTACTTTCCCTTTATCATTCCCCTTTGAAAAACTACAGGATGTCTAATTTGACTAGAGGAACAAGGAATGGGGGCATGATATTTTCTTTGTTTTTTGTTTGCTGGTTTAAGTCCCACTGATCTAAAGGATCCATATAAAAGGGATGTCCACTATAAGAGCCTCTGTCTCATCTTGGATGGCCATGTGTACCTTGACTCATTTTATATGAAAACTTTGGTGAGGTTGGTCCTTCTCCTTGACTATTTGAGTGAATTATCTATGGTACAGTAAAATATTGATACTTGTCCTATGAAGTGAACATACGAGTCGCTACAAGTATGCTTAGCACACTTTTGTCTCAAGTTATGAATGCAAGGGTCATTGTGGATAGAATACTTACTTATTACTTAGCATATGAAGGATCTCGTGTTTCTTGTGTGCTTGTACACAAGAAACATTCTATTCATCCTAGCATTTATGCTCTGATGTTTATGTTTACTTACTAAATTAAAAGGAAAAAATATTTTGGTCCTTCTGGCTTCTTATGCCTTAATCCTTACATCTAATTTTGAAAAACTATGAGTAATTTCATATTCATATTCTCATGATTTTAATATTAGTGAGGGTTGTAAAACATCTGATGGCCTTAACAAAATGCTATGTGATAAAAACTATACATTATGGGCTTGATAACTAGTCTTAGGAATTTCATTTAGCATAGGACTGCACTTTATTTTAGAATTGCATTATGGAATCATCTCGGTAACTCATCTGATTGCATTCCTCAACTTGAGAGGTAGAGGAATTCTTACATGTATCATGTTTCATCTTGACTGCACAAGTGTTTGATCCCATAGTTGATCTTTAAGAATTTGATGGAGCATTTTTCATGAGCGACCAATGTGAAACTACATGAGATGTTAATACATATCCATTTTGTATTATCATAACATCCATTTATATTTTAGAATAATCAAGTCATGTCATTAACATACATTACATATCCATATCTAATCCATCACATATGCATACATCACACCTCATCTATGTTATACATTCATACATCATAAACATCTACATAAATAAAAATTATCTAGAAAACATCTCATGTATGGACATCATAAAGAAACATAATGTAACACATGGAACGATATCAATATATATATAGTCAAAACAATTGATTAGTTGTGTATTGTCTTTAATGTTACACAAAATGTCATGTTATTATCAGTCAGTATATGTTGAGCTCACTCGGGCATTGAAGATAGTTTTCTATGTGTGTGTGTGTGTATATATATATAGTCGAAACAATTGATTAGTTGTGTATTGTCTTTAATGTTACACAAAATGTCATGTTATTATCAGTCAGTATATGTTGAGCTCACTCGAGCATTGAAGATATTTTTCTATGTCTATCGAGCATTCTAGACTTTGCCTAGTTTAGAAGACAACTTCTACCAAGTTCACTTAGGTGCCAAAGGAAAGTTTGTTGAAGTTGAATGTTAACCAAGCTCACTTAATTAATTAATGAAATGTTAGATGGAACCAATATTAACTGAGCTCACTCAGTTACCAAAGGAACTTTGCAAGTATGCAGTGTTGACTAAGTTCACATAGTTAACATAGGAAAATTGTTTATGAGTTAGTGTCTACTAAGCTGGGTCAGCTAAAGAAGGATTTTCTTGTTTTTCCATATTAAGTTCAATTTATTTATTTTTTGGTTTTATCTAACTAAGAAGATAAATATTAATTATTCTAAGTTTTATTCTAGCCAACTTGACAATATGAAATATATAAGGTGTTGAGAATTTAGAATGTGTGAATGCATGGAATATAATTGAATGATACTAAGAGGAAGTGAATCAGAAGGATAAGCAAAATATCCTTGTGGAGTTGAAAAGATACATTTGATAAAGAAGGATCAAGTATACAATCCATAATTGAGATCTATAATTAGTAATTTAGTTGTATTAGAAATCAAGTCATCTCATTCTTACTCTCTAACCATTGTTGCAGTGATCTAAATCTCTTAACAGAGTTGGCTTAACAACTATTTGTAAATCCTCTAACAAGGTGGAGTTTCTATTGAATTCTCCAAAGACCTCTAACAAGGCCACTCCTAATAGGGTCACAACTAATAGTGTGTTTTTTACACTTTAATAGGGTTAGATCCTAATAGGGCTCACTTCAGAAGAGTGAAATCAGTAACTAGTTACAATTGATGGATTTTTCCAAATTGAGTTTCCAAATTAAATCTTGGTGTCAAATGTGTTCATGCTATTTCTCTTATGTATTTGCCACTAAGTTATAATAATATTAATCATAGTTAATATCTTAAATTTACATGTTAATTATTTACCGAGCATTTTTAGTACTTACTAAGTTACAACATTTCTATGTGTTTATCAAGCATCAGCATAATTCAATTTTCAGAGTTTATTTTGTACTAACATCTAAGGGATCTAGGATTTATTTTAGTGGTAACTAATTCACCCCTCCCCTCTCAGTTACTCCTCTATATTTCCAACAATTGGTATCATAGATTTTGGTGCTTGTAGAGAAGGTTTCAAGGACCTAATCTAAAGATCAGGATGTCTTACAGAAGAGAGATTCTTAGGTTGAACCAAGACAACTTTGTAGCATGGCAAGGACTTATGAGGTTACATCTAGCAACTATCAATGATTCAAGTTGTAAGTATCTTGATGTTGAATACAAACTCCCACTACAACATTATCATTTGAAGACATTTTTGAAAAGAAAAATCATGATGATTGATATTGCATCTACTCTTAATTATGTTGAATTTGATGAAGTAAAAGATTGCACTACAAATCATGCAATGTGGATCAAACTAAAAGACATTTATGGAGGAGATGAAAATATAAGAAGAGCTAAAGCAAAAAGTCTTAGAAGTCAATTTGATTAGATGAAAATGAGAGAAGATGAAAACATTGCAAAATATGTGAAAATAATCAAAGTAAGTGTAAACACAATCAAAGCATCTAGAGGAGACATTGATGACAAAATAGTTGTAAGAAACATACTCAATATCCTTCTTCCTATCTATGAAATTAGAGTATTTTCTATTTAAGAGATGATATGTGATCCAAATAGAAAAATATCTTTGAAAGTCTAGTTGGAAGATTGGCAGCTTTTGAGTTGAATAACTATGATAACTATGTCCCTAGTTCCAAAGGTATTGAATCTACATTTAAATCCAAGCTTTAACTCAAGAAAAAGAGTAAGAAATCAAAGGCCAATTGATTGGGAAGTGAAGGAGAAATTGAAGAAAGTTTTGACAGTGATCTTGAAGTTGTTGAAGCCCTACTTGCAAAGAAATATTCCAAAGGTAGAGGAAGGTAAGATTCCTCTAATCTTCTTTTCTTGTGAAGAAGTTAGTTACATTGCTGCTAGGTGCCCAAATAGAGAAAACAAGGATGAAAAGAAATGTAACAAGTACAAAAGAAATAAGGAATTCAAAAACCATAAGGACTACAAGAACAAAGGTAAGAAATCTTGTTTTATGGCTAAAGATTTTGATAACAATGAAGATGAAATGGTATATATTGTTGTAAAAGATGAATCTGATGATGAAGGAGATAAAATGGCACTTATCTCTCATATTATCAAAAATGATACATGGATTATTGACAGTGGCTACTCACATAATATGATGGGAGACAAAAACAAATTTTGAACACATGGAATATTATGATGGTGGTAGTGTTAGATTTGGAAACAATGAACCTTGTTGCATAAAAGGAAAAGGTCGTGTCTCATTAACCAATGAACTTAGATGTGATAATACTTATTAGGTTGAAGGACTAAAGCATAATATACTAAGTGTGGCATAGTTTTATAACATTGGATTCAATGTGGAATTTATGGATGGAAGGGCCAACCTACTAGATGGAAAAGAAAATCTGATTGGATCTAGCAAACAAACAAAAGTTAACCTATTCTATCTTGATCTCAGTGAAAGTTCATGTTTTATTGCTCAAGTAGAAGAAACTTGGTTATGGAACAAAAGATTATGTCATGTAAACTTTGATAATTTGGTCAAGATAAGAAAACATAGAAGAGTAAGAGGTATTCCTAGCTTGAGGAAACTTGATATGGGTCTATGCAAGAAATGTCGAATTGGTAAGATGGGAAAGACTAGTTTCAAAAGCAAGAACTATCATTCTAAAGAATTCTTAGAGCTTGTGCATATAGACTTATGTGGACCTATTGGAATAGAGAGTTATAGTGGAGATAATTTTTTCTTTCTTTTTGTTGATGATTATTCTAGAATGATGATTGTAATGTATCTAAAAGAAAAATCAGAAGCTTTTCAAAAATTCAAGTGGTATCTAGCAAGAGTAGAAAAAGATACTGGAAAGAAATTGAAATGTTTGAAATCAAATAGAGGTGGTGAATTCATCTCTAATGAATTCAATGAATTATGTATTGAAAAATGAATTAAAAGACAAGTATCAACCCTTGGTACACTGGAGCATAATGGTATAGTTAAAAGAAGGAATAGATCCATCATGGATTGTGCAAGAACATTGATGATAGAAAATAATGTTGCAATCAAATATTGGAAGGAAGTAATTAGCACTATAGTTCATACTTTGAATAGAGTATAGCTGAAGAAAGACTCAAATCAAACTCCTTATGAACTATGGTATGCCTACAAACCTAATGTAAGTTACTTGGAAGTATTCGGCAGAAAATGTTATATTTTGAAAGAATCTAGGAAAGATAAATGAAGGCATATTCCTAGGATACTCCTAAAAAAGTAAAGCATACAAGTGTTTGAATTTGTCTACTCATAAAATCATAGAAAGCCCACATGTGAGAATTGATGAGTTTGCAAAAAAAAGAGAAGAAGAAAGCAACAAAGAGCCTAAGGATTACAAAAGATTTGTTTATTATGAACTTGATACCTTGCCAAATCTATCGAAAATAAAGGAGGGTTCACCTCCTAAGTCTTCAAAATCTCCAACAACTACCAAGTTGCAGACGGTGCAACCTGAGTCACAGTCTGAAGTGTTAGAGTAAATAATTAATTATGTATTCTATTACTTAAGCTTAATTAGGTAAATGCATGTAGTTAATAGTTGTACTGATGAATTATTGACAACACGAGAGTTTTTTCCCTTCTAGCACGTTCCACCTTTTTCTGGAAGTGTGCTTGGTTTTCAACCTTATCTTCTACCACCTTCCAACTTGTTCTACAAGTTTCCTTGAGGCCTTTATTTTTGGTCTCTCTCATTGTAAATTCATTCATTCATATAGCAATTTCATTTTTAATATTGTGAAATATTTTCTCTTATTTTCTTCAAGCTCTTGCTCATTTGGTTTCTCTTTAGCAAGCTATTTTCATGCAAGTGATCTTGGTGAGCTGTAAAGTTGGCTTTCATCAACTTCTACATAGTATCAGAGCCTCCCTGCTACTTCGTGTTCGAAGGATTTTTTTTAAGCTATGATTCGGAGACACAAACCCTAGTTTGTTTGTGATTTTTTCTTCAATCAGGAGGAAGAGCATTTTTTTAGTATTTGGAGAAAAAGAAGAAAGAGGGTTTGACATAGTAGATCTGATTTTTTTGGGCTTTTTTCTTTATTTTTGGAGGTGTGACAGCGGCAATTTAGAAAAAATAACTACAAAGGTGATTTTCAAATAGCAATATCTCCCTCATACGGACTAAATTTTTTGAGCAATTTTTCTTCTTTTGGGGTAGGATTTCATGATCTACACATTGGTATAGGTGGTTTGAGATTTTTTTTCTTAAATTTTTTTGCAAGTTACAATTCTCAATTTTTGCCACTTCAAATGCTTAGTACCGGCTCATCTGGACACATAATCAGGTTCTATTTTTTTTGAAAGTGTATTTTTCTTGTCTACTTTCCAAATTTGCAATTAGATTATAAGTTCTATAGAAAAAAATATTACTTTTAGAAATAGGCCCTAAATTGGCTATTGTAATCACACTAAGTAAAGAGTTCCCAATTTATACATTGGGGGGGAGCATTTTCTTTCCTATAATTTACTTCAAAATAGACCTTTCTACTTTCATCTTCTTCTCTCAATGTCAAATCCTTTTGTGACCTAGCTAATGCCACACAACTATCACACTTGAAAGGCACAAATGACTAGGCTTCTCATGTCAAGAGGCTTATGGTCATGTTTGGATGAGAACCAACCTGCTCTAACATTTCCTCTTAAGGTTCTTTAGCATAAGAATAAAATGGATGAGACCATGGGATTGATTGTACTGAACATCTCAAATAGTCTTCTATTTCACTTAGATGGTATGACCACTCCACGGGCTATTTGGATAAAATTCCAGTCTTTGTTTGGCATAGTGAATGAATTATGGGCATTGTGGCTTGATGCAGAGTTGACTTCTTTGACACCTGACAGCTTTCCCACCATTGAGGACTTTTTGATGAAGTTCAAATCTTTTCATACACTTTTGTAGGGATGTGGGAAAACCAAGATAGATGATGAGTGTATCTTTTTGATACTCTCAAAGTTGATAGGATAGTATCAGATCTTCTCTTCAACTTTCGACTTCACTATGGATGCCTTGGGTGACAAACATAGTATGCCTTCATTTGAGATATTTAATGATTGATTAACTTGTGAATAGTCCAAGATCACTCAAATGGATTCACTTTCAAGTTCACAATCACAAGTATTGCTTGCCAAGGATACATAGGAGTAGAAGCTGAAGCAGATATCAGATTCCTCTTCTATGGGTTCATCATCTTCTTCTAAGAAGAAGGAGAAAAAGAAGACTGAGACTCCAACTTGTTCTTATTGTTGGAAATGATCTCATGATGAGGTTTTCAGAAGAGATTTGATGGTTATGAGAAACAAATTATAGATTTGCAAGCTCTTCTTTAAAAGAGCACTATTTCTTCTCCATCCTCTTCTACATCAGAGGGGTCTTCCTTTTAGTCTTCTTCCATATCTTTTTCCTCTACATTAGATTTTGGATAGGGTCATGCATTACAAACATCCATTGCATCCCCTTCCTAGGTCCCTTGGATACTAGATTTAGGTGCTTCTCACCATATGACATCTTCTCATGGTGTCTTCTCTACTCTTGAGGCTTATCCCAGTCCTCATATTTGCATGGGGAATAACACTGCCCTACCAATTTGTGGGAAAGGTTTAGTTAGCATTCAAGATGGCACCTTCAATGATTTATTGTATGTTCCATCTCTATCTACAAACCTTCTCTCAATTTCTCAGATTACACGTAGCAGATCAACGAAGATAGTTGAGTTCACTACAGATTCAGTCTTCATTCAAGATCATGCTACAGGAGGCCTTATTGCTATAGGGATAGTTGATTATTCCACTTGTCTCTACACCTTCTTGCACTTTTTCCCACCATCTCCATTTTCAAAGCACACTACTTCTCTTTCACAGGAGCATCATGTGGTATAGTCAGGATACTTGAACCTTTGTATTGTTCCTAAGATCCCTATTTTAACTACCACACCACATCCATTTAAGGTCTTTTCTCTTTAGAAAGATTCTTCTTATGCTCTGCCTGATCGTCCAGCTCCATTCATCAAGCCTCTAGGTGCACCTGTTACAGATTCTACAATGGACATTCATGATAGTATCATCACACCCACCTTAGGGATTCCCTTTTAGGATCCTCATATTTTCTCCTTTGAGCATCCGCTAGGCCTTCCAATTTTCCCTCTCATTCAGGGGTTCCCTTGTTTTGTTCCCTTATTTACTTTACATTGGATTTTCATTGGTTTGATTCTTTCTCCAAGGGCTCCATTATTCTAGGGGGGCTTTGGTGCCTTTTCTATCTCTCACAAGGGGGCTCGTTGTACTTATGGTTTTGAGAGAGTCTTTTGAAACAACTCCAGTGGAAGTTGTCCTTGGGGGGTCTTATCGATGCCTTCCTTGCTTCCTTCCTTGTTTCCTTCATTTTTTTTGCATGTTTGTACTTACCTCTTTTTGGGGGAGGGTTTTTCCCATGAGGTTTTCCCTCTTTCCCTATTTTTTAGAGGTTGCATATCTTGCATTGTACATAGGTACCTAACATGGCCTTGTTGTTGGGACCCATCCTACATTTTCTCTTAGTTTTGTGAGCTTAAGGAATTCCCCTAAGTTGCACTTAAGGGGGGGTGTTAGAGTAAATAATTAATTATTTATTCTATTACTTAAGCTTACTTAGGTAAATGCATGTAGTTAATAGTTATAGTGATGAGTTTTTGACAAGATGGGAGTTTGTTCCCTTCTAGCATGTTCCACCTTTTTGTGGAAGTGTGCTTAGTTGTCAACCTTATCTTCTACCACCTTCCAGCTTGTTCTACAAGCTTCCTTGAGGCCTTTATATTTAGTCTCTCTCTCATTGTAAATTCATTCATTCACATAGCTATTTCATTTTTTCTATTGTGAAATATTTTCTCTTGTTTTCTTCAAGCTATTTCTCCTTTGGTTTCTCTTCAACAAGCTATTTGTATGTAGGTGATCTTGGCAAGCTATGAAGTTGGATTTCATCAACTTCTACATGAAGGACCCAAATTATAATCACAGGCTACCAAGTTAGAGCAAACCAAGTCTGATGGACCCAAATCACGGATAGTGGGACCTGAGCTTGATACTGAAGTTCATGATCAAATCAGTGAAACTCATTCCAAATCCAAAGAACCTATGTTAGCAAGATATGTCAGAAGGCATCATGCACCTGATCAGATCATTGGACACAAATCAGATGGAACAATGACAAGAAAAAAATTGGAAGGTACGTGTTCACTTGCTAAATTTGAACCTAGAAATGTCAAAGATGCTCTGGATAATGAAATTTGGATTGAAGTAATGAATGAAGAAATAGAATAGATAAAGAAGAAAAAAACTTGGACTCTTTTTCCTAGACCCAAGGATAAAAATATAATTGGCACAAAGTGGGTATTCAAAAACAAGCTAAATGAAGATGGAAAAGTTTGCAGAAACAAAGCAAGGTTGGTATGTAAAGGCTATTCTCAAGAAGAAGGTGTTGATTATGGTGAAAGTTTCGCTCTTGTTGCAAGATTAGAAGATGTTAGAACTTTACTAGCATATGCAGCTCATAGAGGATTTAAAGTTTATCAAATGGATGTAAAATTTGTAGTCTTGAATGGAATTCTTGATGAAGAAATCTACATTGAACAACTTGAAGGTTTTGTAGATCCTAGCAGAAGAGACATGGTCTGCAAATTACACATGGCATTATATGGTCTCAACAAATGATAACAGTAGTCTATATATCAAAGAAGGACTAGATAAGAAGATTGTGTTGGAAAGAATATTTGTTGATGATACTTTCACAAGAAATGATGACTTGTGCAAGGCATTTTCAGAAGAAATGAGTAAATAAGTTGAGATGTCTATGTTTGGAGAGATAAAATTATTTGTTGGATTGCAGATTCAATAGAAGAAAGATGGTATCTACATTACTCAATCTAAATATATCGAGGAGATACTAAAGAAATTTGGAATGGAGGATTCAAGACCAGTTGGAACCCCTATGTCTACTAAACATAAGCTTTCAAAAAATGATGATTCCAAAGAGGTAGATCAGACCACATATAGATCAATGATTGGAAAATTGCAATATGTAGTAGATACAATGCCTGATATTCCGTTAGTAGTTGGTATGGTGGCAAGATTCTCAACAAATCCCAAAGAAAATCACATGATGGCAATCAAGAGAATCATGAGATATCTGAAAGGTACTGAAGAATATGGTTTATGATACAAAATAGGAGGCAATTTGGACTTAAAAGTATTCATAGATGTTGATTGGGCAGGAAGTATTGATGATAGAAAAAGCACCAGTGGTGGAGCATTCTTCCTTGGTAAAAGACTAGTGTCTTGGACAAGCAAGAAATAGAATTGTTTCTCTCAATCCACATTAGAGGAAGAATATGTGCTAGTAGCAGTCAATTGTTCTAACATTTTTTGGTTTAAACAACTATTGACAAGTATGAAGATAGAGATCAAGGATCCAGTAGTCATATACTAGGATAAGACCAGTACAATCAATATATCAAAGAATCTAGTGATGCATACCAAAAAAAAACACATTACTATAAAATATCATTTCTTGAGAGAATTGGTGCAAGATAAAGAAATCAAATTGGAATATGTAAATACAAAAGAACAAATTGCAGACATATTCACCAAGCCATTACCTAAGAATGCATTTCTCTATCTAAGAAGTAAGCTAGGGATAATTCTTCTATCTAAAACTCACTAAATGAAGTTTAGTGATGCATCAACTAGAGCATGTTGAAGATCAATTAGTTAGTGTAGTATTGACAAGGGCATATTGCAAATGAATCAATACTTGAGGTACATTGATATTGACTGAACATTGTCTTTGGCATGAGATGTCAAAGAGGGAGAAGTTTGTTGTCATATCTCATAGAAATTTTGTGGAGAAGTTTTTTGTCATATAGAAATTTTGTAAAGAGAAAGAGAAAGAGATGTCAAAGAGAGAGAATGAACTTGGTTTGATATCAAAGGCAGAGTTTGCTATTACAAGAAGTTGTAGCAAGACATAAGTTTTTTTACAGAGGGAGAAACTGAAGGTAGAATGAGTTCATACTGATAGAGGGGTTTCTCATTGATGAGAATCAAAATGAAACTAAGGATATGTTCCTTACTTTATTCTTGCTCCAAAAATTTCATTGTATTATGACATGTTGTGTTGCAATCAATGCCAAAGAGGGAGATTGTTGGAAAAAATTGATTAATTGTGTATTGTCTTTGATTTTACACAAAATGTCATGTTATTATCAATCAATATATGCCAAGCTCACTTGGGCATTAAACACTTTTTTCTATGTCTACCGAGCATTCTATAGTTTTCCTAGTTTAGAAGACAGTTTCTACCAAGTTCACTCAAGCACCAAAGGAAATTTTGTGGAAGTTGAGTGTTAACTGAGCTCACTCAATTAATGAAGGAAATTTTGGATGGAACTAGTATTAACTGAGCTCACTTGGTTACCAGACGAACTTTGCAAGTATGCAATATTGACCAAGTTCACTTGGTTAACACAGGAAAACTATTTTTGAGTTAGTGTCTGCCGAGCTGGGTTGACTAACAAAGGATTTTCTTGTTTTGGCATATTGAGTTCAATTGATTTGTTTGTTGGTTCTAGCCGACTAAGAAGATGAATATTAATTATTCTAAGTTTTATTCTATCCAACTTGACAATATAAAATATACAATTATATGGTCAAGTTTAGAATTTAGAATGTGTGAATGCATGGAAGACAATCGAATGATGCTAAGAAGAAGTGAATCAAAAGGATAAGCATAATATCCTTGTGGAGCTGAAAAGATACATTTGATCAAGAAGGATCAAGTATATAAGCCAAAATTGAGATCTATAATTAGTTATTCAGTTGCATCAGAAATTAGGTCATCTCATTGTTACTCTCTAAACATTGTAGCAATGATCTAAATCTCTTAACAAAGTTGTCTTAATAGTTGTTTGTAAATCCTCTAACAAGGTGGCATTTCTATTGAATTGTCCAAAGATCTCTAATAAGGCCACTCCTAATAGGGTGATTAAATCTTCTAATAGGGTCACACCTAACAGTGTGTTTTGTCACCTTTAACAAGGTTGGTTCCTAACAAGGCTCACTTCAAAAGAGTGAAAATTAGTAACTAGTTGCAATCGGTGGTTTTTCCCAAATTGGGTTTCCACATTAAATCTTGGTGCCAAATGTGTTCATGATATTTCTCTTATGTGTTTGCAACTAAGTTAAAATAATATTAATCATAGTTAACATCTTAAGATTTGCATGTTAAGTATTTACTAAGCATTTTCAATATTTACCAAGTTACAACACTTCTGTGTGTTTGCTGAGCATCAGCAAAATTTAGTTTTTAGAGTTTATTTTGTACTAAAATCTAAGGGATTTGGGATTTATTTTAGTGGTAACTAATTCACCCCTCCCCTCTTAGTTACTCCTTTATATTTCCAACTATATATATAATGAGTCAAAATGTGGGATGATACAACAGAAGTGCTACTTGAGCACTATCAACAACAATATCTCAAAATGATACAAAAGTGAGATACATGCTATACATTAGAAATGACATAAGAGAGTGAGATAGCTACATCCCTCTCCCTTTTCCCTTCATGAAGAAGGAGGAGGATGAACATATTCTTTAGCCAGAGGATGAGTACCCTCTAATGCCCTCACATGCTCAAAAAAATGAGGCACCCTCTCTACAACATCTAGAACCACTCGAACATAATTAGTATATTATCATGTAGCTCAAGTTGTCTATATACAGGCCTCATCCTACTATCTCTTCATCTTCTCTCTAATCTCTTAGATCTCTCAATATCACTCTACTACCCATTAATCCTGAACCACTACCTATATCTAACACTCTCCTAGATGTCGTTGTGTCATCCATACTCTCTCCCTTAATAATCATAGTGCATCCTACATCTGTACTAGTACATCACTACCCTATGGTCCCTATGTAGGCTAGTCCTACATCTCCTCATCTCCATCCCCCTTTGCCTCTACCTAATGTGGAGACTAGTTCTCCACTCTTCCACTATGCATCACCACCAATAACACCTAATGTGCCCATCTCTCCCTGTGGTCTCCTCTATCTAGACTTGCTCCCACTAGCACTAGGATCCACCTCATTTGACAAGGTGGAATAGGTACCTATGTGGCCCTTTGTTCGGGCTCCTACTACTATGGCTATTGTGGTGGTTGTACTAGCTAAATGGGTACTACCATACCTACTAGATCAGTGAATCATGGAAAAGGATGACTCACAAAATTCTCCCTAAATTTGGGAGTCATCTCTCCATCTAAAACTACAGGCAAGTAATCCCATTGGGTAGGGTCAATCCTCATACATCTATCATGGACCAATCAGAGTCCAATCTTGTTTTTCACCCCTTCTTCACCTCCTCAATGAAGCGGCCATATGCACAATGCTCCTACAAAATGTCCAAAGGATAGTCATATTGCCTCCATAGCCATGTCAATGAGAACCTCTCAATCTCTTGAATAGATCGGTGGATCAATGGTCATGTTGTAAACATATAATCAAACTGGGCATGGGAATCATCCCATGCCTCGATCTCTCTCTAGGGCTGCTACATAACTGCTACTAGATCATCTAGTTGGGTCCTCCACTAGTCAATCTTACCCAATATAGGATGGGTCATCTAAACTTTGTACTTACATATGTAGGGCTTGTGTGGCTATTGTAAGTCCTTACAAATAGGCCTAGTAATGGGAAGGTGCTCCCATGCCCATATCTATAGAATGTATACCCATGTCATCATGCTCTTCACCTCTCTATAAGAAATATAATGCATCTCATGAAACATGTGCACCAGCATACACTGGCCCCATCTAGAGTGTGTGGGTTGCCTAATCATCTATTGTAACATCTAGCCCCATCCACACTCTAATCCATGTTGACCTATGTCTAGCATCAAGTAGTAGCTAAGAAAAGAACCCAGTGCCACTGCTAGTCTATTTGTAGGAGAATACTATTGTATCAACTCCTCCCAAGGGATAGCCCTGCCCATAATAATATTGTTATAAAAGATGTCTCTTAGGGCTAAGATACCAACCCTTAGCTATGTGTGATACTCAATGCAAGGTCCATGGAATGGGATCTACAGAGTCCTGTAAATATCATTTGGTGTGATCATCATCCCACCCTGAGGAAGGTAGAAGGTGTTTGTCTCTAAATGGAAATGCCCTACCAATGTTATCAATAATATGTGATTCATGTGAATGCAAGGATATTACATAAATGGGCAAGCTCCAATGAGTTAGTGTGTGCCAACTCTACAGCATCCAACTATCTCACTAAGGCCTGATAGCCAAGTAATCTGATCAAAATCCAACATCTTGGAAGTCAACCTAAAAAAAATCAAACAACATAACGTAATTAGTACATGATCAATCAGAATGATATCTCTAAAATACTATAAAATGTTACTACAACTATTAGAGTAAAGCATTATTTTATTTTATTTATTAAATTCACTTTATTCCCTTCTTAAGATTTTACTTTGTGCACCTTTTGCATCTCAATTTAATAATTAATTAGTAATTATTAAATAGTTTTTCCTTTTTAGGTTACCCTTTGTAACTTTTTAGGTTACCCTTTTAGGTTTTAATCTCCTTTTATAAGGATTGATCTTTCATAATTGTTTGTTATCTCTTTCATTTCAAAGAATACATTTGCATAATTTTCAGACCAAAACCATTACCTCCTCTCGTCTTTTCCTACTATGAAAGTTTTTTTTTACATGCAAGCGTTCGAAGGCTTTGTGGATTTCTATTGATCAAATCCTTCCTGGTATCAAAGCCAAATCTATTGTAGCTTGTTCGTTATTTGGAGAAAAAGGAGAATGAGGGTTTGAAAGAATAGATCTAGAGTTTTTCAGGTATTTTTGTGAAAAGAGGGGGTCACTAATTTTTGGAGCAAGTTGTGGCCAAATGGATGTCACGGATGGATTTAAAAGGTCTCAAAACCCCTATTTTTATATAAAGTTTATCCATTTTGGACAACACTAATCTGGGAGGCAAAAAAATTGCCCAGAAGGTCGTACAGCCTCCTACACGCATTATGGGGAAATTTTTTCAAAAAAATAAAAATAAAAAAATTGACTACTAAGCATTTTTTTGGCTTGCAATCATTTTTCTGGCACCGAAAAATCCCTTTCTAGCACTGTAGAGAGACTTCCCAACGTGCTCATCTTCCTAGTCATTGGTGCGCTTGTTTTCACCGGTAGTGTTGTCTTCATCGACCGCTGTGAATTTTGTCGATAGTCATTGTTGCACCACCGGGATGCCACTACTGCACCATTGAGTCACCGCTGCCATGGCTGCCACCTACATCACATACCCACCATAGCCTTGTTGCTAGCGGCACCACCGCCTGGCTACCACCACTGCTCAGCCAGCAATGGTTCTTTTTTTTTTCTTTTTTTAAATTCATTTTCAAGCATTTCTAGGGGCCTGTCACTATTTTCACAATAGCGCAAGCATATGGAGGAATTTTTTCAATCCAAAAGAAGCGTCAGAAAGCTAGTTCTAAGATGGAGATGATGGAGAAGGAATTTTTGAAGTTTTTTTCTAGATTGATACCTGTTTTGACATTTGGAGTCTATTGATGACTTCTATCTTCCAGGGGGCATAACTTCTTCATTATAGCTCCATTTTCCATTCCAAAAAAGTGTCAAAAAGCTCTTCTCGAGCATTTTCCAAATTCTCTATCTGTTCATCAGTATTTGGTACTAGGTAGTTTTTTTTCATATCTGAAGCTTTCTTTCTCTTGTCTCATTTACACAATCTATTTGTAAGTTGGGGTTTAGTTTATTACATTGTGGGGGGTGTTTTTATATTATTTTATGTTATTATATCATTATATCAAAAAACATTAAAAAACCCTTTCTAAAATAATGGCTGAGACCACTTCTCTAGAACTTTTAACCCCTCATAATTATCACACCTAGAAGACCTCAATGACTCTGCTTCTCCTATCAAAAGGATTGTGGTTATGTTTAGATGTTGTGTAGCCTATTTTTTAGAGGCCTTATGAGATCATGCAGCATTGAAACAAAATGGATGAGGCAATCAGATTGATTGCATTACAAGTATCAGATAGTCTACAATTTCATTTAGATGGGTGCAATACTCCTCTATAAATGTGGACCAAGCGTCATGGCTTGTTTGGTACTGTGAATGAGTTCAAGGCACTTTAGATAGAGACAGAGCTTACATTACTTGTGTTATATTCCTTTCCAACTATTGATGACTTCTTGATGAAGTTTACTCAACAAAGATCCTTATTTTAGGGTTTTGGAAAGACAAAGACTGATGCTAAGTGCATCTATTTGACTCTTTCTAAGCTTTGAGAAAATTCTTAGAGATTTTCTTCCACATTCTATTCCACCAAAAATGCTTTGGGGCATAGATTTTTTATGCCTACTTTTGAGGCCTTTTGTGATCACTTGACTATAGAGCAATCATATCTCACATAGTTGGATACTATGATTGGTTCTAAGATGAAGGCATTGGTAGCTCAGACATTTACAAGAAAGCCAAAGTAGAAACCAAAGCATAAGAAAGTTTCAGTAGGCAGTGAGAGTTTCTCCAAGCCTCCTCCAAAATCAAATGCTCGGAAGCCCTCTCAGAAGGGTAATACTTCTAAGTCTAGTGAGTCTTCCTCCAAGACTAAGAAGTACACAGGTGAACCTTGCAATTTTTGTGGTAAGGAAGGACATCAGGTTTCTAGGTGTTGGAAATGTCTTGAGGCATTAGAGGAGGCCATGCAACATTCTAGTATTGCTTCTCTGAAGCCTCCACCTCCACCTACAGGGAAAGGAAATGCTCTTTCTGCATGAGCATTATCTTCTATAGCTTGTCGAATGCTTGATTTAGAGCTTCCCATCATATGACACACTTACCTGATTTGGTTACCTCACTTTCTCAAAGTGCTACTACAAAGATTGTAGTTGGTGATTCTTCTCAGCTTTCAATCACATGTTCAGGAACTATCTCTTTAGAAGGTGGTTCACTATAGGATGTTCTCTTGGTTCTAGCCATTTCTACAAACCTCCTATCTATCTTTCAGATTTGTCATTCAGGCTCTAGAAAGACAATTGAGTTCTCACCACATGATGTGGTTATTTGAGACTTCCATGATCCTAACTTGGTTATTTCTATAGGGAGTGTTGATCATCAGTCTCACTTATATCATTTCGATAGCTTTTAGAGATTAGATTCTATAAGTGTTTCTCTCATTGTTCATGTAGACACAATGAGCAAGCTTTGGCATGAGCGTTTTGGCTATGTCAACTATAGATATCGACAGTAGATGAGTACATAGGAGCTAGTGATTGGATTACCTCAAATATATTGTACTAATAGTGTGTATCAAGGTTGTGCACTTGGAAAACATCATAGAGATCCTTTTCTAGCTGGTAGATCCACACATGCTAAGGCACCATTGGAGTTGATAGACAATGATCTTATGTCATTTCCCACTCTATCTTTTTTAGGTGCTCAATATGTGCTCACCTTCATTGATGACTTCTCTAGAAGCACATGGGTGTACTTTTTGAAGTACAAGTCTAATGTCTTTGATTCATTTTGAATCTTTAAGAATTTTGTGGAGAAGCAATCTAGTCTTTCAGTTAGGCATATACACACTAACAATGGGGGGAATATGTGAATCAGTCTTTTAGATATTTTTTCACTAAGCATGGTTTACAACATTAGTTCTCTGTTCCCCATGCACATCAGCACCATGCATCCAAATGTATCTTGAGGCATATTAGAGGTACAACATGTTATGGAATTCACTACACATCAAGAGATCCTCACATTGTTGGTTTCATAGATTTAGATTGGGCTGGTGATATTGATGATCGCAAGTCTACTTCTGCTTTTGTATTTTTTCTTGGTTCTAGTCCTATCACATGGTCTTGTAAGAAGTGGCATGCTCATGTATTATCATCTATAGAGGCAGAATATATGGTAGTTGTATTGGCTATTTGGGAGGTTTTGTGGCTTCAACAGTTGATGATAGTATTTGGATTTTCTCCTAATAGTCCCACCTTTTTGTGGTGTGACAGTCAAAGTATTATACACATTTCATGCAACCCTATTAAGCATTAGTGGACCAAGCACATCGAGCTTCACATGCACTTCATCATGCATCTCATTCAGGATAGCACCTTGAGCTTGGAGTACATTCCTACTGCTAAACAAGTTGCAGAAATCTTCACTAAACCTTTTGCATCCCTATGGTATCTTTAGTTGTGTTCTATGCTTAGGGTGAAGGAAGTTGTCCTTGGGGATTCTTAGTGATGAGTCCTTCATTCCTTCTTTTTACTACTATCTCTTTTTGGAGTAGATTTTTTCCCACTGGGTTTTCTCTATTTCTCTATTTCATAGAGATTTAGTTGTGATTGGGTACCTCATCAAGCCTTGTTGTTGGCACCCAACTTTGTTTTCTTTTAGCATTGCATTGCAGTTTCCTTGCTCTTTCTACATGTTTTGTAACTGCATTGTTGCTCATCTTAAGTTGGGGTGTTAGAGTAAAGCATTATTTAATTTCATTTATTAAATTTGCTTTATTCCCTTCTTAAGATTTTACTTTATGCACCTTTTTCATCTCTATTTAATAATTAATTAGTATTTATTAAATAGCTTTTCCCTTTTCAATTACCCTTTGTAACTTTTTATGTTACCCTTTCGGTTTTCAATCTCTTTTTATAATGATTGATTTTTTGTAATTGTTTGTTATCTCTTCATTTTTAAGAATACATTTGCATAATTTTCAAAGAAAAACCCTTGCCTCCTCTCATCTTTTTCTTTTGTGATAGTTTTTTTACATGCAGGTGTTTGAAGGCTTTGTGTATTTGTATTGATCAAATCCTTCAACTGCCTATAGGCATGTTCATGACCCTTAATGAAGCTTAACTAATGAAAACTATGTGCTCTATTTTCCAACAAACACAAAACTGGACAAAGATTCATGCGAGACTTCACAATCTCACACCAAGGACTCACTTTTTTGCATGAGAAAACTTGGTGATGCGAGTTTTGTTTGCTAGTAATGTGCAAAAAGAACCATTCAAAGGGTTTCTTGCATGAGACATGAGTATGTCTCATGTGATATTTTCCTATTATCCATGCAAGAGTGTGCTTTCATTGCACTTGTTCATGTGAGGAGTCTGATAGGCTCACGTGAGGAAATGATTCCTCATACAAGGACTTGACACAATTCAACCTAGAATGACCTAAAACAACAAAAATCTTGACCAAAATGCATAAAATTTAGAATTACAATGAGGTTTATTGATGACTTACAAGTAGTTAATAGTCTATTGGCTGATGGTGATGCCTAGATCACTCAAATCTATAAGATCACACAAGGAAAATTATTTTTTCCTTAGAGATCCTTCTCCACAAAAGATAAATGATTAAATCATTTGAAAATGACCCTTTGGGGCCTTATATAGATTTTGACCTAATTTTTCAAAGTGCTCTTATTGGCTTGAAAATGACCCCCTTGGCTAATTAGACTGCTTTGAACTCATTTTCATGATCAAAATCAAAATCTTACACTCTTGAATAGCTCAAAATTGTATTTTATAATTTTGGGACTGATGTGATCAAGCGCTTGTGCAGTTTATCTTTCTAATGCAATACAAATCTCAAAACAACATCAACTCACCATTTTCTCAAATTTTTCATGAAAAATCAACTTTGGTCAACCAAGGTCAACCTTGGTTAAAAGGACCTCTAAACACTCTAAATCGACTCCAAATTTTCTACATAATCTTTTGATTCGTTCTACATTCTATTGATTCTCTAATCACACTAGTATCTTCAAATATACTACTTTACATCACTATTCTGATGTGTCATCTTTCAATTTCACTCCCCAAGTAGCAAGATGATTACATCATTGAATCAATCAAATCTTGCTTCAATTTGATATGAACTTAGTGTCCTCACTGCTAAGGGCATCTCATCACTAGGGGCATCTTTGTTCCCTCTATCTGACATCATATGTTATCTATCTTATTTATGGATTAGTTGATCAAGCTTATAGAATTTCTTATCATATCTCAATGGACATGTATCTAGGCATTTTGTCTCAACTCTTAAGGGTTGAGCCTCATTCTGGGGATAAACCTACAACTCATGATAGCTCTTGTTATATTTTTATGGACCAGTATTTAGGTGTTCTATCTAGAATTTGGAGGATTAAACTTCATTCTAGAGATAATCCTAAGCTTTCTTTCGATCCCTATTTAATGGACAAGTATCAAGGTATTCTAACCCTAACTCCTAAGGATTAAGCCTCATTCTGGGGACAACCATATGAATCGTTATTGATCTTGTCATCTTTTAATGGATAGGTATTGGGGCATTCTAACCCTGAATTATGAGGATTGAATCTCATCCTAGGAATGATCCTATGAATCATGACAAACTTTATTCTCTTGGATCAATAGCTAGTTGTTCTATCTTGACTCTGGAAGGTTAAGCTTTATTCTGGAGATAACCCTAAAAATATCATCAATTGGTTTTTGTATCATCAATCTCAAAACCAATCTTAGTTCTCATTTTATGATTCATACTTTCAATTTATTTGAATCAACATGCTACTTGCACATTAATTCAAAGAGGAGCAAATGTGATGCCCCAAAATTGGCACATTGGTATTCTAAACCAATTTCAATGCATCAATCTTACAATATCAATTCCTTGATCAATTAAGTTCTATTGTACTAGGCATTTCTAGTTCTAATTGTCTTTATTTGACATAAGTGTCAAATACAAAAAAAAAAAAAAAAAAAACCCTAATCTGCATTAATCACATAATTTATTTAACTCTTAAATTGGCTAAATTAACCTTCTAATCAAATTAATTTAATTACAATTCCTAGCACTTTAATTAAATTAAATTTACCCTCTTTTGCTAAATACACCGGAAAATGGAATTAAATATATTTTATTTAATTAAATACTCTCATCTTAATTGTTGAATTTAATTATTCAATTAATTAGAATATTTGATTATGAGATCATATTTAATTGAATAAATCAAATATCATCTCCAGTATTCCTTCCTCATTCATCTAATCAGTCAACTCCTTCAATAATGGAAACTTTCTATTCTGACTCAACTCTAATCTAATCTGAACTGTTCATCTAGTTTGATCATGACCATTGATTGTTTCTAAGATTCTATAAAAGAGACCCTTGGCCTCTCATTTTAGATGATGTGATTGATGAGTATCAAATTGTTGTTGGTTTAAGCACTCAAGGATTTCATATTCAAGACTTCATTACTTTCATATGCTTTCTCATATAGATTACAATGAATCCATTTAGAGTAATTTTCTTATCTTGTTCTTAGATTAATTTGCATATATCTTATCCTAATCTTGCATTCATCTAGATTAAATTCTTCATTCTAGTTGGTCTGGTTACCAAACTCTCAATTCTGAGAGCACATAGTAAAACCTCATTTGGGTAGAAGGCAATAGATCACCTTGTGTAGAGATTCAAGGTGAGTAATCTCATGTTCATTCCTAGATGTACCTGACAAAAAATGATCATGTTGAAGTGTGGTTAATTCAAAGGCCCATATTTAACACTCATACTAACAAGGTCACATCTTATCACAAAAGACTTTTATATTAGTACATCATCTTGTGGGCATCATTACCACTCCTATAATCAAGGTTTTCCCTAGTTAACATGTCTCGTATCACACTACATGTTTGTTATCTTATGGTTTCTATATCTTTTTATTACATGTTTCAAAATTGTTCAAGTTGATAAAAGTTTTTTAAAGTGTATAAATGATTCACACACCCCCCCGCCGCCCTCCCTTCTTAGTTATATTGGTGGACTTTGCTTTCTAACAATTGGTTTCACAGTATGAAGTCCTTGAAGAGAAAGTTTAACATCTTAAGGAGATCCATGGCTATATTTAGGAAACAAAGTTCAAAGTTTGATAGAATTAACTATGTTAGCTAGAAGGATAAGATGAAGACTTTCTTGCTATGCATGGGAGCATATTAGTAGTTGATTACAAAAGAAAGAAAAATTATTGAGAAGAAAGATTTGGTGAACTAGGCACAAGATGACAGAGATCTATTCCTGTACAACATGTATTATAGAGAGACATTGTTATCATCTCTTCTCAAGACATAGTATGTTGAGGTAAAAGGTGTATATCTTGCATAAAAAAAAAAGATTAAAATTCAAAATTTGTTTGAAGGATATGCATTTGCAAAGAAATCTAGATTGTAGAATTGGAAGAATATGTTGGGTAATACTAAGATGATACTTGTAGACAACTAAATCTGATTACATCACTAAGTAATCTTATTTAGACATATTCTAGGACATTATTAATTAAATATTATATATTTAATTAATTAATCATCATCCCCTAGTTAATTAATTCATTTAATTGACTATAGTCCAATTGATAAAATCAAATGATAACCCAAAATTAATTTATCAATTAAACCCCTATTCCTCTATTAAATTAAATAAATGTAAAAATCTATTTAATTTAATCCCACATCCCCATTTATTAAATATAACATTTAATAATTCAATCCCAAAACCCTAAACCAATCTCAAAACTCTAAACCAACGCATTCACCCATACTAAACTCACTTAGCCAACTAACTAACCCATCCCATCAATACTAAGCCACTTACCTCCAAACCCCCCTCCTAAGCTAAGAATAATCCCACTCGTAAGCATGTGCACAACTTTAAGCATGGGTTAAGAATTTTCTAACCCAAGCCAAAGTCAAAAGTCTTCCCTCACCCTCTTACATTCCTATCCAAGACCATTAATGGCTCTTACATGCCATAAATACCCTTAAATTCCTCTTACACCCCTCTTCCACATTCCTCCTCCCTCATAACTCCCTTTGACCCTCCACTTTGACCATCCAATCCCCTTGTGACACTTCTCACAAGGCTAGAGCTTTGAAGAAGCAAAATCCATGTGATCCCCCTTCCTTGCATCCTCGCTCTTCCTTGCCAATCTCTTGTCCTTGCATCCTGACCCTCCATCTCACTACCCCTTAGCCTATAAATTGGACCATTTCCCTCTCACAAATTATAAATTTTAATGTGAACTTATAATGCTCCATTAACCACCACAGAATAGCTATTGCATCCTTACCATGTCAAAATATATTCACACCTCCATTGTTGAATCCTTCACCCATCTCCATGTTAGACCACAAAACCCACCACTTGAAGCTTGAGCACATATCCCTCATCATTAAAAAAATCAAAGTATCAAGGTTACACTCGGGGAGCTTACCATTCTTGGTTTTCCTTCCTCCACAATGTTCCCTTAATTTAATTGTAAATGTTGCTAGTTATTTAGTCTATGAATGTTAGACTAGTTATTAATGTTCTTAGCATACTAGATTCCATAGCATACATTTTGGCACACCCGATGGGACCCTACATTCGAGTCACTTTTGATCATATTTGCACTTATTTAGCTAATTAATCAAACTAACATGTTGGACTTCTTCTTTTATGTGTTAGATTTTTAACATTATTTCTAGGTGCATAAAGCTCAATCCAAACAACTCACTCACAAACATATCATCTATTTTCCCATTGCAAAACACATAATATTTATGAACCCATGGCCACGAGTTTGTGGGAATATTTTTGTGTGATTGCAAACCTTACAAATGTAGGATTGAACCTTTCACCACATTTACCAACCACATGGCTATTAAAACCTTCCCCTTCATTCCCACTAAAGAATCTACCAATGTGAACACCTATTACTATTAGCAGGTTCACTAGCAAAACTTGCAAGAGCACTCAACCAAAAATAGTCAACCCAAATAGCCCATTTCACAACTCCACCTTCAAACTGTGATTCCATTTGTTAGTAGGAATGGCCTTTGGACCTACAAAATTGTACCATCATGGGTTCACACTGTAAGTTTATTTTCCACGACCCACAATTCCATTTGTCAACAAGAATGCCTTTCAGACCTACAGGATCATACTATTGCGGGTTCACACTATAAGTTTATCTAGTTAGTTTTACTTCACCTCTTCCAAAAAAGTGAAATTTGTTACACCATCCTTTGATAAAAGTCACTATTCCTTATCGAAAGAAATTTTTCTTTTCCATCTCAAAAATAGTTGTTAGTAAGTCTATTCACAATAACCCTAAGCCCTAGTTTATCCTACTCCTTATCTTCAAACTAAATCCTTCAAAAAATACTATTTCTTACCTACTTAGACCAATTTTTCTATCCAAAAGATCCATGTTGTCCAACCTAAAGTAAAAGTTATACTTGTTGTAGTCACTGCCTTAACCTATGATTTTAATAAACTTAGTAAGAATACCTCATGTCAGACCAACCCAAAACCAAGTTCAAAAAGGTCAAGCTTCCACAAATAGTAGTTTATAGAGAGATAGAAGCATAACACAAAAAGAATACACCTAATCCAAGGCTTTCAAAACTAGATCAGATTGAGAAAGAAGGTGTTGAAGTTGCTCTACAAATTGAGTGGGATCACAAAATTCAAAACTTAACCCCAAGATGTGGAGTCAATCAAAGCCTTATCAACTATACTAGCTATACCCATTTTGATTAGACTCTTCTTCTTCAACATACACTTTGCACTTACCATATCATAGATTAGGTATCTATAATAGATTTAGGTCTTCATATAGGTCCTTATCCTACTTAGACATTTTATAGATCCATCATCTTTAGATCATACTTCATAAATCCAACCCCATCCAAATCAAACATCATAGATCACAATCCTACATCATCTCCATCATACTTAAGCATTTGATGTCACTTTATTGAGAATTTTCTACCCTACATCCTACACCCATCACACTGTCTTGGTTATCCCTCAAACTAAGCATTATTTAGGGTAAACTATCTTTGTCTCATGTGTCCCTCATCACCTTGAGAAAAAG
This sequence comes from Cupressus sempervirens, assembly GCA_028749045.1. Taxonomy (NCBI): domain Eukaryota; kingdom Viridiplantae; phylum Streptophyta; class Pinopsida; order Cupressales; family Cupressaceae; genus Cupressus; species Cupressus sempervirens. The sequence continues at coordinate 440,378,704 of CM053790.1, read as the reverse complement.
TTTGGGCTCCATACTTGATCATCATTTGTCTTCTAAAAGGTCACAAGTCTACCTTAGAGTTGATAGCACCATCATATCTCAAGCATACACATAGGAAAAAACATTCTCTCTCTTACTTTGGAATCACATCACTCATCCTTAGGCTTTGTAGGTATCATACCATAAGACATAAGGTCATTCCTACACATCTATCATAATTCTTTGTGCATCCTAGAAAATCCTTACATCATAGTTATTATGTCCCTAGAGTATTTTTGCAAAATCATTCACCCATCTATCCTTGCATTAATTGTCCTACTATCTTACACTTCATCCTTAGGAACATTATCATTTCATGCCACCTACCACATGTCTTTCCAAGAATAAAAGGAAGAAGAAAGACATGGATCCTAGTATTAGTGGTAGTTCAAGTAGTGCACAGCCATACCCACTAATATTGACAATCACACATAATCCACCACCATATAGCCTAGAGGAATCTGGCCCTTCACTAGACATAGAGGCCTTTATGAATCAACCTAGACACATGACTACCATCAACGCCATCATAGATTGAAATAGGGAAACCATCATGGCAAACTTCTTACAAGATAGTGTTGATGCCTTCGACTTTGGAAGATCACCACCTTTTGACATTTCTAATCCTATACATCCTTTGTTTGGACAACTACCACCACCTATTAGTCCATCTGATCCTAAAGACCCTCTTTTTTTACCAAACAAAGGATATCAATCAACACAACCAGAATATATAGATCCAAATATACCATCAACCCAACTCAATGCTCCAATCCCACAAAGTATTCAACCCACCATAGCATAATCATTGGTCCATACAACATCCTTGCATACCAATACTACACCTATTGTGTCTATAAACACCACCACCTTCACTACTCTATCTATTTCTATCCCATTGAGTAGTGCTACATCCCCCTTCCCTCAACTTTCCACTTCCACTTCATATGCATCTACTAGCGCTACAATCCATCCCTCACCGTAGCATAGCCAATTAACACCTCATTATACCATACAGATTCCATCCTTAGGGTCTAGAAATCCACCTTTTATCCTGTCCACTATTAGTAGTAACCCATTTTCTACCAATCATAACATTGTCACCTCATTTCCACCAGGCCCTTGGAATTTTCCACAATCAGAAGGACCGTCTGCAAACCTTTTTACTAGAAATCCATTCATGCCCAATTTCCAACCACCACCACCATTCTCTGTTAACCCCACACCAACCATCACAAATTATTTTTCTATTCCACCTCTAGGAAGCAACCAAACCATACCATGACAGCCAATACTAGCGCTGTGCACATTTCCTTGCACTAACTATTTGGCTCCATGCAACTCCCAATTAGCACCTCAACCACACACTCAAATCCCAAATTGTTGCACCACTATATCCACCACCTCCACCCTTCCAAAAAATCCTACTACATTCATCACATTTTCAAACTCCCATACAACATCCTCTAGTTGGACAATAGCCCCATGCCTACCCTCCACTACAACAACAGCCCTATCAAAGCCACATCCAGCAAGCACAACAATATGTCTATTCACCATTCTAATAACCCATAACTCTCATCCAAGAAGTAGCACAATTTTCATTTATTCCACCATAGTATATCAACCAAATTCACCTACCTTCACCTGCATAATCAAATACATACCCTCCACTGAGGGTTCTAGGGCTAGGGGCACCAGTCATAACTCCTATCAACCCTTAATGGGAAGAGACCAAAAGTTCCCTAAAAGCACTCAAGGATGGAAACGAGTCATGGACCTTCAAATTTTAAAATGATAGTCCATATCCATTTGACATGACTATAATAATGATACCCTTCCCTAAACACTTTGAAATCCCAAAATTTGATAACTTTAGGGGAAAAGATGATCCAGTCACACATGTCAAAGAGTTTTATATGCACTACCAAGAAGTAGCTTACAATGGCATGTAGATTTTCCCAAAAATTCTAAGAGGCCCCGCTCTTGAATGCTTCTATCTCATGCCCCAAGGCATCATTAGTACCTTTGTTGATCTTTTGGAAGCCTTTGTGGCCCAATATGCTCATTTCATCGAGACTGAGTTATATGTAGTAGATCTGGTTCATACCAAACAAAAAGGAGGGGAAAGCCTTGCATATTACTTACAATGATGGAAATCTCTCACAACTCAGATCTCATGCACCATACCCAATGTCACCTTGTCAAGATGTCCATTAACAATGCACATTCTAGTCTTGCACACCACATGGTTATGAACTACTTACAAACATACAAAGACATCAAGGAAAAGGGAATGGGCCTCAAGAAAGGACTCATTAAATATGGTGTCATCAAAATTTCCAAAGAAAACACCCAAGATCGAGGGAAATACAATGACAAACCATGATATTGGAACAAAAATAAATACATGGTCACTAATGGTGTCACTAATACATGACAAGTTCATATGGTGGGAGCAGAGTCCAGTGCACCTAGTCTTCCTTATCCACAAATACTACAACAATCATCCTCTTATCAACAGAATGTGTACCAATAATCATGCCAACAACCCCCATCACAACATGCTCAACAAATCCACAAGCACAAAATCCTCTAAATTATATGAACACCATTACTATCACAACAAAGTCAAGGTTGTGCGTCTAGAGGCAATCCCAAGTATACACCCCTTTAGGGAACCACTTAATGTCATCTTTGAAAAGTTGGCTAAAAACTATCTTATCTGACACCCACAAACTCAACCATTAGAAAACAATCAATCAAGGGCATCCTAGTATAAAGAAAATGAGTTGTACAAATTTCATTGTGTTAAAGGGTACCCCACTCTCAAGTGTATGCAACTCAAATACTACGTGCAAGATCTCATTGATCAAAAGGAAATCACAATGGGGGCACAAACTTCCCCAAATGCAAGATTATTGATATATCAAAATGAGTTCCTCCACACAACAAAAATGGGGGCAAAACCCTTATGAACAATACTACCACTAACAACACCAACAAACCAAATAATGATCAAACTAAACAAGGTGATAACCACAACAAATCAAAGAACTATACATCAGCCTACTTGGACTATGGAAATTTGATCAGTTGCATATCTCAGATAGAACCTTTTGTAAATGTCATTAATATCAAAGTCCCAAACAATCAATGTTAAATTACCACTAGGAGGACATGACTCATCATAGTCAGACCATCGGCACCTACCCCATCAAGACCACAGTATAATATCTTGGAATGGCTTGGGAACACACTAGCCCAAATTTATATTCTAGATCTCCTATGCACTAGTCCACTTTACAAAGAAATCCTTGATAGTGCCCTCCATGAGTCTCATGTTCCCATTGATATCAATGCCACTGAAATTTTAAATTTGGTAGGACATCTCTCTACCTCATGCACATTATCTTTCAAAGATTTTGACATCCCAACTATTGAGCTAGATCATATCCTTCCACTCTACATAGTCGTCATGGTCTCTAACTTTTTTATCAAAAGGGTCATGATAGGTAATGGATTGGCCTTAAATCTTTGTGCATTAAAGTTCATCAAACAAGTAGGATACAATAAGGTAGATATCATAAATGAAGTCATCACTATCAAAGCCTATGACAACTTGGAGCAGACCACCAAAGGAACTATTTTTCTACCTTTCAGAGTTGGTTGTACCACTCAAAAGACAATCTGTCATGTGGTTGATCTTAACTCACCATTCAACATTTTCCTTGGTCGACCATGGATCCATGCTATGAAGGTCATTCCCTCCACATATCATTAGTGTGTCAAATTTCCACATCATGGCACTGAGATAACCATCCATATTGATCATGAATCCTTTACTTATTACAATGTGGTTGATGCCTCATATAATAACCATTTCCCTAGAATCAAGATTGAAAATACCATGGCTAGTTCCATTGGTACTTGCCATGATACAGATACCACACTAGCCTCCACTCTTTCCATGGTTAAGATCAACTACCAAGGTTGTGGTGAGTACACTCTCTTAGCTATATTAGTGTGGGTTCTTTACCACTTGATCCACATACTTGAGGGTACCCAACCTATTAAGGGAAAAGCCATACATGACTCCTCATATCAAAAAACTTAGACCCACCACATTTGTTGCAAATGGGATCCTCCATGGAGATGAAACCAACCCTAACATTAGTACATGGCTATACAAAGAACCACCTCCAAAAGGTAAAGAGCTCCTTGACTACATCAAAAAAAAATACCCACACTCACATCACCTTGCTACGAAATAGTGGGATTATCAAGAAGGTGGCCTAGATCATGAAGAGTCAGACTAGACACCCTATAGAGACATACAAGGAAGAGAAAAATAAAGGTCTCAATTATGGACTTCCTATAATTGGAGGCACCACAAAATATGGGCATGCCTTTTTAAACATCAAGAATAATCTCATCAAGGTCAAAGACATCCGTGAGGAAGTCAAAAAGAAATCCTACGACAATATTTTCCTTAACAAACTTATCTTAGGAGCCTCTATGCTCTATGAACTATCCATTAACCTCATAAACCTCCCTCTTACTCATCCTAAACTCATCAATTGGGGCCAACCCAGCATTATTCATGTTGACAAGTTTCCTATGGAACATGCACTCCTCAAATTCATGGGAGCTGAGACACCACACAAAAAGCCACCACCACAATCAACTTATGTCTACAAGTTGGATCCCAAAGGTTATTTTGGGGAGGAGAAAATCTCTAGTCATAAAAATGATCAAATGAAAGAAAAGAAATAGAAAAGGAGAAAAGAAAAAGTATCCCCTGGTGAAAAATCTTTTAGAGTGCCATCAGATCACTCAAAAAATGAAATAAAAATAAAGGACGTATCCAATAGTGAAAACCTTTTTGAGGCACCTGAATATGGATATTTCATCCTTCCCCCACAAGATCACAGGCTTGTAGTATCATCCATCCTAACAGAGGACACCAGACCAGTCAATATTAGTCTAATAGAGATACTAAGGATCATATATATTGCAGCATCTTTATCACCAAAACAAGCGGACCTTCTCATTGAGGTGCTCTAGGAAAATATAGGACAGTTCACATGGTCATATCAAGACATGCTAGGACTCGATCCTAAGTTAGTGGTACATCACTTGGTTGTAGATCCAAAGGTTAAACCAGTCAAGAAAAAACTTTGTAAGATGCATCCCAAAGTTTCTCTACTAGTCAAAGAAGAGTTAGAAAAGATGCTAGATGTGAAGATCATTCACCCCATTAACTATTCTGAGTGAATCTCTAACATGGTACCAATAACCAAGCCTTCAAGTGATATCAGAATCTACACTAACTTCAGGGACCTCAATTAAGCTTGTCCAAAAGATGATTTCTCTTTACCAAATATTGACATGATTATCAACCTCACAACAGGCCATGAGCTCCTATCTCTCATGGATGATTTCTCTGGGTATAATAAGATTCAAATAGAAGAAGCAAACCAACATAAGACAACATTTACCACTCCTTGGGAAAAATTTTGCTATAACATGATGTCATTTGCGTTAAAGATTGTAGGGGCAACATATCAATGATCTATGATGGTCATCTTCCATGACCTCATCCACAAAACCCTTGAAGATTATGTGGATGAAATCTTGGTCAAATCTCTCAATGTCATTGATCACTTATCTTTCCTTGAGGAAGTATTTGATCGGCTGGCCAAATATTGTCTCATAGTGAACCCCAAGAAATGTGGCTTCGACATCACATCTAGCAAGCTTTTTAGGCTTCATTGTATTATGGTGTGGCATTGAAATTGACCCTCAGAAGGTCAAGGCCATCATGGATATGTCTCCTCCCAAAACACTATGACAACATTGCTCTCTCCAAGGCAAGTTGCAATCAGTCAGAAGATTCATCTCATAGCTTGTAGATAAATGTCAGTCATTCACACATTTGCTAAAAAAGGACCAAAATTTTAGATGGGATCCTATTTTCCAATGTAACTTTGAATTGATCAAGAAATACTTGGTTAACCCACCTATCTTGGTTTTGTGAGTTGTCGGACGACCATTGATATTGTACATAACAACTATGCTAATGGTACTAAGTGTGCTTCTAGCACAGCTTGATGATAAAGGAGAAGAAAGGGCTATTTACTACATCAGTCACACCCTAGTTGGTTATGATCTTAACTATACACCTATGGAAAAAGCTTACTTAGCTATGGTCTTTGCCTCTCAGAAGCTTCATCACTACATGTTGAGTCATATTATGCAACTTATCTCTAAGATTGATACTTTGAAATACATATTGTCATGCACAGTTCTCATAGGCCACCTAGCTAAATAGGTCATGCTTCTTAGTGAATTTGGCATCCAATATGTCGACAGGAAGGAAAACAAAGGATAAGCTATAGCAGATCATTTGGCTAATACACCCCTAATCATTGATCACCCTCTTATTATGGAGTTTCTAGATGAATATATGGGCATGGTAGAGGAACAACCGTCATGGTAGCTATACGTTGATGGATCTTATACATCCCATGGCTCCAAAGAAGGCATATTATTGGTCACCCCTCAAGGTGACTACATTCCTAAATCCTTTAAACTTCAATTCCAGTACACCAACAAAATCTCAGAGTATGAAGCTCTTATTGCAGGACTCAAGATAATCATTGAATGGAACATCATGGAACTATAGGTCTTTGGAGACTCGCAACTAATTATAAAGAAAGTACTTGATGAGTACCAGACAATGGATGATAAACTTCAACACTTCAAAGAATTAGTTAATCAGTTAAAACAACATTTCATTCAAATCCAATTCACACAAGTGCCCAGGTTCCAAAACAAGGTTGCCAATGTCATGGCCACTATTGGTTCACTCTTGGAGATCCCTTGGGAAGCCACACAGTATAAATTCTTAGTTGAGCAGCTACACGAGCTCATGTACAAGAATAATGAATCAGCAGAGGTATGCATCTCGATTGGTCCCCAATCCTTGTGGTACCACAAAATTCATGCTTACCTTAAAAATGGTATCATATCTCCTCATCTCACAAGAACCCAATACCAAAACCTTATTCACAAAGAATCCTACTACACTATCATAGCTAACACCCTATATTGTTGAGGTTATCATGATACTCTCTCTCGATGTTTAGACCAAAATGAGGCTATAATGGCTCTTAAAGAGGTATATGCCAGACTTTTTGGTGCTCACATGAGTGGTATAGTCCTAGCCAAACAAATATTTAGAGCTAGATACTACTAGCCTACCATAGAACATGATGCTTGTGACTTTGTCAAATGGTGTCTACCTTGTCAGTAGTATGCAAATTTAATATGAACTCTAGCTCAAGATCTTCAACCCATTGCACCACCATGACCATTTGCATGTTGGGGGTTTGACCTTGTTAGTGTTACTATACCTCTATCTTTAGAAGGTCACAAATGGATAATCATAGTGATAGATTACTTCACTAAGTGGGTAGAAGCAGTCCCTCTTGTCACTACCACAAGAGTTCAAGTATCAAAGTTCATCCTTTATCACATTATATGTCTCTTTAGTATCCTTGCTACCATTTTTTCAGACCATGGAGGTGATTTTAAAAATCTCAATATGGAAGAGTTGTGCACCTCCCTCCACATTCATCATCATTTTTCCAACCCCTACTTCCTATAAGGTAATTGTCATGCTAAGGCAACTAAGAAAACTCTACTCAAGATCCTCAAGAAATTTGTTAATGATTTTGGCTATGATTGGCATTTACAAATCAACCACACCTTATGGGCTTACTATACCTCATTCTATATATCCAAAGGAACAACCCCATACTCCTTGGTCTATGGTGTCAAAGCATTCCTACCTATTGAAGTGGAACTCCCATCATTGTGTATTTCTTTGCGAGGACAAATATCATATGAAGATTATAGAGTAGCTAGACTCACACAGCTAGACCTACTTGATGAAAAAAGGCAACAAGCCTTTGATCATCTCATAGTCTATCAAAATTGCCTCAAGCATAACTTCAAAAAAAAGGTTCACCCACAGCAGTTTCAAGAAGGTGACATGGTCCTCAAAGAAAATATGAAAGTCCAGGCTGACCAAGAAAAGAAAGGCAAGTTTGAGCCCACATGGCTTGGTCCATATGTTGTCACAGCATCTTTTGGCTCTAGAGCTTATTAGCTATCAACCTTAGAAGGTGAAGTACTAAACAATCCCACCAAAATCATTCACCTCAAGAAGTTATATGCCTAAGCTCCTTAGTGTGTCCTACTAGTCTTGTGAAAATACCAAAAAAATCAAAATATCCAAAAAAGAAAAAGAAAATAGTAAAAAAAAATAAGCATCCACTGGTGAAAACTTGGCAACTCAAGCACCTTGGATAGGTATCTTGGTAAACACCTAGAAAATAGGCATCATGTGCACTTGACCTTCCCATTATCTTTCATTGATCTACATCTCCCACACCATCTTCCCCCACATCACCACTACCCATCTTCCCATTCCCAAGGTGTTCCAACGATATCATTCCCACACTATCGTTGTCCCCATCCCTGAGCTTAGAAATCAAAATAGAGTAGTGTATTATACCATGATCTCCTCCCACGTATATCATATCCTTGTATCGTATCACATGTATCATATTGCACACAGCTTCTCTCTTGTACCATATATGTGTATCATACCACTTGTAACTCTAGAAAAAGTGTACTATATCAGATCATTCATGCTACCTCCTCATCCTAAGCTTTTTCAATTGTAAATATACCACTAGCCTTTTACTCTAATCCTTTTTATAGAAACCCTTGAACATATCTTGGTCTATTTATTGTATATCCTCTTTTCTAGTCCTCCCTAGTCTAGGTCATTCTTTGAAGCTTGTAGCAAAATCCCTTGTCATTAAAGAGTTGTCCTAAGAGAGCTATAGCTGCAAAATTTGTCATTTTTTTGAATACTAACAAAAAGTCCTTATAGGATGCATCCTTCATCATGTCTGATCTTGGTCTGTCAATATCTAGTCCTACAGATCTATTTGGAAAGGTTAAATTTTAATGGATTTATTCTTTTTTTCGATATTGGATTTTACTTTTTGATTCTTGAAGTATCTTAGCCAAGCAATTTGGTTGTTCCCTCCTCAAGGTCACCATCATCTTTTATATCATGGTGTGTTATGAATGGGGCAATTTGAGCATGAGTTTTAAATTAGATCTTTTTCTGTTTGTGAGTCAGTCGGATGTGACCCTTGCATGTTCCAAACATGTGCTCATTCATGATCACATAGTTCAATTGGGAAATATCATTTTCTTGTGGATTACCCAGTATAATTTCCACTATAGTTCATTGAGGACTCATGTGTGATATTGGGGCAATCTCTCTATGCTTCTACAGGTTAGTCCTATGTAATACTAGTGAAAAGGCCTTGATGTTAACCTTGGAATAAACCCAATATTCCTATATCAAAATAAGTGCTCAAACTACATGGTGGTACTTCTTTATGAAGTACCACACCTTCAAGCTTCAAGCATCAAAAATCCCCACCTCCCTTTATCAAATCAAATTACCAACACCTGCATAATCCTATCTTACCATACCCGCCTTTCTTACCTATTTTACTATTTTATCTTTTTTCCCAAAAGCAGCCCCAGTCCCTCTCTTTTCATATCAATCCACAAGCCCAATCCAACATCTCTCCCCAACACCTCTCTCTCCCATCCCTACCCCTACCAACTCTCCCTAAAATATCCTTCAAAAACCTACATTCAAAGTTTTGCACATTCATCCCCACCCCCAACCAAAGCTACAGTCAATTAGTGATATGATACACATCCATCCTACTTGTCCTCCTACACCCACATGTTTTTTCCTATCATCCTACTTGCATTTTGTATCATGCCCACTCGTCTCTCTACTCATTATCATGATCTTTTTCATTTTAGTTATCATTTCCATTATCATAGTTTTTGGTTCATTTTTATCCTTTTCCATCATCATAGTTTTTTAAGTTCATTTTTATCCTTTTCTATTATCATAGTTTTAGGTTCTTTTTTATCCTTTTCCATCATCATAGTTTTAGGTTCATTTTTTATCCTTTTCCATTATCATAGTTTTAAGTCCATTTTTATCCTTTTCCATCATCATTGTTTTAGGCTCATTTTTATCCTTTTCCATTATCATAGTTTAAGTCCATTTTCATCATTTTCCATTATCATAGTTTTAAGTTCATTTTTATCCTTTTCCATTATCATAGTTTTAGGCTCATTTTTTATCCGTTTCCATTATCATAGTTTTAAGTCCATTTTTATCCTTTTCCATTTTCATAGTTTTAGGTTCATTTTTATCATTTTCCATTATCATAGTTTTAAGTCCATTTTTATCCTTTTCCATTATCATAGTTTTAGGTCCATTTTAATCCTTTCCATTATCATAGTTTTTTTAATTCATTTTTATCCTTTTCCATCATCATATTTTTAGGTTCATTTTTATCATTTTCCATCATCATAGTTTTAGGTTCATTTTTATCCTTTTCCATTATCATAGTTTTGGGTTCGTTTTTATCCTTTTCCATCATCATAGTTTTAGGTTCATTTTTATCATTTTCCATTATCATCATTTTAGGTTCATTTTTATCCTTTTCCATTATCATCGTTTTAGGTTCATTTTTATACTTTTCCTTTTCATAGTTTTTAGGTCCATTTTTAGTCACCATTTGCATCATCATAGTTTGTATGTTCATTTTAGTTACCACTTACATCATCATAACTTTTAGGTTCATTTTACTCATCCTTTTTCATCATCATATATTGTTAGGTTCATTTTATGTTATCCATTTTACATCATCATAATTTTTTCATCATTTAGATTCCTTTTTATCATACATCACATCCTGCATCACAAAATGTTAGTAACATCATGCATATGATACACCTCATATAGAAACATCACATCTTGCATCAAAAAACATCGATAACATCATGCATATCATATATCTCACAATCTACAATCATATCCTGCATAACACATGTTAGCTCATCTCATACATCTATCCACATGCATCTCATGAAAAACATATGGTACAGTTAAACACCATTAGGCACAGTGCTCATTAGACACATATGCCACCCCAAAGAATGCTCATATATATACACCATATCCTCCAAATAATAAAGAATACAAAATATCTATCATAGTCCAATCCAATGTCCATATACTAAATATAATCCATACAAATACATCCAGGTCTATGCTCACAAAAATGCATCCAAAATATTGTACATCATCAAAACTATAGCATATCACTACTCATCTATATTGTCATCCATCGCCTCCTTGTCTTGAGACACATGGATCTCTCCCTACACCTAGTGGTGGTGGTGGTTGCATCCTCCCCCCTTTAGTCCCTTAACTCTTTGCCTCATCTCTCCTCCCACTTATCCCCTTTTCCCACCTCTAGCTCTAGTTGAACATGTGACTCTCTTCTACCCATTGGGACCTACCAGTCTTCTATGAGCCCCCAGTGCTCCATCCACTCTCCCCACCTCCCTACATACATGTGTGTGTACCAGTTGTGCCTGACTATTTTGGTCATGTATAATTTTCTATCTAGTCTAATGGCACCACTACATGGTATCTCCCCCTATAGAATCCTGCCCTCTTCTGTAGATCCTCTACCTCCACCCTCAATTGCCTTAGCTCCACCAATCCTCCTCCCACTATCATCTCTACTCTCAGTATGGCCACCTCCACCACCAACCTATCTCTCTCCTCTCTGATAGTCACCATCCTACCCTCCAGCCTTTGGCTCTCCAACGCCACCATCTCCAGTCTCCCCTCCAACTACCCCAACTCCAACCATAGTGTCCCCAACTTAATCTTCATTTAATCTAACTGTCCCTGAACCACATCACACTCATTTCAAAACTAATCTCGCTCAACTCTGAGTTGTTCCCTCTTTGACTAAGTATCTCATAGTAGCTAGCTCATGGCATCATGTGCCTATTGTAGGGATGCAGACCTCATTTTCAACCCTGCATCATCCCCTACTCTTGAGGATGAACCTCCTCCTCCTCCTCCAACAACTAGCCCATGGGTCCCCTATGGCCTCACCTCTGCCTATGGCCTAGCCTTTGCCTATGGCCCTTCCTCTTCCTATCCTCCCCCATCCTCCTCTCCCTCCATTTTCCTCCTCTTGTACCATAGCCTTAGCCCACTAACTCAGCCCCATCACCTTGTACCTCTCTCTCCTTGCCACTCAGGTGATCTCCCCTGCCAGCATCATCGCCCTCTTGACCTATGCTCACCCTACTGGCCTAGGGTGTTGCATCTACCATCCCCCCAAACCAGTCCCAGTCCTATAGAGCCAGATCTTGCCATGCCTATAATAAACCCTCTCTCTATAGAGGTGACCCAAATAATGTCACCGACTCTCTAGTTACTCTCTAGTACTAGACTAGATCCCCTGGTACAACTTGCGGCCATCCAAACTACCACAGTGCCTATTTTGGATGATATTGCTTAGCTATATACTCCCACCACCTAAAAAAAAAAGCATGGTGATATTGTATAAGGTAGATGCTTCCTCTCCTATGCCCATGGTCCCAAGCCCATATACGGCCTCCATATCACTACCTTTATCTCATCTAACTAGACTCGCCAATAGTCTACCTCCTTTATGTGATGATAGGTGAGCAGATCACCCTAGTTGTATACCATAGGTTCCTCTAGTTTCATGTCTCTCTACCCAATAAGCCTAAATATCATTATGTGCTTCTAGGCCCACACTTGCAAAAGGGTCAGAAATCTCACATTCCTCCCCTCGTGGCATCCTCCTCCCTAGTAAACTATCTAATGAGGGTCTCGATATAGCTTGACCAACATCAAAGATCCCCATGTCATTGGGACTCTGTCATCTATGATCTAGATGATCCTAGGAATCAGTGCTAGTGTAACACTTATCTCGCCTATGTATGGGGCAATATACCTCGACACTAACCCACATACATAGAAGTAAATTCGTCGATCTACGACCACCTGATCCAAATGCCTATCCAAGGAAAATTGACCCCTCTAGATTCAAAACTAAACTCCATGCCCCACCAATTGATGCACAACCCTCTCTCCTATGATCCCCCTAGTTTCTATTACCAACTATCCCTGTACTGGTAGCCAAAAGATCTTATCTACATCCTCCAAAGTCACCTTCATCTTGTCTATCGGTAGATGAAATGTATTGATCTTGTTGTGCCAGTACCCGCACAACACTGTCACTATATCCATATAGGTTTGTGTGTGGGGTAGTCTAGCTAGGTATCCCAGCCCAATGGCATTGATCCTTGCCCAGTCTATTGGTGTGAACTACTCCCCAGCACCCAGCATCACAACACATCACTCTCATGACACCAATGCATCCAATGACCACTGTATCCAAAGCATAACACAATGTCAGATCTACTTTCCTTTAAAATTTTCTACCTATGTTTCATCCTCCCCCCTCTTCTCTCATTCCCACCAAATTAGTACCTTACCCTTTACCCACGTTCTCGCAAGTAGATTTGCATTCTCGTGACCCATCTTTTCCCTAGTGTTCCCACTGTTGAATTTTTCAATGCGATCGCACTTTAACCTTTTCTCATCCTATCAACCCTAACCTGTTCTCACTTCTAGGTTCACTTTCTTGCCAAAAGTGCAAAGAAAGTTCACATTTTCATAACAATAGTGAGCCAAATTTGTGTTCTCATGAAAATGGCTTCTGACCCCCATTTTTCACCCTTACCCTTGGCCTTTATTGTAGGATCACAAACTCATTGAACCTATGCCTACAAGAATGCCTTTTTGAATCATCAAGAATGCTAAAATATAAAAATATAAAATTATAAAGCCAAGTTTTTAGTTCCTATTGATCGATCTGGTGTCCACGGTGCCCGCACTCATTGTACCATGACCACTCGATGCTCTGGTCGTCCATGTGCAACCATCACATACTCCAACTCAGAACTCCAAATTACAATATGTTGACATCAATATGAGAGCAGATAATCCTTTCTGGGCCCTCCTCGACCCTCTTATAGGCCCCCTGTGATGCCCTATTTCCCTCTTTGACCGCTCTAGCCTCCCTAATTCCTTCGACCATGCTCTTTTGGCAATTCTATTACTATTTTCACACTTTTTTAATCCTTCTATGTCTTCCTACTCACCCCAGCTTCTTGTATCTTTTCAAGTAGTCATTGAACTTCATCTTCTCTCATAATTGCCTTCTTGAAGAGGAATCATGCAATCCAGTCTTTCCTCTTCTACTCAAGACTGGGGCAACTCTATTATTTTAAAAAAAATCTTCTTTGCATCATTTATATTTGAACTTATTTGAAATAGTATTGTCACAACACTATGTGAAAGAGGGGCAAAATGTAGACACCTAAATCTGATTACATCACTAAGTAATCTTATTTAGTCATCTTCTAGGACATTATTGATTAAATATTTATATTTAATTAATTAATCATCATCCCCTAGTTAATTAATTCATTTAACTAACTATAGTCCAATTGATAAAAATCAAATGACAACCTAAATCAATTTATCAATTAAATCCCTATTCCTCTATTAAATTAAATAAATGCAAAAATCTATTTAATTTTATCCCACATCCTCATTTATTAAATAAAACATTTAATAAACCAATCCCAAAACCCTAAACTAACTCATTCACCCACACTAACCTCACTTAGCCAACTAAATGATCCATCTCATCAATACTAAGCCACTTACCTCCTAATCTAAGCCCAATCCCCCTCCTAAGCATGTGCACAACTTTAAGCATGGGCTAAGACTTTTTAACCCAAGCCAAAGTCAAAAGTATTTCCTCACCCTCTTGCATTCCTATCTAAGAGCATTAATGGCTCTTACATGCCATAAATGCCCTTAAATGCCTCTTACACCTCTCTTCCACACTCCTCCTCCTTCATAAATCCCTTTGACCCTCCACTTTGACCATCCAATCCCCTTGTGACACTTGTCACAAGGCTAGAGCTTTGAAGAAACACAGTCCATGTGCTCCCCCTTCCTTGCATCTTAGCCCTTCCTCACTAATCTACCATCCTTGCATCCTTGCCCTCCATCTCACTACCCCTTAGCCTATAGATTGGACCCTTCCCCTCTCACAAATCATCAACTTTTAATGCAAACTTATAATGCTGCATTAACCACCACAACATAGCTATTACATCATTACCATGTCAAAATACATCCATGCCTCCATTGTTCAATCCTTCACCCATCTCTTTGCTTGACCACAAAACCCACTACTTGAAGCTTGAGCACATATGAGCACACATCCCTCATTGTTGAACAAATAGAAGTATCAAGGTTTCACTCAGGGAGCTTACCATTCTTGGTCTTCCTTGCTCTATAGTGTTCCCTTCATCTAATCATATGTGTTGCTAGTTATTTAGTTTGTGAATGTTAGACTAGTTACTAATGTTCTTGGAATACTAGATTCCATAGCATACAAATAGAAGATGATTTTATTAAAGAATATTTTGGTACAATTGGTGAGATTATTGTAGATATTAAAAGTTGTGGAGGAACTATGATTGAAGATGTAGTATGGAAGATACTCAAATCTTTGACTTCTGAGTATGCACACAAAGTTGAGATCACTGAAGAGATTATCTCTATGGCACTAGATTTCATAAAAGAGACATTGCTTGGTAAGTTGCAAGCACTTGAAAAATATTTGAAGAAATATAAAGGAAGGAAAATGACAAAAACAACTTTTAGTGTACAAAAAGAAAAAGGTAAACTTACAAGGAGTGTGATTACAAGTGGATATCATGCTAGAGAGTGGACATCAGAACAAGAAGACAAGGACTTTCATTGATTATGAAGAGGGAACCTATTGGTAAGAAAATATTTTCTCATTGGACATGTAAATAACTTGGTCATTATTCATCTATTTGTCCTAAAAGAGAGGAAAATATAAAGCCTAGGAAGCCTTATATGTCAAAGTTTACACAAAAAATTTCTTTGTTGATGAGGATGATGATTTATTATAAATTGATGATGAAGATCATGAACTTGGATTTGTTTCTATTAAAGAAGAAATCCCTGAGAAAGAAGAGGTAGTAGAAGAAAATATTTAGTATCACATTTTGAAAACAAGAAATTTTATTGGATTACAGTTAATGGTTGTTCTCATCACAAGACTAGAGATATGAATAAGTTTGTTGAGTTTAACAATTATGTTGGTAGAATAGTTAGAGTTAGAAATAATGCATCGTGTCAGATTAATGTTAAATGCCATATTACACTTAATGGAAAGACTAACACTGACGATGTTTACTTTGTTGATAATTTGAAGCATAATATTTTGAGTATTGGAAAACTTATAGACAAGGGATATCAGTTGCAATTCATAAAAAGGACATGTGTTATCAAGGATAATGATGGTAAATTGATTGGTAGAGGCACAAGAACAAGAGGTGATGTATTTTAGTTGTATCCTACTAAGATAATATTTCTTTTTGCAAAGGTTGATGGTAGTTGGTTATGGCATAAGAGGTTTTGTAATGTTGACATTGATAAAATTGTGAATGTAAGTACTACATATGCAGTTAGAGATTTTCCTAAGTTTACAAAACCTTCCAACATGGTTTCTAAGGAATGTGTGATGGCAAAGCATAAAAAGAGTTCATTTTCGAGAAAAATGTTTACTATTACAACATAGTTGGAGATTGTGCACACAGCTTTAAGTGGTCCTACAAGAACAAGATCATTTCATGGAGAAAGATTCTTTATTCTTATGATTAATGATTTTACAAGGATGATAAGGGTAGCTTTTCTTAAAAATAAATCTGAAGCTTTTGAGAAATTCAAGATAATTAAGAGTAGAGTACAGAGTGAATCTAGTTTGAAGATAAAAAATTTAAGATCACGTGGAGGAGAATTTATTTCAAATGATTTAAACATATTTTGTGACGATAATGGAATAAAGAGATATCTTTCAACTCCTAAGGCACCACAACATAATGGGATAGAAGAAAGGAGGAACTAGTCAATAAGTGAAGAAGCTACAGAAATAATGTTTGAGAATACTGTATCACATATTTTTTAGAGAGAAGTAGTGAAAACTATAGTATACACACTAAATAGATTGTAGATTAGGCAAGGCATTGGTATGACACCTTATGAACTTTTGTTTGGACATACACCTAGAAAAAAATACTTCTTTGGAAGTAAGTGTTATATCAAAAGAGATAATGATATTGGAAATTTTTATTCTAGAAGTGATGAAGGTATGTTCCTTGGATATTCATTGAAGATTAAAGCATATAGATATTTTAATCAAAGATTAAAGATGATTTTTGAGAGTGCTAATGTGAAAGTTGATGAAAAGTTCATAGTTCAAGAAAGAATGCTTGATTATAATTTTGATGAAAATACTAATCCAAGGACTAACAATCATAATGTTGAGAAGGAATTGTTTTATGAAACTAACACTAATTTATAGACTAAATTACAAATGGAAGAAAAGAGAGAAGAACCTAGATGAAAACCAAAGGTAGAAATTAGAATTGAGCAAGGAACACCTAACAGATATGTTGCAAAGAATCACCTCGTGGAAGTGAAAAAAAGGAGTGATGACAAGAAATAAGGTTAGTGAAGAATTATTTTTAATATCTCAAGTTGAACCTAAGACTAAAGATGAATCTTGTAAAGATGAGTTTTGGATTAAGGCTATGAAAGATGAATTAGAGAAGATTGAGAAAAACAAGACTTAGGACTTGGTTCCTAGACCTAAAGATAAGAATTTTATTGGAACTAAGTGGGTATTCATAAACAAGGTGAAGAGAAAGGAGAAGTGGTAAGAAACAAAGCAAGGTTAGTATGCAAATGTTATTCACAACAAGAAGGAATTGATTTTGAGGAAACTATTTCCCCTCATGCTAGATTAGAAGTAGTAAGAATTTTTTTGGCATATCCAACTAACAAGAACTTTAAAGTTTATTAGATGGATGTTAAGTCATTTTTTCTTAATGGAGATCTTGAGGAAGAAGTCTACATTGAGCAACCTAATGGATTTCCTCTAACAAAAGACAAGGACATGGTTTACAGATTAAAGAAAGCATTGTATGGTTTGAAGCAATATCCTAGACCTTGGTATGAAAGATTGGGTAAGCACTTACAAAATTTGGCATTTAAGAAAGGTAATGCAGACAATAACATGTATTTAAGAAAAAGTGAATATGGCTAATTGATTATTTCTATATTTTTTGATGAGATTATTTTTGGAGGAAATGATGAAGCTAGCAAGAAATTTTTAGAAGAAATAAAGAATGAATTTCAAATGAGTATGATTCAAGAAATAAAATATTTGTTAGGATTACAAAAAAATCAAAATGAGGATGGTATTTTCATATCATAGGCTAAGTATCTTAAGGATTTGTTGGAGAAGTTTGGATTGGAGAATTGTAAGCTAGTTGGAACACCTATGGTTACCAGATGCAAATTGTCTGGTAAGGATAATTCTTCTAGTGTAGAAAAGAAAAGGCACAGATCTATGACATGAGGATTGCAATATTTGACACATACAAGATCTGACATAAATAATACATTTTGGATTGTAGAAAGGTTCCAAGAAGATCCTAAAGAGACACGTGTTGCAGCAATAAAGATGATATTTAGATACCTAAAGGGTACACCTAATTATGGCTTATGGTAGGGTAGATCATGCGACTTTACCTTATGTGCATACACTGATGTAGATTGAGTAGGAAGTGTAAATGATAGAAAGAGCACTAGTGATGAAGCAATCTTTTTTGGGAGAAAGATTGGTTTCATGGCTAAGTAAGAAACAAAATTGTATATCATAGTCTACAACAGAAATAGAGTATGTAGCAGTAGCAAACAATTGTAATCAAATTATTTGGATGAAGTAGATGTTACAAGAAATTGGTATTGAGTTTACTAAGCCTATAATTATTCACTATGATAACACAAACATGATCAATATATCAAAAAAAATTCAATGTTACATTCAAAGACATAACACATTTCCATAAAGTATTATTTCTTGAGAGAAAGATAGTAGAGAAGGAAATTGGATTGGAATATGTTAGCACAAAGGAGTAGATAGTAGATATCTTCACAAAACCTTGGATAAGGATACATTTGATTACTTGTGAGGTATTCTTGGGGTTATGCCCCAACCTTCTTTAGATTAATTGATGTAGGATTGCATTAGTCCAGTATGATTAGAGAACTATTTTTATTTGGACTGGATTCTTGATGATTCTACTATGGGGAGAGTATTTGTGTTTGAGTTGAGTCATTGAGAACTCTTAGTGAAGGTGTTCAAATAGTATCTTTGAACACTTCAAGAGCACATCAAATTAATTTTCAAGTTGAAGAGCCCTTTTTTTAGTTTTTATTCGAAATGATTATTGCTAACATAATGGCACCTTTGTTATTGATCTTAATGAGGGGGAGTAATACATGAAAAATACCTTCTAGAGCTAATGGGGAAGAGATATACATTGGTGATCAATGAGGGAGATTAGAACATGAAAGACTCTTTACAACCTCTCTTTAAGGAAGATGTATGATTACATTCATGAGAAGCATGAGTAGGGGAGTAAAGGTAGATGAGGAAGAAGTATTTTGGTATTCATGGTACTTTGATGTTTTTCATCATATGTTGTCATCAATGCCAAAGAGAGATATTTTTGGTATGAATGCTTATGAGAGATTCTATGAAATGTTCTAGAGATAATTCAGAGCTAATGTGTTGCATCCATGACTTGGCTTGTCATTAATATTAACATATCACCTTTCTGATGAGTATTGTCAGATTTGTAGAGGAAGATTTGTTTTGCATGGTTAGAGGATCAATATTTATGTTATGCAAAGTTATATTAGAATTCATGAATATTTTTTTATGCTATTGCTAATGCCACATAAAGAGTTATGAATACTAAATAGAGTTATGTGAAGTATTCTAGTAAAAATTTTAGAGGATGTCACAAAAACAAAGTACTAGTAATTGACTTATATCTTTATAGAGAGGTTAAAGTTTTTTTAGCAGGATTGGATGTTGGTTGAAGACATGTTCATGAGCTATCATTAACGTTGTAGAATCTTATGATCATTTTATGAAGACTTGTGAAGGATAATTTGTGGGTTATTCCTTAGAGGCCAACTATGTTGTATTATTGATGTAACTTATAATGTAATATGTAGAACCTAAATTTAATATCTTATAATGGTCCTATATGATTCAGTGTACATTGGGAAAGCCTCAAAGATGACTTGGGTAGTTATTAGGAGTTGGTATAAGGGAAGCATACTTTTCTTATGATTGAGTATCTAGTGTAGATGTTTTTTAATTAGTGAGATCATGTGTTATTGATATTATGTTATGTGAGATTTGGATACAAATTTGTGAAGATCATAGTAGAGTTTTATGCTAAGAATAAGTGATCAGCTTCAAAGGAACTATATTGGCAAAGAAGTTGTTGTTTGGTCAATTCATCTATTAGATTTGATATCATGAAGATTTTCTTGAGTCAATTTGGACAGTGGGTTCATTTGTCTTGGTTTTAGTTCTGAAGTAATTTGGATAGTGGGTTTAGTTGTCTTCCTTTCAAATCCTAATAGGGTTGGCACAACTCCTAACAAGGTTGGAATCTTCTAATAGAGATTCAAAGTCTTGACCTAACAAGGACTCAAATGTATTGATTGTATTTCAGTTGGCTCCTAATAGGGTCACATCCTTTCACAAGGAACTTTATATTAGTGCATCATCTTGTGGGCATCATTCCCATCAGGGTTTTCCCTCTAATCAAGGGTTTCCCTAGTTAACATATTTTATGTCCAATGTTGTTATCTTATGGTCTCTATATATTTTAATAAATGTTCTTGAAAGCATATAACTAATTCACCCCCCCCCCCCCCCCCCGTCCCCTCTCAATTATATTGGTGGACTTTACTTTTTTATAGATTTTTGGGTTCATATCTCTATGAAGTCACACATTTTAGTTGCATACTTTGAAAATAATAGCATCCCCATAAAAATGGGTGGAGACTTGAATTATGCTGAGTTGAGAACCTCCGAGTGGAAGAAGAAAAAGAGAGTGTAGAAAATCCTTTGAAAGGGTGTAATTACCAAATTCCTTAAGAAGATGAAAGGTTCAAATAAAGAAATTACTCAGATCTTTGTTGATAGCTAGAGTAATGGGACAGTGATTCTATACAACATAAAGGTGGACTTGATGGTGGACCTAATAGAGAAAGTAACTGATGTGTCGAACATAGGTAAGAAATTCTTTAGAGACATTAAATACTCTAAGGAAGCAGCTAAACTTTTTCCAAAGTGTAAAAAAGAAAGGGTTAAATTAGTAAAAAGAAATGCGAGCTTTTTTCAGATGACCCAAATTTAGGAAAAATGGAGGAAAGTTTTGAAAGTGATAATGGAATATATTACTTTAGATTAGATTTAATAGAGCTCGCAACTTTCATTTCATGTTCCTAAATCATTTTAGGCATGGAAAGAAAGTTTATTTTCCTTATTACTTGCATAGTTTCATGGTTGATGTCTCAATGAAAATTGTAAGGATCCTTTGAAACTTATTCTCCATGAGGGGATTATGAAACTCATTTTGAAATTTTGTGGAAAGTACACTATGGGGAAGCTTCTAGGTCCTAAAGATCAGGCGAAAGAGATTGATCTCACTCAAAAGAAAATAAAGTGTGACCAGAGCCAATTGAATGACAATGAGAAGGATGATTGCAATATGGAGGAATCTAAGGATTATTTAGATAACTCATCTTCAGATTCAGAGTTGAAAAACCATAAAAATAAGAAAAGAAAAGAAAAAAAGGAAAATGATTTTGAAATAGAAGAGAGTATGAAGAGTGAAAATATTGATGACAATGATGATTTAGATATCTCTAAAGAAGAGGGGGATTATGATGAAAAGAAGGAAGCCTCCAAGGAGGAAGTGGGGGAAGAGGAGGAAGCAAAAGAGGAGGAGGAAGTAAAAAATGATGAGGAATAAACTAGAACTCTTGAGGTGGAAACCAATGCATCGAATAAGTAGGAAGAGATGGTAGCGACTATTTTGCATAAAACTAGGAGAAACATAGATATGGAGGGAACTGGAGAAAATGAGGAAATGGAACATGAGGATAGGGATCTAAACCAATAGAATAGTGGTGGAAAATTTTTCCAACCAAAGAAATAGAAGGACATCCTTGATCATTCATACTCTATGGGGAAGGTGTGCACTTCCTTTGTTCCCAACATTGAGTTTGGGGATAAAGAGAACAAGGAGGACACTAGCAACTTGAATTCAGAAGATTTCAATGATGACTAGGATAACGCAATGGGAATCCTCCATATTGAAAAGGTGAGGTACACCTACTCCTTCAAGATAGATAAGTGTATGCTGGATGAGATTAGAAAACTTAACAATGGTTTACAAGAGCTTTGTAAGAAAATGGATGAAATATAGAAGGGCATTAATGATAAGATTGATATTGTTGCTGACAAAAATCCTATCCTTGTTCTTGAAGTCCACATGCATCAAATGAATGAAAGGATGGAAAAGAATAAGGCGATCTTGAGAAGTATCCTCCTTCGTAGCCATGAGGTTCTCAGAGCTTTGACTATTGATATCAAAGGTTTCCATGCTCTATTGAAGAGTCAAAAGGAAAAAGATATTATTAATGTGGAGAATGAAGAGGGTACTTCCTCATATGTTACTATTAGCCTAGAAATAGAACTCATGCAAGCATGAGAAAGAAGAATGAGATTGAGAGAAAAAAGAATCTAAAAGTGTAGATTGGCCTCACTGAATTGTTCCAAATGCTCAAAAACTTAGAGAATGATGTTGAGATCCTTCTTAAGCAATTAGTTTAAGTGTCTTGATTTTCCCTATTTGGTTCAATTTAGGTTTAGGTGTTGGTCTTTGTTTATTATTTGTTTTTATTGTGTTATAGTTTTTTAGTCTTTCTGGTTATTTGGTTGTGTTACCTACCCTTGGGGTAACTATTCTATCTTTTGAAATGACTAAAAATCTTTCTTATAAGAGAATGTAAAGGGTTTGGGGCCCCTTCAAAACCTATTTTTACCATTGAGCAAGAATAATCTAATAGGGTTAGAGGGGAATTACAATTAAAAATAACCCCATATACATAACTAACAAAAAGCCTAGAGTCAAAACTAGCATAGAATTGTCTAAGTTTTGCTCCTTTATATGTTTCTATCTCTATGCACTAATACTCTTAATAATATCTACATTCCAATAGCATACAAAATTTCAATATTAAAGGAATAATAATAAGTAAATATTGATACAAAAAAAGTAAGATATGTTCCAAACTACAGCAGAGGAATTTTATAAATCCATCATTTGTAATCCATGCATTTGGAAGGCACAATAATATGATAAGTAAATTAGAAAAATAAGAAATGAATTGGCTCACCTAATCATTGTGAATATAAAAAATAAAATGAAAGAAAGAACATAAGGGGACAATGAACAATGGACATTACAATCACTTTTTTTGTGCCAATCGAGTTTGTTTGAATGTTAGATATATATGATATGTGTATCAGACTACACTTACATAACATAGGGATTGAATTGAAGGGTCATCATAGGAATCCATCAGGTGCAATGATGAATTGAATATTTAAGTGTATAATGAACATATGAAACCTTGTTGTGAGTTAGTATTAGTAAGTGAAGTATTCCTCAAGGGTCATTTCTCTGCTTGAGGGTCTCCAATATGGCTTAATGATCAACATTACTAATAGTAAAATGTTATTTTGTTTTTGGTCTTCCTTGATGCTTTAACTATTGACATTAGAGTCATGTCTTTTATTAGTGACATACATGTTGGAAATGATTAAAGAGATCATGAATGAAGAATGATGGAATTGGTAAAGAATGTTTTCAATCGTTGTTTTGTCATTGATGTCAAACTTGCTACCTGCAAGAATGACAATCGCTTTAGTGATCCAAATACTATCAATTAGTTGATTGACAAGGAGGTGGCAATCAATAAGATGTAACTAGAACACCTAGAGAAAGGTTGAAGTTATGATGTTGTAATGAAGTACAAGGATCTGCTAAGCCATTGATGAAATAGTGTATTGATGACATATTCTAAGACATAGAGAATGGACACTTTTAAACACATCAAAGATGTAAGGTTTAGCGAAGTCATTTGTAAAGCCTAACTAAGTTCATAAGAGAGTATCGAGCAAGCTAGTTAGTGTGGAACAGATTCTTAGTTGAAGCTGAGCAAGTTCACCTTGTCAAGCGATCTTCAAGTGCCGAGTAAATATCAAGTGTCGAGCAAAGATCAGATGCCAAGCAAAATACAGGAGTCGAGTAATACAGAGGCTTCCAAGCATCAGTAAATCAATGGTGCCAAGGTGTTGCATTATTTTAAGAGTCGAAGATTCACCAGATCTAAGCCGACAAGGTTGTTATCTAGAATTATGTGAATCAAATAGAAGATAAGAATGATGAGTTGGTGGCACAGAACTCTATGTAAAATGTTTTCTAGATGAAGATGAGATATGGGATAGATACATTGTATCCTATCTAATCTATTGAAACCCTAAAGTTGGAGAGGGAGAATCGAGCGAGAAAGGTATTCCAGATTTCTATTTAAGGAGTCATAAGGTTACGAAACAAGTAGTTGGTCAAGCATGAAAGCATGAAGTGTTGAAGAAGGTGCTAAGGAGAAAGAAAGCACAGAAACTCTATTTCGATAGATGACCACAAGGATGATTGCATTGGTATAATGAGCAAGAAGACTCAAGGAGACAAAGCTTGAGAGGAAGACAAGCTGTCAAGAGTCGTAGTGATTAAAGCCAAGCAAAGGGTTGAACTGAAGTGTGATCTGTAATCTGCAAGATATGTTGTAAGTTGTATCAGATCAAAAGTCATTATTGTTACTCTCTAGCAATTGTAACAGTTAGTCTAAATCCTATGGACTTAGGTTGGTTTAATAGCCATGTTATAAATCCTTTAACAGGGTGACATTCCAAGTGAATGTTTCAATGTCCTTTGACCAGGCTCATTCCTAACAGTATGGTAAAATCCTCTAACAAGGTCACATTTAACAGTGTGTTGTAAGCCTTTAACAGGGTAGGCCTTTAATAGGGCATCACTTCATAAAAGTGAGAATTGAGTAGCATGTTACTGGTGGTTTTTCCCAAATTGGGTTTCCACGTAAATCATTGTATCATGTGTTAATCTTGCATGTTTTATTCTTGCATGTTGATTTGTTGTAACTTGCTAAGATGGATGTTTTAAGTTTGGATGGATGAATAGTTCAATGGGCTCACTATAATTTGTGAAAAAGTACTATTAGGGCATTTAGACCTTCAATAACTAATTCACCCCCCCCTCTCAGTTATTCTAAAGAATTCTAACAATACACTTATTCAGATTGTAAGTATCTACCAAGCATATTGTATAGTTAACAGTGTTAACCAAGAATTTCAAACTCTATTGAGTTCTACAGTTGATACCAAGTCCAAGAGCCAGCATTTAGTCTTCGTTGGGTAGTTACAACCAAGTTGGTGATTAGCAATGTAAACTAAGCTTTGTAAGGTTTACCGAGTTCCTCAATGCAAACCAAGTTGTGCAATGCTTATCAAGCTCATAGTTGATGTGATGTGAGTCTAGTGTTAACTGAGCCACTCAATGTTATCCAAGTGACTCAATTTAAACTAAGCTCTTAGTAATAGCATTTATCAAGCTATGCAGTTAAAATCAAGTGACTCAGTTTATATGTCAAGTTTCATAGTATTCGTTGAGTCACCAGTGCAAACCGAGTTCAAGACTACTTCAAAGTGATCAGTGTGGAACGAGCTTCTATGTCTACCAAGTGCATGATGATTTTGAGCATTGACAATGGATTTCGAGTATTAGAACCTCACCAAGTCAGTCTTCTGAACCTAAGTTCCTGTAGTTGGTTCAACTTTGTGTATTTTGTGTAAACTTGTATTGTGGCTGGCTTTATAATTTGAAAATTGGATTGGTATATATGTAATGTATTTGTATCACATCCAATGAATAAGTAAGAAGTAATGTAACAAGCAAAGAAGAGAAAAAGAGTGAATTACAAAGGCTACAGCAGTATAAGCAGCATCAAAGATTTATCTATCACAGCAAGGTGATCATTACACTCAAAGGTATCTCCCTCAGCAAATCAAGTTGCAGATCAGAGATCAGCTACTATTTCATCCTAACAGGTGGATCAGCTAAATCCTTTCACAAGGTAGACTTAATAGTCTTTTGTAAATCTCTTTATTGAGTGCATACTTCGGTGTATGTTTATAAATCTTTTTGCGAGGTGGACCTAGTAGTCCTTATTGCTCCTAACAGAGCAGATCATCAAAAGTGATCATTATAAGCCTTAACAGGCCAACTTTATACTACAGTACTAAAGCTTGTGGGTATCATCCCCACCCTAGTTTTATTTTCTATTTAGAAGGTTTCTAGGTCACCAAATTGTGTGTCAAAAGTGTTATGAATGCTTTTTTTATTTCAGTTTTTCATGCATGCAATTAGATCAGAATTCACATGAATGATTAATTGCTAATAAAGGATTAAAGTTTTATTGGTTAATAATTCACCCCTCCCCTCTCAATAACTTAGCATATCACATATATTTCCAACAATTGGTATCAGAGCTTTGTGGTTCTTAGAGAAAAGTTTAATAGCTTGAGCAAAGATCAAAGGCTATGGAGGTATTCAGACTTGATAAGGCTATTGACAATGAGAAACTAGATTTGGAATTCGCTATTGGAAAACTCAAGAAAGAAAAGGAGAAACTCTCTCAATCCCTAAAAAGAAGAAAAGATCTTGCAATCCAGATGAATGATCAAATCTACATTGAAGAAAGAATTGAAGACATCCATTCAGAAAGAAAATTAGATGAAGCTAATGGTGCAATCAAAGAACTATTGGAAATGAATAGTTCACTTCAAGAAGAAGTAAGAAAATTGAGAAGAGAGCAAGAAATTTAGTCAGTAAGATTGTGTGAAGTTATGGAAGAGAAAAATAAGATAAAAGAAGAGATAGAAGGTAAGAACAATGAAATTCAGCACCTAGCCCTTCTGCAAGAAAACTTCATTGATCAACTCACCAATGCAAATGAAGAAATCATGAATCTAAGATCAGAGAATGAAAGATTGCAGAATGATCTAAACACTGAAAAGAAAACCAATGAAAGAATGATGAAATATCAAGTAAACATGAATCAATTGAATGAGCAAAGCCATTATAGACAAAAAGGAAAAGTAAGAATCAGATATACAGAAGAAGGTGAATCATCCAAGCAAAGACCTCAAAAGAATCAAAGACCTACTTGCAGTCACTGTGGTAAGATAGGTCATACATCAAACAAATGTCGGAGCAATGGGAAAGCTAAATTGAATAGAAAATACTACAGTTGTAATCAGCATGGTCAAAGAGCTCATGAATGCAAAGAGAAACCAAACTTTGAAGGCAAATGTCACAAATGTAAGATGCATGGGCACAAAGCTTCAGAATGCAAAACTAAGATATTGAACCCAATAGAATAGATTGTAAAAGCTATATTTGGTTGGGACTATAACACTTGGTTCATATGTCATTACTATGGAGAATTTGGACATATTGGAATGAATTGTGTAAAGCATCACATGAGGACAAGGGATACTACTAGAAGATGTTTTATTTGTATAGAACTTGGTCATCTTGCCAAGAACTATATGATTACTAGAAGAATTGAAGATGAAAAGAAGGCAAAAGCTGATAACATCATAAAGAAAATGAGACAAGAATGGATTCCAAAATCTTCTAAGAATGAAAGTCTAAGAAATAATGATAATGTCACTCAAGAATTGGGTGACTCAAGAATTTCCACTTGATCTCTTAAGGAGAACTGGAACTAGAATTATGAAGAAGATATCTCACATCAATTCTAGTTAGCAAAATGAAAGATCCATATCAGCATATAAGATGCAAAGGGATCACCAAGTATTCAAATGATGCAAGTCATTACTAAGTAAAGTCAGTTTGCAGACCTTACTGAGCGAGATCGAGTTGTAAGACCCTGCCGAGCAAGGTCAGGAGCTACTATATTTGTTGTGTGGTTACCAAGCCATAGATGACTCTAACGAATATTCAATGCACGTGAAGTGGATCACAATCTGTCATTTGAGAAAACAATTGTACTAGGCATTTATGGTAATCGAAAGGAGAAATTTGTTTAAAAGGGAAAAATCAAAGTCATTTCTCATTGTGAATTTTTAAGAGCTATCTGTGCAAGAGCAATATTAGATCATTCAAGTGATTTGATTGAATTACTATTGAATATTTATGTGTTCACTCAAACCCTACCAAGCAGCAATGGCATCCACCACCAACAAGTCAAAGAAAGGCTCAGACATGTTAGTACAAGGTGTAGAATGGAAGGCACCAAATTTTAAGTTGAGTTTTGTTGTTGTGGAAACTCTAGATTTGAGCGGAGCTCAATTGCAAATTCCATTGAAGGTATTGTTAATCAATGATATCCATTCACATTTAAGTGTGCTATTCAAGATATTGGAACATTGGAAATGGATGAATCATTAAAGGAGCTATATGTTAATGGTGTGTTGAAATTGGAACATCAACATCTTGAAGCAAAAGGTTTAACTCACATTCTGCATATGCCACAAGATTTTCAAATTAAATGGATAAGATATATTCTCAGTCAAGTGCACAATGGTCAGTTGTGGTTTGAACAACCTATTTTGATAACCAAGAAGATGATCCATAGGATCACTAGTCTTCTTGTGTTGAAAAAAGCAAAAATGATGAAAACCCTAAGTCAAGTAGAACTTGAGAAGAAAACCCTTGCTGAGTAGGATGGAAGGGGAATGAAGATCAGTTGTGTCATAGACATGGAATTGAAGTTTGGGATACATGTCATCGCACACAAAAATTACAGCTTGAGAAAACTTAACAGTGTGTTATGCAAAGCAGTGGATCTCACATACAAGGAGGTCAAAAATAACATATCACTTGACCTTGCTAAGTTAATGTTGAACCAATTTAACAAGAACATGGAGAGTATAAGAACTTCTAAGAACAATCCTTGTTAGTTCAGTTCACTTTTAACTTGTCTACTTTTCTATGTGCAAAATTTTTTCCCATCTAAAGGTATAGTAGTATGGAGGAAGGATGTACCTGTTCTTTATCAAATTAATGAATATATAGTTGAAATGGGAGAAAATTATTTGAGTATTATGGACAATTACTTTGATGCATTCAAAGATAAAGTGAATAACAAATTTAGGATACCCAAGAAACTAGTTGATGATTACAAAGATGATGTTTGTTTCATGGTTGATAGTGATAAAGTATATATTCAGGTAGTTAGAGCAAGAACTATATGGGTCAAACCTCTAGGTTATGAGGTAAACATAGATGAAACCAAGGACATTATTGAGGCACTGGTTAATGAGCCTATTGACCCTAAAGCTGCATACTTTGGCACTTATGATGAAGCAAAGGCTAGAATTGAATTGGAAATCAAACTCCCTCAGGCAGTCAACAAAGGGAAGAAGAGGATTACCAAATTGAAAACTAGCTCCATTCTTCTGTTGACTAAAGTCAAAGGAGATGATATTGAGGATGATGAAGAAAAAGATGAAGAGGAGTCAGAGGATGAAGAACCAGTAAAGAAGAGAGGTAAGGTAATTATTACCAAGTCTACCAAGACATCTACTATTGTGTTTACAAGAAGGTCATCCAGGAAGAAATTGGACAAAGAAGGAGGAGATATAATCTTTAAGAGGCATCCACCTACATTTGAGGAAAGGCTGAAAGATATAGAGTTAGGATCAGGCATACCAAACTTCAAAGCACCAAAATATGAGACTAGGACTACAAAGAAGCAAAAGCAGATAGAAGATGTATTAATGTCTAAAATGGGCAAGTGGAAGCATTCCTCAGACCAACCTACTCAATAGATTCTAAATGAACTAATGGAGAAGATCAAGCCAAGATGGTAGAATGCCATGAAAACTGAAAAAGATATATATGAGCAAATCTTGAGGCAAATCATGTCAAGTTTGAATGACAAGGAGGTAAAAGAATCTCTGAAGAAGAATGAAGAAAAACTCACTTTGAGATTCAACACTTGCGTTATATTGCTAAATGACATTGAACATGTGGTGAAGAATGATACTAACACATGGAAGAATATTTATCTTATTCACAAGCCGAGTGATTTTTTTGTCAATGTTAGTGACAAGGAAGATGATGTTGAAAAAGATGAGGAAATTGATGATGAAGAAGTTACACAATATGATAAAATAGATGATGAGGAAGAGGAACAGGGATAGGAAGCTATCGAGGAAAACTTACCAGAAGTATAGAACACTGAGGAGACCAACCTAGAGAAAATTGTTCCAGTGGTCATAGCCTCAATTTCTCATTCTCCAAGCCAAACATTGAAAACATCAAGCCCAAAGAAAGCTACTGGAGGATTGATTATGTCAAACACTGAAAGCACAAGCACTCAATCAATTTTTGCACCTGTCCAGCTCAACACTTCACTAACAAAAGTGACAAGCACTTCATCTATTGAGCAAACAGCACCTCCCTCTACATCAATTTTGGTAACACCGGGTATTTCTACTATTGGTATTTTGGCAATAAGTGTAGTATCTACTTTTTCAGCAAGTCCTACCATTTCTACTATTGTTGCAGAGAGCTGAGAAGGAATTTGAGAATAAAGTTTTGGAACTGATTGCTCAATAGATTGTTATCCATCAAGTAGAATTATCTACTATTCTAGGCTCATTGGAGACCTCTTGCAACAATGTGTCTTCTCTATTTGGTAAACTCTATGATACATCAATTTTCACCAAGGAAATAAGAGATAAACTATCAAAGATTGATGAGGATATGGAGGCAAGCGCACAACAGTTGCAACTTGACTTGAGTTACAGCTCTGCCCACTACACAAAGATTAGATTATTGACTAATATGAATGCAGAATTGTTGAGAGAAGAAGCTAGAATAAGAGCTACATTGATAGACATTCAAAGCATGATTCTCCAATACATGGATGCATTGCAGAAACATATTACACATGCTAAAATGCTCATCCATGACAATAACTTCTCAATTACAGACCACGTGATGGAACTATCAGTAGAAGTGCAGGTTGCATTAAACACATGCAAGGTGTTGCAAGAGAATTGGGACAAGACAATGGCACTAATTTTGAAGGTACATTTAAATTTCTTGTCACATTTTGGCATTACTATATAGTTTATAGAATACATCTTTGGCATTAATGTCAAAAAGGGGGAGAAGATATTGTATAAAGAAAGATGTATATATAGGTGAAGTATACACAAAGGGGGAGAAAATGTATATATCAGATGTGAAAAGATGTAAAGTATATTGTATGGGGGAGCATTATCATATAATGCATATAAAAATACTTAGAGATACATCTCTTACAAAAGCAATTTTGAAAAAATCAAAAATAGAATACTCTACCGAGTTGGAGACACAAGCTGATGAATAAAAGGTGTTCTTGTACAGTTTTGACTGATAAGTGTTTTTTTCACTAATGCCAAAGGGGGAGATTGTTGACATTACAGTCATGTTTGTTATTAGTGACATACACTTATTTAGATTGTAAGTATCTACCGAGCATATTGTACAGTTAACAGTGTTAACCGAGCATTTCAAACTCTATTTACAATTGCTACCAAGTCTAGGAGACAGCATTTAGTTTGTGCCAAGTTGTTACTACCAAGTTGGTGATCAAGCAATGTAAATCGAGCTTTGTAAGGTTTATCAAGTTCCTCAATGCAAATTGAGTTGTGCAGTGCTTACCAAGCTCGCAGTTGATGTGATGTGAGTTGAGTGTTAACTAAGCCACTTAATGTTAACCAAGTGACTTAGTTTATACTGAGCTCATAGTGATAGCATTTACCAAGCTATGTAGTCAAAATCAAGTGACTTAGTTTATATGTCAAGTTTCACAGTATTCATTGAGTCACTAATGCAAATCGAGTTCAAGACTACTTGGAAGTGATCAATATGTACCGAGTTTCTACATCTACTGAGTGCATGATGATTTCGAGCATTGATAGTGGATGTCGAGTATCAGAACCTCACCAAGCCAGTCTTCTGAACCCGAGTTCTAGTAGTTGGGCCGACTTTGTGTATTTTGTGTAAACTTGTATTGTGGCCAACTTTGTAATTTTTAAATTGGATTGGTATATAGTAATGTATTTGTATCACATCCAATGAATAATTAAGAAGTAATTTAAAAAGTAGAGAAGAGCAGAAGAGTGAATTAAAAAGGTTACAGTAATATAAGGAGTAGCAAAGATTTATCTATCACAGCAAGGTGATCATTACACTCAAAGGTATCTCACTCAGCAAATCAAGTTGCAGATCAAAGATTAGCTACTATTTCATCCTAACAGGTAGATCAGCTAAATCCTTTCACAAGGTAGACTTAATAGTCTTTTTTAAATCTTTTTATTGAGTGCATACTTCATTGTATGTTTATAAATCCTTTTGCAAGGTGGACCTAGCAGTCCTTATTGCTCCTAACAGGGCAGATCATTAGAAGTGATCATTGTAAGCCTTAACAGGCCAACTTAATACTACAGTACTAAAGCTTGTGGGTATCATCCCCACCCCAATTTTACTTTCTATTTGGAAAGTTTCTGGGTAACCAAATTGTGTGTCAAAAGTGTTATGAATGCTTTATTGATTTCAGTTTTTCATGCATGCAATTAGATCAGAATTCACATGAAGGATTAATTGCTAATAAATTATTAAAATTTTATTGGTTACTAATTCACCCCTCCCCTCTCAGTAACTTAGCTTATCACATATATTTCCAATATCAACAACTTGAAATTTTCTCCTATAATAAGGTGTGAATAGATGAGAATGGTTTTGTGCTTCTCATAGTCCTCGAATGTGGGAATCTCATTATTTCTAAGCATGTATGTTTGAATCCATGTTCCAGCAACAACAACTGAACTAGTAGGATATGTAAATCCATCATCATTTGTCATTGGTTGTGCAATATTTTGTTTACCTCTTACACAATGTTCTAACAAATAATATGATTTCTTGTCATTCCCTTGCAATGAAACTAATGCAAAGACATGTTCTCACTGAAGAAAATCTGATAGATGATCATACTCAATTGAACTTTACATGTCAACATTTTTTATAGAGGGTATCAGAGACAATGGAGTAAGATAACATGGAACCCATGTATCCACTGACTCACTTGACTCACATTGATCCCAATCACACTAAAAAAAACTAAGACAAACACAAGCTAGTTGTTGTGTCCAAATTGTGCATGTACTACAATCAAAGTTGTGGAATGAATGCATCTTTGAAGAATATTTCACTATAGCACAATCCAATATATCACCTGAGGAGCCATATCAACCAACCAAAAGAACCTCTACAGTAGTGAATCAAGAGTCCCCCCTCTAATAATCTAGATGTACACCAATCTGTATGCACCCAAAAATGGTCGCCTAGACTATGGGCCCCCATTATTCAATTTATCAATTTATCAAATTTTCTGAATCAATGGTTTGTAATATTTTATTAAATCAATTCAAATCAATTTCCTTGATCAAATTCGATTTATTTCATTTCTAAGATTGATCATCTTATTCCAAGTCTTATTTAATTAAAAGAAAATCTTCTCTTTTAATTAAATAAAATAAAATCCCCATTTAATTAAAAGAAAACCTCTCTTTTAATTAAACAGTTCATCCACATTTAATTAATTAAGAGAAAAACCTCTCTTTTAATTTAATTAAATATCTTCTATTTAATTAAAAAGAACTTGCTTCCTTTTAATTAAATAAAAATCCCACTTAAATATCTCTTTTGATGAAAAAAGGAAATAAAATAAATTCTTTTTATTTAATTTCTCTACACTTTAAAATGTGATCTAAGTGGGATTTATCTTTCCACTTTCTCCTCAACCACTCCTCTTTTCTCATTGGTGGAATTTTGTCTCACATGGATCAAGCTCTATTATCCCATATTGGTTGTGAGAAGCCTCTCACCTCCATAATTTCCTTTATAAGGGAGAGCCCTCTCCTCATTTTAGAGACCCATGATTATGCTATCGTTATGCTGCAGGTTTGAAGACCAATTTTTGAAGGAGTTTGAATACAAAAGCTTTTTGTGGAGAACTTCTATTTTCTTGTCTTTTTCTCTCTTGCACCCATCATGGGCTTTTAGCTTAAATCTTGCATTTATAGATTAGATTTTTCTTTCATAGATTAGATCTTATTTTCATGCATATTTGAAGATCATGGAGACTAGCATTCTTGCTTTTCCTCTTTGAATCTCTCATCTCATGGTGTACTTGCATGGGCACAAAAATAGGTCAAACTGAGGGCCTCCATTGCAAACCCTTGCACTCTATGAGTAGAGAGATATGGATCAATTTGTGAGGGCTCATTCTTGAGTTTTCTTACATGTAATGATTCATAGAAGTGTGACAACATTTTAGCACACACAATCAACTATGTTAAGAGCATCAAGAAGTTTTGCACCTAAAACCTTCATTTTCTCCTAATTAAATAACCTATATATATATATATATATATATATAGTAGTTATAAAGTTCAAACTTTATATATATATATATATATATATATAATATTTTTATTGTATATTAGTTATTAATTATTATATAGTATTAAACATATTATAATATCTAGCAAAACTATTATATTATTATATAGTATAAAATATATTATAATATATTATCGAACTAAGTGTGCTAAGGGGTTTTAGGACCCCTAGAAACATGAATAATTTCATTGAATAGGTCAAAGGGGGCCACAGGAAACTCTATGACCTCCTTTGACCCATTCGATCGAACTAAGTGTGCTTAGGGGTCCTAGGACCCCTATACACATAAATAATTTGATTGAATGGCTCAAAGGGGATCATAGGAAACCCTCTAACCCTATTTGACCCATTCAATCAAACTAAGTGTGCTTAGGTGTCTTAAGACCTTGAGACAAAAAAAATTAAAAAAATTGATCGAATGGGTCTGAGGGGGTCATAGGATACCTTATGACCCTCTTCAACCCTTTCAATTGAACTAAGTGTGCTTAGGGGTCCTAGGACCCTTAGCCACACAAATAATTTGATTGAATGGGTCAGTGGGGGTCATAGGGAACCCTTTGACCATTTTGACTAAACTAAGTGTGCTTAAAGGTCTGAGAACCCCTAGACACAAATAATTTGATATAATGGGTTAGAGGGGATCATAAGCAACCCTATGACCCCCTTTGACCCTTGATCAAACTAAGTGTGCTTAGAGGTCCTAGGACCCCTAGACACATAAATAATTTGATTGAATGAGTCAAAAGGAGTCATAGGCAACCCTATGACCCCCTTTCACACTTTTGATCAAACTAAGTGTGTGTAAGGGTCCTAGAGACACAAATACAGTGATGAAATAGGTCTGAGGGGGTCAAAGGCAACCCTATGACCCCTTTGACCCTTTTGATCGAACTAAGTATGCTTAGGGGTCCTAGGACCCCTAGACACATAAATATTTTGATCAAATGGGTTAAGGTAGTTATAGGAGAACCTATGACCCCTTTTGATGTGTTTGATCAAGCTAAGTGTGCTTAAGGGTCCTAGGACCTGTAGACAAATAAATAATTTGATCAAATTGGTCATAGGGGATCATAGAAAACTCTATGACCCCCTTTGACCCCCTTTGACCCTTTTCATCGAACTAAGTTTGCTCGGGCACCTAGGACCCCTAGACACATAAATAATTCTATTGAATGGGTTAGAGGGGGTCATAGGAAACCCTATGACCCCCTTTGATCATTTCCATCAAACTAAGTGTGCTTAGGGGTCCTAGGACCCCTAAACACAAATAATTTGATCGAATGGGTTAAATGGGGCATAGGAAACTCTACGATCCCCTTTGACCCATTCAATCAAATTGTGTGTGCTTAGGGGTCCTAGGACCCCTAGACACATAAATAATTTGATTGAATGGCTCATAGGGGGTCATAGAAAACCCTATGACCCCTTTTGACCTTGGGTAAAACCACAAACCTATGTCACCTTTTATCAAGAAAAATGATCCCAAGATGCAAACTATTCAACTTTAATGACATAAAAATAGTACTTGTGTTTAGAATTTGAAGATGATGTAAATTGATGAAATGTGTGAAATTGGATGAATTTTATGCCTATAATTTTTTGAGTAAGAATTTATTCATTTAAAAAAAAATTAAGTCCTTTTTTAACTGCAAAAAATATAAGGTGTAATTCCATCAAACAGGGATATGCAAATCATCTTTTTTTTACTTTGATTTGAAAATATGTATAGATGACATGTATAGCTAGGGTATAAAAAAAGAAATATTAGATTTATATGTATATTTTCTTTTTATAAGTACTTGAGGTCAACCCTATCAGAAACCAATAGTTGTTTCCTCCCATCAAAACTTCCCTATCAAATCTACACCTTTTTGAAAAAAAAATTACATATTCATGAATAAGAGTTTGTCCTCTAGAACTATATATATACACATATATAGATATGTGTGTGTGTGTGTGTGTGTGTGTGTGTGTGTGTGTGTGTGTGTATACATACACATATATACACACATATATAGATATATATCTATTTATATATGTGTATATATGTGTTATATATGTGTATATATGTGTATATATGTATATATGTGTGTGTGTATGTATATATGTGTATATATATATGTATGTATGTACACATATATATACACATATATAGATATATCTATCTATATATATCTATATGTGTATATGTATATATATATCTACATGTGTGTGTATATATGTGTATATATACATATATATATATGTATGTATGTATATATACACATATATAGATATATATACACATGTATATGTGTGTGTGTATATACATACACACATATATTTATATATATATCTATATATGTATGTATATATATGTGTGTGTATATACACACACATATATCTATATATATATCTATATATGTATATATACATACATATATATGTATGTATATGTGTATACATACATACATATATATATATATATATATATATATATATATATATATATACACAAGGGGGTGTAGGACCATTCCTGATGTCTCCCTACAATTCTATAGGCCTACCCTCTATGTATATCTATATATATTTGTATATATATGTGTGTATATGTGTGTGTGTGTGTGTGTGTATATGTATACATGTATATATACATATATACGTATATATGTACATATATGTATATATATGTATATATGCATATATGTGTGTATATGTGTATATGTGTATATACACGTGTGTGTGTATATTTATTTATTTATTTATTTGATATGATTTACTATTTGTTTTCATTTTTTGAGGGATCATTTCTCAAATGTTAAAATACCTACTTATAATATTTTGAAATTATAACATATAATAACTAATCGAAACACTGTAAAATTTATATAATGATGACCTTAAATCTAAGATCTATAAAAGGGTATTTTTAGTTTTTGAAAAAAGTTGAGTTTTGGTAGAGAAATGAGATTTGACCAAAATAGGTTTAAAAGTCCTAAATGGTGACACATATATATGTTTTTACCCCCCTTCAATCAAGCTAAGTGTGCTTAGGAGTCCTAGGATCCCTAGACACATAAATGATTTGATTGAATGGGTCAAAGGGGATCATAAGACACCCTATGGCCCCCTTTGACCCTTTTGATCAAACTAAGTGTACTTAGGGGTCCTAAGACCCCTAGACATGTACATAATTTAATCGAATGGGTCATAAGAGGTCATAGGAAACCTCATGACCCCCTTTAACCCTTTCAATCAAACTAAGTGAACTTAGAGGTCCTTAGACCCCTAGACACAAATATTAAGATTGAATGGATCAAAGGGGGTCATATAAGGAAACTATATGACCCCCTTTGACCCTTTCAATCAAACTAAGTGTGCTTAGGGGTCCTAGGACCCCTAGACACATAAATAATTATATTTAACATCACATGGGGTGATAGGAAACCTGATGCAGGAGCATCTTGGGTTGCATTGCTATCCTTCTTGGTGACTTTGTTACTGGTTGGCTTTATGGAGGTGATTCTACCTTTGTTCACTTAGTGACCCAAGTTCTTCATTCATCAAGTTTTTCTTTTTTGTATTCATCAAGTTCCTTGGTGACCTTTGTTGTTGTTGTTCAATGATGTCTTTCACTAAGTTATCTTTTTGGTTCCCATTTGTGAGCTGACTTGTGTATTGAATTTGAGCCATAATTTAATGTATTAGACCAATCATTGGGATGCATGTAGACTATTATGTAGTTGTCCTTCATATGATGATCGATAGAAGCTTTTGTAAGTGATTTTAGCAAATATAAATAAAGGGTCTTGGTCTAGGTTTAGCAGTTAGTTCGATAGAAGAAAAGGGAAGTTAGAATTTGTAAAGGAGATCATAAATCTCGCATGTTGGAGCCTTTTTTCGTATGTATTTGAATCTTTTTTTTTCTCGTAACCTAGAAAGCCTCAAAGATGAGCATCTATGATGAAAATTTGATGAATCAATGGAAGACATATGGTTCTCTCTCCTTTCTAGCATTGTCTCTTCACAAATCACTTATGTTGTGTTAACTCTACAAGATTGGTTGATTAATAGGTGTGCCTCTAGCCCTAGTTATCATCTTCTTCCTTGCTTCACAACCCTATGACCCCCTTTGGCCCATTCGATAAAACTAAGTGTTCTTACTAGGACCCCTAGACACATAAATCATTTGATTGAATGGATCAGAGGGGGTCAAAGGCAAGCCTATGACCACGTTTGACCCATTCGATCAAACTAAGTGTTCTTTGGGGTCCTAGGAACCCTAGACACATAAATAATTTGATCAAATGGGACAAAGAGTGTCATAGGAAACCTTGTGATCCCCTTTGGCCCATTTGATCAAACTAAGTGTACTTAGAGGGTCTTAGGATCCCTAGATACATAAATAATTTGATCAAATGGGTCTGAGGGGGTCACGCGCAACCCTATGACCCCATTTGAACCATTCAATCGAACTAAGTGTGCTTAGGGATCTTAGGACCCCTAGACACATAAATTAATTAATCGCTTGGGTCAGAGGGGGTCATAGGGAACCCTATGACCCCCTTTGACCCATTTTATCAAACTAAGTGTGCTTAGGGGTCTTAGATCCCCTAAAGAAATTAATAATTTGATTGAATGGGTCAGAGGGGGTCATAAGCAACCCTATGACCCCCTTTGACCCTTTTGATCAAACTAAGTGTGCTTTGGGGTTCTAGAACCCCTAGACATGTAAACAGATTGATTGAATGGGTCATAAGGGGTCATAGGCAACCCTGTGACCCCCTTTGACCCTTTGATCCAAAAAAGTGTGCTTAGGGGTCCTAAGAACCATAGACACAAATGATTTGATCGATTCTCATTCAATCAAACTAAGTATTCTTAGGGTCCTAAGACATAAATAATTTGATAGAATGGGTCACATGAGGCGACCCTGTGACCTCCTTTAACCCTTTCGATCAAATTAAGTGTGCTTAGGGGTCTTGAGAACCCCTAGGCACATAAATAATTTGATCAAATAAGTCATCATATGGGGTCATAAGAAACCCTATGACCATTTCGATCAAACTGAGTGTGTTTAAGAGTCATAGGACTCCTAGACACATAACTAATTTGATCGAGTGGATCATAGGTAATAATAGATAACCCTATGACCCCCTTCGACCCATTCGATTGAACTAAGTGTGCTTAGGGGTCCTAGAATCCCTAGACACATAAATAATTTGATCAAATGGGTCATAGGGGGTCATAAGAAATAGGCTATGACCCTTTTAATCAAACTAAGTGTGCTTAAGGGTCCTAGGACTCTTAGACACACAAATAATTTGATCGCATGGGTTACAAGGGGTTATAGAAAACCATATGACCCCCTTTGACGCATTCAATCAAACTAAGTGTGCTAAAAGGTCCTAAGACCCCCAGACACATAAATAATTTGATCAAGTGGGTCAGAGGGGGTCATAGGAAACCATATGACCCTCTTTGACTATTTTGATTGAACTTAGTACACTTAGGGGCTTTAGGAAACCTAGACACATAAATAATTTGATTTGAGGGTCAGAGGGGGTCATAGGAAACCCTATGACCCCATTTGACCCTTTCGATCAAACTAAGTGTTCTTAGTGGTCCTAGGATCCCTAGAAACATAACTAACTTGATGGAATGAGTAAGAGGGTGTCATAGGAAACCTTAAGACCCACTTTGACCCATTCAATCAAAGTAATTGTGCTTAGGGGTCTAGGACCCCTAGACACATAAGTAATTTAATCGAATGGGTCAGAGGGTGGCATAGGCAACCCTTTGACCCATTTGATTGAGATAAGAGTGCTTAGGGCTCCTAGGACTCATAGATGCATAAGTAATTCGATCAAATGGTTCACCAAAGGTCATAGGAAACCTTATGACCCCCTTTGACCCATTCAATCGAACTAAGATTGCTTAGGGGTCCTAAGACCCCTAAACAAAAATAATTTGATGAAACATTGTAACATTTTAGATAGTATAATATTTTATTATATTACACATTACAATAATAGTTAAATATTATACAATATTATAAAATATTATAGAATATGATATTATTTATTATAATATATGAAACAATAGTATAATATTTATTAAATATTATCAATATATTGTATTTAATATCAATTGTATAAATATTAAATAATAAGCTTAAAATGGAGGCTATAATGCCTCATTGGGATGAGAAAATGAGAGGCAAGTGTATAGGTCTAAAATTACCCTCCTTTATAGGAGAAGGGAGAGACTTCAAAAAGAAAATGAGAGATATGTCAATGGGAACCACCCAAGGAGAGATGGTTTTAACTCAATTTTGGCAAAGCTTCAAGAGGGAATCTGGGCATAGCAAGCATTGGTTGTAGTATCCATAACCATTAGGCATGGAAATGGAAAGCAAGATATATGGAATTAGAAACTAATAATTAGGTAGAATTAACAACTTTAGTTGAAGGTTTTAAGTTTTTTAGGGACAAGAAGCTCTCGGCTA
Organism: Cupressus sempervirens; assembly: GCA_028749045.1. NCBI lineage: Eukaryota > Viridiplantae > Streptophyta > Pinopsida > Cupressales > Cupressaceae > Cupressus > Cupressus sempervirens. The sequence continues at coordinate 440,337,501 of CM053790.1, read as the reverse complement.
ACGCTGTGCAGGATTTTGTGAAGGATGCAGAGGAATTGAAAGCCTTGAAGAAGATTGACATGTACTATGTTCCTAATACCATGAAGAAACTATGGAGCTATGTTCTGAGGATTGTAATTGAGTACATTACTCTGGACCCTAGGTTTGATAGGGCTCGTACCCACCACTTTTTTCTTTTGAATCATTTTCGGCACAGCTATAAAATTTCTTTTCATTTTTACTTGTTAACTTCCATGAGCAAGGCGGTGGTTAGCTTCAAAAAGAAGCCCACTGATAACCCCGCTCTACATGAGGGGCTCTTGTTGCTTATTTATGAGCACTTTAAGGCTCAAACAATAAGCAATGCCCCCCCTCAGACTGAGAATGTGACCTCTAGAAGCTCCAACTTCTCTTCAGACTCAGATGATATTTAGAGCTTTAGCTCTGAGGATGGCGAGATTTCTTTCGCTGACAAAAATGTCACCCATTAGGTCAAGGATTTGCCTTCTTCCATAACCCCTAGTAGAAAAAGCCCTAGGGTTCATGGGCAGAAGCGACCTGTGAAGGATGTGAAGGTTGACATCGATGATGAGGAGGATGTGGAGACAAAAGAGGAGGAAAAGGAGATGCAGGAGGAAAATAAGGAAGACTGGGGAGGGAAGAAATGCAAGAGAGTGGGTCTGGAGGATGAGAGATTGCAGCAAGAACGGGATATGTCTTCGCTACCTCTTTCTCCTATCCATATTCAAGCCCAACCTGAGGAGCAAAAAAAGGAATCTAATACCGAGGGTGGGGAGGTGCAGGTTAAAGACGAGGAAAGCTTGGAAAAACTTTAATGTTAGGACCTCGAAAATGGGCATTTTTAGAGAAGCCATGAACCCGCAGGTCCTTGTGGAAAACCAAGAAGAGGCACGGCTTGAAGAACTCATAGACCCAACGATTGTGGCTATTTCGGATAAAGCAAGGGAAACTGAGCTGAACCTCTTGAACAATGCCCGCAACAGTATGATTGATAACTTCAGATCAATCAAGTGGCTTTTCCATGAGCTGGAGGAGGTCAAAGAGCAGGTGGGTCATATGGAGGAAAATAGGAATGGAGCAGATTCTAATAATAGAGACGACAATGGTGAGAGGCTCAATCTGGCAGAGAGAAGGATTAACAACATCGAAATCTACAATCATAATCTCTTGAACCAGATGATTTCGTTGCTTAGCTCCATTAACAACACCATCATATCTTTAACTAGCTAGATCAAAGACAGAGTAATGAAGGAAGAAGAGGAAGGAAAAGATAGGGAAAAAGCCAAACTAGTGGTCAACACTACAAAGGACAACATCAGCAATGGTCAGGACCAGGAGGATCAAAGGGCGCACCAGCAAGAGGCTGAGGAGAACCAGATGACCTATAAGGCTGCTCAGGCCATGCAAGACCTAGAGAGAAAGACCAAGGACTAATCCACTGCCTATTCTTTTGTTTCAATCTTGTTTTTTTTGGCTTTTTGTCAGGGCTTTTGCCTTTGTCGTTTCTTGTTGTATCTATTCCTAGTCTTTTCTATGATCTTTGTTTTTTGGCTAGGCCTTGGGCTTATTATCAACCTTTGAACTTGAACTCTTTTGGTTCGAATTTTCATGCTTATTATTAGCCTTGTTAATGTTTTAACTCTTGGGTTTCAAGGTCCCTGTAAAACCTATTTATCTAATCAAAAACAACTTTAGTTGAAGGACTAGAACTATGTAAAACTCTTGGTTGCTAGAATGTAGAGATTGAAGGAGATTTTGCAATGATAATAAATGTTATAAGGAAAGGATCCCTCATTAATTAGAGGGTAGACTAAATTTTATCTAGAACACTCTCACTATGTTAGACCTTTGACAAGGTCACAACCAACCATATATACTAGGAGGGCAATCAAAGAGCGGATGAATTAGCTAATATAGGTATAGAAGAAGGTCAGACATAAGAAGTTGAAATTTCAATATAGGCACTCCATCTAAATTAGGGATGGTTTATATTTTTTAGAATTTCAACCATAGTTTATATACTGGCTTATTAATACTATGGAATTTTTACAGGTCTTTCTTTAGCTTTTACCTATTGCCTACATCTCACATCCCAAGAAAATATGAATGGATAGACATATTCATTATGGAAGATGTTGTTGAGCTTGGGAAAATGAGTTTGAAGTGATTTTGGAGGTTCTGGAATCATCTTGTGCGGACTCAATGAACATTTAGAATGACAAGGAGCCTCTTTCACCCATTTTATGTGAGTAGAGTAACATAGGTTTAGTATTGTTGTAGTCTTATGTAATTAAGCCGAAAAAACACCCTTCGGTGTAACAAACTGATAATCACACTACTTAAGATGTGTTTTCTCAAGTGAGGAATGACTACTTCACTCTATTAGATGTATTTTCTAATGATTTAGATGTATATTTTATTTTTGTTTAAGAAAATTCTTTTATCACTTTGCATTTTGTTTATATACCCTTTATGTATTCGTGTTTTGTGACTTTTCAGAGCTTTATCCTTAACATAAGTGAAAGATGTAGTGTTTAGATTATATACTGGTCCTGATTGGAGGTAGAAGAAGAAGGGAAGGATGATGAACAACCTAGAAAGAAGGCAAAATAATATAACTTGGGACTAGTAGCTGATTATTCAATGTATCTATGTACTTTATGATTTATCAAGGATTAGGTTGTTTATCTAATAAAAAAATAAGCTTAATAGGATGATATAATATAGGTAGATATTGATAAAGTAAAAAGATATGGAATAAGAGGGAAACTTCAAAATGTTGAATTCAGCAAACATATTGAGTATCTGATTAGGCCTGGTATTTACCAAGCCTATTTGGTCAACCCAAAAAATGTGTTTTTTCCATGTTTATTTGAGTTGTAGACTTCGAAATTTGACTAACCATCTGATGACTATTATTCCATACACATTCAATGAAACAAAAAGGGTTTCTTGAGAATGTTCTTAGGATTCTATTGATATAATGCCTGCCAAATTATGATTTCAGTAAGCAATTAATACTTATTTTCTAATGGAGTTACCTATAAAGTGTTGATTGACACACTGGTTGAAAAATAACTATTAATTTCAAATGGTATAACATTTTTGAAATCCAAAAGATTCGTTACTTTATAAGTGTGGCTTACTACAAGAAAAAAAAAATCATTTTAGTAATGTTTTGAATTAGTTAAGGTGGTCATACATGAGAGTTTTTTAATTCTCAGAACATTGTAGCAAAAAATTCAAAATTAATTTTTTACTTGGAATAAAAATACCCAAAAATATGTGTCACTTTTGAGCATAAGTCTACTTCTTATATCTAGAATCATATAAAAATTAATTATCATTTTATTGTGATTAAGGTCATACTACTACATTAAAATCTAAATTTTTGACCAATCAAATTAATTTTATTTTTTCAGATGAGGCCTAATAGTTTAGAAACCATATTCAATTTCCTACATATTCTTTTCTTACAACTTTTTGATATAAAATTCATAACTAATTCAACATTGCACGTGAAGTTAACATAGCCCCAATTTATTGATTTTATCGTGCACATATCCACAAGTGGTGTGGATCAAGAAAATATTGGAAGCCATTTAGGAAAAGGTTATTAAGCTTAATCAATAGATTATTGAAAGTGAGATTCTCAAGTGATTTTGACAAACTAAGAGTTGTGAAAGTGAGATATTTATTAGTAATCTTATTACATGCATTAAAAAGACAATTTAAGATTTTCGTGAACTTAGAGATGCTTAGTTACTAATCCATGCAATTTTAATTTGTATAACTGAGATTGAAGTATTTGCTCTGTGAGATCATGCTTATACTCACTTTTTTTCTAGAACCAATAGACAAAGTTTATCAAGGCCAATGCTTGGCATTAAATTCTTATAGACAAACATTTGTGGAATGCCTTGTAATTCTATTGGCAAAAGAGATGAAGCCTAACAAAAGAAAAAATATTTTTCATATACTAATGTCATCCTTCATAATTGTCAACAGCGTGCAACATAATTAGAATATCTATGAAACTCAAAAATCTTTTAATCAAGCAAAATATATGAACGAACATGACAGTGCTGTTATATATTAATCGGATTGTTCATATATCCAACACCTGCAACCTGTAATGCCGTTTCTTTCTGCTACTTTAACTTCTTATACCTCTAGTTTAGTCATTTCTTCCTTCTGCTAGAGAATTGTCTGTCCCTCATGCTCAATGATCTTTTTTTCCAGAATCTTTTGCGACTTTGACTCTACAGGGAAAATATTGTTCCTTCCTCTGAGTTCATTTCTGCTGTAATCATCTGCCTTTGAGGTGTGATCTTTTATGGAGCTTGTAGTAATTGCTCTGCTTCTGATCTTTCTTCTTTACCTACAAATATGGGTTTAGTAGGCTTTTCCTTTGATTTCAGTATACAAAAGTCTATGAAAGAGATAATCCCTAGAAACTCTATGCTTTGTACTCTTGGAGAGCTGTCAATCTTCCATTTTGTCTTTGTTTTAACAATCTTTGCTCCAGTATCTTTTCAACTTATCAAAACCCTTGTGCAGTCACGTTGTTGACTCGTCTAGAAGCTTTACATCTAATTTGGATAAGGCGGGATTATCAGATAGAACACACGACCATGTCGGAGACATCACCAGGCATGGCCGCCATTATGAGGAGCACGAGAAGAATGATAACAGGAACAAGAAGCAGTATAAGAGGAGGGGAAGGAAGAGGCGGCAGAACCAAAGGAAGAAATAATAATAACACTGCCAGGAAAATCAGCGCCCAAATGGATTCAACACTGAAGTAGGTTTTTACATATGACCTCATATTTTCTCTACTTAGCTTCTAATCCTCCACCATGCTCTTGGCACATCCACAAATTTAACTTTGCGTATATTATAGAATATTTTCAGGTAAATTGGATATTTCGCTGCCCCTTTTAAACTTTGGATTCTGAGTGATTATAACCCTATTTTTGTGCAATGAATGCAAGTCTATGAAATTTCAAACTTACCTGGTGAAATCGTTTTGGTAGCGTTGTACGGGACCAAACCAGATGACTTTTCCCCAAATTCAGGAGAGGAAAGTTGAAAGCCTTGAAAACGAACGAAAATGCAAAGAACCTTCAATACCAAAATTTCTGGCCAACCTAGAGTGTAACGAGTAAGTTTCCCCAAATTCAGCAGAGGAAAGTTAAATGCCTTGAAAACGAACAAAAATGCAAAGAATCTTTCATCATTGTTATGACATCTGTATTCCTCGGTGGCCGAGCGTTCACCGCTTCCTATCGTTGGCACAAAAAATCTGAAACGCCCAACGAATCTTGGATTAAAATACAAATTCTCACTATTCAGTCTTCAATGCAACTATAAAGATTTTTCCCTCTTGACTGAGCTTTCAAAACAATCACTGACTTCAAAATAAAATTAAAAAGCAAAAAGAGATGTATGGAGGCGCACCTATTTTGAGAAGCGAGCGGACTTCAGGAATATTTCATGCTTGTATTTGAAAAAATCCAGATACAGTTCTTCTGAGTCCTTTCCGACGATAAGTTTATAAAAATAAAAAAATCCTACAAAAGTCTTTCGAAAAGATTCTGATCTACAGAAAATCGAATTCGTTAGAATCGTACAGAAGGCCCTGCATTATCCGATCTCAAATCTTTATGGCCATTTTAACACATTTTTGGTCTGGAATTAAACTCAAACCCCTCTTGCTTCTCGGTTTACATCCTGCCTTATAATCTACCGAAGCATTTTTACTATAATGTTACCAAATTAAACAATAAACTTGAGGGATTTCATTTAATAAGCTAACTAAAACCACGTGCAGACGGAGGAAGAATTTCCGGTAGTTTGAAAACTAGGTGCGCTAATGCATATGAAAAAGTTAGTTTTGGGACTAAGTTCATCGAATACCTCCCTCAATTACAGATTAGACGTGCTTTTTAGGTCAAATTGATTATCATCTTAATGAATTTGCTTTGAAACATGTCAAAACAAATGCGTTACAAGAAAAATGTGATAGATATCTATGACCGTTGCACAATCTTCTCTTAATTGAAAAGAAAACAACATTAGTTTATTACTAAAAGTCATTAGACGGATGGAAAAAAACAAGAGCCGACTGTAGCATAGTTCCTGCCAAATGCTGAAAGGGCTGTTTTGACAAACAGGGTACCGGAATCCATTAAAGCATATAATGTACAGGATTTCTGCGTTATCGAGCACTAGTTTAGTTTTTAAGATGCAAAATGATCAATCACATCCCTGAACCATCTACTCGTGAGATCTATCATATAGTTGCATTGTCTTTGCACTATCAGTATTTTAGAATTACATAGTTGATGTAAATTCTGAAACAGCATCCAACTGATTCTTAGTACCAAGATGGTAAAAAGCTGATCTCGACACCAAAACTCTCATCCAGGCAGAAGAGAAAAGCTTTCAAATACGAAGTCTTGATCGTTGCTACTGGTGCCACCGTGAATACCCCAATCTAAGATCAGCATGTTATAAATTGAAGTGATTTCTGCCAAAACTCTTATCAGGACACAAGGGAAAAGACCTTGACCATTGTTCCTGGTGCCACACTCACACTGAGTACCTTATTCTAAGAAAAAGCATATCTCAAAATTGAAATAACTTCTGCCAAAACTTTTAATAGTGCAGAACGAAATTTCTTCAAATACGAAGCATTGATCGATACTGTTGATGTGATGCAGGGGCATACAACCCCTTTTTAAAATTTATCTTCTTAGACTGCTTAGTTACGATTTGTTTGTTTGGATGAACGTTTTGGTTTTTCCTTGAATTATTGTGCTGGCAGTTTATAAGTTCATGTTCGTTGAAAACTGAATAAAAAAGAAAGCATTCAAAAAGGAGAAAAGCAGGCATACAGAGAGGATCGGCAGTAGGTAGGAGGTGAATCAAAGGAAATATATTGCTGGCGAATAGCAAATCAACGGGAAGACCAAGTGCATATTAATATCACCGTGGAGAAGCTAGCAAAGCATGGCTGTGTCACATGTAGAAGGGAATTGCCAGTAAGTAAATACATGTTGAGTTTGTATGATGTTGAACGGAACCATGTTGAGTTTGTATGATCGCTATTAATTGTATCTGGTGTTGAATGGATCTTTAAGCAGATCAAAGTTATAGTATCTGTCCTTAGAATTGGGAATAAAGTAATTAGGTTTTGTGATTCTGTTCAAGAATAACATTGTTTTAAACTTTTAAGATTTTCGTTCACTGTACCATGAATTGGTATTTTGTGTATTCAATCTATGTCTAAATTGGTTCTTGTTGTACGGTGCATTGGGAATCCAACAAATATAATTTGATTTAACCTTGAATGTCTCCATTCATTATATCCTTGTACTCCGTTGAATCCCTGTTCATCTGTTTTGACTACAAGGTTGTTAACAGAATGGTTTCATACCAAATTCCTGTTATTTTCTTGGAAGTTGGTGTCTTCTGTTTAACCTCCTGTAATTCTGAGGACGGAAATGGATTGCACAAGTTTGTGATTGTGGTTCTTGTCTCCATCAAGGGGAGACTTTGTTCCTGAGTGTTAGGCAAATTCACCAGGGGAAGGTAATTTGCACCAGGACCGGTAGGTGGAGAGAGGAGTTGAAATTATTGATCGGGATAACATTAAAGATATTGTCTCCAGGAGGAATACCGAGGATAGAAGAAGTGTTGGAGAGATTTCGAGAACTAATCAGAAGTGATCTTAGAGAACACATAGGAAATGAGGTGCAATTGGTTACGGAAAGTGCAAGAAATTTTGTGTGTGAAGAAGAAAGTGATGTAAAAGAGCATGAAAGAGAGGAAGAACAACCAGAAGAAGTGGGCGAGGATCGATTCTTGAGGGCTCTTTCACAAATTGCAAGGATCAATAAAATAGAAGTACCCAACTTTTCAGATGAATTGATTGACTGGATAGGAGAGTTGCAAGAATATTTGGAGATGGAAGAAATCAAAGATCTGCAAAGAGTTAAAATAATCTAAACAAAGATAAAAGGACGTGCTGCACTGTGGTGGGAAGAATTTCAAACGGATCGGAGAGCAAGTGGAGACCCAAGAATAACAAGGTGGAGCCAAATGGTGCTCAAATTAAAAAGAAAATTTATTCCAGGTGATTATGAAATAGAATTATTCCAGAAGTTGCAAAATCTGAAACAGAAGGATGTGAGTATAAAAGAAAACACGGAGGAGTTCTACAAGTTGATCGTTCTTTCAGGAAAGCAGGAAACGGATAAAATAAAGGTGGCAAGGTATGTAAATGGCTTACAGTTCAGCATCCAAGATGAGATTTGGATGATTCAAATTTTTACGATGGAGGAAGCATATCAATATGCATTGAAGGCTGAAGAGAAATTAGTAAGAAGGCAATTAAATAACTCCAAAAGTAGGGGAAAATTTGTAATTGAGAATGGACAAACAAACAGCAGCAAGGGGAAGCAGATTGAAGAAGAAGAAATCAAACCTGCATGGAGTAAAGAAACGAATTGAAGCAGCAGGAGAGGTTTCCTTGGTAAATGTTTTAAGTGCAATCAGTATGATGGTCATAAGAGTTGGGAGTGTCCCGAATTCCTACAAGAAGAACGTACAAGGCCTATAAGGAGCAATCACATTGTGCAAGAGGATCAAGAAAGTGGGTGTATCACCTTCCCATCACATTGAGGAACCAGAGTCAAGATAGTCTTTGTTGTTCAAAAGGGTGTTGTTGAAGCCACCAATAGAAAGGCAAGAACCAATTCAAAGAAGAGCCTTGTTTGTAACCAAATGTAAGACACAGGTAAGTGCTGCGAATTAATTATTCATAATGGTAGTACAGCTAATCTTGTGGCAAAAGAAATGGTAGACAAATTAGGCCTCAAAAGAACTAAACATTCTACCCCGTATAGAGTTTCTTGGTTACAAAAAAGGCACCGATTATTGGCTGGATACTCAAATGTGGCAATGGAAAAATGATGTTGATGAACGGGAAAAAGCTTGTGAGTGATAGGTTGACAGAGAAAGCTACATCAGCAACCAAGTAGTGGCTTCTTTGTTCCTTTCAATGTCATATGTACATGATACTGATTTGTGGGTAGAACAGTCAATAGATGAACAGGATAGTCTAATTTAGTATCAGATTAAATTCCTGTTATTTTCTTGAAAGTTGGTGTGTGCTGTTTAAGCTCCAGTTTGCACAAGTTTATGATTGTGGTTCTGGTCTCCATCATGATGCCACTTTAAGTGTCTCAATCTAAGAAAAGCATTTTCTAAAACTGAAATAATATCTGGAAACATGTAAGCAGGAATGAAATGGCCGAGGACTCTGCCTACAAATTTTCTTCTCAAAATTTTGAAATTTTCTTGATTCAGATTTCCATGTAGACCACCATAACTGGCATTTACATGGTAAACATGCATGTGAATTTTCGATTTTCTTTGAACAAAGTGATTCATTTCAAGCATTACTTTGATGTGATTGTGTTTATGCTTCAGCTTGAATGAAATAGGCATTTCTATTTAGAGAGGTTCCTCTAATGGTTCATTCATGATGTTTCTGGGTGAGGGAAAAGAATTTTGTCAACGTTTTCAGGGCCAGCTTTAAACATCACACACTAAGGAAGAAATTAAGCCTGGGAAAATAAGTCAAACTTTGACTATTTAACACTTTTGTACTAGGAATCAAGCCTTAGTGTGTGATGTTTAAACCGTTCGCATTTTCAGTAATTTGTAAGTAGAGATGGCTGGTGTTAAATTGATTCTTCTGCATTGCCAACCTTAACCCCATTCTGAAATCTGATTTAATAAGGTCTTACAAAACAACGCTGATTTTAAAACTGCATGCAGGTGGTGTGCAAAGCAGGAACAATGAACATATAGATTGCACTTTATAACCAATTATGGTTATAAATATTGAAAACAATTCATAGGAACGTGTCTTTTAAAAGAGAATTTTGAGGAGCATTTATGAATTGCATTATACGATGCCATTCGACAGAAATTCAAGTCAATAAACAATGCATAGCATTGAAGATCCATTGATTTAAATATCTGAATTTTCAATAAAAGTAATTCGAAATGTACGCCAAAAAAAAAATATAAACATTGGAATACTAATTGATAATAGCATTAATATATGCAGAATATATTTATATTTGATCATTCAAGAATCACTGGAACTCTCGTACACCTATTTGTTATTTAATGGCATCGCCATTAACTAAAATGAGTCCAGAAATTAATCCGTCCCAGTTACAAAAGTAATATTAGAAATCTTTAGTGCATAGTAATTCTTTTGCCCACCTTTGGGTTTATTCAACTAAAACTCTGCATCTCAGAACCCTTTTTCTCTTCGGGAAATATCGATCATAAGATCATGGATAGTATGGAAAGCTTACCATTTTAACTCCAAAATTGTTGGACTCCAACCTCAAAAGAGTGAGTAAACTTAGTTCTTAACCGGCCAAAAATGCTTCGACTGAAAGGAGTTCCTATCATCGATTCGAACAAAGGATATACTGATGGGCTCGTACTTTGGCTCGTACTTTGCCCTGAAAATAATTTCCTTTTGAAGAAGATATGTGCTTGAATCTCTGAATGACAAACTGTTCCAAACTTCAGAGTTCAAAAGAAGATCAAATTTGCAAGCCAAATTGAGATTGCCAAGATCGCCATGATTCTTATAACCCCTATTAGGACATCAATCTCATTCTAACTACATGCTCTGCATTAGTCAAAGGCATATAAGCAATATATAGTCCTTCGAGCATTACCTCTTAATGAACAGCATTCTTGAATTCAGGGTTGCGGATCCTGTTTGAACTCACATCTTCTAGTGACTTTTATTTAACTGTAAGAAATAGCATTGTTTGAAATTCTGTAAGTCGCAGGGTAAACTTGGTTTACTGAGATTCTATATTCTTGAAAGAAGGTGATGCTATTGATATACGCTGTTATTCCCCAGTAAAATTGTTACTACAGTAACATCGTCATGAAACTTCCTCTGTCGTCTAGAAGGGATATCCATCAATTGTTCTATAGACACACTTGCAAGAGACCACACAATAAATCAGAAAACAACTACAGTAAGCTCCAACTCCGCTTAATGATTAAGCCTGAGGTTCTCAGATACGAAGTAGCTTCACTACTGTGTTTAGCATAGATAGTTTGTGCGAGCTATATGACTATAGAATGACTCGATAATGAGATTTAACTCAATTGTTTTTCATTTAACTTTTAATTTAATAAATTTAAGAAAGAAATTTTATCTGATTTCTAGATAAATTAACTGAACTAATAGTGGAAGCAAAATAATTAGAGTCGATTACACATAGATGATAACATAGATATACGAAAAGAATGCAAATATTAGGTCTTCTATTCAGTGAAATAGCAAACTTATTCTTCACAATACAAGAAAATTCAATACAAGTTTGCTACAACAATTTTACATATATAAGATCTAGTTACGAACTTGCAAAAAAATAATTTTTTCTTACTTTCTTTGACTTTAAATCATATATAAAATCACATTTTGTTATTTTCAAACTTACAAACTTATCCTTTTAAAGAATTAAAAATAAAATTGTTACTGATTATCCAACTCAATTGATTTAAACAATTTCACTCAACTTCCAAACTAAACAACGAAAAAACTAACATTATCAATAAGCAAAATCCATATGTTCAACATTCAATAACATAAATTAACTATAGATTTTCTACATAAAAAATCTCCTACTGATGCAGGCATACAGAAATAAAACTCACACTACAGCAACTAAATTACTTGCTAAGTAGGAATGATAAAGAGATTTTCTAAGCATCACTTGCATTTTTTGCAGCACATTTAGATACTCTTATATGTACTTGTTTTACAACCTCATCATTACTAAACACAAAAAAATCGACAAACTGTGACTTCTTATGACAACTAATTCATTATGTTTTGAGATAACTTCCATTTGACACATTTTGTCAAACAATTAATATGCTTGTCTATAACTCCTCTTTTCGCTAAGACTACAACCCTTGATGAAATCTCTATGCTATGAGGGAGGCTGGCAAACTGCCAATGGTATCTACTTGAGACTTGTTGGAAGAATTAGAGTTTTGAGAGGGGGGTGAATCAGAACACATTGATTTTGCTTAATCAATTTACAAATTTCAACTTTAAAGTTTCATGAATTGAATGCATTCAAATCTTACTCAAATAATAATCATTCACCATGCGTGAATAAGAAAAACATGAACTCACAGAAGATAGAGACACGTATTTTTGCCAAGTGGGAAACCCTCAAAATTCCTTAAGGATTCGTCATAGGGAGAAAAACCACTCCATGAACCTTTAATCTTTATTGAGCTTCAACTCTTTACAATCAGTAGCAACAACTGCTCAGGGATTCAACCCTGTCTATCTCTTTTTCAATGGTATTACAACCTTAAATACACATATAACTGTATGTAATACACCATACACCTATACATGTAGATAAGTTTATAATCAACCCTTTAGATTTCTTAAAACTTCAAAAATATTTTGTGTCTCCGCCTTTGCATCACTATATCACACTATATTTTCAAGTGTTTACAACAGTCTCTTTAAATAGAGATGTAACTCATACAAAAAATAATCAATTTTTTACCAGTTAGGGATGTTTTAAAAATGCCTACAAGATATGTGCGGTTAAAACAACTTTATACAAGTTAAACCACCTAAATCAAAATTAGTATAAGCCATTTATAATGACAAACGAACTAGTGGAACCAATAAATCTTCAACCTTTTTAGAAGCCTTTTTGAAACAGTGTTGTTAGGGTTTATGAATGAAACCCTGTTTTATTTTTACACAACAATCCATTCCTTGAAACGATGTTGTTAGGGTTTATGAATGGAACCCTTTTATTTTGCACAAAAAATCCATTTCTTCAAAGAAAAACTTTTATCTTTTCAAAGAAAACTTCATTATCATCCATCAAGATTTTCAAACGATATTTCTACTAGACTGTGAAATATTCAGTCAAAAAACCTTTTAAGTAATTGAACAAGAAGTCAGCCATTATGCATACCTGTCAAAAGAAAATATTCTTCCATTTACCTCTTTCTCAACAGTTGTTTTTACCACTTTTCTTTTGCCCTGTTCATAATCATTTTGTCTCTCTTTTTCATTTTGCGTCAACCATTGTTATCATGCACAGAGAGAGAGATCAAACAATAGTGAGAATCCATACAAAAAAATATGTGGATGAAGAGAATATCAACAAGTTCGAACTATACCATTTTACATTTCTATTCGTTGAGCAAAAACTCTTTTTATTTCACAAAGCAAGATCTTCCATATTTTTCAGCCTTCTTCATGTTCGCAGAGCAAAAACAATGTTTTACATGGAGATATTTTCATACAAAATACCCACAACCTAAAGTATTTTGAAAAACTCTTTCAAGTCCGCTTCAAATTCGGCATACAAAATGACATATGGCGAGCAGTATTCAAGGCACCACATAAACCTTATTGTGCTAACAGTATTTCTTTAATGTTGCATACAGCCCATGTCCAAGCTATGTTGTTTTTTTTAACCACTTTTTTTAAACTTACGTTGCCATTTACCTCCTTTTTAAATGCCACAACATTTACGTCTTTAGCATGTCTCGTGTCACGTAAACATAAACCTTTTAAACTTGCCAATTTGCCACCTTTATTATATTAAAACAATTTACCACCTTATTTCAGTATGGTCAACAATCTCCCCCATTTTTTGAGGCAAAAAATTTCATCATCTAATATATATACAAGATGATATACAAAAACATAGATTCAATCTCTTTCTCATATACCATCTAATATATAGAGGATAATGTACAGATGTTTTGAGAATAAAGGGTAAATATGTTGAATAAAGAACAAGTATGCTATAAACAGATTACTGGCTAAACACATAATATTGAACAATGTTGATACTGAACTAATCACTGGTACATCAAAGAATGTTGAACATAGAGAACACAAAACACTGATCACAATATGCCACAGAACATTGATTCTAATATGCAGAGTACATTGATCATATGCCACAGAACACTGATCACAATATGCAAAGTATACTGATCACAATATGCAACCAATTGTTGATCACAATATGCAGCCAACAACTAAAACCAACTAATGAAAAATATACTGAAAATATGCTAAATTATGCTAAATGCTACACCAAAACCAAATGAGTAAACACCAAAACCAACTACTATCTCCCCCAAAAAATTTGCATCAAAAAATTTAACCATCTTCTTTTAATGTAGAAGAAAATTTTGTGAATAGGAGCAGAAACCTAACATAGAATATGTGTTTGCAAAAACTTTATATCAGCATTGGTTGAGAGAAAACTTTCAATCGAGTTCTTTAGCGTTCAAATGATTCCCTAGGTAGAGCTTTAGTAAAAATATCTGCTACCTGTCCTTGAGTGGGAACATAGATCAGCTTGAATTCATTATTAAGAACTTTATCACACAAGAAGTGAAGTTTAATAGCTACATGTTTTGTACGAGAGTGCATTACTAAATTTTTACTTAATTGAATAGCACTCATATTATCACACATGATAAAGATAGGCTTTGGGACTTGAATACCTAAATCAGTCAATTGATAATCCATCCAAATCAGCTAATTGCAACAGGCAGTAGTAGCAACATACTCAGATTCATAGGTAGACAATGTAACACATTCTTTTTTTTTGTCATGCCAAGCAACTAAACAATCACCAAGAAAGAATGTTGCTCCACTAGTACTCTTTTTATCATCATATCCACCTCAATCTGCATCAGTATAACCAGAGAGTGTAAAATCATCATTGTGAGGATACATAAACCAAAGTCAAGTGTACCTTGAATGTACTTTAGAATTCGATTTATTGCATTAAGATGAGATTGTTTTGGATTAGACTGAAATCTTGAAACCATGCACATTGCTTGCATTATATCAGGTCTAGGTGTTGTAAGATATAATAGGCCTCCAATCATGGATCTATATATTGTTTGATTTACAGAAGGTGAGTCACCATTCTTTAATAACTTGCAGCCTATTTGCATAGGAGTACTAACTGGTTTACAATCAGTCATATTAAACTTCCTCAACATTTCCTTTGCATATTTTGTTTGAGAAAGAAAAAGACCGCGTTCAAACTATAAGACTTGCAGTCCAAGAAAAAATGTGAGCACACCCAATAGTGACATTTCAAACTTAGATTACATAATATTTGAAAAATGTTTTGCTGATTCATCATTAGTAGACCCAAAAATAATATCATCCACATAGATTTCAACTGCCAAAATATCATTATTTATAACTTTGATATATAGAGTACTATATGCTTTTCCATGAGAGAATCCATTAGCAATTAGATGTTTATCCAACCTGGAATACCAAGCTCTAGGAGCTTGCTTTAGACCATTTAATGCCTTTTTGAGTTAGAAAACATAATCAAGTTTGTCAGAAGATTCAAAACCTTCTAGTTGTTCCATATAGACTTCCTCTTCAAGATACCCATTCAAAAATGCAGTTTTAACATCCATTTGGTAACTAGTAAACCTTTTATAACTTGCATATGCCAGAAAGATTCTAATTGATTCCATCCTTGCAACTGGTACAAATGCTTCACCAAAATCAATTCCTTCCTATTGAGCATATCCTTTGCACACAAATCTAGCTTTGTTCCTTATTACTTTGCCATCTTCATTCAGTTTATTGTGAAATACTCATTTTCCACCTATGACATTTTTGTTATCAAGTCTAGGAATAAGTTCCCAGGTTTTGTTTTTCTCAATTTGGTTTATTTCATCTTGCATAGCATTTTTCCAGCAAGGATCTAATAAGGCTTCAGTGACAGTTTTGGGTTCAACATCTGATATCAAACAAAAATGTTTAGCAATATTTGTTTGTTCATTTGTTTTGGCCTTTCTTCTAGTTAAGATTCCTTTTTCTACATCTCCAATAACTTGAGACTCGGGATGTCTCTTAGCAATTATCCTAGATGAAGTTTTTATTTTTGAACCAATATTTGTTACTTTGGGAATTGAACAGTTTTCTTATTTAGTTTCATCAACAATTTCAGACTCAACATTTTCAAGGTTTTCATCATGCAAAGTTTTTGATTTTTGAAATGATGCTTCTTCAAGATCCTCTTTATTATTGCAGCATACAGAATTTTCATCAAATACAACATTTATGGCTTCCACTATCTTATTCAACCTTTTGTTATAGCATTTAAAGGCTTTGCTATGTGTAGAGTATCCAAGAAAAATCCCTTCATCAGATCTTGAATTGAAATGTTCTAAAGAATCATCATTCTTTTTGATGAAGCATTCACAACCAAAAATTTTGAATTTTTTAACATTAGTTGTTTTGCCATTCCATAATTCATATGGAGTATGAGCTATTTTAACTCTTATTTGTTCTCAATTTAAAATGTAGACAATTGTATGAACAACTTCTTTCCAAAATTTATCAAGTAATTTTGTTCATTTAGTATAGTTCTAGCCATCTCTTTAACCATTCTATTTTTCCTTTCCACAACACCATTTTGATGTGGTGTTTGAGCAGTAGAGTATTGTCTTTTAATGCCATGTTTCTCAAATTACTCAATGAATTCTTGAGAAGTGAATTCTCCACCCCTATCTGACCTTAAACATTGTAACTTTAAATCAGTTTCTCTTTCAACCATTTTTCTGAAAATTTTGAAACGATCAAAAGCTTCTGATTTGTGTTTTAGAAAAGTTACCCAAACCATTCTTGAATAGTCATCTATGAATAACATAAAATGTTTTTCACCATTTAATGATGCAGTTTTAGTAGGTCCACATAGATCAGTATGCACAAGTTCAAGTGGCCTATTAGATAAGTATTCTTTTGTTTTAAAAGATACCCTCATTTGTTTTCCTTTCACACATTCTTCGCAAATGTTCACTGGTTTTCTGATTTGAGGTAGCCCTCTGACCTTTTTATTCTTACTAATCCTAGCAAGATTATCAAAGCTGAGATGTCTCAATCTTTTATGCCACAACCAATTTTCTTCTACCTGACTCATAAGGCAAGTGTTAATTAATGATGTTTCCTGAATTGTAGAATCAATTAGATTATAAAGGTTTCCACCTGTCCTTAAGCCAGTAGCAATGACTTTATCCCTTCCATTTTTAATTAAGCATCCTTTAGCATTAAAGGAGATAGAATATCCACTATCACAAATTTGACTAACACTCAAAAGATTATGTTTCAAACCTTCTACAAAGTATACATCATGAATAGGTGTATCTTTGTTCAAAATTATTGAACCTCTTCTGTTATATAGGCTCTTGAATTATCACCAAAGCAAACAAACCCTCCATCAAAATATTCTAGGGTTTTGAACTTGCTTCTACATCCAATCATATGATGTGAGCAGCCACTATCCAAAAACCATGTTGCAAGTTTTTGAGCAAATAGGGTTGTTTCAACTATTAAAGACTTTTCAGATGTCTTAACTTGTTTCCAAATCTGTTTAGGTTTTAGATTTAGTTTGCATTGATTTGCAAAGTGACCATAATGAAAACATCTTAAACATATGATGACTTTTCTCTTACTTTGACTAGTACTATTTTCACAAAAAATCGCCTTATGCCCAAAATTATTACAGTTAAAGCAATAACCCTTAAAGAAGAATTTAGTTTTATGTTTAGAAGACTCTTCAAATGAGCATTGCAAAGCATTCATTTTTTTTATCCTTTCCAACAAGCTAAATTTTGTGATTTTCAATGATCTGATTTGCTTCTTCTAATTCTCCTTGAAGTCTTTTATTGTTATTTTCATGATTTAAAATTATTATTTTTAATCTCTTAAGCTCTTGTAGAGATTTTAGAAGTTCTTCTTCAAGATCAATTTCTTCATCTAAATCAGATGAAGATTCAGATTCACTAGATTCAAATTTAGAAATGTTGATTATTTCAACCATGAACAATCTTTCCCCTTCTTCATTCATCAAGATCACTAGACTCTTCATTTGAGTCTTCTTTTGCTAGAAGACTTTTCTTTTTGAAATCCTTGAATCTTTTGTTTTGATTCCAAGGTTTCCTTTTTGAAAACTTTTCAGTTTTCTCATCATTGTCTTCTAGTTCTACATTTGGACATTTTGCTGCAAAATGTCCTAATTGACCACAACTGAAACATTTTGGCTTTCCTTTATATTTCTTTCTCATTTTCCTAACTAATAATGCTTCTAAAGCATCTGTTAAATTTGAATCACTTTCTTCAACCTTAAAGGCTATCTCTTTTGATGTAGAACTAGCTTGATTGCTAATTCTCATTTCATAAGCAGTTAGGGTTCCTTGTAATTGATGCAAAATCATTTTAGAAAAACTTTTCTTTTCTTCTAAAGTGGAAATTTCAGTTTCAAATTTAGGTAGAACTGACCGTATAACTTTTGAAACTATATCATGTTCTTCAATTTGTTCACCTAGACCTTTTCTAGCATTGACTATTTCATCAATTTTCAAGAAGTATGCTGAAATATTTTCATCTTTAAGTTATCAAACTGTGTTTTGAGAGTTAACAATTTTGACTCTTTAACCTTTTCATCTCCTTGATAAATAGTTTCCAATTTTTCCCAACTATCATTTGCTGATTTACAGTAGACTACTGTAGCAAACACATCTTTGGTGAGACCACACAAAAGAGCATATATTGCCTTTTTATCCAGTTCATATGTCAGTTTATCATTAGCATCAGTAGGTATTGTTGGTGGGACAGTATACTTCATAATAACAACATCCCACATTCTAACATCTAAAGAATGTATAAACGCCTTCATCATAACATTCCAAAAAACATAGTCATTACCATTAAATAATGGAGCCTGGTTAAGGGAAGCTCCTTTAGCTTGTGCCATTTTACTTCTAATAAAAATCCTTGGAACAATTCCTAAAAGGAATTCTATGCTCTGATACCACTTGTTGGAAGTATTATTTAGTTCTAAGAGGGAGGGTGAATCAAAACACATTGATTTTGCTTAATCAATTTACAAACTTCAACTTTAAAGTTTCATAAACTAAATGCATTCAAATCTTACTCAAATAATAATCATTCACCATGCATGAATAAGAAAAACATGAACTCACAGAAGATAGAGACACGTATTTTTGTCGAGTGGGAAACCCTCAAAATTCCTTAAGGATTCATCATAGAGAGAAAAACCACTCCATGAACCTGTAATCTTTATTGAGCTTCAACTCTTTACAATCAACAACAACAACTGCTCAGGGATTCAACCCTTTCTATCTCTTTTTCAATGGTATTACAACCTTACATACATATATAACTGTATGTAATACACCATACACCTATACATGTAGATAAGTTTATAATCAACCCTTTAGATTTCTTACAACTTCAAAAATGTTTTGTGTCTCTGCCTTTACATCACTGTATCACACTATATTTTCAAGTGTTTACAATAGTCTCTTTAAATAGAGATGTAACTCATACAAAAAATAATCAATTTTTTAAAACTGAACTAGTTAGGGCCATTTTAGAAATGCCCACAAGATATGTGCAGTTAAAACAACTTTATACAAGTTAAACCACCTAAATCAAAATTAGTATAAGCCATTTATAATGACAAACGAACCAGTGGAACCAGTAAATCTTCAACCTTTTTAGAAGCCTTTTTGAAACAATGTTGTTAGGGTTTATGAATGAAACCCTGTTATATTTTTACACAACAATCCATTCCTTGAAACGATGTTGTTAGGGTTTATGAATGGAACCCTTTTATTTTGCACAAAAAATCCATTTCTTCAAAGGAAAACTTTTATCTTTTCAAAGAAAACTTCATTACCATCCATCAAGATTTTCAAACGATATTTCTACTAGATTGTGAAATATTTAGTCAAAAAACCTTTTAAGAAATTGAACAAGAAGTCGGCCATTATGCATACTTGTCAGAAGAAAATATTCATCCATTTACCTCTTTCTCAATTGTGGTTTTTACCACTTTTCTTTTGCACTGTTCATAATCATTTTGTCTCTCTTTTTCCTTTTTCCTCAGCCACCATTATCATGCACAGAGAGAGAGATCAAACAATAGTGAGAATCCATACAAAAAAAAATGCAGATGAAGAGAATATCAACAAGTTCGAACTATAACATTTTACATTTCTATTCACTAAGCAAAAACCCTTTTTACTTCACAAAGCAAGATCTTCCATATTTTTCAGCCTTCTTCACATTTGTAGAGCAAAAACAATGTTTTACATGGAGATATTTTCATGCAAAATACCCACAACCTAAAGTATTTTGAAAAACTCTTTCAAGTCCGCTTCAAATTTGGCCTACAAAATGACATATGGCGAGTAGTATTTAAGGCACCACATTAACCTTACTGTGCTAACAGTATTTCTTTAATGCTATGTACAGCCCATGTCCAAGCTGTGTTGTTTTTTTTATACTTAAAAAAAAACTTGCATTGCCATTTATCTCCTTTTTAAATGCCACAACATTTATGTCTTTAGCATGTCTCACGTCACGTAAACATAAACCTTTTAAATTTTCCAATTTGCCACCTTTATTTCAGTATGGTCAACAAGACTTTCCTTTTAAACATTTCTATCGACAAAAATCCATTTTGAACAAATCATATATTCGTGGCATTGCATAAAAACATGATTTCTTTGAAGACATTTGGTTAAGCAGCTCAAGTGCCTTAGTCATACCATTAAAACATATATATAACCATAACCAGTGCCACCAACAAAAGAAGCTCTATTCTAAACCTAAAATATTCATCACTAAAGATAGATCTGGTAGCTAGGTATATGATTTGTTAGTTGTAAGTAATGCAATGAATATAATGAGCCCCAAAAGAACTCTTAAAGGAAAACTAGTGGCATATAAGTTTAATTTATCTATCCAAATCGCATCATCGTGAAAGGACTACAATATGTAAATGTGAGCATTGATTGAAAACCCCACATGGCCCAACAATAGAAAGTGACCTTAATTGATGATTGTGATAACCAAGATTAGTGTGTAATTTTTTTGCTTTATTTTAATTCTTTTACTCCTCCAATGGTGAGGGTCACTGATCGCAAGAAAATAGAGGAAGAAAAAGTTCTTTTTTTGTGCAAAGACACAAAATGAAATGGGAACCTGGCTTTAGAATCTTATTATGCGAATGATAGTTCAAAGATAACCTTTGAAGAGTCATATATTATGGGAAGGGTTTTCTGGGGGGCTTAAGTTTTATTTTTGAGGAAGATGACCTTGAAAGAAAAAAAAAATTAGTTGTAGGGATAGGGGGGATGTCCTAATAGCTGCCCAAGCTAACTCTTATACAGTGAGTCAAATTTCAGTAATTTTTTTTAGTATGTTGGAAATATTCAAGACTAGCTAGGTTATTGAGAGGGGAGGGGTGAATCAGTAACCTCAAAAACTTTATCAAATTCATATCTTAATTGTAATAATCCAATTACCATTTATTGATCTATTTGTATGCATGAGAAACTGAAAACATAAAACATTCATAACACTTGAACACAATAATTTGGTGACCCAGAAACCTTCCAAATAGAAAGTAAAACTGGGGTGGGGATGATACCCACAAAACTTCAATACTGCACATAAAGTTGGTTGGTTAAGGCTTACATCGATCAATTCTGATGATCTACCCTATTAGGTGCAATTAGGACTGCTAGGTCCACCTTGTTAAAGGTTTTACAAACACATAACGAAGTATGCACTGGGTGAAGAGATTTGAGAAAAGACTATTAAGTCTACCTTGTTAAAGGATTTAGACTAGTTCACTTGTTAGGATGAAGAAGTAGATCTCTAACTTACAACTGAATTACTAATAGAGATTCTTCAAAGTATTGATCACCTTTATGTGATAGATATGACTCTACTGCTCCTTTACTGATATGACCTTACAATACACTTTGTCTACTATTGATTCGCATTTTCATGCTTCTTTATCACAATATTGTCACACTTGGATATGATACAATACATTACATATATATACCAATCCAATTTACATAATTACAAAGTCGAGCATCATGCAAGTTAACACTAATATTACAAAGTTGGCCCATATGTAGATACTCGGGTTTTGAAGATTGACTTGGTGAAGTTCTGATACTCAGCATCCACTATCATTACTCGACATCATCATGCACTTGGTAGAAGTAGAAGCTCGGTCCATACTAATCACTTCAATGTAGTCTTGAACTCGATCTGCACTGGTGACTTGGTAAATACTATGTAACTCAATAGAAACTGAATTACTTGTTTACCATGACTACACTTGGTAAACACTAATCTCCATACAGCTCAATTAACACTAACTTCGCTTTACATGAACTGCTAGCTAGGTAGAAATTGCAAAGCTTGGTAACCACTAAAATGCTCGGGTTGAACTGCTAGACTTCACGCTGACTAAATTCACTTGGTAACCACTGAAATGCTCGGTAGGAACTGTAGTGCTCGGTGGCTATTGAATTACATGGAAAACACTGTAGATTGTTTAATGATCTCGGTAACCATACAAAATCTGAATAAGTTTTGTCACTAATAACAAACTTGATTGAATGTCAACAATCTCCCCCTTTGGCATTAGTGACAAAAACACTTATTAGCCAAAAGTTATATACATCACAATGTGATACTAGTTCAGTATGGTATATTGTTCTTGAGAGAAGAAATTCAAAAATTTGTCCTTGTAAGTATATATAGTATACTATATCTGCAAATTCTCTACTATATACACTTTCTCCCTTTGCATGATTCTCCTCCATACAATATATACAGTATAACAAGTATCTCTCCCCATATATAGCATATTAAGTGTCTCTCCCCCTTTTTGACAATAATGCCAAAGATTTATTCAAAACTTATCTGCATGGAGACACCAATATGAGAAAGAAAATCAGAATGTACCTTAAGTATGAGTGCTAGAGTTTTATCCCAATTCTCTTGCAAGACTTTGCACGTATATAGAGCAACTTGAACTTTTGCAGATAGTTGTATCATGTGGTCTACAATCGAGAAGTTGTTGTCATGGATCAATGTTTTTTGAATAAACAATATGCTTCTACATTGTATCCATGATGGGAAGGATCATATTCTGAATATCTATCAGTGTAGACTAGATCCTTGCTTCTTCTCTCAACAACTCTGCTTGCATATATGACAAGAATCTAATTTTCATATGATGTGCAGAGCTTGAACTAGAGTCAAGTTGCAACTGTTGTGCACTAGCCTTCAAATCTTCATCAATCTTTGTTAGTTTGCTCTTTATCTCCTTTGTGAACTCAGTAACATTACACAACTTTCCAAAAAGTGATGTTACATTTGTGCAAGAGGTTTCAAGATTGGTCTAAATTGATGAAAGCTCCACTTTCTGGATAGCTATTTGCTAAGCAATGTGCTCAAGCACTTTATTATCAAATTTATTTTCTGCTTTCTCAATCAATTTATCTTGACTGCTAGAGTCCTCCTTAAACTTCTGGACTGCCTCTTCTAATTGCAACAAAATGTGTTGAGAAGTATCAACTTTAACACCTATAGCCTCAGTCAAAATATTTTTGGCATCATCTATGATTTTATATTCCCTATCTCTTTCTTCTCTCAATTTCTTATGCTTTGCCTTCTTTTGGAGGAGTTGACTAGCTATATGCATTTGGTCTACAATGATATTATCAAAGTCTCATTTGGGAATTTCAATTTCCTCATCTAGGTCTATATCCTCTTCTATCTCCTTTCCTCTACTCAAAAATATTGTACTTGGTTGAGCCTTAGGTTCAACTATCTTGTACTTAATGCCTTTGAATTCAGAATGGAAACAATAGTAGAGATAGTAGGACTAGCAGTGAAAATTGATATAGTGCCAACAGATGGAGTACTAACTGATATGCTTACTAAAACCAAAACTAAAGTACTTATAGTAGTTTCCAAAACTATAGTAGCCAAAATTGTAGTACTCAAAACTGAAGTACTTACTGCTGAAGAGCTCAAAATTGTAGAACATACTATATCGATTGCTGATGATGTTGACTCGGTGGCTGAAGAAGAGGGAGGTTGCAGCTTGGTAGATGAAGTGGTAGACACTTCTATCAGTGATGTGCTGAGCTGTGAGGGAGCGAAGAGTGATTGGACATTTGATGTATCTGTTGTGGTCACAATCAAACTTGTTGAAGCTGTCTCTGAGCTTGATATGGCTGCTGGTTTGCTTGGAGACTGAGGAAGTGAGGCAATGACTATGGCAACTATCTTCATAGGGTCAATCTCCTCATCATCATCTTTGTCTTCCTCGGTAGCTTCTTCCTGTTTATCTTCTTCAACATCCTCATTCTCAAAATGTGTTGGCTCAGTGTAAGTTTCTTCTTCCTCATCATCATTGTCATCATCCTTAACTTCTATAAGGAAGTCACTTTGTTTATGCAAGTGATAAGCATTCTTACACATACTTGTGGCATTATTAACCACATGCTCTATATCCTTGATCAAAATTAAACAAGTATTAAATCTAAAAGTCATCTTATCTTCATTTTTCTTTAAGGACTCTTTTACCTCAACATCTGTCATGCTAAGTAGCAACTACCTCAGGGTTTGTGCATAGTTATATTTTGTTGTTTGTGTAGCAAAGTCCCATCTTGGCATTATTTTCTCTAATAATTCATTAGAGATTTGGGAGGCTATCTGATCTAGCGAATACTTCCATTTTCCCATCTTAGTTAACACCAATTCTTCAACTTGTTTCTTCTCAACCTCTATCTAGTTTCATACTTAAAGGATTTGAAGTTTGTTATGCTTGCACCTTCTTCCAATTGTTTCAATTTTTCTTGGAAGGTGGGAGGAGATTTGCTGAAGACAACTTCACCGCCTTTCTTCCTAGACCTCCTTGTAAAAACTATAGTGGATGGCTTGGTGATGATCACCTTGCCTTTCTTCTTTACTAGTTCTTCTTCCTTTTTTTATTCCTCTTCATCCTCTGCTTCTTCAACATCTTCTCCTTTGCCCTCGATCAACATAAGAGGTATGCTTGTTTTGAGTTTGGCTATCCTCCTCTTACCTTTGTTAACAGCCTATGGAAGCTTGATTTCAAGCTCTATTCTTGCCTTGGCCTCATCATATGTTCCAAAGTGTGGTGCCTTTGGATCAACAGGTTCATTAATCGAGGCTTCAATTGTGTCCTTTACTTCATCTATATCCACCTCATAGGGAAGAGGTTTTACCCATACAATTCTGGGTTTTATTGCCTGAATGTAGACTCTATCATAGTCTACCATGAAATAGACATCATCTTTGTAGTCTTCAACCAATTTCTTAGGTTTCTTAAATTTGTTATTCATTTTCTCCTTGAAGACATCAAAATGGTTATCCATTATGCTAACAAAATTTTCTCCCATTTCAAAAATATATTCATTAATCTGATATGACACTAGTACATCCTTTCTCCATACTACTGTGCCTTTTGAAGGGAAAATCTTCTAAACATAAAAAAAATAAACAAGTCAACAAAGAATCAAATTTGCAAGGGTTTTTTTTGGAAGTTCTAATACTTTCCATGTTTTTGTTGAATTGCTTCAACAACATATTTGCAAGATCATATGACAAGTTGTTCTTCACAACCTTGTATGCCAAGTCAACAGCTTCACATGACACACTGTTTAGACAGCTAGAACTATAAATCTTGTAAGCTATCACATGTATGCTGAATTTTAGTTCTACATCAGTTACATTGCTGATCTTCATACCTCTATCATCCCATTGGCTAGGGTTTTCTTTTCCAACTCCACCCGACCTAGGGTTTTGGTGGTTTTAGCTTTGGTGAGCATGGGGAGGCCGGTGATATGATGAATCATTTTCTTGGTGATCAAAACTAGTTGCTCAAGCCATAACTAACTATTGTGAACTTGACTAAGGATGTATCTGATCTATTTTATTTGAAAACTTTGGGGCAGGTGGGGAATGTGAGTTAAACCCTTGTCTTCCAAATGTTTGTGTTTGGGTTTAAGAATCCCATTCACACATAATTCTCCTAGGGCATCATCCATTTCTAGGGTTCCAAATTCCTAAATTGCACATTTGAAATAAGTTTGGACATCGTTAATGAGTAGTACGTTAGGAGGGATCTGCAATTGCACTCTGTTTGGGTCGAGAGTTTTAGCAATCGCCGACACAAGTTTGAAATCAAGTGCTTTCCATTCTACTCCTCAGACCAACATCTCTAACCCTTTCCTTGCTTTGCTACTGATGCTTGATGCCATGGCTACTTGGTAAGCTACGAAAACTTTGAATAACTTAGCTGCAAATTCTACTCAAAGTCACTTGGTCCCTTTGCAATTCACTTCTTTGCAATAACACTTAGTTTCTCGGTGAAAATGAATTTGATTTCCTATTTTTTGTTAAAACTTTGCCATTAATGTTCGGTATGAAGGTAGCTGTGATCACATCATGCTTGACATTATACTCGACAGCCTGTCATCCACTATTCAATTGATTACTCGGTGAAGGCTTCGTGACTCAATAACCATGTGTGACTTGTTACTCCCGACCTTGCTTGGTAGAGTCCATGACCCAACCTTGCTCAATAGAGAAGTCAACTCAGTGATAACTTTACCAATCTCACTTGATGATCCTTTTGTATCTTGAATACTGATTTGGATCTTTGTCACCTTTTAATTGGAATTGTTTGAATGTGATCATGATAACGTACTTCCAGTTCTTCCTTAAGAACTTAAGTTGGAAATGGTGGAGTCACCTACTTCTTGAGTCACATGACCATCATTACTTGAACTAGCTTCCTTGATAGATTTAGGAATCCATTACTGCCTCATCTTCTTTCGAATGTTATCTGCTTTTGTTCTCTTTTCATCTTCAACTCTACCTGTATTCATGCAATTCTCAGCTAGATGACCAAGTTTGGTACAAGTGAAACATCTTATGGTGGTATCTCTTTTCCTTGTGTGATGTTTAACATAGTTCATGCCAATGTGTCCTTATTCTCCGTAGTAATGATATCTACACCAAGTGTTGTAGTCCTAACTAAATCTTGCTTTCACAATTTGTTCTATTGGATTGAATGATTTAGTTATGCAATCTGATGCCTTGTGACCTTGTTTCTTGCATTTGTGACACTTTCCTTCAAATTTTGGTTTCTCTTTGCATTCATTGGCCTTGTGACCATGTTGATTGCAATTGTAGCATTTACCATTGAATTTTGCTTTACCATTACTCCAACATTTGTTTAATGTATAACCTATCTTACCACAGTGATTGCAAGTAGGTCTTTGGTTCCTTTGAGCACCTTATTTGGAGGATTCACCTTCTTCTTTGTATCCAATTCCTGCTTTACCTTTCTGTCTATAGAGATTTTGCTCATTTAGTTGATTTAATTGATTCATGTTTGCTTGGGATTTCATCATTCTTTCATTGATTGTCTTTTTAGTGTTTAGGTCATTGTTCAATCCTTCACTGATTTGCTTTTTAGATCTCAGCTCATTTATTATTCTTTCATTGATTTTTCTTTCTAAATTTAGATCATTCCTTAATCTTTCATTGATCTATCTTTGGCTCATGATTTCCTCATTTGCATTGGAGATTTGATCCATAAAATTTGCATGTTCAAGGGATTGGTTCTGGATCTCATTGTTTCTTCCATCCATTTCTTCTTTCATCTTGTTCCTCTATTCCAAGATTTCACATAGCCTTACTAACTAAATTTCTTGTTCTCTTTTGAGCTTTCTTACTTCTTCTTGCAGGGAACCATTATTTTCTAAGAGTTCTTTGATTGCATAATTTTCTTTATCTGAACTGCTTGAAGGGAAAAAGTCTTCAATTCTTTATTCAATGTACTGATGATCATTCATTTGATTTGCAAGTTCCTTCCTTCTTTTCAAGGATTGAGAAATTTGCTCCTTAGCTTTCTTAAGTTGTGCAATGGCCATTTCTAGATCCAAATTTTCATTGTCAATTGCCTTATCAAGTTTGAATATCTCCATTGTCCTTGATCTTTGCTCAAGCTATCAAACTTTATCCTGACAACCACAAAGCTCTTATACCAATATTTGGAAATATTTAAGACTAGCTAGGTTACTGAGAGGGGAGGGGTGAATCAGTGACCTCAAAAACTTTATCAAATGTAGATCTTAATTGTAATAATCCAATTACCATTTATTGATCTATTTGTGTGCATGAGAAACTGAAAACATAAAACATTCATAACACTTAAACAAAATAATTTGGTGACCCAAAAACCTTCCATGATCCATTCCTTGTAAGCTATACACTTATTTTTATGAGTAGATGCATGCCTAAGGAGTCATTAAGCATTAATTACATTATCATAATAAGGTTTTTCTTATTAACTTATATAGAACATTTTATAGACAAGAATGGAACAGTACTAGAGGTTAGACCTTTAAAAGACTTGGGGCTTACTATAGATGGCCTTGCCAAGCCACACACAAAGTCTTTGTAGTTCAGTTATTGGATCTTGTACTATATGATTGTAATATCCCTTTCAAAATAATAATTTATTTATTTAAATTATATAATAATATTGATATAACTATAATATCATCAAAATAATAATTGTATTTAATAAATGATCTCACTATACATTAGTATTATTCACTATTGATATAATAATAAATAAAATATGATATTATATATTAGTATATTTCTACTACCATAGCATTATATGATAATAACTTAATAATAATAATAATAATAATAATAAAATATAAAATTGAATATAACATAATTGATTTCTATATATATATATATAATGTTTTCAACTACTATAAAATTAATACTAAAAGACATTAGTAGAGTCACACCATTTCAGGTATGAGAAGTATATAAGGGATCTTGAAGCATTCTTTGAGATCATCTAACAAGGAAATTCATTCAATCTTCTAGCATCATTCAGTTTCAAGCCCAACAATTTGGGAACATTACAATTGGTATCAGAGCACCGATTCTGCTAACCTGTGAATTCACTCAAAGAGGAAATATGAAAGATTTACAGACAAAATTATACATTCTTCTTATATATTGAAGATCTAAAAGGGAATAGACTGAATATTACTTCTAATTACCTATACCAATGCATATTTTAAAAAGAGAACACTTTTAAACTTCACATTGATAGTAAGAGTAATGCTATGTATAATCCCACAAAACCAAGAGTAATAAAAATAATAACCAAGTGATTATGTGACTATATGGTTATATTGTGTGAGATTGTGTGAACCTTGACAAGTCACTAACATATACTATGTTTGACGACAGAAAATAATAAAACAATCAATAATGATATCTAATCATATTCACTATTATTGTATTAATTGATATTGTCAATTTTTACACAATCAAGACATGGAACCATACAAAGGAAAAGAAATATAATGATATGGAAATATTTAATATAAATCTTACACTTATTAAGTTGAAGGAAGTGAAGAATTCGGAATAGTTTTTTTTCCAATCAATACCAACTTCCTCCTCTACCACTACTTCTCAGTTAGCTGCAACTCAAGGAAAAATTCCCATACAAAACTAAGGGGTTGGACCTAGCACTCCAAATTTCTTAGGATTTCAGAAAAAGGCCCATTTATATGGAAAGATAAACAAAGATGTCCTTTATAGGTATCCTTAGTTTACCTCATCCTATCTCCAATGACTTGAGAGATAAAGTCACAGAGTTCTTAGGAAACAATGTCATCGCTAGTGAAGAATATCTCATAAAATTCACTAACATGTTGAATGATTATGAAGCAAAACATGAAGATGTTGTCATGAAGTTGTTTGTACATTCACTCATAGAAGATGTCAAAGATTGGTTTAGGATACTTCCCGATGATAGCATTGGTTCTTGGGATGATCTAGAGAAAATTTTCAAGGAGCAGTATAGGGATAACACTAATGCAAGCTTCATGAGGAATAAGTTTAACAATATTAAGAAAAAACAAAATGAATCTACATTTGATTTTAATGCGAGGTTCCAAAGAGGAATGTACAAGTTATTCCAAGTTATGAGATTATGTGAGAATGTATGTCTCACTACCTATTTCAATGCTTTTGATAGTAAAATGGCTTATATTCTGAGAGACAAAGATCCTAGGACACTAAGAGATCCTTTCAAGATAGCCATTAATATTGAGAATAACATAAGAGCATCTAGAAAACTTGGAAGGATAGATGATCCCAAATTGTTTAACCCTAGGGAAAACAAGAAAGATGGTGATAACCCTATCATAGCCAAAAAACTTGAGGAAGACAAAATAGATCAGGTCTTGAATTTTCTTAAGAATTTGAATCCTCCAATATGTTAGAAACAATAATCCACCAAGATAACTAAGAGAGGGGGTGGGGAGAGGGGTGAATCAGTTATCCAACAATTAAAACATTTATCTTCTTTAAACAAACTTAATTATTCAACCAAAGTAAACAACAACCATAATAAAATGCACATAGACAATTACACTAGATATGTTGACTAGGGAAACCCCCGGTGGGAATGATGCCCACAAGATGATGTACTAATATAAATATTCCTTATTAGAGGATGGACCCTGTTAGGAGTCTATTGCAACATTTAGTACATAGAGTCCCTGTTAAGAGACTTTGAATCCATGTTAGGAGATTCCAACCCTATTTGGAATTGTGCCAACCTTGTTAGCAGTTGTAGTACAATGTATGCAAGATGAACCCACTACCCAAACATGCAATTTCAACTACAAGAAGAGCTCACTATTCAAACATGCAATTTACTATTATGTTCTTCTTTCCTTTTTCTATCAACCAAACCAATCACTGTTAGACCTTGTAGACCAAGTCACAAACCTCGAATCCAAATATCAAACCTCAGATCACTTAGTAAAAACCTTGGTAATAAAGTTTCCTTCACTTCTGCACTACTCTGCTCAACTTCACATTATGCTCATACTATTGTTTATCATAAATTATAAAACCATATAATTCATACCATACTTGATAGAGAAAAATGTCCTTCCTTTATACTACATCCTTAAACAAATCCCTCAGTCGGTTGTTAGATCTTCTCAATTAATTATTATAGGACCACATTAAGAACACGTTACACTTTAGCGATAGCATTAATCTTCTACCTTGCAACTTGAATATCTTTCTATACATGCAATATTATGACGAGCGATCTTAGCCACGTCATCATCAACATGTCCTCTTCATGTCCTCAATCTTGATTCTCAAAATATCAACTCTACCAAGAGATATAACAAGTTTACCAGAACATGCCTCTATAAACTCTATCTCAGAATAGACACCACCAACACTTACATAACTTCTTCTAGACTAATCATTTCTTCTTCTGACATTAACTGCATATACCAGATACTCAGAATTATCTCCCATAAGCTCAGATAGTTAGAATACTCAACTAGTCATTTGTACCAACTTGATCTTTCTGTTGTTCTTTTGTCAGATACCAAATAAAACTGCTATGTTGACATCAATGACAAACTCAGTCATGAATGTAACATATCATCATAGTAACATATCTATAATACTCCCCCATAGGAATATCATCAATATTCATGCTTTCAACAATGTTGTAACATAGTAAACCATGCAACTAAGCCTAATACTGGTGAAAAGCCATAGTTCAATAATAACTATAATAGGGAAACCACGTTGTAGAATTAACCATACAACACACAATGGAAAGCCCATCAATAACCCTACATAATGAACTAATGACAAAATTACACCATATCCACTGCAGAGGAATTTTGTGAATATGATATTTGAAATGCCTTGGTGTTGTCAATCTCCTCATTCTCCTAACTACTATGTAGTTGCTTGCCATTTTCTACATCTTAGTAGACCCAACCAGAAAAGGGGGAGGAAGAAAAGAACCATGATGATGTAGCTTGCAACATGATTAATTCATGTGATAATTATGAAGAGTATGATAATGAAGAGTTTGAAATAGATGTGAGTGATCAACAAAATATATAGCAGTTATACCATCAGCAAACAATTTCAGATGATGAAGATCAAGTTGATGGCAGGACATGTAACATGATTTTAGGTGTTGAGCATATGAATATGAGAACACCTTCCAAGGAAGAGATTGACAGAATAATCAAAACATTGAGATGGTTGCTAAAGTTCATAGTACCTATAATCTAAGAAATAGAATAGTAAATAATATGTTGGGAAGGCATTAGGTATTTTCATTAAGGATATAACCCACAAGATGAATGATGGCCACAAAAAAAAGGTTCAAATGGTTGTTAAGATCAAGGACAATAACCCAAGAAAAAGCTGTAAACTCAAGGTGTAGAAGTAGTCAAGATGAATACAGCTGAAAGGAAGTTGAATCTTGATGTTGTTAGACAAATTGAGGATCCAACTATTCAAATACAAGCAACTAAAGGTATTTTATGCAAACCCCTTACTTATGACCCTGTTGATATGATTTTTATGTTATCACAAATTATCATCAAGGTCCTTTTATCCAAAAAATTTAGGATAGAGTAACATACAAATAAGGTCCTTTCTTGGTTAGGGGGAATTGGGAATAGCATTGTTATCAAAGGAGAGTCATCATTAGCACATGAGGTACAAGTTGTAGTAAAAGAAAATGAAGATAAAGGAGTCATATCCCAAATACCCAAATGTATTTGGATAGTTCATCTAGAGCTTATATAGATAATATTGACCCTTTATTCCTTAGCTTGATTATAAATGGAAAAACCTTGAAGAATTGTATGATTGATTTAGGAGCTTCTAATAGTGTCATGCCTTTCAAAATCATGGAAGCCCTCGATCTAAAGGTAGATACCAAATAGGGTAGATATTGAGCCATGGATGCAACAAAAGTCCTTGTTATAGGTACCATAAATGCATTGCCATATAGGTTAGTTGCTTATCTTGATGTTGAATTAACCATGAGTGTCCTAGTAGTTGACATCCCTCATTAGTATGGAAGGTTATTCTCAAGAAAGTGGAGTGTTGCAATTGGAGGAAGCTTACAATATGACTTGTCTTTTACTACTTGACACATAGAGGAAAAAGATATCAAGGTTAATAGAGAACCAAGGGCAATTCATATGATTGAGGATAACATTGATACTAATTCTACATGTTTCTTAGATATAAAAGTAAATTCTTTCAGGGCTGAAATTACAATTTTAGAAATTGAAAAGATAGTCTCATTGATTTCACAAGAGGAAATAAGATGCATAGATTCATAGAATGTTTGGATGATGTATTTTGATGGGGATGTTCCAAAGAAGGATCAAGGACCGGAGTAGTTTTTATATCACCTGAGAAGAACACATTCAAATACTCCTTCACCCTAAATTTCAATTGCACAAATAATATAGTAGAATATGAAGCACTTTTACTTTGACGAAAAGTAGTTGCAAGTCATGGCATTAAAAAGTTGCATGTTACTGGTGATCTTGAGTTAGTGGTGTCTCAAATTAAGGAGACATATGCATCCAAGAACAAGAGATTGAAACAATATAGAAATATTGTATAGATCTATTTTGCATCCAAATGATAATTCCAAGAAGACAAATGGAAACAAATTACTTGTATGAATTGAATGGTATAAAAAGATGAATTCGCATTTTATAAATTCAAAGTCGAAGAAAGAATTATCGTGCAAAGGGCACTCATTGTTTTAAATAATCTACAAGTTAAAGGGCTTCACTACATCAATACAGTGTAGTAGACCGTGAAAACTAAAAATAAAAAGGCATATGATAGCCAAAAAGTGACAAGGATTTTAAATAGTCATCTTATGGAATATAAATTTTGCAATTCACAAAGTCAAAGAATAAACAACAATAGCATGCAAGAGAAGATAACCGTCCAAATAATCTCATCCAAGAAATGATGAGACAGAAGATAAGGTGTGCAAACCATGAGAAGTTTTTAGGATACAGTTTCTATCTTTAAATAAATGACAATGCAAGCGGATTAAACAAAGAAAGAAGGGCGTTGACATGATAAAAAGGATAAAAAATGAAACAAAGGAGAAAATAATTTGATGGATAAATTAATTGAATCATAAATGACACAGAGTTATAATAGAAAATGACTAAATTCATCCACACGATGACATTTACAGACAATGTGTAGAGGAGGAATCAAGAGTCTCGATGGGGGTATCACAACTACAAGAAATAGATGATATAAAATTATTAATATAACATTTTATTATACGAAATAACATAAGCTAATCGCATACCTAGCACAGGGAAAAAAAAGACAATGAAAGAGATGGAAAATATTATTACAAGCCAATGATAACATAAGAATGCAAGGCACTGAAATATAAGGATATTTGAAGAAGGAAAATATGATATACTCCTTGAAAACTATCAAACAAGTATATGTATGCGGTCAACCAAGGTTTGAATGGTAATACTGTGACTTTAAGGTACAAACCCCATATCCCTTCCATTAGTAAAGCTCTGTATTTGTCTATAATATATTATATTAAAAAGAACATTTATTGAATAAAAATAGAAGGAAGTATGATAAGTTAAAAGGTAGATTTATAATATAAGGAAGAAAGTAAATTATTATGTGGAAAGAAAAATGTAACAAGAAAGACCTCATATACATGGAAAGTAAGAGGGACAAGTAAAAGTAAGCTTAAATAGAAACTTTGCACATGGATATGGTAGGGTTAGTAAAAAATAAAAAATAAACTAGCCAAAAGTGATAAGGCTACCATATTAAAAGGTAATTTGATTTATTTAAAACTTCAATAATTAAGTAAAGTTTAACTTTTATATTATATATATATATATATTGAAATTATAAAGAATCAAATTTATATTTCTTTCAATATGAAAATTTCATCTCTTACTCTATATTGAGGTATTTTTGGATAGGGAGTTTGTGGAAAGTAAAGGCGGAGTAATTTCAAGCATGTGGCAGATTATCCTAATACTAAGGGTTAGGCCTTGAGGGACATTGCATGTAGTATGGTTCACACGACCTTTGCACAGTAAACCTACCATCTAAGAATGACCTTAGTAATTAGAGAAAGTAATGGAACTTTTAAATAAGAAATAAAGTGAACAAGTTGATTATACTTTCAATTTGATAATATGTTTAATGATTCCATAGTGCAAATAGCCCTAATTGGCAAATATTATGATAATGGGTCAAGTATATAAAAAATGATCATTATGAGAAGGTGTCTTAAGGTAGGGAGTTTGTGGAAGGGAGAGGTGGAGTAATTTCATGCACATGATGGATTATCCTAATACTATGTTTAGGCCTTGAGGGATGCCACTTGTAGTTTGTTTCCTGTGACCTTTGCATAGTAATTCTACCATCTTAGGAATAAACTTAATAATGAGAAAAGTCACAGAATTTGATAGAATCCATATGACAAATATTTTGAAACAATGGGGAAGATGCACAACATTTACAGCCATAATTGGTAAAATATTTCCCTAACCTTCTCTTATTTCTAAAATGTAGCTAACAAAGTTTTGACACGTATACTGTGTGTATACATCATTTTTGCTTTGTGGCTTCATGCATTTATGTGTCTACATCATGTCTTCTCTGTGTCTTCATGCATTCATGTGTTTACTCCATGTCTACTTTTTGTCTTCATTCCCTCATGTATTTATGTGTAAGAGTCGTATGTTCATGCATACCATGCATCATCCTACATCCACTTATATGCTTCATTTATTGATTCTCTAAGAAAAGTTATGTATAATTGATTTTTTCTTGAGAACAAGAATAAATTGAGAGGGAGGATTGTAATATCCCCACCAAAATAATAATATCTATTTAAATTATATATAAATATTGATATAACTACAATATCATCAAAATAATAATGGTATTTAATAAATGATCTCAATATACATTAGTATTATTCACTATTGATATAGTAATAAATGATTATAAATAAAATATGATCTTATATATTGATATTACCATAGTATATATGTTACTAATTTAATAATAATAATAATATTATTATTATTATTAAAATATAAAATTGAATATAACATAAATGATTTCTATAATAAATAAATATAATATTTTTAACTACTATTTAATTAATATTAAAAGACATTAGTAGAGTCGCATCATTTCAAGTATGAGAAGTATATAAGAGATCTTGAATCATTCTTTAAGACCATCTAACAAGGAAAATCATTCAATTTTCTAGCATCATTCAGTTTCAAACCCAACAATTTGGGAACATTACAATAATACAAGTTCATAATGGCAAGACCACAAAAAAAGGAGAAGCGTCAAAATCTAATTAAAGGGTGACATCATGAGATCCAAGATACACTACACAGCTCAAAGGTTTCTCAAGGGGCACTAGAGGCAAACACAAGGTTAACTAGAGAGAATCCTAGGGTACAAGGAAAAGAGTGTCATCACATAGCCCTGTAACTTTGGATTTTTCCTAGCAGTCTCTCATAGAACCTCGATCCCTAAGTGAGGACTTGTGTGGAACTAGCAACCTTTGGTAAGAATAAGGAGTTGGGTATGTGCAAGATCATGAGGGGTTAAACTATGGCCTTTCGTAACAATGAAAAATTAACAAATTAGGGTTAACTTGACAAGAAATTTTGAACTAGTTATGAACCTTATATCAAAAAGTTGTAATAATAGAATCTGTTGGAAACTGAATGTAGTTTCTAAACTACTGGCCCTTTTCTAAAATAAAAATTTGATTGGTCAAAATTTTGGATTTCAATGCAGTAGTACACAAATTTTGGAAAAATAAAAAGTAGGTGTGTCTTCGTCCATCTTAATCACGATCAAATGATAATATTCTTTATAAAATTTTATATATAAGAAGTATACTCATGTCTAGGTGTGACACATATTTTTTGCAATTTTCTTCAAGAAAATGATTAATTATGAAATTTTTGCTATAACTTTTTTAGAATAAAAAAAATCTCATGTCTGACAACCTTATCTAATTCAAAAATTTACAAAATTAAAATTTTATTTTTTTGCCCTGTAGTAAGCAAGGCATAGAATGTGATGCATCTTTGAAATTTCAAAAATGTTATATTCTTTGAAAGTTATAGTTGTTTTTGAATTAGTATATCAATAAGCACTTTATAGGTAACTCCATTAGAAAATAAGTAACAATTACTTAATCAAATTATAATTTGACAAACATTATATTGATGGAAAGTTGAGACTGCTCTTAAGAAAATCCTTTTGTTTCATCAAATTTGGGTGGACAAAAGTTGTCAACTACATGCTCGAGGTCAGAAATTCACTAAAACAAGGCAAAAACACATCTTTGGGATGTTTTTGGCATTGACTATGTAGGTCTGGTATCCAAATCAATACCAAGTCTAATCAACTACCTGATACATATTGAGTACCCGATTTTCCCGAATAAGTTATTTTTTTAATACTCATAAGCCCTTTTAAGGACTCTTAATATGTATTTGTTTAAAGGTTTGAGGACCCTCCACTTCACATATAATGGACATTGCAAAGGATCAAAAGGTGTCATAGGATACCTTATAACCCCTTTTGACCCACTAGATTGCACACTGTCTTAAAGGGTTTGGAGACCCCTTAGTACACATATAATGTTTTCAAAGGGTCAAAAGGGGTCACAGGGTACCATTGGTTTTCACTAAATGTTTCCTTAGGGGTCCAAGGATCCCTTAGCACACATATAATAATTGTAAAGGATTAAAAGGGCTCATATAATACCCTACGAACCCTTTTGACCCATTAGTTGACATGTGTGTGTCTTTAGTGGTCCTTGGACTCTTGACCACACACATAATAGTTCTACTAGGTCAAGAGAGGCCATAGGGTACACTCTGACCCCTTTTGCCTCCTTGGATTGCATTATGTGTGTCTTAAGGGGTCTAAGGACCCATTAGCACACATATAAAAGTTCTAATGATCAAAAGGGCTTATAGGGTACCCAATGACCTATTTTCACCTATTAATTGTCATTATTTATGTCTTTAGGGGTCTAGAAAACCCTAACCACACATATAATAGTTCTAATGGGTCAAAAAGGGTCATAGAGTACACTATAAGCCCCTTTTGACCAATTAGTTCACATTATATGAGTCTTAAAAGGTCTGAGGACCCCTTAGCACACATAATATTATTGAAAATGTCAAAATGGGTCATAGGATAGCCTATGACCCCTTTTGGCCTGTAGGTTGTTAATATTTGTGTCTTTGGGGGTTTGAGGACCCCTAACCACACATTTAATGGTTCTAATGGGTCATAAGGTACCCTATGACCCCATTTGACCCATTAGATCACATTATGTGTGCCTTAACAAATCTAAGGACTCCTTAGTTTCAAAAAAAAAGTTTCTTAAGGGGACCCATAAACATACATAATATGATTGAAGGGACAAAAGGGGTCATAGGATGTTCTATCAAATAGGTGAAAAAGGGTAATAAGACCCCTAATCACACATAATATGATCAAATGAGTCAAAAGTTCATATGGTACCTTATGACCCATTCGAACACATTATCTAGTCATTAGGGTGCTAGGACCCCTAACCACACATAATGTGATCAAATGGGTCAAAAGGGGTCATAGTGTACCTTATGGCCCCTTTTGACCCATTTAATTGCAATATGTGTATCCTTAGGTGTCCTAGAATATCTAAGAAAACATGACCCCTTTTGACTCATTGGATCACATTATGAATCATTTGATCAATTTGATCAATTTGTGTACTTAGGGGTTCTAGGACCCTAATGACATAGATAATGTGTTTGAACGGGTCAAAAGGGGTCATAGGGGAGCCTATGATCCCTTTTCACCCCACTAGATCACATTATGTGTGCTTAGGTATTCTCAAACCCTTAAGGATATGGATAATATATTCTAATGGGCTACCCTATGACCCCTTTTAACCTTTTGGATCACATTACGTGTGCTTAGGAGTCTTGGGACCCCTAATGACATAGGGGAAACCTATCGCCTTTTTCTCCACTACTATATTTAACCTTGATCTTTGACATTTATTTTCGATGTCAGGGGCACATTTTGTGAAATTGGTAATTTTTTTAATTTGCCCCCTATGTTCTTATAATTTTGACTATCTATTTTGAGACTATCAGAATGTCGACGATCATGGGAGATACAAAAAAATGATAAAACACCAAATAATTTTTACAGTCAATCGCACACGCAAGGAACAAATCCAACATGATGAGGTTTGAGTGCCAAATTCTAGTGTGAGTCACTCAAGGCTACAAAGCCCACATATCATCAACACTACTTGGGTAAGGACGTGTACTGCTTCAAGTTTATGTGATTTAAAAATGAAGCATCTTGAAACCTAATTTATTTTATTTGAAAATGAAATTTTTTGAAACTTGATTTATGTCATTTGAAAATGAAATTTCCTAGCTTGAAACTATATTTTGTTTGAAAATAAATTTCTTGAAATCACAAAAAAATTGTACAAAAACACCATCAATTATGCCCAAAGAACACTAAACCTTTGTCACATTTGAGTAACAAAATTTGTAGCACCAATCTTTTTGGGATGATTTCCTAGCTATCAATACCAAGTTACATCACAAATTTGACGCCCTATCCCAACTATACAACACACTCATTCCCATGGCATTCATATATTCATTTAGTATATATATTGACCTTGATTGTGGTTTTTTTATTTTATTCTGTGGGGTTTTGATTTATAAAGATAGGTGCAATTTGATGGGAAATAGTTGGAAATTTTTCAACGGGAGTAAGAATATATACATTATATTTTGACACCAAGAAAGCTTGTTGACAATAATGTTTTTCTTACACATGTACATACCAAGTTAATAGAATCCATTTCAAATTGGAAAGAGAATTCATTCATATTCATCCTTGATCTTTGCCTCTCCATACATCTCATCACATCCCATTTTTCCACATCTAGTCCTTTACACCCTTATAAGAAGTCAACACAACAACCCACATATCAGATGTTGCAAAGGCTAAGTGGACATCTCACAAATTGAGTTGGGTTGGGTTTCCTTGGCCTATATAGTGGAGGACAATTGAAATGATCCATTTGTTTTCTTGTGTGATTGTGAGCAGATTGGTAAGTGAATTCAATGATGGAGGGTCTTAAATTTGGTTACAATCATGATAAGGGTGATGCACATTTGCCTCTTGGATTCAAGGGTCATCCCACTGATGAAGAGCTCATTACACATTATCTCATGAAAAATGTTTTGGACAATAGTTTCGCTAGAAGGGTCATTGTTGAAGTGGACCTCAACAAGTGTGATCCTTGGGATCTCCCTAGTATGTTCAATTCCCTCCCTTGTTCTTCATTGTGTGTATAATCTCACACACCCATTTGATCACAAATGATGATATGTGCAATATACTGAATATCGAGTATTTGTATTGAGTACTATAATCCCTTCCATTTTATACATTCATAGTTTCTTTTTATTTATACGCTCATTTCATTTCATATGATCATCTAAAAATTATGTCAATCAAAGCTCTCAATTGTGTCCTCTTGTTTGATCATCTCAAAACTTGTTTATGTAGGCTCGCTCCCACATATCCATGTGCACAAATTATGCCTAGATAATCTCACACACCCATTTCTTCTCATGGTGCATCATATATATTGTATGTATACACTACCTCTTACCCTTGTTTGATACATAAATTATGTCAGTGTAACCTCACACACCCATTTCTTATTATATCATCATCTATATTGTCTATATATATACTATAACCCTTGTTGGATGTACAAATTGTTCCTGCATAATCTCGCACGCACATTTTTTCTCATTTTATCATATATATTATGTGTATATAGTTATAATATATATTATAGTATAACCTTGGTTTGATATAGAAATTGTGTGCATAATCTTAACCCACCCATTTCATTTCATGTTGTCATATATATTGTGTGTACATAACATACTTCAACTCTTGCTTGATGCAATATGAATTGTTTAATCTATCAACACCTCCCCCTTCCCCTCCTTTAGTGATAATAATATATTCACATACTCTTCTAACAACATGCAAGCATGTCTATGGTGATTCTTTTCTTACATATGTACACACCAGGCTAAGGGAATCCATTTCAGACTAGCAATAGGATTCATTTGTATTCATCTTTGATCTATGCCTCTCCATATATCCCATATTCATGTCCCCTTTTCTCATCTCTCCTAACACCTGTATAAGAAGTCAACATAACAATCATGGTAAGAGTGATGCACAATTGCCTCCTTGATTTAGGTTTCATCCAACTGATGAAGAGATCATTACACATTATCTCATGAGAAAGATTTTAGACAATGATTTCATAGGAAGGGTCATTTCTAAAGTGGACCCCAACAAGTGTGGGTCTTGGGACCTCCCTGTTATGTTCAATTCCCTTCTTAATTGTCCATTGTGTATACCATCCCACACACCCATTTGATCTTGAATGATGATATGTGCATACTAAATGTTGAGTATCTCAACTGAGTACTCCAAAATCATCCATTTCATAACTTAATTTGTACACAATGGATTTCTAGTTTCTTTATACTCACACACCCATTTCATTTCATATGATCATCCAAAAATTGTGTCCATCTAAGCTCTCAACTATTTCCTCTCATTTGATCACTTCATAATTGCTAGATGATGATTATTGTAGAGGAGTAGTTCCAAATGTTAAGAATAATAATCATTTGGACTTATTAATTTGAAATGCTAAATGATGATGATTATAGAGGAGTAGTTCCAAATGTTGATGGAAATTATTAAAGAGTGGCCTTGGGGCCTTCTCCTAGGGCATTTGACCAACATTGACTCATGGACTTGACTCTTGGTCCACATGACCTTTTTGGGTCCAAAAGAAAATACATCAAACAACATGATGATCATAAACACATCAAACAACTTGTTTGGTGCTACTTATATTTCTAGAAATATAACAATGTCATTCACATATATGTTTGTTTGGTTATAGATTTTTGTCTATAACATGGTTTATCTAAGGTTAATGATATGAGATTTCTTAATTCAAAATATAAATAATTTTGATGTTATTTATGGATTAGATTGTGTCTTAATATTTCAATCCAAGTTTCAAATCATACTAATTGTGATCTATTATCAAAATGGTAGATGAAACATTGATTAAATACTAAGATAGTTATCTACATTCTGATGGTAGATCACAAAAACTAATACAGAGATCTTAATAAAGAAACTAAGACATGCTCTAATCTAGAAGCAACATTAATCAAGCCCTTACCATGAGTTGAGTGTATGTATTTGAGTGTAGGGAATCTATTATATTTAAGTAGATTGAGGAAACTTTCTTCTTCAAGTTTCTCTTAATAGGGACATGGTTCACACATAGCAAACCATCTAGATCATTGATATATACTCATTTTTGGCCCCTTTTCCAAATCAACAAGTCTAACTATTGGTACAAATCATCTATGTCATACACTCTATCCTTGAGGCCCGATTAACATTACAATCAAGACTTTTATGAAGCAATAGTTTTGTGGTTATTTTGACTACAATCCCATGACTCCAATCATTATTATTTTCAAAAAATTTCATTGTTCTTTTTAGAAATATAGTTTGAAAAGACTGTGGTGTGAATTTGAAATATTTTAGAGGGATTTTAGATTTAATTGTGTCTAGATCTACTTTGTATTGGTTGAAATATTTTAGAGAGATTTAAGATTTAAGATTTATCTTAGAGTAGGTCATGGACATTCACCAAAGCATAGTGAAAATAATATTATTCTCAAAAAAAAAAATATAGTTGGGAATGCATTGGTAGATACATATGCAAAATACAGAAGATTAGACAAGGCACGTTATTTTTTCACATAATGCTTTAAAGAGACATCATCTCATGAAAATCTACGACTATGGGAT
The DNA here is from genome assembly GCA_028749045.1 of Cupressus sempervirens. Lineage (NCBI taxonomy): Eukaryota > Viridiplantae > Streptophyta > Pinopsida > Cupressales > Cupressaceae > Cupressus > Cupressus sempervirens. The sequence continues at coordinate 440,294,552 of CM053790.1, read as the reverse complement.
ATACAATAAATGGATATATTAAATATAGGTTGTTCAAACTTATAAACAAATGGAACTGTACATTTCTAGATGCATACCTCTAGATTTTATAGGATTATGTTAGTTGGAAAGGAAGACTTCCACCATCAACCACTATGCATAGTTCCATTTGTTTACAATTTCAAACATCCTATATTTGATATATCCATTTAGTGCATATCTCAAAGACATACTTTCTCTTCCATGGAATGGTCATGTTGTACAGATGGGCCAAGGGGTTGTGTTTGTGTTGCAACTTAGTGCTAGAGCGGAAGACTTCCACCATTTGATAGGAAACAAACATAATATATAACTTCTTAATGATTACTCTAAAAACATGTTGCAATATTGGATATTGATGACTCATCTAGTGGTCAAAATTGGTGATGGTTTATTCTTTCACATAATGCTTTAAAGAGATGTCATCTCATTGAACCCCATGATTGTGGGAAATGCAATAAATGGTATAGGTTGTTCGAACTTGTAAACAAATGGAATTGGTGATGGTAGCTATCATGAAACATTTCACAACTTTTTAGCATGCTTCTTACCTATGCTAAAATCGAAGTTTGGGAATAAGGTATGGACATCAAACAAAGCATAGTGGTTAGTGGTGGAAGTCTTCCTCTCCAACCAACAGAATCCTATCATTCGTGACAACTACCATCACCAATCCCATTTGTTTACAAGTTTGAACATAAGGGTGGACATCAAGAAATTATATTTTGTTTGTTTCTTATCAAATGGTGGAAGATTTTAATAATATTTTAGTTCATAGATTGAACTAGACAATAGTTCATAATAATCTAAATTATACATTAGGTTGATCTTTTATTAGTTCATAACAAAGTTAGGTTGAACTTGTATAACTAGGATAGCTCATAATAATTTAACTATAAAAAAAGACACATGCAAAATCATTTTCATAGTGAACTGCAAAATGAAAGACATGATTCAACTAGTATAAGGTTGGAATGCCAAATTTGCATGTGAGTTACTCAACACTGCAAGCACACATATCATCGACACTACCCAGGTAATGATGTGTGCTGCTTCAAGTCTATGTGATTTGAACTACTATATCATCTAAATTATACATTAGGCTAAACTTTTATTAGTTCATAACAAAATTAGGTTGAACTTGTATAATTAGAATAGTTCATAATAATTGAACTATTCTATGTATGATTTCCAACCTTTAACTATTCCAATTATAAACTAATAGTTCATACAAAATTGTAATGTATTCCAATTATAAACTAATAGTTCATACAAAATTGTAATGTATGAAGCCAACCTTTAACTATTCCAATTATGAACTAATAGTTCATAACAAAATTTAGTTATGAACTTTTATGGACCTAATGTAATGGGGTTGAGCTTGGATAGACCATTTTAGATGCTAGTTTGTACTTGGGCACCTTATGATGAGGTAGAGTAACTTGTGCTATGCCTCTTTGTAGAGATCGTGGCTAGAGGTCTTGTCCTATTGCACTTTTAGTTGCCCATTTAAGGACTTTGTGAGAGGTTTTGATACTCTTTCAGATGAGATTGATACTTTCAATTGTTGTAACAATGGATGGTTAGAGATTAGAGTGAGTTGGTTAGACTTGTAGAGAAGTCAAAAGACTACTCTTGCATTTGATTAAATTTTGATCCTACAGTTGGTGTGACTCATTTTGTTTGACTTGCATGCTTTTAGGAGTAAACCTAGTCTTTGTGGGGGATGCTCTAGTGCCTCTCCCATTTTCATTCTACATGTCATCCTCTTGGATGAGACCTTGATGTTATTGTCTATAGAGTGGTCATGTTGGGACTCATGATTGGTCTACACCCTTGGGGTGATTTTACTTATGTTGTTGTATCAAAAAAAAAATGCTTTACGTTTAGCTTATGAGATGTATGATATGTTCCAACGATTTCATTGAGGCATGTGTTAATAGTTACCTAGATGTTGATGGTATTACAATGTCATTTCACAAGTACTCTTGATATGTGAGCAATGGTTGCACTATGTGGCATACTTGATTGTTGTACCTTATTCTATTTCCTATCGTAGCGTTGACTTATATGATAGATCATATTGCTATTAGTATATTTATAGTACTTTCATTATGATGCTTATGATGTTAGCTGGTGTACTTTGCACTTGTGATTATGGATTTTATATTATGATGATTTCATGGGATTTTATGATATACCGGGCCATGTATGTTTTTGGGTATTTTAGTTATTTACTACCATGGATATATGCTTATAATAATGAGGAAATGGTTTATTTGTATTTGAGTTTGGGATTAAGGATTATTTATCTAGAGGATGTTCACTTGGACTCATGGTTATCGTGTCATTATGTTGCAGATATTTGTCTTTTACTTTTAGTTGGTATATGCTTGAATAAGTTTGAAATGATTATTTAAATGCTTTAATTTAATGCAATGTTATATGATTATATGTTGTGTATAATGTACTACACCATTGCTACACATTTTGCTTATTGATGGTACAAAGTGGGAATGAAGGTGTAGTTGCTTGCAAGATCTACATGGTGTCCCCATTCTCCTTTAACTATGATTATGCATGTATGTTCTTAGGATATTTATATATTGACAATCTGTACTTGATGTTTTCTTGTTTGCTGAATAGGTAACACGTACATTAATCTCAAGTTACAAGAATTGAGTTTGTACCTATATCCCCAACAATGGTACTAGGAGATAGTGAATTTGACCTTTCATATTGAGCTAAAGTCGTCTGTATATGGGTGATGTATTCAAAATTATTGTTATATTATTATCCATCTGGTATATGCTAGTAAATCTAGACTTCATAATGGATTATGTGATTAGACCAGTAAGTGTGTTCATGCATTTGAGATTTCATGGTTGTTGTGAAAGCTATTAAATTAATATATTGTTTTAATTGTAGTTTGGTATTTTTAATTATTTAATTTATTCACCAACGAAATTTTCATAATTGGATTCCATATGCATTGAATCAATTTAGTTAATTGGGAAAAGGTGCCAATAGTCTATTAAGTAGATTAGTAGTCTATTTTATAAGTCACTATAATAAAGTTCTTATAATAAACAACAAGTGAGTTTTTCACACTCAGTTGTTTTATTTGTGTTTTGAAAATTGATTTTTTCTTCTCTAAACCCCTTTTAGAGAATTTGAAGATTTTCTTGTTGGATGATGTTGACTCATTGAATCTTTATGAAGAGCGACTCATTGGATCTGTGGTTCAATTCCTGACATTTGTCATGATTTTTAACCTATTTGAAGCTTCTGATATTTTTTCTTCTCATTCTCATTTTTTTAGCATTTGGAGTGAGGTAGGGCCATCTAGATTTTCTAAGTTACTTCCTTTTAACAATTTATTTGTTCTATTTAGAAGTAGGGGTTGAGAACTAGTGATCCCCCTCAATTTCATGCAATTCCATGATCTGGTTGGATGGGTGTATTTTATTTGATTAAATGGGTGGGAAATAAGGTTTTCATCTTGTTATGTTGCCAAATTTTGTATGTGTATTTGAAACTTGAATTTTATTTGATTTTTGGGAGTTCGGGCACATTTTGGAAATGTGTTTTAAAGAAGGTTGAATTTTGGGTATTTTGTGTCCTGCCTCCTTTTGTGCAGTACCCAGAATATATCTATCACCATCTTGGCTTGATTGGAATTATGATGTTAGTAGCCTATGCTACAAGGAATAGGATTGTTGAGTCAAAATGGTTATAGAACATTCTAGTGATTTAATATCTCGATTTGAAACTATACTTTCAATTTTTTAAATGATGATTTTTGGTTCCTTGTTAGTTTTTGCTAGAATTTGAGCATTGGTTGCTTTTGGGCATTTTGTAGTATTCTCATGTGCTAACAAGATGAATTATGGATTCCATGGGGATTCATGCTCTTGGAAAAGTGGCCAATTGATCTATGTGTTGTTGTACCACTTTATGGATTCCACTTAGTTGCTTTCATCAAGTGTAATTTATGCTTTTTATTATATTGTTGCATTCCTTGAATCTATCTCCATTACACAATTGTTTGTTTCATTGGTAAGCATGAAGTTGGTCATACGCACCCATGAGCACATGAGTGTTCCTTGTCGAGATCTTATGAGACAAAAACTCTTGAATTTAGGCCAAATGAGTATTTAAGCATTGGAGTTGGGTTAGGAAATTGCATTTTCCTTGTAATTCGCATTGTATAATGAGAAATGTGTGTAGGATTGACGGGTGAAGTGACTTCTCATGGCATCTCAGCTTAGAAGTGGTTGATAAGGTACATGGGGAGGTTTAAACAAGTGATAACCAAACAAACACATGAGCTAATAAAACTTAATGCGAGATAAGTGATGTAACCACATGGATGATCGCTGGGGTCTTAAGGAAATCAATGCAAGGGTGGTGTGTTTGATGGTAAACAATCTTCTATGAAAGTTCATGTGATGGCACATTATGAGGCCTCCTAAAGGCTTTGATTTACCATACCATTATACCACTTGGGTCGATACGAGCCAAGTGATGACACTCTACTAGAGTCCTTACATAGTAATCCTATAATGTGTACTAAGTAGTGACCCAAACTATTGCATTATGACATTCACAAGTGTATTTTTACCTTGAGTCATGCATTGGTTAGCATGTGTAGCCTTTTGTGCATGTCCTTTGTGATTGTGGTCAGGTCATTGTCTCCATAAGCACAACAAGGTGGGCCTATGAGTTCCACATGGTTGGATAATGTTGCTAACCTATACCATAAGGATGGATTCGAGAATAGGGACGATCTTCTTCCAATTGTAGGACTTTGACTTTCTTTCTCACTCATCCTGTATATTCTTGTTGATGCTTATTGTAATAATTATATGGTAGATGTATGATGTTAGATCATTTGGATTCTTTTATGTGAGTTATAATTATATGTTTTTGATGTGATCGAGTGTCTACATCCTCAATATGCATGTTTTTGATACTCCTCGATATGGAGCTAAATTTTTCTTGTTTATGGTCATCAGACAAATTATTGTACGCCATAAGCATTATCTCATATGAGAGAGTATTTTGTCACACGAGGAAGAAGTCTTTTGTATGAGAAATGCTTGCTTGTATGATTTTGGAAACTATATTCTGTGGAGTTATATAAATTATTGTACAAGAGTCAGTCTTGGCTCGTGCAAGTATCTGACAAGAACTATCATAACTCAAATAGTAGGTACATTCATTATTGATCAAAAAAATTGATTTGTTTTTTTGGATTCCCCTTTTGGAGACACATCTCTCCAATTCAAAACATATCAATTAGCAATCACCCTAGCAGTAATAAAATGCACATCCATATTTGTCTATGTGGTTAAACTGACTAATGAACTTGTATGATCAACCATGGTAGGAATTGTACTTTGGGCTTAAAATGAACACCATTATGGAAATGTATATTGTAGTAAAAGGTTAATTTCATTTAATTTATTAAATTTCCTTTACTCCCTTCTTAAGGTTTCCCTTTATGCACTTGCATTTCCATTTCATAATTAATTAGAATTATTATTAAATGTAATTTAATTCTTAGGTTTTCCCTTTTAGGTTTTCGATCTCCTTCTATAAGGATTGATCTTTTGTAATTATCTCTAATCTTTTCCATCAGATAATATAATTTTCCATATTTTCAAAGCAAAACCTATGCCTCTTATTTGTCTTTTCTTCTCTGTGATAGGTTCTTGCATGTAGGTGTTCTTTGGGTTTTGTGGATTTGTATTGCTCAAATCCTACATGATATTAAAGCTTGACCTATTATAGCTTGCTCTTATTTGGAGAAAAAGAAGAATGAGGGTTTGACAAGACATATATGGTTTTTTTCGGGTATTTTCTGTGAAAATAGGAGGGTCTCTAATTTTTAGAGCACTTTAAGGCCAAACAGACCTTATGGTTGGATTTAGAAGGTGTCACAACCCCCATTTTCATATAACATTTATCGATTTTGGACAACGGTGATTGGGGAGGCAATTTATTTTGCATACCAAGGTAATAAGACCTCTAGCAAACACATGAAGAAAAAATCACAATTTTTTAATTTAAAAAATGCATTTTTTTTTAACTTAGACAATTTTAAAAAAACTGCTATGGATTATAAACTGCTAGTGGTTTGTTGTTAATCACAAGTGGTCATAGCTAAACCACTTGTGGCCAATAGTTTTGGCCACCCCCACACCACCACCATCGGTGTTTGCTACCAGCACGCCATTGTGCCTCCACTTCGCTCACGCATTTCTTTGTGACTCACCTCCACCGACCGCCCCACCCAAGCACCACCTAATTCTTTAAAAAAAATATTTTCTAGCCTTCTAGAGGCCCTAGCAGTCTTTTTTCTCTAACTTGATCATGCAGAGTTATTTTTTTGATCCAAAAGAAGCACCAGAAAGGTGATTTAGAGACAAAGATGATGGTGAAGGTATTTTTTGGATTTTTTTCATTTTAGTACATGTTTTTTTTATCAAAGTCAGATGGTGCCTTCTATCTTTTGGGGGGCATAACTTGCTCGTTTTAGATCCATTTTTCAATCTAAAAGAAGCACTGGAAAGATCTTCTCAAGTCCTATCTAGATAATTTGTTATTTTCATCATTATTTCTCAAAGGTACATGTGATTCTTGTTAGATTGTGGTGACTGATCTAGAAAGTATTGTACATACTTCATAAATTCTTTAGGGCTTGAGGTGCTTGCTTCATAAATTCTTGGGGGACGAGTTTGGTTTTTTGTAATATGGGGGGTGTTTTGTATTATTATTCTATTATTTACATCAATAAACCATGATTTTTCAAAAATAATCCAACACCTTCTAAAACAATGGTTGACACATCTTCTTCTCTAGAACTTCTGACCCCTCATAACTATCACACATGGAAGTCCCTGATGACACGACTTCTTTGACCAAAAGAGTTGTGGTCTTATTTAGATGCAATGCAACCAATTTTACAGAGGCCTTTTGAGGTCATGCATTACATGAACAAGATGGATGAGGTGATGGGGTTTGTTGCTTTATAGGTATCCGATAGTCTACATTTTCATCTTGATGGGTGCAATAGCCCTCTAGCTATGTGGACCAAGCTTGATGGCTTATTTAGTATAGTGAATGAGTTCAAGGCACTTCTAATTGAGGTAAAATTTACCTCTTTTATACTGGGTTCTTTTCTATCCATTGAGGACTTCTTGATGAAGTTCAAACAATAGATATCTTTATTGTAGGGTTGTGGGAAAACCAAGATTGACACTGCATGCATTTACCTGATCCTTTCTAAGCTTTGTGGAAACTTTCAAAATTTTGCTTCTACCTTATATTCCACCAAAGATGCTTTGGGTAATAGATTTACCATGACATCCTTTGATATTTCTTGTGATCATTTAACTTGAGGACAAGCTAAGCTCTCTTAGTTGGATTCTCGCACAAGCTCATAGACTTATGCATTGGTAGCTTAACCATCTTCTAGGACAAAGGAGAAGAAACATAAGTCACATCCTACAGAGTCTCAAATTGATTCTAGCCCCCACATCACATCAGACCTACCTCCTCTTTAGGGAGATAAACCAAAGCTAAAAAGACCAAAGAGTGCTTATTGTAATAAGCCCAATCATGATGAGTCACGTTGCTATGAGAAGAAGTTAGATGGTTCAAATTTGACAACTCTCCTTCAAAAGAGCAACATTGATATTCTTCTACTTCTCACATATATTCTTCAGCATCATCATTTCATTCAAATGGTAAGGATATAGGAAAGGGTCATGCACTATGTGCAACTACTAGTCCACACTCTTCTAGATGGTTCTTAGATTCAGATGTTTCACACCATATGTCATCTTCTTAGGATTTGTTCTCTTATTTTGAGGCTTCTCCTACTCACATTTTGATGGGGAACAACATTGTTATGACTATATGTGGGAAAGGTTCTATTAGCATTGATGATGGTACATTTTATGATGTACTGTGTATTCCATCTTTGTCCTCTATTTACCAGATTATAAATAGTGGGGTAGGGAAGACAATTGAGTTTGCATAAGATTTAGTGCACATTAGAGATAGTGAGACATGCAATATTATTGCTACAGTGACTATTGATAATTCTTCCTACCTATACTCTTTCTCTTATTTTGGTCCACCATCTCCACTATCAGAGACTCACTCTTCTTCTTCACAAGAGACTAGTGAGGTGAATTTAGGTCACTTGAACTTATGTGTTGTTCCTGAGACCAATGTTGTGACTTCTACACCTCCACCTCCTATTTAGGTTTTATCTCTTATATATGATTATTCGTCAGCATTACCTACCATTGCAGCTCCAGTCATCAAGCTACCTACTACAGTTGTTGAGGATATATCAGAGGACACACATCTCCTCTTAGATGATTGATTCAATGCAAGTGTTATCCCACCTCTATTAGAGATTCCATTTCAGGATTCTCATACATTCTCCTTTGAGCACCAACTAGGACTTCCAGCTTCAACTTGCATTCAGGGGTTTCACCCTCTTGTCCACTACCTTTGTTTCTTTTAGATTGGAGACACATTGGTATGCTCATCGAAACAAGAGTTCTACCATTCTGGGGGGCTATGCAGACTCAAGCCTCTATCATGGGGGGTTTCATTGTACTTATGGTCTTGAGAGAGTCTCTCGAGATATTTCATTTGTGCATCCTTTTCTACCTCTTTTTAAAGTAGGGTATTTTCCACTAGGTTTTCTCTATTTCTCCATTTTATAGAGATTTTGTTGTGATTGGGTACCTCATCAAGCCTTTGCTAGGACCCAAGTTTTGCTTTCAACATTGTAGTTTCCTTGTTTTTTCTTGAATTGTTTGTAGTTGCATTATTGTTCATCTTAAGTGGGGGTGTTAGAGTAAAAGGTCAATTTAATTTCATTTATTAAATTACCTTTACTCCCTTCTTAAGATTTCCCTTTTATCTCTCAAGGATTCCCTTTTAGGTTTTTCGATCTCCTTCTATAAGGATTGATCTTTTGTAATCATCTCTTATCTTTTTAGTTTGATAATAATTTTTCATATTTTTAGAGCAAAAGCCTTGCCTCTTCTTTGTCTTTTCTTCTTTGTGATAGGTTCTTGCATGCAAGTGTTCTTTGGATTTTGTGGATTTATATTGCTCAAATATTACAAAAATATATTGTAGTATGTTAGCATGAATGCTGATGATACTACTTTGGGGGAGTACCGTAAGCATTGGAGAACATTGACATGTTGCATTCATGATTGTGTTTGTCATTGATGACAATATGGTAGGGTTTCTATAAAGACCAAAAGTATAGAAGTTAGAGATCTTGTGTTGCACATTAACTGAGTAAGGGTTAAGTGATGTGCAATTAAGGACATGTTCCTGAGAGTGTCCTGATGAGGTGGTTAAGAAGACAAAGTCTAAGTCGAAGATGTATGACAGTTGTGTTTGATTTACTGTGAGCAGCATAGAGAACAGAGCATCTGTTTGGCAGTTTCTGATGTTTGCATTATATCTTTTAGCCAATATATAATGAGGTGATGTGTATTCAACCAATGACAAAGGACAATCAGGTGGTGATGTCAATAAGTGTGCAAGACCTAGAGTCACATATATAGAGTTTTGTATAGACTGTCAGTTGACAGTTCTATTGTAATTGTAATTAATTATATGTTTTATTTTAATTAATTAGAAAAGCCTTAAGGCCGAGTCAAGGAATTATTATGAAGATATGGTATAAAGGAAAGATGTTATCCTTGATTGTACAGAGTATCAAGTATTTATTGTGTATTGTATTTGTGAAGTGCGAAAAGGAGTAGAGTGTTGATTGAATGTGTGTATCCAAGGGATTATTGGATGTGCAGTCCATGATCTAGTTACATGATCAAAAGGAGTAGAAGTCTGGTTGACAGGATAGAGACATAGGAAGGAATTACAATTTAGTTCTATTATTTTGCAAGGAATAATACAGAGATCATTTGGATAGTGGATTCATTGATCTTAACCTTGAAGCTGTTTGGGTAGTGGGTCTAGCTGTCTTCCACAATTCTTAATAGGGTTGGCACAAGTCCTAACAGGGTTGGAATCTCCTAACAGGGATTGAAAGTCTCCTTACAGGGACTCATATGTACTAAATGTTGTAACAGACTCCTAACAGGGTTTATCCTCTAACAAGGGATATTTATATTAGTACATCATCTTGTGGCTACTATCCTCACCAGGGGTTTCCCTTTGATCAAGGTTTTCCCTACTAACATATCCGATGTATTGTGTATGAGTTTCTTGTTGTGGTTTCAGTTTACATTACTCATATTGTTAAGATTGTTTAAAGTTGTTATTAGTGATATTAGGAGGATAACTGATTCAACCCCCCCCCCCCCCCCCCCCCCCCTCTTAGTTATGCCAGTGGACTATATATTCTAACAATTGGTACCAGAGCATCAAGTCCTTGAAGGATAAACTTAACAACTTTGGGAGATTGATGGTGAATCTTTTCAGAAAGGATAGTCCGAGATTTGATGGGGCCAACTATGATAGTTGGAAGGAGAAGATGAAGACTCATTTATTGTGCATGGGTCCAAGATATTGGCTCTTGACAAAAAGTTAGAAGACAATCATTAAAGAAGAAAACCTTAAAGGTTGTAGTGAAGAAGAGAGATATCTATTCATGTGTAACATGAGAGAAAGAGAAGCCCTACAAACAACTCTTCCAAAGAATGAGTATAGTCAGGTAAACTCATTTGCAACATCTCATGAAATTTGGAAAGCATTAGAATCTACTTGTGAAGGTGATGATCATGCAAAAGGAATGAGATTATAGAATTGGATATGTACATTTCAAGATGCTAGAATGATGGAAGATGAATCTGTAAGAAGTTATATTGGCAGAATATAAGAATTTGTTGTAGGTATTCGGTCTCGTGGTAGAACTAAGGAAGATGATGAAGTCATCTGGAAGATCATGAAAAGTTTTACACCACCTTTCAAGCCAATAGCACAGATGATTTAGCTGGTGATGCCTTGCACTAAGGATTTCACTAAGGAAACATTACTTGGAAGAGTAGAATCAACAGAAGCAAATTTGAGATAGTCTGGTGAACTTACAAGAGTCAAAACAACCTTTAGTGCCCTAAAATTCAACCTAATTTGACAAGGAGTGCAAGCACTCGTCGAGATTTTGCTGGCAGCAACAGAGCTGATGAGGACAAGAAGATTGAGGAAGGAATAGCCCTTCTAGTGAGAAGAGAAAAAGATGATAACACAATATTTAAATGTTGGACTTGTAATGAATTTGGTCATTATGCATCTAAATATCCTAAAAGAGAAAATAAGTATAAGGGAAGGTTTAACCCTAGAAGAGATAGAGATATAAATTATTTGTATGCAAATGAAGATGAAGAATCTGATAAGAAAGGTCAAAGTGAAAGCGATGATGAATTAAGATTTGTGGCTATCAAGGAAGACGATCTTGATAGAGAAATTAGAGAAGAAAGAGCTCTAGTTACCCAAGTAAAAAATAAATTTGATTTGGATAATTGATAGTGGTTGTTCATATCACATGATTGGTGATATGAATAAGTTTTTTAAGTTTAAGAATCATGATGGAGGAATTGTTAGAGTTGGTAACAATGCAACGTGTCATATAACATGAATTGGATCCATTACTCTTGATGGTAAAAGTAACATTGATGTTTTCTATTTTGTTGATGGATTGAAGCGTAACTTGTTGAGTGTTGGACAATTGATGGACAAAGGTTATCAGTTATAATTTACTGAGAAGACCTGTACTATCAAAGACAAAGATGGTAAGATGATTGGAACTGACACTAGATCTAGAGGTAATGTATTTCAGTTGAATCCTACTGAGATGAAATGTTTGGTAGCAAAAGTTGATAACAGTTGGTTGTGGCATAAAAGATTTTGTCATATAAACTTTGATAATATTGTGAAGGTTAGTAGTACATTTTTAGTGAGAGATATGCCTAAGATTGTTAAGCCTACTAACATTATATGCAAGGAATGTATTTTGGCTAAGCAGAGGAAAGTATCTTTTTCTAGCAACAAGTTCTCTGCTACAAAGAAATTGGAGGTTGTTCACACATATCTGAGTCGTCCTACAACAACTAGAGGATTCTATGCTGAAAGGTATTTTATGATTTTTGTTGATGATTTCACTAGAATGATGTGGGTAGCATTTCTTAAAGAGAAATTTGAAGCTTTTGAGAAGTTCAAGATATTTAAGAATAGAGTTGAGCATGAATTTGGTGTTAAGATTAAGTGTTTGAGATCTGATAGCGGAGGATAATTCACCTCTAGAGAATTTAATATATTTTGTGAAGAAAATGGAATCAAAAGACAACTATCTGCACCTACAACACCTGAGCAAAATGGGATTGTTGAGAGAAAAAATAAATCTATAGCAAAAGCAGCTAGAGCAATGTTATTTGAGAATGATGTTTCTAAGACATTTTGAAGAGAAGTAGTGTACACAATAGTATATACTCTAAGCATAGTACATATCAGAAAAGGTATGGACAAAACACCTTATGAGCTATGATTTGGACATTCATCATCAGTCAAATATTTTAGAATATTTGGGAGCAAATGCTATATTAAAAGAGATGATGACATTGGTAAGTTTGATCCAAGAAGCAATGAAGGTACGTTTCTTGGCCACTCTTTGAAAAGTAAGGCTTATAGATGTTTCAACTATAGAACTAAGAGAACAGTTGAATGCACAAATATAAGGATTGATGAGAAGTTTGCAACCAAAGAAAAGATGGTAGATTATAATTTAGATGAAGAAGAGGATAACTCTAGAATTGTTAAACAAAAAGTTGAAGTTTTGTTTAAGACTAACAATGACTTGCAGAATGATGTGCTGACTTTTGAACACAAAGGAGAACATAGTTCTGAACCTAGAGAAGAGATAAGAGTTGAAATGTCAACTCCTACTCCTAACAAAAATTTGACAAGGAATCACCCACCTAAGCATATAATTGGAAGTAAAGAAAAAGGTGTCATGACAAGGAATAGAGTAAATGAGGAGATATGCTTGATATCTCAAGTTGAATGAAGTGCGTAGAATGAAGCAATCAAAGATAATCATTGGATCCAAACAATGAAGGAAGAATTAGAACATATAATAAAGAATGACACATGGGAATTGGTTCCTAGACCTAAGACAAGAATGTGATGGGAACTAAATGGGTTTTTAGGAATTTAAGATGAACGAGAAAGGAGAAGTTGTGAGAAACAAGGCCTGACTTGTTTGTAAAGGTTATGGAAACATATGCACTTATAGCAAGAATGGAAGCAATAAGGATGTTCCTAGCTTATGTAACAAATAAGAAATTTAAGGTTGATCAGATGGATCTTAAATCAACATTTCTAAATGGAGAATTAAAAGAGGAGGTTTATATTGATCAACCTGAAGGATTTCCCTTAGCAGAAGGTAAAGACATGGTATGCAGATTGAAATAAACTCTTTAAGGTCTAAAGCAAGTACTAAGAACCTAGTATGCAAGGTTGGATAGTTACTTGGAAAAGCTTGGAATTGCTAAAGGTACGATAGGCAGTAACTTGTATCTAAAAGATATTGAAGATGGTTTATTGATCATTGCAATATTTGTTGAGGACATCATTATTGGAGGTAATGATGAAGCCAATGATAAATTTGTTGAAGAGATGAAGAATGAATTTGAAATGAGCATGATAGGAGAAATTAGTTTTTTCTATGATTGCAGATTGTGCATAATAATGATGGTATATTCATTTTGCAAACTAAGTACCTAAAAGATCTATTGAAAAGGTTTGGTTTGGAAAGTTAAAAACCTATTGGCACACCTATGATAATTGGTCACAAGTTAGCCAACAAAGATAAGAAACCTACAGTGGAGCAAAAGAAGTATAGATCAATGATTGGAGGTTTGCATCATCTGACTCACACTAGACCAAATATAGAAAATGCAGTTGAGATTGTAGCTAGATTCCAAGTTGATCCTAAGAATATCATTTTGTAGCAATAAAGAGAATATTCAAATATCTGAAAGGGACATCTGACTATGGAATTTGGTATGACAGATCAAATGATTTCATTTTGTATGCATATATTAATGCTAATTGGGCAGGAAGTATGGATGACAAAAAGAGCACCAGTGGTGGAGCATTCTTTCTTGGAGAAAGATTGGTTTCTTGGTTAGGCAAGAAGCAAGATTGTATTTCACAAAGCACTGTTGAGGCAGAGTATGCTGCAACAATAAACAAGTGTAATCAAGTTATGTGGATGAAGTAAATGTTGAAGGATATCAAAATTGAGACTGAAGAACCTATTATCATTTACTATGATAACACAAGTATAGTGAGTATGTCTAAGAATCTCATATTACATTCTAAGACAAAGCATATATCTATTAAGTATCATGTGCTGAGAGAGAAAGAACCATAAAAGGAGTTCAGATTGGAGTATGTAAGTACTAAGGATCAGATTGCAGATATCTTTATGAAGCCTTTGCCTAAAGATACATTTGAGTACTTGAGAGGTATGCTCGGGGTTATGCCCTTGCCTACTTCTGAATTGTTGATGCAGAGAGTGCATCAATCCAGTGGTGTAGAGCACTATTATTTGACTGGACTAAATGATGATTCCTGTACAGGGGGAGTATCTGGTATGTACTGAGTCATTGAGGACTCTTGATATTTGATATTTGATATTGGTATTGAAGAGTGTCTTTGGACACTCGATCTGGTTAATAACTTGGAGCAACTAGTTAGTAATTGGTATGTAACAATTGATATTGAGTTTGACACCTTTGACATTGATGTTAAATGGGGGAGAGAATGTACATGAAAAACATATTGTAAGTAATGGGGAGAGAAGTACCTATTGAGATGGCAATGGAGGAGAGTTATAGAAAGATTCATGTATGTGCACAAACATAAATGTAAGTGCACAGAAGGAAGTGTAAGTGCATAGTAAGATATCTCTATGGAGGAGATATGTAGCCAGAAAGTATTGTAAGTTATTTATTGTGAACAACTGTTGCCGATCCTAAGAAGATGAGTAGTAGCAGCAACAACAAAATTTAGTTTGGTATTCTTGGAACTTAGATTGTTTTTCATCTATGTTGATATCAATGCCAAGGGGGAGATTGTTAGCATGAATCCTGATGATACTACTTTGGGGGAGTATCCTAAGCATTGGAAAATATTGACATGTTACATTCATGATTGTGTTTGTCATTGATGACAAAATAGTATGGTTTCTGTAGAGACTAGAAGTACAATAGTCAGAGATCTTGTGTTGTGTAGTATTTGAGTAAGAGTTAAGTGATGCACAGTTAATGAAATGTTCTTGAGAGTGTCCTGATGATGTGGTTAAGAAGATGAAGTCTGAGTCAAAGATGTACGACAATTGTTTTATTTGATGTGGGTAGCATAGAAACAGAACATCTATTTGATATTTTCTGATGTTTGCATTATATCTTTTAGCCAAGATATAATGAGGTGATGTGTAGTCAACCAGTGCCAAAGGACAGTCAGGTGGTGACATCAATGAGTGCGCAAGACCTAGAGTCGCATGTGTAAACTTTTGTATAGAATGTGAGCCACTAGTGCTATTATAATTGTAATTAATTATATATCTTATTTTAATTAATTGGAAAAGCCTTAAGGTCGACTCAAGGAATTATTATGAAGATATGGTATAAAGGAAAGATGTTTTCCTTGATTGTATAGAGTATCAAGTATTTATTGCGCATTGTATTTGTGAAGTGCGAAAAAGGAGCAGAGTGTTGATTGAATGCATGTAAATGATCCAAGCGATTATTGAATGCGTAGTTCGTGATTTGGTTACAAGATCAAAAGGAGCAGAAGTTTGGTTGATAGGATAGAGATAGAGGAAGTACAATTCAATTCTATTATTATGCAAGTAATAATACATAGATCATTTGGACAGTGGGTTCATTGGTCTTAACCTTGAAGCTGTTTGGGCAGTGGGTCCAGCTGTCTTCCACAACTCCTAACAGGGTTGGCATAAGTCCTAACAAGGTTGGAATCTCCTAATAGGGATTCAAAGTCTTCTAATAGGGACTCATATGTATTGAATGTTGTGACAGACTCCTAATAGGGTCTATCCTCTAACAAGGAATATTTATATTGGTACATCATCTTGTGGGCACCATCCCCATCGAAGTTTTCCCTCTTATCAAAGGATTCCTTAGTTAACATATCTTGTCTTATTGTGTATGAGTATCTTGTTGTGGTTTCAGTTTACATTACTCATATGGTTAAGATTATTTAAAGTTGTTATTAGTGATATTATTTGGATAACTGATTCACCCTCCTCTCTCAGTTATATCAATGGACTATATATTCTAAAATAGTAATCTTGGATGAACTCTTGCATGATGATATAGTGAACTAATGGACATGAGTAACTGTCGCATGGACTTAATAGACGCTTGAGAATCTTTGGTGGTGTTGTAAGACTTTTTCTTGCATTGTGTAATGTATTTAATTACATATGATATCAATGTTACAACCTTTCCCTAAAAAAAAGTGTTTGTATTTGTTTTGATCCTTATATCCAAGGATTCTCATTAGGGTAGTAAAGTATGCAAATTTTTTAATTATGGAAAACCCCCATATTTGACCCATATCTTGCTCATATGCACTATGGCCGATCTTTTGAAAAAAATGTCAATGCTTTTAAAAGTGGATAGAGACTGCATGTATTTTGTTGAAATTTTCTATACACAAAATACTCTAAAATTAGTGATGGAAAGGCTCTCTCTCTCTCTCTCTCTCTCTCTCTCTCTCTCTCTCTCTCTCTAAGAAGAGACATATACCTTGGTGTTTGGTTCTCATTCAAGATCTTGGTACGAGGGCCTACCTCTATTGATTGATTCATCTTATTACAATTCTTTGTTTTAATCAAATATGAGGGTTCACATGTATTGTTCTTGATTTTTATTTATTTATAGAGGCTCATCTATTTTTCAATGGTATCATCTATTTCATGTCTAAAGTCAAAAGCAAAGATGTCTAGCAATTGCCATAATGGCCCGTTTGGTTGCTAGAATACAACTGGAATAGGAATAGGAAATTAGAGTATGATTTGTATTCTTTGTTTGGTGCGTGGAATAGGAATAGGGAATAGGAATACATATTCTCATTTTAGCCCCAAAATGAGCTTTTGTCCATTCCAAAAAATACCTGTAATTAGAATTGCTATTCTTGCATTCATTTTAACTTTCTCAAATTTGATTAAATTTTCAAATTTGCTTTGACCTGGGGTGAGTGCTGGAACTTTGTTTTCAATATTTTCAAATATTTCAGCGATTTTCCAATGGTGCCAATTGCATCTTCAAAAATATTTTCAAATATTTGCAAGAGATGCTGCTATCATTTTGCTAGGCAGAGGTAAATTTCCACACTTCACAATATCGCGACCCACCTCTTCCAAGTCCAATGAACAGATCCCAATTGGAAAAGTGTAGAATGTGAATAGATCCCAGTCGTCATCATCTGATAAAATATTCATCTTAAAAACATGAGCGTTTGAATTTTGGGCAACCTCCACATTTCTTGTGGTCACCACAACATTGCAATCTCTATGGGCTGGCATACCAAGTTTATCCATGAGATTATTTTCTGTTGAAAGCTCCCACAAATAATGAAGGACTATAAGACATCTTTGCCTTTGCAGACGGTCATTAATCAACTTGACCACTGTTTCTTTAGAAATGGCACCAATTGCAAGTTAACCCTATTCCAATTTAAGCTTGCATAACCAAACAAGGGATAAACAAGATTGGATTGCAGTTTTCCATTCCTATTCTTCATTCTCCATTCTCATTCAAATTTTCTATTCTAATTCTCAATTCCTATGCTTGCAACCAAACGGGCCCTAATGGAATTGTGGAGCACAAATGGGTCACAAAAGAAAAACTGTGAGTTGTAGTATCATTCTAGATATTGAGTTTGACATGTTAATGCACCATTACAACTACATGGAAGTCTATAGATTGATGGTATTTGTCATATTTTTAGTGGGAATAATCTTATTTGGCTCTCTCAATTGACAAGAGGCTTGAGATAAATTTTTAGACATTAATTTTACTAGATGGTAAATATTGATTTTAGAACTAGATTTAATAAAAGCTACAAAAAAATTCAAGAAAATTCTTCCTTATCAAGAAAAATATTTTTTATTTTAAAATATAAATATAAATAATTTAAAGTCAAACTTTTATGATGATTATTATAATTAAGCCGATAGGCTTATATGTGGGAGCTTTGCTCCCGGATTTTACAATTTTCCGCCGGAAAATTGTCAGCCTTTATTGGATTTCATATTTTTTTGACAATGGATCTTTCCTTTAGCAATTTCTATTTTCGACTCCTAAAAACTATCACTTTTATTTCTAATTTAGTCTCTAATTTATATTTTCTATTCAACTCTTCATTTAATATATTTTGTTTAACATTTGTTTATAAAAACAAACTTTTCAATCAAAGTAGAATAGTTAAATTTTGTGTGTGAAGGTTTTTCTATGGTGTGAGGAGGGTTTCACCTATTTTCAACTATTTGGATTTATAGGTGCAATAATGTTCAAAAATCCTTATAGCCTCATTTATTAGTTTAATAGTGCTGATTTTTCTTGGTTTTTTAATAGATTTTTGAGTTTTATATTGTGATAAATTATGTGAATCAATTAATCATTTTCTTTACACCATATTTTTAAAACTATGTAGTACAAAAAAATTAGTCAATCATTGAATCATTGGTGCTGGAAAGAAGGTAAAAGAATGTCCGAGGACTGTATTTTATTTTTGTGATAGATTATTCATTTTCAATTAGGCAAGAATCTTTTTTATGTTAATTGTTTAAATCAAGAGAGCTATATTTCCACACTCTATTCTATTTGGATACCATTATTTGATTCAAGTCTATTGAGAATCTACTTTTATTGATTATTTGTGATATTATATATAACAACAATTAAAATTGGGGTGTGTTGCTTATATATGCAAGCAATAAGATTTAACAATAAGAGCTTTACTGAAATACATATTACATAGATTTGATATTGAAGACCTTGAATAGGAAAAATCATTTAAACATCTTCACAAGAGAGAAGTTCAAAAATAAAATGATAAATATAGAAAATAAGAAAAATATACATTTAAAAAAATAAAGAATGACTTGGATTAAAATAGAAAAAAATATAGAAAGTATTTATGCATCTAAATTTTACTTTACTATTTCTTGAAATTAAAATTTAATTTAATTTTTGAATATACATTGATTTGCATGAGGTTTATATTGACATTTTAGAAATAATTTAATTTAGATTAACTTTCTATAGTTAATATGAAGTGATTTAAAGTTAAAAAGATGAATAAAATAGAAAGATTGCTATATTGTTCATATATCTATATATTAATTTCTATTCTATTTTAAAATTATAATAAAAATATATTTATAAATATAATATAATTTATTTCTATTTGATAACTATTATAATTAAATTGATAGTTTAGCATTACATAATAAATATTTTCCAAATTTAAAAAGCTTGATTTTAATTTAATGAGGATTACATTTTATAAATTTAAAAAGTTTGACTTTAATTTAATGAGGATTCACCTTAGTTCAATTAGAAATAGATAAAATGAACAACTATGAAAATTTATAATTAAACAAATAAAAATTTATACAAATTATATTTTGAAATATTTTTAATTATGCTTTAGTAAAAATAAATATATAGAAATGTTTAGTTGCATAAAAAAAAATATAGGCTTGCATATGTCTAGATATTATTAATAAAAAAATTTAGTTAAAAATATTAGATTAAAAGTGTAGATTCATTTTTAAAAATGTGCAAATTTTTCATTTGATTTTTATATGAATATTAAAAAATTGTCCTCTCTAATTCACTTTTTTTTGGTTTCTTAAATCTTTATTAAACCAGAATCTTAACTTAGATTATTTCTATTAATATTTTTAAAAAAATCTTAAGCTACATTACTTCTATATGGTGGTTAGATATTTTAAATATCTTGTATAATAGATTCTTTCTATTTTCTTGAAGTTTCTTAAATTAATACAAATAATATTTAAAGATTTTTTAAAAATAAAAGCTTTTGTGAGTTTGTTGAGTTAAAATCTATTTGCAAACTATGAAATTAAATTTATAAAATAAATTTCCAAAATTTGTGCAAAGATTATGTTTCTTGCAACATGGTTTTCCTCATGAACTTAATTGACTTTGTAGTTTGCATTTTCATCACTAATTTCAATATAACTTTTTGAAATTTGTGTATGAATGTTAGAAAAATAATCATAAATAGATGATGTTAATTGAAATGATGTTTACATAGTATTTTTATGTCATGAAAAAATTTATATGCAGATATTTATATTACATTTAACAAAGATAGATTGTTACTATGCAAAACAAATATAGTCAAGGTAAATTATGAAATGGTTAGATATAAAAAAATAAAAAATTATATTTTGATTTAATGATACAAGATATTTATAACATTTATTTCGTTGTATTTAGATGGAATTATTGATAAAAAAAAATTTAATTATTTATATATTTTTTATTTAATACATTTTAAATTTTATCTAATTAGTTCTAAAAATGAAATATTTTCTATCGGCGCATTGTTGCATGCACAAAAGCATGCGACTGCTAGTTATAGTTATTGTTAGAAGACATTAATCTATAGATCTCGTACAACTTACAACAGTTTCAACTTCCAATTAAAAACAGAAACAATTGCGTCAATTTGGCTACATATGGGAGAGGCAAAGTGAATGGGTTTAAGTAAAGTAGAGAGGGCGAGAGGATCAGAAGATAATGGCTTTCGGTGCGTTCAGACCCCCCGGTACACCTTCCTCTGCATTCGGCGGCTTCGGTTCGAATCCTGCGCCTTCTTTTCAGCAGCAGCAGCAACAGCCAAGTGTGCAAAGCCAGCAACATATTCATCTATTCACCAATGAGAAAACGCCTGTTACATACCAAACCAAGTGGGCCGATATTCATCCCGATTCACAGAAGCTTTTATTGCAAATCGAGTACTATATCATTTTCCCGCCTTCCTTTTTAATGTTCTTAATTTTATTTTTTATTTTTTCTTAGTTCTGAATGCATGTTGCTTCCGCTGCTCCTTTTGTTTTATAGACCTTTTTAAATCGGTTATGCCCCTGCAAATGACGAACTATAATGGTTTTATAAGCCGAGCTTTCTAGAATGTTTCTTTCTGGAGAAATAGCAAATACGAAATAGAGAAAGGAGGAAGAAAAAATTGAGCAAAACAAACAAGACTTTACCGAAATTCTTAAAGTTTACGAATGACGGCTTTCGTAGTTTGTATTTGGTTATTTTGACATAAAGTTTAGGCCACTTATGATCGACTTGATCTATGAACTGTGGATGCTCTCAGCTGCGGTTTTCAGTTGAATAATGACAATAGTGCAAATGTTGGATAGTTTAATATTGTTATGGTCAGTCTGAAAATGAAAACAATAGTCGCAAAAATCTTTCGGGTAAAAAGATGTGTAAACTAAAAATACAAGATTTTTTTCAAACGATGGGAAAATAGGGAAAATCTCAGATTAAAAACAAAAAAATAGAATGCCAATCAAAGGATAAAATCTTGTTATCATTTTGAATCGGAAGGCATTTTAAAACCATAGAGTTATATGGGGCAAACATGAACGAGAGTCTATGAAAGGAAGCTGAAGTTCGGAAACAGTTCGAAATGCTAAATCTAACAGGAGAGATGGTGCTGAAAAACTTACGAACCCTTAAGCTGTTGCAAACTAGGGAAACACATATGAATTCAGATTTAAGCAAATAAACTCACAACATGGGAAATCCCTTTTGGGAAAAACCCCACCCATCAAAAGCCAGATTCAATTGTATTATCAGCAACAACAATAGTTACAATACAATTTTTGAGTCAATGCTCATCAAGAGATATTGTAGCAATAGAGAATTCTAGATAATATTCGGCACTTAAATGCTTCTTAGAAAATATCCAACCTAACCACACAAAATGCACTGAGTGGCTGCATATTTATAAAGCTCAACACAATTGGAAAGAACCCATGGTTTCCAAAACCATCTCTAATACCAAATAGGTATGTGGTGACAACATGCTAAACCAATGACATGTTGCACATTGAAACTTCCACTGCAACAAATCATAACTCAACCATAACGAGCACCATTCCATTTGCAACACCTACGTCACTCCACTTGTCAATGATTAAATCCAATATAAATATAAATTGCCCAACATTAACTCTCTATGACTCTTTTACCAAACTAGTAACTGCCATAATCATTACATAGATTAAACATAGCAACTTATTACACTAGCTCCTTAACTTGAGGACTTCTAAAGTGGGTTAAAAGAAAGAAATAAATAAAATAGCATGTTTGGACTCGAAGGTTGAGATACCTTTATCCTAACATTCTCCCACTCATTGAAGACTTGTCAAGAGTCAAAACTCTGTGACCTGCTCAAGGCTTCAAGGCCCATAGAACCAACACACCATCTGAACTTCTCAGTGCTCACTAGCTTCGTTAATGCATCTGCCACATTTTCCAAAGTACCAATTTTTTCTAACTTCACCTTTCCATCTTCCACCATATCATGAACAAAATGATACTGTACATCAATATGCTTTGTTCTGGCATGGAAAGTAGCATTCTTTGCTAAACAAATAGCAGTTTGGCTACTACGATAGATAGTAACCTTTCTTGCATCAAAACCAATATCAGAACAATCCCTTAAGCCAAATGGTCTCTTTAGAAGCATGATTAACTGACATATACTTTGCTTTTGTAGTGGACAAAGCAACTGCAGCTGCCACTTATTCATCCGACTAATTGCACCACCAAACATTGTGAAAACATATCCACTGGTGGATTTTCTTCTATCAATATCACCTGCCCAATCTGAATCCACATCCACGAATGCAAACTTGAATGTCGAGATCCAGTAGGATTACCATGAAAATACAAGGAATACCCAAATGTGCCCTTTAGATAATTGAACACTCTCTACTTGGGCAATGTCTGGCCTTGTACAGACCATAGCATACATTAAGTCGCCTACAACACTTGCATAAGGTACTCTAGGCATGTCCTCCATCTTAGTAGGAGATTTTGGACTATCCTCCTTAGAAAGTTTCATTCCCTGTAACATTGGAACAACTAACTACCCACAAGCTGTCATGCTGAATTTCTCCAAAACAGAGTTAACATACTTCCTTTGGCTCATCCTAAGCTTTTTGCTAGCTCTATCTTTAATGATCTCAATCCCAAGAATATATCCAGTTGCACCTAGATCTTTCATTTCAAAATGTGCTGCTGAGAGACTTCAAATCTGAAATTATCCTTTTACCATTGCCAATAAACAACATATCATCCACATACAGGACTATGATAAGAATGTGACCATTTTTTAGATTTATAATATGCACAATGGTTAGACTTGGATCTCAAAAATCCCAATGACAACACATAGGTGTCAAACTTTTGATACCACATTCTAGGAGATTGTTTTAAACCATATAGAGATTTCTTCAACTTACAAACAAGGTTTTCTTTACCTTTTTCAACGAAATGCACTAGGTGTGACATATAAATTTCCTTCTCCCAATCAGCATGAAGGAATGTTGTCTTTACATCCATTTGCTCTACTTCAAAATCATAAGTTGTTGCAAGTGATAACAAGAATCGAATGGATGTCAACTTTGGTACAGGAGAGAATATTTCACCATAATTAGTTCCCTCCATTTGAGAATATCCCTCCGCGACCAACCGTGCCCTATACTTCTCAACACTTTCATCTTGACCCAATTTCTTCTTGAATACCCATTTACATCCCATAGGTTTCCATCTTTCAGGCAAAGGTACTAGATATCTTGTAGCATTCTTCTTCAATGTTGCCATCTCTTCGTTCGTGGCTTCCATCTAGGAATTTGCATCATTCATACCCATAAGCTCTCTAACAGTCCTAGGTTCACCAGTGCTAGTAATCAAAACAAATATACAACTGGAAATTAACAAAAAATATCGAAACCGTTCAGGCGAATAACAATAACTACTAGGTCGCTTCCTATCAAAAGTAGACCTCCTCAACGTTTGAGGTTGAGGGCTTTGCTCTTCTTCAGAACTTTTAGAGCTACTTGATCTCTCCTCATTATCAGGTCCATTAGGAGCTTGTAGTTCTTATTTCTTAGGGGTAGAAGGAATATGAACCACTTCTTTTCTCTATTTCTCTTCCTTCTCTAACTGCAAATCAACCATGGAAGGTTTTAGCTCACGAAATATTATACTTCTACTGTAGAGCACCTTCTTTGCAACTGGATCCCAAAGCTTGTGACGGTTCACACTGACACCATAGCTTATGAAGATACACTTAACTGTAGTGTTCTCCAACTTTGATCTTTTCTCACTTGGCACATGAGGATATGCCTCACAACCAAAGACTTTGAGATGTCTCAATGAGTGTTTCTTGTCAGACCACGCCTCTATGGGTGTCTTCTCAACAAGTACTGAAGTAGGAGATCTATTTATTAAATAACATGCAATTTCTACAACTTCAACCCAAAACTTTTGTTCAAGTCAACACCACTCAGCTATTGTTAGCCCTCTCCACAACGTTCTATTTATCCTCTTTGCAACTCCATTTTGTTGTGGGTGTATGGAGTTGTTATTATGGGAAGTAATTGGTAAAATACTTGCTTAATATTAATAGAGATCAATAGATAAATATATACAAGTGAATAAACGATGTTTCCTTAGGAAATGATCGTTAAGAGTAGAAACATTCTATTCTAGCTAACAGATAACTAATAACTAACTAAAAGCTAACTAAAGGCTAACTAAATATTAGAAAGATTCTAGTATTTACAGTAGATTACAATAGATAACCATTAAATATAAATAGAAACTATCTATTATTGTAAAAGTTGTCTTATGTCTCTCAATTCCATGATCCTTAGAGAGCCTGTCAAATTCAGTTGAACAAAACTCACTGCCATTGTTAGTCCTCAAACACTTAATTTTTCTACCAGCCTAATTTTCAACCAAAGACTTAATTTCCTTAAACCGACTAAAACATTTAGATTTACTTATGAGGAAATACATAAATGTTCTACTATAATCATCTACGAATGAGATAAAATACACATATCTAGATATTGGAGGAACATTAACTAGACCAAACACATTTGAATGAATATAATCCAAAACCCTAGAAGGCTTATGAGAATTGGAATAAAAAGAAACATGGTGTTGTTTACCATAAACTCAATGTTCAAATGAATAAACGATGTTTCCTTAAGAAACGATCAGCAAGAATAGAAACATTATATTCTAGCAAAACAGATAACTAAGAGCTAACTAAATATTAGAAAGATTCTAATATTTACAATAGATTACAATAGATAACCATTAAATATAAATAGAAACTATCTAATATTGTAATAGTTGTCTTATGTCTCTCAATTCCATGATCCTTAGAGAACCTGTGAAATTTTGCTGAACAAAACTCATTGCCATTGTCAGTCCTCAAGCACTTAATTTTTCTACTAGTCTGATTTTCAACCAAGGACTTATATTCCTTAAACCGACTAAATAATTTAGATTTACTTCTGAGGAAATACATAAATGTCCTACTATAATCATCTATGAATGAGAAAAAATACGTAGATCTAGATATCGAAGGAACATTAATTGGATCAAATTCATTTGAATGAATATAATCCAAAACCCTAAAAGGCTTATGAGAATTGGAATAAAAAGAAATATGGTGTTGTTTACCTTGAAAACAATGTTCACATAAGTCGAACTCCATATTGCAATCATCAAGGCCTTCAACAAGGCTCTTATTTTGTAACGCTGTAAGACCCTTCTCACCAATGTGACCAAAGCTTTGGTGCCATAACATTGTCTTCTGAGCTGGGAGCTTCATTTCTAAAGCATTTGCATCCTTAGGTACCTAGAAAGCACGATCATCAAATGTAGAAATAACTGTCTTCTTCTTTTCTTGATCTGATGTTGAGGATGAAGAATCCAAAGCCTTTTTCTTGGACTTCACAGAAGCACTATTGCACTGAATCGTGCATGCATCCAATGTATACAAGGTGCCAATCCTAACACCCTTAGCAAGCATCATAGATCCTCTTGTCATCTTATATCCACCACTCGAAAAAATGACTTGCGCACTCACATCACTAAGATTGTTGACTGAAAGTAGGTTACAAGCCAAACTAGGGATATACAACACCATCAATCTCCTTCACTCTACCACCAGGGAATTTGATATTGACTTTACCACAACCAACAATATTCAAGTGAGAATTATTATCCAAATACACCTTCCCACCATCAAATTCTTCATACTTTGAAAACCAATCTTTGTAAGATGTCATGTGGAAAGAAGCATCTGAATCTATCAACCACATATCTTCTAATGCATGTGTTGCCAAGTCTGCGACAAAAGCATCTACATCATGTTGAGGGGATTTTTCAGAGTAAGAATTAGAAAAATCCTTGTTACCTTTATTTCTCTTCTCCTCCTTGCACTCTTTTCAAAGATGACTAGGTTGCCGTAGTTCCAACATTTTGTTTTGGAGATTAAGATCTCCAAAGGAGACTTGAATTTACCCTTCTTGTCCTTCTTCTTGCCTTTCTCCATTGTTTTACCATGAGCGACTAGGGCCTCTTATTTTCTTTGCATCTCTTTAGATAATAGCGAACCAACCACACCCTCCAATTTGAAAGTGGTAGTTATGCTTCCAATAGCCATAACAAGGTGATCCCTTGAGTCCGACAAAGAACATAACATAAGCATGCATTTATCTTGATCATCAATCTTATCACTAACAAAATTCAATTGAGCAACTAGCATATTAAATGCGTTCAAGTCATCAACAACATAACCTCCTTCCTCCATCCTGAGGGAATACAACTTCTTTCTTAGGATTAACTTATTTACCAAGGTTTTACCTTGATAAATATCACCAAGCTTCTTCCCAACATCAGCTGCAGTCTTTTCTTCATGGACATTGAGGAGCACTGAATCAGCCAATCAAAGTATTATCAAACCATTGGCTTTTCGATCCATCTTATCGTAATCATCTTGCAATGTAACTTGAGGTTTCGTTGAAGAAACCACAACCCATAGATCTCTATCTACTAGCATGTCCTCCATTTTGAGTTTCCACAAATCAAAATTGCTGTCATTAAATTTATCCAAATCTACTCTACTGGATGTGCTTGCCATATCTAACCGGCAACAAGGTTATGAAAAATTCCCTTGCAAAACTCCCACTAAAATTAGATCAGCACAAAAAATCCGTCTATTCAACAACAATAACAAAGCTAGCTAGGCTCTGATACGAATTGAAAGGAAGCCAAATTGCGGGAACGCTTCCAAATGCTAAATCTAACAAGAGAGATGATGCTGAAAAACTCTTTGGAAGCCTTAAGCTATTGCAAATTAGATAAACACATGTGAATCCAGATTTAAACAAATAAACTCACAACACTAGATATACGTGGGAAAACCCTTTTGTTTACCGTACCGGGTAGAAGGATACTTATTGCATGTAGTACAGTAAGATATAACACATAACAGATACTTTATTCATATACGCAAGATACACTTAAATGCTTACAATCTGATTATTCTCCTTACAATGATTCCAATAATTACCATTATGATCAATAGTCCCTTCCGGACGATGTATATATACTTTCCCAAAGGGGTGACTCAACTGTTGCATGCCCGTTCAGATATAATTCTACCCGCCGGCTACACTATAGAATTTACCGACAACATCATCCCTCCCAAAAAGTAAAGTCGTCTCTGGACGACAATTACAAAATATCCAAGACAGATTAACAAAATGGAATACATTAACTGACTAACTATAACAAGATAGATTTGATTCCGTCACATCACATTCACATTCCTCCCATGCCTGCACCAAATTGTTCTCCAAAAACATGTTGCATCTGTAGCCTCTGCTAATACAATGCTGTCACCTTAGCCAATCTGACCTTGATAGCCACTTGTGTCGCATTCTGTGCTTCCAACTCTTGGGTACGTTGAGCCAAGTGTCACTTTACTGCCTCCAATTGGATGATCAGCTCCTTTCGAGCTCTCTATGCATCCACTAAGACAGCCTCACATCCAACACCTACTCTGAGTGCCTCAAAGCGTAGCACCCCTCTCGAAAGGCTTGCTCCAGTGCTCTCTCCACCTTTGACAGACAAACACTCCATGGCTGCAGCAGCTCTAGGTCTCATCAACTGGTCACGGTTCCCATGATTGATAACTGAACTAATTGGGGGTATAGGGGACAATGCCCCTAGTGGGGTCGATGGGGTGTGGGGTCTTGGAGCAGAGCCCTGGGTGCACTCCCTATCGCGATACAAGGCAGGGTCAAGGGGCAGTGCCCTCGCCGCCAAGACCAAATTAGCACTCTCAAACCTACACAAAAGTCCATGGAACACACAATTTTTGTGATTTTCTTCCGATCCCATATTCTTCTTGCCAACCGCTTATGTTTTCTTCATTACATGTTGAGGTCTTTTCCTCCGGTACGATGTCTTTCCCTTCGGTACTATATCTTTTCCATTGTCAACTATTTTGATTTGTCGCCTTTTTTTTAGAACCTCCACGAGTGTCTCCTACTCGATCGTACAGTGTACGACACTTCATTGCTTTTGATACGTACAGTGCTTCCTCTTCTTATACCACAACTTTACTTCGTATTGTGTGCGGCCACACGATGGATTGCTTCTGCCGTAGTCGTATGGCCGTTCAGTCTCCTTACTACCGTACGGCCTCCCCACTCTGATTGTTGCTACCGTACGATATGGTTCTCCTGCTACCGATGTCCGTACAAATTTGTCATACGGTCTCTCTCCTTCTTCGCTGTACAGTCATCCAATCTCCAAGCAATTTGGCCATACGGCTACATGGTTCACTTATGGGCCTTTCCCTGCAACTTTCCCAGCCGTATAGTTTATCCTGATTTATTCCTCTGTATTGCCGTACGTATTCCGACCTTTTGCCATACTGTATGGTGTTTGTTCTCTTGAATGTATTCTCCAAGTTTGTATGATATCCCTTGCACTAGATGGCCGTATGGTATGCCTTTCCTTCTGCTTTTGAGTGTTGTACGTTGCCTTTGCAATGTCTCTCTTCTTTTGTCTTCCGTACAGGCCGTACGACACACTTCTGTGCCACCAAATTGTCGTACGGTGTTTAGTTTCACCCTTCCCTCATGCTGTACAGTACCTCTCCCTTTTCCATATGGTCGTACGGAGGCTGTTTGTGTGCACGATTCCTCTTTGCACTTTCATGAGCCGTACAGTAAACTATTCCTTCCCAATAGCAGTACAGTTCCGATTTTCTCCTTTTTATGCTACTGTACGGGTCTCAAAGGTCGTATGGCACTTAAATATTCTATTTTTTATACTCATCCTTTTATTACTTTCGGGTCCGTACTCAGAAATTATGCTCAACTTTATATTTTATCTACATTTACATATATACATTAATAATTACTACTTTTATACTGTCTTTCAATTGTTCATCCACGGAGGTGCGTTATTTCTTTCATGATAGACTTTCAGCTTCGACCCATTCACTGCATCGGCTACTTCCTTCCTGTCGACCATCCATAATTTTATTGCTCTGTTATTGCCCACTTCACGGATTTTATATGGTCCTACCCACTTTACTTTGAACTTTCTTGGTTTGATCTCATTCCGCCCATTATACTTCAAAACTAACTGGCCTGGTTGAAATTTATTCAATTTCAAATGTTTGTCATGACATATTCTCTGCCTGGTTTGTGTAACTTCCGTGGCCCATTGTGCCTGCAATTGTCGCTCATTCAGTTTATTTAAATTGTACAACCTCTCTTTGAGACTTTCCATATCTCTTAGTTTGTTCTCGATCGTGATCCTTAAACTCAATACCGTGAATTCCATCGGCTGCCACTCTTTGCCGTCAATAATTGTATTCTTGATTCTAGAACATTCACTTCGTACAATTGCAGTTTTTATTAAGCCCTTCCTCATTGTTTCCTGTGAAGACCGTATGATGTGTTTTCTTTGCTGTCGACACCTTTTTGCTATATTCGTGGTTTGGTGTAACCTTTTCTTTCCACGCAGTCTGTTCACCGTGTACCGTATGGTGGAATCTTTCCTTTTGTTGGGTTTGTACGGTATGTTCTTCCATTCAGCTTCAGTCATAACTGCCTTTCCTTCTTCTGCTTCTCTGTATTCCTTTGGACATTCATTTTCCTCTCCTTTCTCACCTTCGTCAACCCTTAACATATTAGAGCTTGTAATCCTCCATCTGCCAGTGAAGTAGGCCATTCACCGAGTCTAGGTCTCGACTCTCAACACTCCTTCATCTGGTTCTATTCTTTTCTTTTCTTCATCGTCACCTTCATTTTCACCTTCGAAATTTGACGACGCTGCCTCCTCACCTACCATCTATGTGTGTAGGTCAATTATAAATCTTTGGCCTCTGCATTCCATGGATATGGTATTTCGTTTCTAGTCATGTTTTACTTTTTCTTGTACCAACCAATCCCGTCCAAGGATAGCGTCATACCCTTTTCTTTTCAGTGGAATGACTACAAAATCTAATAAAAATGGTTGCGTTCTGATAGTTATCCGCTGTGCCATCAAGGTTCCCAACAGTTTGATTCTATGTTGATCCGCCATGAGTAATTGGAATGTAGGTGGCCACAGCGTAGGTTGTCCCAACTTTTTCCATATATCTTCTGGTAACACATTCACGCCTGACCCTCCATCCACAATTGTGTCTGTAAGTACAGTTCCCACTTCCCAGAATACCCATCTTGACTACTGCCAGATGCCTTCCTGTCATAAGTGCTAGTAGCATTGGGTCTGCTCCAATTGTTCCACTATCGTCCTTTCCTGTTTCCTCCATTGCTTTCGAAATCGGTGTCATATTCAAAATCACCTCCGTAATTGAGGCATTGTAAGAAGAAGGTCATTTAATTTTATAGGGACTTCTATTTTCATTACCTTCTTTATCATGTTTTGTTCAGCTAAGTTCCTCTTTGAGGTATCGGCAGTGTCTTTTACTTGCAACTTTTTTGTTTTCATTTGTCTTTCCAACTCTCTTCATGCTTGCTACAACCTCTCCTTTTCTTCTTCTGCATCAGGGTTCTTTGCCTTCTTAGCTTGCTCATGTGTAATGGCTAGTACCTTCTCATCACATGCTTCGATGCTTAACAAACTTACCCTCTACTTCGGGCATTTTGAATCTTTGTGGTCTCTCGGACCACAACATCTGCATAACAGCTGCGACGTCTCCTTCATGGTACAATCTCTAGAGAAGTGCCCCTAGAGGTTGCACGTGCAACACTGGATCATCGACCGTCCACTCGCATCGTACTGTATCCGACTCTGGCCTCCATTGTTATTATTATTACCACCCCTTCCGCGCCGATTATTGTTGCAATATCCTCTTGAGGTTGCATCGTTGTTCGTGTTTGTTCCGGCAAACACTTCCTGTGTCAGTAATACAGGCATTCCTTTATGAAATGTCCTGCAACCTGGCAAATATCACATAATTGTTTTTTCGGGTAGGAGCCCTTTGTGTGGCCTTCCTCCTTAAAGTCCGTATACCACAATTCCCCCTTCATCAAGTTAGGATTCTTTTTCAAAATTTCAAATTTTTTCATCATCCGTAGCATATCCTTCTGTAATGCTCGAACTTTCTTGCTTGATTCTTCATTGCTGCTTTCAGACGATGAATTGTCTGAATCCAACGATTTGTGCTTCTTCTTGCTTGTTTTCTGTCCGCTCTCCAGATCCATCACCTAATTATACGCATTTGTGTATGATGCTACAGGTAGAATCTTCACTTTCTTCTTCAGAGCCGGCCTTAGCCCCTCAACAAACCATCGTTTCTTCAATTCGTCAGCCGATTGACTCTCCATCTTCCCAACCAGCTCTTTCAGTCGTCTTGTATAGGCATCGATTGTTTCACTCTTTCCTTGCTTTGTGTTGTATATTTCTGCTACAATCTCGTTATCATCCCGTAGCAGTTGGAACTCTGCTATGAACTCCTTTCTGGCGTTTGCCCATGTTGTCAATTTCTGAGGATCTGCGTCTGCAAACCAATCAATTGTACCCCACAGGGTAGCTAGAAACTACTGGACCCAATCATCCTCGTCTGTTACACCATTTGTTGTTTATATTGTTTCACATGTCTTGCAATGTCTGATTAGATTTTTTGTTCTGTCACCATTAAACTTTGGCAATTTTTCTTTTGGTCTTGCCATTGCTACTTTCTTTTAATTATGTGGTACTTGCTATGTACCTGCGCTATTCTGAGCACTTGTGTTGTACTAAGTACGTGCGTTGTTCTGAGCACTCGCATTGTTCTACACAACCGTGTTGCTTCGGATAACCGCCCTACTTCTAACAAACGCGTTACCTGGTGAAAGAAAATCTTCATCAAGCGAAGTTGTTAGATTCTCTGCTTGTATCTATTTGTCGGGTGTATTGGGAATGAAGAGTTCACTCCATGCTTGTGCTTCCTCGACTTCGAGCCGTGCAAGTTGCTTCCCTTCCGTTCGGATGCTCTACCCTCAACGTATACAAGTTAAGGAACTCCTCCCTTGTTTCTTCCACCAAATTCAATCGTTGTGGAGACTTTTCTAGCAATTCCTCGGCACTCCTTGGCTTGCTAGGTGAATGCACTCCCTCCATCTGTGCCCCTTCACCCCCTCGGTGTCTATCAGCAATCTGCTGAAGCTTCTGTCTGCACTCCGCTTGTTGTGCTAAAATTAAAGCTTCTTTGTGTTGTTCGTATTTAATCCTTATCTTTTATCTTATTCCTATCCTTGTTAAGCAAATTCGGCATTAATCTTCATAACATTTCTTTCGTTCCAGGTTTGACTGGCAACGACGCCAAATGCTTACCGTACTGGGTAAAAGGATACTTATTGCATGTAGTACAGTAAGATATAACACAGATCAGATACTTTATTCATATACGCAATATACACTTCAATGCTTACAATCTGATTATTCTCCTTACGGTGATTCCAATGATTACCATTATGATCAATAGTCCCTTCCGGACGGTGTACATATACTTTTCCGAAGGGGTGACTCAACCGTCACATGCTTGTTCGGATACAATTCTACCCGTCGTCTACACTATAGAATTTACCGACAACACCTTTTGGGAAAATATCCACCCTCCAAAAGCTAAACTCAATTGTATTATCAGCAACAACACTAGTTACAATACAATTTTTGAGCCAAAGCTCATCAAGAGATATTACAGCAGTAGAGAACTCTAGAGAATATCGACACATAAACGCTCCTTAGAAGATATCCAACCTCACCACACAAAATGCACTAAGTAGCTACATATTTATAGAACTCAACACAAGTGAAAAGAGCCCATGGTTTACAACACCATCTCTAATACCAAGGAGGTATGTGGCTTCAACATGCTAAACCAAGGACATGTTGCACATAGAAACTTCCGTTGTAACAAAGCATAACTCAACTAGAAAGGGCACCATTCCATCTACAATACCCACCTCACACCATTTGTCAATAGTGAACTCCACCATAAATTTAAATTGCCAAACATTAACTCTCCATGACTTTTCCACCAAACTAGTAACTGCCATAATCATTACATAAACATAGCAACTTATCACTCTACTAGTAACTGCTAGAATCATTACACAGATTCAACGTAGCAACTTATGACACCAGCTCCTTAACTATAGGACTACTAAAGCGGGTTAAAGGAAAGAAATAAATATAATAGTGTGTTTGGACTCAAAGGTTGAGACACCTTTATTTTAACAGTCTAGCCTCTAAAACACAAAACTAGGCTCTATCCAACTTATTAAGTCATCCTATGGACCCGTATGCTGTAGGTTAAAAACTTAGGACCTTTTTTGGGAAAAAATACTGGTCAAATTCAAAGGCAATGAAAAATGATCGAAAACCTTGATAACGTGTGTCACACGGTTTGGTTAGATCTAACTAAACATGTGGATTTGTTATTACTAGAAATAAATGTCTAGTTTTGGCTGTTTGAAAGTTGGTAGTCTTCGCAGACAAGATTAGGTTTGTTCCATTGATAATGAAATGCTCCGAAGTGGTGGCCTTTGGTCTCTTCCATCATGACCTTGATTTACTCACCTTATGCAAATTCAGTTGATTCTGTTAGGATTTGGGCAGACTGGAACAATCCACGAATATTAATTAAAATGCAAAAAATGAGAATTTTAAATAACACAAATTTAATGTGGTTCAATTAATGTGAGCTCCTTTTACAGAGAAAAGTTTTTGTACAAGCTAGATTAGTACTAGGATGGGTGACTTTCTGGGAAGTCCTAGTGCTTCATGCCTATGAGCACCACCTAGATGAAATGAGTGCGAAGTGTTCCATTACTTCTCATGAGAGGTAGGTTTGTGTGAACTACTCAATACTCATGACACATGGGTCATTGAGTTTGACTCAAAAAACTACACAGTTGAACTAATAAATCCTGATAGCTATATCAGAATTGTCTACCTTTCTGTTATTATTGAACAAATAATGAATCACAATCTTCACGACATAATCTATTGCTCTGCACTGTATCAACGCATTTATGTTGCCTTTTGTCTCTTGACCTTGCATATTCTTTAGCCATTTAAATTTTATATAATAACCCTTTTTGACATTTTACAAAGTTGGTTTACATACCGAGCTAACAGTACTCCTTTATCAAATAGTGGGGAATTTTTGTTTTGGAGGCATTGCTCTTGAGGTCCTTATTGGGGTGCTACTCTCACCAGCCCTTAAACCCCATAGGAGGGGCTTTACCCCCCCCCATTAATAAATTTGTGGTTAAAATCAGGCTGCCAAAGTCACCAAAGTTTAAGCCTTGCAACATAATGAATTGCCACATACTAACAGATTCGATTGCTGCTGAAGCTCAATATGGAAATTAAAAAA
This sequence comes from Cupressus sempervirens, assembly GCA_028749045.1. Classification (NCBI taxonomy): domain Eukaryota; kingdom Viridiplantae; phylum Streptophyta; class Pinopsida; order Cupressales; family Cupressaceae; genus Cupressus; species Cupressus sempervirens. The sequence continues at coordinate 440,259,464 of CM053790.1, read as the reverse complement.
ATCTGACTTTATGCTGATCTATCTAATAATCACTATATTACAAGGTTTAAACCATGTTGTTTTGTTGGGATAGGTCTAAACCAAATTTGTATTTTTATTTTTGTGTTGGCACAATGGCTGTTTTGGTAAGAGGCTTAGTTTGACCCCAAAAAAACTCACCTATTAAAGATAAATGTCATTAAAAATAGTAAAGAGTAGCATGTTTGAAATGATTTTTTGGGTGAAAAATATGCAATTTTCTTGAGGGTAAGGATCACAAAATCTGACATAGAGTGGTATCACAAACATGTGATATTACATCCATGTCACCACTTACTAGGAAAGGGTCCTTTAGTAGTAGGTAAGACTTCAACATCCAAAAAGAAAGCAAAAATAGGCATTATTGGATGCTATCTTGTAATGCCCCGCCCAGAGATCCTTGGAAAAAGGATAAATAAAAACCAAGATATTTTATTTTGAAATAAGTAGCATGGAATTAAACAATATCAACATGCAATCGATCATAAGATCGCAACCGAAGACTTAACTAACTAATCTAGGCAACCAATGAATCTCCAAGCGTCACTACTAATCGACGCGCCCCAAACTGAAATATGAGAACAGAGACAACTACAAAACTTAGAATCTCCTATCTGTCAAAGCCTAGAAAGACGAGCAAACCTAAAGGTTACTCAAAAAACCAAGATGCGTTTCCCGAAAACCAGTGGAGATACCCCCTGTTTTTTGCGTTAGGAAACACAAACCTCTAGACTCGCGTGAGAGAGTACTCCTTCGCGCAAGGAAGTACCTCTTTGCGCAAGGAAGTGCGTCGCTGTGCGTGAGGAACTACTTGCTCAGGCGAGGAAACACCATTCCTGCGTGATGAAACGCTAGGGTTAGCCAGTAAAACTCTTAGCTCTTCTACCGAGGTTCACGTGAGAGAATACTTGGCTTCGTGTGAGTGAATGCCATGTCTTGCGTGAGAGGATGACTTTCTCGTGCGAGGAAACCCTTCTCTGATGCGAGGAATGAGAACAACAAAAAGGAAAAAACATAGGACGAAGTAAAAATTAAAACAATTTCTCCACATCGGGGAGTGCCGAATCCACAAAATTGAGGCTTGGACACTCGAACGCAAGAGAAACATGACACTAAGCAACAAGAAGGAGAAAACGTCTATCCACCTAATTTGTAACAGCATATGAAGGAGCATGCAGGAAACAACACCGCAATGTACATACATGGTTTATAAAACAAACATCATAAGAAGGAAAAGCATGAACAAATAAACACCCAAACAACTAAAACTCGTGCTCAGTTCCTCCCAACCGTAATAACATCATGAAACCTGAAGTGCCCTAACCATCCCCTGAGCGTAACATCCCAAACTGCCAACTAGATAGTTGGAGCTATCTTATGAGGGCATCACTACTATAGCGTAATAAAATCATAAGAACAAGAAGATCTAACACGTTAATCCAACAAAGCATAGATACTCCAACTAAGTGAATTACATCATCTAACCATATGCTAAAACATCATAATAAAAGAATGAATCAATGAAACTAACATCATCTAAACATGATATCAAGCATTCCAATTAAAGCATAAATCATCTAAACATGATATCGAGCATTCCAATTAAAGCATAAATCACAAGGAAACATACTCTGGAAATCTGAATATACCAAGTGAAACATCAAGCATCGGTCTCAGCTGGAAATAGACCATTTCTGTACACCGGTCCCCAGTAGTGGTATAGGTAGCTACGCCTCCCAACCACGTGGAACCTGTAGGCCCACTCCCGCCATGCTGATGGAGATAATTATCCAACCACAAACACACATAAAACAAGTGTCCATGGCTAACACTCACGCCAGACAGTAAAGAGGATTGAAACCATGAGCATGAGACAATGCAAGTACAATAGGTCCTAGGCAGACACTCTATGGGTCAACTATGTAGGGATTCGATGGAGGGTAAGTCGCTCGGCATCATGTAGCCCAAGCTAAGTATTGTTTGGAATCAAAACTCCCCCAGGAAGCACATCACATCGTGTCCTTGGGTCAACTCCGGGTGCTCACATTTTAAGTGTCCTCGGATCAACTCCAATTGCTCACATTTTTATTATCTTAGATTTATTACCTAGTAATTTATTTAATTAACATTTGTTTAGAACTTCTTCACTCCAACTTGGGAAATAGTCACCAAGGTAGCAAGAGAAGCCTCTCCATGGTGCTATCCTACATACCCATGCTCATCACACGATGAGTGCCTGTAGGCAATGCATATTCCCAACCCAACCCCAATGAACATAACTTTGTCGATAACAACCGAGAGATTGGGCCTCACAAGCACCCGACAAATGCACACGCACGTGCTTGTGTGTGGGCGCACCAACAACACGAAGATCATAAATATCAGGGCTGGATGAGAACACAAGCAAAATAACACTCAACAGAAAAGAAGCTCGAGAGTACAGATGCGACACGCATCCCAATGCAACAGTGGTCGGATTGACATCCTACAGATAATCCAAATCCACTACCAACATCATGCCAAGAAAACTCGAGGAAACTGGGCGGCACACAAATTGAGGCAAAAACCTCAAAAAACCAATGTTGACGAAAATAAATGAAAATAAAACCCATTCTACCCTTGGGCAAATGAGCCACAAAAATCAAATAAAAATCGGGTTTGAACATCGTATGCAAAAACTGCCAGCATAATAGTGCGAAACCCCAAACTCCCCTCTCGAAAATCAGGAAAATGCTCATACCCAACCAACCAAGTAGACCTAGCAATCAAAAACTGAGGGGAACACTATTTCTCAACCTCCTAATATACAACTACCAAAAACGGAGTTGAAACAACAAAACAAGAGAGCCCTAGCTGATTGCCAAAAGGGCTAAAACGAGAATTTGAACAATAAAATAAGAATCCCGTAGAAGTTGCCAAAAATCACGACAATCCAAGGTCTCCAACGAGATTGATCTCGCGAAGATCCTACGCCCGTAGCTCCGACAGTGAACAAAAATGCAATCCTATACAAGAGGATTTGGAAATTTGCTCTCAATTTTCTTATTTCAAAAAGTGAGAAGTGAGGAATAAAATTCCTTTTTGGATACTTATTCACTTTTTGAGTGAATAATGGATTAGGGTAAATAACTAGGTCACCTAGTTAAACCCTCAATCAACCCAAATGAAAACAGGTTATTCCAAGTAATTGGAATTCATCTACGACAAAGTTGTTGGGAATTAAATTAAATAAGATAAAGTCCAAAATTTCTCGTAAACCAAAAACATAGAATTCCTTAATAACTTTCGCGACAATGTGAACTTCTAAATGCACAAACATGCTCACGGGTCTAATCACATAATGCAAATGAGTCTGGATTTATTAAATCACCGGAATGTTTAATTTATACAATTAAATAGGATATGACGACCTTATAGGGTTCGACATTGGTTAAATATGAATAGCTGAATCACTAACTCCATGTGTCATTGCCAGGGACGTACATCCTGTATACTAAAACACACGATGAAGTGCAATTGCATATAATAGCATAGCCGAAGCAATAAATGACCTAATTTAACCATTTACTTAATTCTATTGAAATAATCCATTTATATCACTCACTTTCGCATAAAACATCACAAGCAAGAATGAAGTAAATAACCATAGCATCAAATCAAATCATATAAACGTAATTAGAGGATATGTCCAAATACCGGATAACTAGATATCATCACAAAACATACTTGTTGATGTCAGTTTTGTACCACTACATAACATATAGCAATTGAACACTTGATATGGAATATCAAATCCTCAACTCCTCTCTTGAAAAGTTAATACTCATGCAGAAATAAGCAAAACTCCAATGTTCCTTACACCTGTGGATACTAATTTAGTATAGCGATGTGATTTGCTGGAAATCACGTAGGCGGCCTTACGCTATTCATTCGAGGATAAATTGGACTTTGGGATGATGGTGATGGTGGTTTGTTATGAGTGCCAGATGATGTTGATAGTGATGGTGATGGTAATGGGAGATGTGTATACTAATGATGCCTTCCTAACCTTCTTCTTTAAAACTCCAAATAATATACTACTTGCTATTCTACTCCTACTCCTATGAATGGGAAGATTAGCAAATGGACGGGGATTGGATCTAATGAAAGCTTACCAATGGCTCTACCTCCATAGATGCAATGATTCAAGGGAAAAGAACTAGTTTACCACACAAGGCTTCCCAACAAGCCACTAGGATGCTAGTGGCCTAGTTATAGATCCCTATTAATCATCCACTAATACTACCATGCAACTATCCTACTTTTCTCTCTACTTAACAACTTCAAATGAAATCTATTTTAACAACTTCAAAGAGAATCTTATTCTAACTATTGGAAGAAACCATGCAACAATACCAAAAGTTCTTAATCACCATGCAAGTCACAACAATGAGAAAGAAAAGCAATTTTGGCATTATCTTAGCAACAATTTTTTCCGACCTTTTACAAATGAGAGCAAATGGCCTTATATAGAGGCCAAAATTACAACTGACGGTAGAGATAAAGAGGCAAAACGAATGATCCAGATTGGATTCTAGAAACCCTAATTAGGGTTGCCACCCCATCGGCCAATGAGAAGATGCCACCTCATCAATGGACCAATGAAAAAAAAAGGAAAAGTGGCAACCAATGAGAAGGCACCAAAATGGTAGCCAATTAGAATCAGACACCTATCCTACCCAAGAAAAAGGAGAATTTGCCACTTGGGCTTACATCAAATGATCTTCTAATATCTTCTTTCATCTTTTTAGCCAAAGTGATGAACTTGGCTAGCTTGTCGTTGACTTCCTTCATGGGAGGGCAAGGTATATGTTTCATCTTGAGCTTAGCTGAATTCATCATGTTGCTTGCTGCTTGCAGTGTTTTCTCATGATCCTTCTCATATTCTTTTGCATATCCGATAAAGGCATTGAGGGAGGCAAGGGTGCCCAAATGTTTCTTCTTGATGGCAACTTTCCCCAACTCATCCAATCTCGATCCAAATTCTGTCTCATTGATGTTCTCTTTGATATCTTCAAAATCAAGCGTACCCTAAACATCGCTCATCATGGTTGAAATGGAAGTGTCAATGCCTGGGCTGTGCTGTGCAATCTCGTTTTGTACCTCTTCAAGTATTCTTAGTCTGATAGTCAAGGCAACAAACCAAGATTCTACTGTACTCAATCCTCCATCTATCAATTTGGCTCTTTCCAAATATTTCTCCGGGAGCTCAATGAATGCCTGTAGCTTGGGAATGGCTAAGTCCTTGGCTGGAAGGAAATCCTTCCATTCACCTTCAAATATTCTAAATTTGTCTCTAATAGCCACTAATGACCTGAATGTCAAGACAAAGGGAGGCAAGAAATTTCGCCCATCTTGGATTGTATTATGGATCCAATCCTTGACTTCATGCAGCTGGGACAATATCTCTTCTATGTTGCCCCCGCTGTCTTGAGGAAGGGCTGCCTGGTGCAACTGTTGGATAGGTTGGCAATCTCTTCAACACTTATTCTCGGCCTCCAACTTTAAAATCCTTTTGTTTGCCTTCCTCAACCTTTCTCTGATTGAAATGATGCCTTCCTAGATCTCTTCACATTCCATGTCATCTATGATTCTTCCCAAGTTATGTTCTACTATCTCATATTTTTGAGCCACAATCTCATCTAATGCCTTGTTAACCATTGGTATAGCAATCTGAACCTTTTGGTGACCATCATTGTCGTTCCTGATTACCTTTGCCACCGTTTTTGCAATTTATTTCTGGTTCTCGCTATCACCCTTTTCCACTAATCCTTGGATATTTTCAAATGTTCGGACAGTCACTACCTTGCCTTTTGGCATAAGCATTTGCTTTAAACCATAGTGGTGCAGTGCATCTCCCTAAATCTGGATTCGGTTCAACTAGCAAAGCATCACCAATTGCCTCGGATGCCTGGCTTATTTCCTCAATATCAATTGGCCTATCTTCTTCTTCACTAGTGACTGTCATATCTTCTCCTTCACTAGTGACTGTCATATCTTCTCCATGTTGGTTCTCTGAGAGAGGAGAGTACTCAGTGCTATCGTTGTAACCATTTAATTCTGAATCAGAGCTCACCTCTACCGTGGCCCCTTGTCCACTTGTATTATCTTCTTGGCTTCTAGCCTCAATTATGCTTTCTCTTGATGGCACTGCATCCTATCTCTTTGCTTTTCTTGACCTCCAAACTTCTCTTCCTGTTCTTAACTGTTCTTTGTTGCTGGCTACTGCCCTCACCTTTCTGTCCGACTGATTCTGCTAGACCTTCCGTTGGTTTCATTTTCTCATAAGTAAGGTGTACCCTTTGACTTTGTAATTTCCTTAACTTCGTGTTGTACCACGACTCGTTGTGCAAATCAACTGTTCTTATAACTGCCTCCAAGGAAGGATCTTGATGATCATCCCAATCCACTGGGCTCAACTCTGTTCCATCCACTATATCATAATCTTCTCTAAACACATTTTCATCATCTTTTAGTTGATCGGGAATATCAAGGCCTCTCCATCTGATTGCCCTCATCATGTTCATTGACAATCTTGAGAAAGCTAGCTTTCTCACGTGAAAGTCATCCCGTGCATTGGCCCATAAATCCTCTATAGTAGGAACATGTTTGAATGTATTCCCATGAGATGCCTTGATAAGACCATTAGGATCAAATCCTTGCCTTGCTCTATACCATGCTAGATGATACCATTCCAATTCTTTCTCTGCAACTGCAAAGGCGATAGTATTGGGGCAACTATTATTGCTAATTCCAAATGAGAAGGTAATCCCTGTCTCACCTTTAAGTTTCATCATTTTGTCATAATGTTCTAGTTGCCTAGCCAATTCCATCAAAACTACCTTGTCGGGTGGGTAACTTGGAAGTCTCTTGGGACAAACTATACTTCCTGCTACTCTAATATATGTGAATTGTGGAAATTGGATGAACCAACTCCCATACTTATTGACTTTTGCTTCTGCTTCTTGATGAGAGCCTCTTAGCAGGTGTCCCTTGCAATATCCTTACCATTTTCATGGCAAAGGTGTCACAAAACATCTTATAATCTTTGGTGTTGTGCAAATGAAGCTGTGGATAGCACTTGTGCATCAAACATTGCCCTGACCCATGGCCAATTACTCCTAAGGCCTTAAGTCTAGGATTTTCATATAATCTTGCAATCAGATAGAAAAGATAGGAACCCATATAGAATTGCTTTTGATTTTGCACAGTCCTAAGTTGCAATTCTAAATTTTCGCTTATAATCCTAGCCCAATCAAATCTTCTCTTTCCATTTACAATTTCATCAATAAAGAAGTACATCCAATTTTCGAATTGCATACCTTGAGCTAAGCCCATGATACGGTTGAGAAGCACAATGAGATCACCATATTCTGATTTGAAATCCAACATGGTGAGCCTTGATGATCTGGTAACTCCCTTCTTGGCTTCGTGTAGCCAATCTTGCTTTAGATGAATGAAATAAGCCTCCTGGTTATCTTGAAATAACTTAGTCGCCTGATCCATCATTACCATTGTCATGCTTTTGTACTGGGGGATATTGAATGCTTCTTCGATCACTTGTCTGTCGATTTTGGCTAACACTCTCTTCCTTTCATCAAAAATGATGGACTTACTAATCAAATCAAACAGGGATGCACATTCTATTACCAATTCTAGACAAGGCAAGGTAGGAGGGAAGGCTGCCACATGTACAATTCCGCTTTTTTATAAATCTTCTTTGCCATGGGGGATTGTCCTTCCTTCAGTTTGCCCTTTAGCTGTATCATATTTATTGTGCCGATATTGGTATCACTTATTCGCCTCACTTTCAAGAAGAAGGTGGTCTTAGGCATCATGTTTTCCTTGTCTTTCTTGGTATTCATTCCCTTGGGGTTCGTGCTTGCACTAACATCTACCATCCTAAACACTAATTTCTGCCCCTTCGTTCTAAGTGATATGGACTACTCTTATCGATCTCCAACTTTTTTTTCTATCGATGGAATCCAGCTTATTTCTGCCTCGCCAATTTCTATCACTACACTTATAATTCTCCAATCTTTAACCTAGGGGTGGGACTACCACTTATTTCTGCCTTTTCGTTACCTTAGGATGGACTACACTTATATCTCCAACTTCATTCTTAGGGTGGTCTAGCTTATTTCCACTTCGCCAAGTGTCCTATCATGAAATCTACACTTAGCTCTCTAAACTTCAGCCTATAGATGGGATGATGAAGTGGTGGATGATGAATGCAAGAAGAACATAAGGGAAACGAAACCAAGCAAGAACAAAGAGTGGAATCCGCCTTTGAGACCAATCTTCAGCTCTAAAATGAATTGAATTTTACTTTAATTTTACCTTTACCAATATTCGGGCCTTCTTTGAATTCGGATCAGATTCAAGAAAATTCAAGCCTCCTTGCAAAATCAGAATTTTAATCTCTTGGAAACTGCCCACACATGCCAAAAAATCAGATCTTCAAATATGTATCCTCTATCAAACAAAATTGCCCAGATCTGAAATTGAAATTGCAGCTCTAGCAAGAAAATCAGATTCCCCAAAAATGGCCAAACAAGAAGAAAGCACTTAAATCTGCTCCAACAAAATCGCCAAGGTCTGAAATTCGCTCAATTTGGAGGAAGGAGAATGCCAAACACATGAAAATCTGCTCCTCAAGGAAAATCGTCTAGGGCAGAAAATTGCTTCCTTTTGTGAAAAATACCAAGCATAGAGAATATTCAGGTCTGCTCCGTCATTGCCAAGGTTGAAATCTGCCCTCCAAAAATCGCCAAACCCATAGAACTGCCCTTCCTTAGAAAATCGCCGAGCTAGAGAAGAAAGCTGCTCCACAAAAAATTGCCAAGCAAGAGAAGGCTGTGATGGAATGAAGAAATGGGAGAGGGAGGAGCCCTCTTATACCAATTTCCCTTTACTTCTCCAAGCTGGCCAACTAGCACCTATAGGAGAAGACAATTAAATTAATGTCTTGTTAATGGTCCCAATTTAAATGCCAAGCCAAAATTAATTTTGCATATAGTGAAATTTGCATATTTAATTGCCGGTTAGGACCAAAAATTGCAAAATAAAATTAAGAAAGCCTTGGAGATGCCAAAAATTATCATTTAATGACATTTTAATAATTAAAATATCATTAAAATAAACTCTAACAAGCCACAATCAATTTTCAATTTTAATTTACCAATTTCTTTCAATATTTAAAAATCTTCTAGGCAATTTTAACCAATTTAATGCAAAGTTTTGCAATTTAATCCATTTTCGATTTTGCAATGCAATTTCAATTTACCAAAAATAAACCATTTTTCTAGCATTGAAAATCGATTTTTCAATTTAATTTCACTATCACAAAATTTTTTCTTTCACCAAAAAATTCAAGATTTTCCAAAACAATTAAGTCTAAAATTTTTCATTTTGAAAATGTTCAAGTCTATACAATTATAAATCCGTCTAAGTCCAAAATTTTGCAAATTTATCCTGCCAAATGCTGTTCTAACTATCGAAAAATGTTGTTTTTTTGAAATTTGTTTGGCTTAAGGATTAAATTACATTTTCCGGAAAATCAAGTTTCGCACCGGGTGAAAAAGACAAATCACATTCCTCTTGACCCGAAGGTGTCCAAAGTGTAACATTTTCAAATCGAAAACTTTTGGACAACTCCGGAAAACTTACTAAGGCAATTGAGAAAAAATTTCGAAGATCCGCAAAAATTGCCAAGGCTTGCCTAAAAAAGGGGGTCCCCAAAAATTTTGGGGCGATGGTGTGAAAACCTCACAACAATACTGTCACCTCAAAAAGGCATCATCATGCAGATATGATCAACTAAACAACATAGTAATCTAACATCCATGATACTGGAAATCAAAGTATAATATTTGACCATTAGGTCATCTCAAATGTAAAAATAACATGAGTAACAAGTATATTTTGGATCAAATATAACAAGGTACAGACTGCAAACACGAGAGGCACTACATATCTTCTGCTCATCATTATATTTATTTTCCCTAAAATTTGTCATCATTCTATTTAAATGAGTGCTCTATGCATAACTTTATTCTAGACACAACTTCGATTATTCACTCCCCTTGCACAAACAATTTGTTTTTACTTATGGCTGAAATTAATGTCTTCAATCTTGGACTGAATCTAGCTAGGCATGCAGTCTATGTTATTGAAGACTGCAACAATAAGCCTTTTATTGCATATCTTGTTAATCATAGCATGCCTTGGTTTATATACTTATGGTACAGTTGCTTTGATGGAAGAATAAATTAATGTTCTGAGTAGATTTGACATTCATAGATTTTGAAATTGCTTTTGACTTGAACAATATTGCTTGAATGCAGGGAAAGAATTTTGGAGTACAGGAATGAGAGTCAGATGCTTGATCAATGTGGCCGGTTATATGATATTTCAGCATTGAATGAGGATTTTGAGCATGATGCTGCACGTATATTGCAGGTTTTGCACACTAATCTGATGATAGGCTTTGCTTTTTTTACTGAAGTTTTCTAGGTGTCAATAAGTTGTCTGCGAGAAGTGCAATATTTGTGTAGTGAAAATGAATACTTTTCTTCTTTGGGAGGATATAGTGAAATTCTACACATTGATAATTGGCAAAATTAATATCCATAAAAAATTGAACACCTAAGGATGACACGCGTGGATGAGCTGAGGGGTTTTGTGCATTGCAAGATTACTTTCCAGGCCATTTTCCTTCATTATTTACGTGCTGAGTGTTGTGTGTGGTAGGCCTTTGAGCCTGTGAGGTGTGGATGCCCATTTTCTCTTTTATTCTAGTTTTTTGATCTTGTTTTGATCTTGTTTACCTCTAGTGTAAGGAGTCGATTGATATGGCAGCAAGTGGGGTTTGGGAACTTCCAAACCTTTTTTATAAAGAAATTTTAAATGCAGGCTGTTGGTTCCCAAAACCGCAGATTGGAATCCTACGAGCCTTGCCTGCTCGATGTTGGGATATCCAACTGGTTAAGGCCAACTTAATGGGATCAATCAATGTGATCTAAATCCCCTGCTCTTCCGGCTCTGCAAGACTGAGGCGGGTGCACCTAATCTTGGATGAAACACGTAGATCCAAGACACTTAAAACAGATCAATCAGAGCACAAACACAATAAATATTTTCCAAATGGCGAGAAGTATAGGATAACTTCAAACTTGAGATTTATGAACTAAGAACGAAAGAAACTGATGGAGATAACGTTTAAATAAAGGATAAATATAGATTAATGCAATATATGAATATATTATTTTTTCAAAGGCAAGAATTCAAACAATTGCCAGCATCTGGATTTTGAACTAAGAGGAAAAGACCAGTGCCTAATTAGATGGGCAATAGAGTCAGAATTTATCAACTGAAGCGTACAACTTTATAAAATCTAATATATTTAAATTATAAATAATTTTAATAGTCAGACGTGAGGGATCAATTATTTAAATGCAATTTTAAATAAGTCTAAAACGCACTTTAACTCTTACAGAGACAAATTAGACATAAATATGGAAACAAATAAAATATTTCACAATATTTATGCTTATCGAATTTAAAATGCGATAATGATCCTATCCAATTATCCTGAATATTAAAATATTTATAAAAAATAAATAAAAGACATTTATAAAGGACACAATTAATAATAAGTTAAACTCTAATGCAAATATATTAAATAAATTCTTCTCACAGATCTTGCCGGAAAATAAAAATTATATGTAGACACTCTTCAGCAAATTTTCAATCCTGAACTTGCATATAAATCTGCTCAATAATCCAAAATCCAGAAGCTTTGTTCAATTGTTCATTTCTCGATCAAATAAATGATGTAATATATCCTTGTACATAGGCTGGAAAATTATTTTGAAAAATATGAATGAGTATCTCGTCCCTCTTTGTTTGATATTACATCTGTATTTATAGAGAGTGAAGGGTGCTCGTTGCTTTTCCAAGCACCGCACCCTTTCTTAACTAATACCAAATTTTTAATATGATTTTACTTCTGGTATAAGCGGCAATTAAATTATTGTTTTATAATCCGGAATGTTAAAGCAGCGGCTATAACATGATTCATATGATACGTGCATCTCAAAGCACAACTTCTTTCATATGCTTTGTGTGAATCAACGCCATCTTCAGATGCTTTGAGTACATTAAACCTGCAATGAACACAGAGAAGTGTTAGATATAAGTCCATCAAATATTAATCAATACGCAATAATCCTCCGGCTTCTATAGAAACGGCCGGCAAAGTCTCTTATGATAGCAAAATGCAAAGCATAGAAAGAATCGCGTGAAGACACCAAAATCTCCTTCAAAGGTAACTTTCCGGCATTCGAAACTCATGTTCCTCTATCTGCATTTATATTTGGATGTATGTTCTTCTAAGACTGATTGGTCATGTCTTCCTTCTTTGCAACTCCTATGTCTCTATACATGTTGTAGTAGTCCTCAAATGTATTTCTTCTTTTTTTTGGTATCACGTGGAATGAACAAGTCTATCATATTATTTGTGATTGTTGTGTATGAGAAAGGTCATGAATTTCATATTACTGTTGGCTTGCAGATTTCTCGTCTCACAAATATTTTATTAGTATGACTATACATCTCTATTCTCATAGCTGACGTCATTCCTTTATACTTAGCATACCCTCTTCCATTGTGGTGTTAATACTGTGACTAAAACTTGATGCTGTAATCCTGAAACACTGTTCTGCTGTAATTTACTGAATGTTGGCATTATTAATATCAACGGCAAACATTATTTGGGCCCTCTTCTTCTATAGTTGCAATCAGTGTTTGATCCCCTGTCAATTCTTACTGTATCATAAACATGCAGATGTTTATATTATATTCAATTTGATTTGGAGAATATTTGCTGGGACTATTTATTTCACTGACTAGATTAGACTCTGTTGCTGTCTATTGGATTAGATATGATGTATGGTTCCTTCTTGTGTATAAATATCACCTGCCCTCCAAGTATGTATGCCTGTAATGAAATTCCATATTTGATATTGTATTACAGTAATTCCTAAATCAATATTTCATTTTGCTGACAGTTCATCTTTCTTTTCTTCAGTTTATGAATGTGAATCTCCTCTATCCTCGGTTTGCGCATTCCTCAATGATACAAGTAACCGTGTTTTTGCAGACGTGTGTTTGTGCATAGAGTAATCTTCTCCGTAGCTCTTAAGGGTAAATGACTTCCTTTCTTTTTTGTAATTCCCCTTCATGAGTCCTGCGTCTCTTTTGTCCACTATATAGCGATGCCCAGATATTCTCCTCTATTTACGCTGGTTGGTCTCTTGGTCCGCTCTGTCCATATTTCTCTGCCGTCTGCTCTGTATGAACCTGAATGTCCTCGCCACCCCCCCAATTTATTAGTAAGATGGATAAAAACAAAAATTCCAGCGTAGAAGAAAACTTCTGTGAAAAACATAATGAGAAAAACAGTACTGCTGCTCCCAAAGTCAATAATCATAATATCTGCTAACTGCAAGCTTGTTGAAAATGTATGTTTTCAAATGTCAAATCACAGTGGATAACACTTGCTTCTCACGGCACAAGCAATGCATCCAGGATCTGTTTTGCAAATAACCTTCACTGGCAAAGAGATATCCCTTTGTATTAATTCAATTTGAGTAGTTCAGATACATTTACTCCAAGTATTTCAAAAAGCAATGTAGAGATATCTTTGATACACAAAATGGTCAATAACGCAAACAATATGGTGCCTGTACCCTGTCACAGCAAATTTCCCCTTAATCACATCCCAGCCTTGGTTGCTGAAAGGATCCCCAAACCTGCACATTTCAAGCTAGTGAATATGAAGATTCCCTCCTTAGCATTTCAAGCATGACATTTGGGAATTTGAATATTGCAAAAAATGTAGAGTTCCATCACAGGCGATAGCTCCTCTTTGGGGCATGGAAAAGCAGTCCATTTTTCTTGCATGCATTGAAAGATTCTAGATTTCAAAAAAGAAGAATTAATTGTTCAACATTTCCTTTAGGGAGAAAATACTGACCACTTTTGGTGATTAATTCAATATCTATTGAAGATGATGCCGTCTATCTGTTGAAGCATATGTTAATCTACAAATTTATGAAAATTTGCGCTTCTTTGCCATTTCTTGAATCTTGGGCCCGAAGGAATTGAAGTTTGAAGGGAGACATGGAAACATTTTTAGCTGCAAATGGATGCTTGTTTTGCAGTTTTTACTAGAATGACATATCGTAACATGATGTTCAAGGAGGACTTTGTTTCCACAACTAGGTGAATATATTTATCAAGCCTTGGAATATTGGGCAAACCTAGCTAAGATACTTGTTTGGATTTGTCTTCCTTGGATTTTTACTAAGTTCTAAAGATAGGATATTCTCCAATCAATAACAATAGTTACTAGTAGGTCTTCGGAACCATCTCAACATATGAATACTTTTGATTGTCTTTGAATCAAAATAAATTTGAATAATGTTCTTCTAGAATCTTTGGAAATTAGATTGGGTAGTAAGAATTGTGTTCAACAAATAGATTATGAAGCATTGCTTTTGCAATGCCATGTGTGCTTGGAATATGGGCACCTGCAAAGAAATTGCCCAAAGTTGGAGTCTAGAATCATAGTGACACATAATAATATGTACTTTATTTAATAGTCATTTTATTAATAAATTATTGATCAATCAGACTTGGATAATCATGTGTTATAACTCGTTAGAAAGGTCTCAGTGGGACGTGCTCAGTCCAATTTTGAACTTTTAATATCATTGAGCTCATTGCCTACTTACTAAAAATAGCAAGTTTATTGAAACTCTGCTAAATCAAATCCGATTGGCCTAACATCGGAATTGCCCATGCCAAATCTCCTTCTGTTCCCTGTAAAGCCCTGGATAGCCCACGAGATCAAGGCAAAATGAGCCAATGACACATCATGAATTTATTGGCTAGACTATGTTCCCCCAATTTTTCGGGATGGGGACAGCGGGATGGGTTTCCGAGATGCCAAATTTTTTTGTCAATTTTGGGGACGGCAAATGGGGATGACAAAATTGACATTTCTTTTATTTTAATTTTAATTTTTTGTGTGTTAAAAAATTGGGGATGGATGCAAGTCCCCAATGAAGTTTCGGGGATGGGGACGTCCCTGTCCTCGAAACACTAGCTTTTTTGGGGGGGGACGCGTCCTGGGGGAACATAGGGGCTAGAAAGGGGACACTACAAGGTGGATGATGAGGTTATTTTAGTATTAAAGGCACTTAATGAGAACGAGTAGATGAAAAATAGTATGGATTAATCAACATTTCTTGTTGAGGGAGAGTATGAAGAAGAGTAGAGGAGGTACACCCTATGGATGATATAGAAAATTGATAAGATTACTAGGGACGTGTCACAGTCTTGCACTTTGCATATGACTATCCTAGATGGCATCAAGGCTAGGGATGAAATTATTCCCAATGATGACCATTATCTCCTCATTTGACATTGGGCCAACAACTAAGAAGCAAGAATTAGAAATTAAGGTGTGCTACAATTGTCATTGATGGATAAGTTAAGAAGGAAGATGGGCTGAATTCAGAAAATATGATGCTAAAGGAATACATAGACAAACATATGAATCCATTGGGACATGAAACTACAACAGTTGTTCCATATGCCCCTACTTCTCAAGATTCACAAAGCACTGGCAACATGGTGAGGGAATGAGAGGACCACAACATTCATAAATAAAGTGTAAGGATTAGAGGACACATGGAAGGAATTTTAGCCTATTGAAAATAAGATGATTCCTTGTCTCAAGGTATTGATGAGTGTGTTCGCATTAGTTTTGACTCAAGGAGGAGTATTTGATAGGGGAAGTGCATATGACATTGGTCATTGGTATCTGTCACTAGTCATGAGGAAGTCTACATATGAGCATGCACAGTTGAAATTTGTGAATGTTGAGGGTTCTATCCTGGAGATATGTTTGAGGGCCCTAGTTGTCATCAAGGAATTGCTCGGTCTTGACATTAATGCTTCTAGTTGTAACATAAAAATTAGGAGGCACCCAATATGTTTGATAGAAAGTAAGGTGTGTGTATTGATTACCCTAATTTTAGGTGTCACATTAGGGAAAGCGAGAGAGAGACCTTCAAGCGTAACCCTCAAATGGACCTAAAGTTGATTAGCACTACTCCAATGAACGTACGGGTGCCAATGTTAAATCCAAGCCCTTTCAAGGATGTATGCA
Organism: Cupressus sempervirens; assembly: GCA_028749045.1. Lineage (NCBI taxonomy): Eukaryota > Viridiplantae > Streptophyta > Pinopsida > Cupressales > Cupressaceae > Cupressus > Cupressus sempervirens. Next base: position 440,243,167 of record CM053790.1, on the reverse strand, counting down.
AAGGGATCTCTTTCTATATGATGTTCTTTCCCTTTATTTGTTATATGTTTAGTAGATTTGATTATGTATGTGTAAAGTGCAAGTAGATTGACCAATTGAAATACAAGTGATGAAAGAGCATGTATGAAAGCTAAGCACATGGATCGAAATGAAAAATGAAGCACAAAATCACCTCAAGGCCATTTAGGGAGCACAACTTGGATTTGAGAAATTAATATCAGTTTGTTAGAAACAAGAATATTTCTAGATTTGGAATTAGGAGGTCTGAATTTATAAAACCTAGAAATCTGGAAGCCTGAGGACAGGGATGACTTTCCAGGTCCAAGTCAAGATGGGGTATGGGATGACGGGTCAAGGTTGAGGTTAACCTTGACTTGCCTTGCAAAACCTAGAAACCCAAGAGTTCGACAGAGAGCAAAAGCCCTAGTTTTGAATTCTAACTTCGCTGCTCCGATAAACTTTAGATTTGCACCTGCATAGAAGGAAAATGAACCTTCTTTAGGGGGGAGGTGCTTGCCTCGATCAAGCCTCAGTTGAGGAATCAACCTTAAATCAAAGTGAAAGTAAATGGAGGAAAGCTAACATGTAATAGAAGTAAATGTATCAATGGAGAATATCATAACAATGTAGATGCAATTGTGTTTAATATCTGATCAAATAAGTTGATGTAATAGCCTTGAATCAACATAAAAACCAATAAGAAATCATGTAAGACAAGACCTCATGTGTATGGATGCTTGCTTGAATGCTTGGAGGAAGAACACCTTGCTTGCTTGAAACTCCTTGAATGCACTTGCTTGATTGTTGCTTGTGAACTCCTTGAATACAATTTGATAGCTTGAGCATGGATTGCTTGTGTGTAAATGAGATCCCCAAATGAGGAGATAAGCCCTTAATTATAGCGATTTCGGAGCAAACCCTGAGAAGGGACGACTCAAGAGACCAAGAAAAAATAAATATTTGACATCGGGCCTTGAATTTCTTCAGGAGAAACACTTGGGTAAGGGATGACCTGATCCCTAACTTGGAGGTGATGGGGCCCAAAAATGGACTTTGGACCCAAGAAATATTGCAGAGCCAAGGAAAAATGGTGATATATGCAAGGAAGATGGTCGAAAATGCATTTAAAGCATGATTTATGTGATTGGCGGAATAAATGGATAGCCAAACATAGAAATTGGTGCCAACATAGATTTTTGAGCAAGGTTGGAAGCATAAAGGACCTTGATTAAGCAATTAAATGCAAAAGGAGGTCCTAATGTACCAAACCACGCTAAGGAGGGCTAAAAGATTTCAAATAAAAGTGCTTCCATTTTAAGACGGTACACTAGTGAGTTAGATTTGAATAAGTTGAAAGAAAAGATGGACTCAATATATATTAGAGATATGAAATCTCTTGGGAAGTGTCAATTAAATAGATTTCTCTCAATTATCATTTCCATAGATGATCTACAAAGGCACACTTCAGAACGGGAGGAGTTAGAGGTCATGGAGTTACATCACAACCACCTTACCAATATTGGCATGGAGGAACTTACTGCAATTTTGGGCAAGTTCATTGCTTTCGCTACAACATAAAAGGAAAAGGGCATGCTTCTCTTGGATTATGAGTTAAATTTCTTTATTTGTTATTGCTCCTCAAGCCATTGAATTTCTCATTGGCTTATTTTTTGGTGCTTCATCCTCATTGCCTCTTTGTGATTGTCCTAATTAGGGGTTTTTATGGATTATTGGGCCATTGATTATGTTTTTATCTTGGCCGTTCATTGTAATTGGGGCCCCTATATAAACTCTACCCCTCTCATTTGTAATAGGGAGATTGTTGCCGCCAAATTTGCTATACTATTCATTGTTGTGTTTGCATATTTATCTACATTCCTCCCTTAGAATATATTTGATTTCAAATTGTTTAGTTAGAATTTGCTTTGAATAATTTAGTGGATATAAGGTTGCTTGGCTTGATCATTAGACCAAACCACTAGCTTCTTATTGATTGTGAGTCTTGCCTTGCATGGTCGAATGACATTTATATGCACTTCAATCTATACTTGATATTTGTTTTGCAACCATTGATGGGATTAAGGAAATGGTATTGATTTTAAGAATTATTTGAACACAGATTAGAAGCTTGCATTAGGTTGGAGTCATCAACAAGACTACATCTAGTAGAGTCTAAGTGTATTTAGTCTTTCTTACATCCTCAGGTACAAATAAAAATAGTTTAGATTTTTAAGCACAAGTTTAAGTTGCATTTAATAAGTTATAAGTAAAAAGTATATTGCCATTGCACATTGTGAAGCCATATCAATTGATTTAAGTTTGGCAAGTTTTAGTGAACAACATAAGTGCCCTTGTGATACTAGCATATCACGTTATTATCACTGAGTGAGTATCCACATTAGGCAGGAAAATAAAACTCACATCAACGGGTCCTTGACCTCGATATTTTAGTCACCTTCCTTTGAGTTATTGCATTGGGGGTCTAGATGTCGAGATATTAGTTTGAATACATTATGAAGGAAATAATGTCAAACCATGATTTTCATCAATCATCAATGGGTAATTTGAAGATTGACAATCGTTGATGTGTGATTAAGCTCGACTATGAAAGATCTTGTGGTATTTGAAGCCTTTGCCAATTTTGAGTAAGTAATGAATTGATGACCAAAGGTTGTCGTGGAACCTTTTGTAGAACAACAAAGATGTAAAGGTACAAAGAGTTGATAGTGGAGATGTGTAAGTGGAAGCTTCCAAAAAAATGCAAATTTTGATAATGTAGAGATTTGGTGACAAACAATATATTCTAGATGTTGGTTTTCAAGGGATCAAGGATGTAAAAGCACATATCTAGAAACATGAATTACAATGAAAGAGATTATGGAAAAAATGTGAAAAGCGAAGTTTACAGCCACTTTGTAGGGGATAATGTAGAAGAAATATTGTAAGTTTGATATTAATTGGAGTCACAGCAAATGAGCAATTTAAACTGAGGATCTTGAATGAGTTTGAATATGTCAAGATGAACCAATAAAATATCTTGGCAATGAGAGAAAGCAAACAAGATGCAAGACAGTTGTAAGGAGTATGATGCATGATTCAAAGAACTAAAATAAAAGTTGCATTTTGCCATTGATCATCATTAGCAATTGTTCATTGATGCATTTTTCTAGCTTGTATGTAGAAAGGTGAGGAAAAAGGTTCATGCGATACAAAAAATGAGTTTGGAAACAACGTGAATGACTGAGCTGGATTTGATACTGGTGAGGAGTGGAATGAGATCAGTTAAGGGTTGCATAGAGTTGATTGCATGGTAGTGGTAAGAGGAGAGCCAAAAGTGGGAAGATTGTTGGTAAAAGGAAGTTAGGTATCAGTCTGTATGTAGGGATGGTACACATCAAGAGGTAAGTTGTTGACTATTGACATAGCTTAATAAGGCATTGGTATATAAATTGTATGTTGTTTGCCTAAGAACATTCATTAGAGAAAAGGATGCAAGGATTGAGGAAAATAAGTTGTTAGAATATAAAACTTGATCAGATTGGTTAGGAGAGCATAATAAGACCAAGCACCAACAGGAGGCAAAGAAGTTGGTAAGGTAGTTTTGGTCAAGGTAAAGAATCATTCAAATAAGATAAGATGGCATAATTGCAAGAGTGAGGAACATGGTGTAATGGAGAAAAAAAATGAACATGTTTAGTTGTTTTCACGTAAGCTTTTTACTAGATAACATTATGTTTTGGTTCTCTTTATCTTTTGATGAGGTTTGACTGTAATTTTGTAAACAAAAAGCTAAAGTAAAATCCTATGTAGATAAATTTGTCCCTTTCCCATTTCAGCTAAGTGGAAAAAGAGAGTTGGGTTAAAAACTAAAATAAAAAATCACAAATATACTTGTTGGAATATGAAATAAAATGCAAAACTAGAAAGTAAAGAAGATACAGAATCTGGTATTATAAGTCAGAGCTCTCTATAAGGGCATTCTTGTGATATGTTGCTGTGAAACTCATGTTCTATGTCTAGGTTATGTGGCATTGTTCAAAATTGTTGCGAAACATGTTCCAGTATATGCACCTTTGGAGTTCCAACACACATAGCACAAAGCATAAAAATGACAACACTCAAGGATGTAACAAATACTATAAAATTGCTAAAAGAAAGATGAATAAATAGAAAAATGTATGGAAAATAGAACACGAGTATAACCAAATTTTTGTGAGTTTGTAATTTTCCAAAACTTGTTAACTTGATCTAAGACGAAGGTTGAGGCTGCTTAGTAGCTTGCCGAGAATGTTCAAGCCCCTATTTTGGTTTTTTAACCTCCACAAGCAACCAATGATAAAGAGGGAAAGAGATGGGTGTGATTCTAGCCTTTGCGTGTCTAGAACTAGAGAAACAAGTGTAAATGCAATTAAAATTATTTTTAGGTGGCTACAAGAAGCAATAATCCAATGTGAATAATTGTCAAACAGAAATGAAGATCCCAACTATTGTCATGAAAACACCAATAGAGCAACAAATGCTATTAAAATTAAAAAGTTTAAAAGCAAGGTTTTGAACACCGACTCTGTATAACATGAAACCGGAGCAAAATCTGCAAAAGTCACAATCTAGATATCCTCCAAATATTCAAAGGATGTCAAGGAAATCATGCTGAACATCAATCTATGATACCATATCATAGATAGCTTATTATCTCTAATATCAGAAATATTATCTTTGTTTAAAAAACATTCAAGTATCAGTGAGCTTCTGGCTACCCTTCTTGATTTATTATTAACTTATTCCTCACCATTAATACGTTGATGGTATTGTGGTGACATATTATATAAGAGTAAGAAAACTGAAGAACTTGCAAGATAGCTTTGTAGATTGTCCAAGAGTCAGATTGAGAGAGATTTTGACAGATTTTAAGAGATAGATACAAAAAATGGATGTATAGAGGAAGATGAAAAGGATAGGGATCACCATTAGGATTTGATCCAAGCTGGTTACGAAGCTTGATCATCAAGATAATGTGGCAACGGCTGGCAGAAACAGTGGCAAAATTGAGGGTCAATTGGTGCTAGTGCATTTTGTGGATGTATGTGTTGTGTTGGCTTTTGAGCAGATTGGGCTTTTCAAAGAGACATTGCTTTACACAAAAAGGTTGAGAACAGAAAAGCATAAAACACAAGTTGACACTGAGGGTGGGAAAGGCTAAGGCATGGGCCAAAGCAACCTCAAAACACAATGCATTGTGAACCCTAAAGCAAGCCAAAATATAACATGAAAATTGCAAAGGTATTTAATTTCAAATTCTAAATTTTACCCCCACTTTAGCAAGTTCACGACAGTAAGTGTAAAGCTATGCTATAGTATCCTTTTGATGAGATAGGTAATCTTGGAAACAAATTATTTACAAGATGGATGAGGATGGCACTGATAGGGTACTATACAATATTGATAATGACTAAGTTTATTTGCGACAAAATAACCACTAGCTTTGGATGCTTCTTGAAACTTGAGCCTTTATGGTGATTGTGGATCTCATTCTTTGGCAGAATAGAATAAATTTTGTTGAAAGATTTCATGGTAGCATCACATGAGTAGATCTTGCCACCCAGAGGCAAATGGTTTGGTAGAGGTCCTCAATAATATTCTGAGTGGTGTCTAAATAAAAAATTGAAGTGTGCGGTGATTAAATTGGCACACTAGTGTACCAACAGTTCCTTGGTTTATAGGATAACCTTTAAGTGGTTGAACAAGTAGGATTTATTTAACCTCGAATGAATAGGAAGCAATTATACCATGCTAATGGAATTTTGGAGCCAAATTTGAGGGTCACTCAAGCATCTAGGCTATGCAAGGAGGAATGCCAAAAATGTGAATTGAAACATAGAAAGATTAGATGACTAATGCCTTTTGGAAAGATGGAGTCCAGTAATGGTGAGAGTTAGGCAAATAGTGGCATGATAGGCACATAACTAACAAAAAACTAAATAATGGCAATATAATCTTGTTATATGGCTCAAGGTATTCAAATATTTGGGGGAGTTGCACATATTATTGACGGGATGCTATAGGATTGTTGCCACATTGCTTGGAAAGGCATTTGAATTTGAGAGCTTGGTGGGAAAATAGTTGGTTGGGCACTTTGATGGAACTATGCTTGAGCCATACAAATAGTCGTGAGAATAAGAAAGAAATAAGGCATAGTTGTCTTTGAGTAGATTAATAGTAGTTCATTTAAATTTTTTATGTGAAAATGTTTTTGAGATAGAGATTTCGGTAATAGAGTGTGAATAGCAATGTCCTACAGGTAATGAAAACGAAGCAAAGTGTCAAGTGAGAGTTGGCTTTCCCAAAACTTCAATTTGCAACCAGACAAATATTTTAAGAAGATGAACCAAAGTTGAGATGTATGCCAGCTGAAGAATAGGAAAAAGTGGAGAAAAAGTGTTTGTCAATGGAAAAATACCTAGATTGAAGATTGGCACACCTAGGTGTTGAACTGTTAAGGATGAAAGAGGATTGTAAACTATGGTACATATTGTGGCGGTATATGTAACAACATTGATGAAAGGCAATGCAAAATGCCCATTCTATAAACTCAACAAGATGATGATCAATGTCCAAGGTGATGTTGTGATGATGTCATGGAGTTTGAAAATAAAGTTAAAAGTTAAAGCAAAAACCCAAGAGAGCATTTTGATTCATAAGCACTTAATAGTTAGATCAAGCAGCATAGAGGGAAAGAAAAAGCTACAAACCAAGTTATACAAGTTAATATTCTGAATGTCCTAGAAGAACCTAATATCTTCTAGAGTTGAAGGAAGTTCCATGAGGGAGGGTTTTTGACCAATCAAGCAACAACGAGAATCTATGAATCCAAACTTGAGGAACCAAACCAAATTAAGTCAGTTGGGGTTACAGTGATTGTGGTAGGCCTTGAAACCAAGCTAGAATAGAGGAATATATTGAAATACCAAGGTGAATATGGTCATCTTGAGGATTAATGTTTTCATTTTTTTTATAAAGCCAAAATTTCGAACCAAGTTTTGTTTAGTTGAATGCATGATGAATAATATGCTTTTGGAAATAACAAAGTAATTTTAGATAGTATGGTAGTGGTGAAGTTGATTGATACGCTAGGTGATGGTTAACCACTAAGCATGTTGTTGAATAACTCGAAAAGAAAAGTTTTGCGCAATGATTTACTAACTGACGAAAGGGAGGGTGAATGATACAATATAACAACCAAGGTTGCAAATTGTGCAAGAGTGATCACAATAAGAATAGTTTGCCCCAAATGATATTCATTTCTAATGATGAGTGGTTTACACAATGGTGAGCATCAATAATGCAACATATTATGTGAAAACGTCAATTAGATGCATGAATTGGGATAGTGTTTGCATATAGTATAATGCTAATTTGGTGATGCTAATAAAGTATGGAGTGGGGTTGAACCTTGAGTAGATTACAAATGTTGACCATAGAATATAATTTGGCATATTGAGAGACCAAACTGTTTCAGTGCAAAGGCAAGATATAGAATCACTGACAGATGGTTGGATGGAAGAAAATCAAGTAACAACAAATTGGATAGATTTAAGTGAGATTTTGGATGTCTAATTTGTGACAATTGTGATTTTGAGTGCCTTGAAATCAATAAGGAGGCAATTGATCTGGAATAGTGGGATGGATAACTTGAACTACTAGTGGCATTTAAGACTAAGGTAAAAATAAAATTGGCTATGGTTGATGAGAAATGATTAGAAGCAGTGATCATGTTGGCATTAGTAGTAGGGCTAAATGAATTGAAGAAATACATCAATATACTGATCGCTACTCTTCTACAAGACAACTAAGATACATGGATTGTTGAAGAGATGACAAAGATGATTAAGCTGATTAGTTAAACTATTGGAAGCCATTGGAGAGTTTAAGAGGATTTGTGATGAGGTATTAGGTTGGGCAATGAAAAGGGAAATCTGATATTGTCAACTAAAGTGATCAATACCAGTTTAGCAAAGAGAATGTTAAGATAGATAAGGAAATTGTGGAGGCAATGACAACAGGAAAAAATCAAAGCACTAGGACTTGGTAGGTAAGGCAAAAGGAAAAATTAACTCAATGAAAGATGACTGAGCTTGAGGTGGATTGCAAAAATCTGGTGATGAGCTAACGACAATTTTGGGGTAGATGCAAAAGATCAGATTCAAAGATGATGAGTTCATCAAGAAAATACAAGGGAAGGTGGCAATAATCAGTAGAAAATTGAATGTGACCAACACTATTATTAGAGAGCTACAGGCAGCACACAAATAAGATATGGTTGCAATCAAGTTGCAGTTGGCATTCAAGATCAGCATCATACTTGTCTATCTAGAACGTTTACCTGAATATGAAAAAAATCATTGGTTTGAGTGATGTGTTTGAACCGAATTTTGTTATTGCATAACCATTGCCAATATCCTTGCTGCTAGAGTATGAAAAAGAACCAAGACACAAAGATCATGAATCAGCAATCGACATCAGGTGAAGGATGATGACAAATGAAGGGTCTCGAGGATTGACATGGTTTGTAAAAAGGTGATGAGAAGTTGAAGAAAATGAGGATCCACTCAGCTGTGTCAATGATTACGAATCTGATGCCATGTGTATATTCATGGGGGCAGTTGTCAATGGAAGAGATGGCATGGTTATGTCAGTGGCTGGACTCTAATTTAGTGGAGGCCTATAATACCTTTTATGGGCAATTAAGAGACAGCAAGGAGTACTGTAATCAGGAAGAGGAGACTAAGGACTAGGATAGAGTGAACTGTGGAGAGAGAGCACAGAAGTGTAGTCCTAGAGGCTGATCAAAGGGATATCACCAACTGGAAATTGGATATATTGCGATCATGCATTTTAATTGAGGATCTATTTTAATTTCTAACTTTCTCCTTTGCAACACATTATCCATGTTTGAAGTTTGTATACTTATCCTAATTATCTTTTCTTTATTTATTTGTCCTTATTAGCTTATTTCTGTTGTCTGCTGTCAAGCTTTCTTTCATTATGTGTGGCTTGGGCCCTCAATGCGCTTTGGATGAGCTTCCACGAAAGGACATACACTACAGTTGATGATAGGTCAGTGTGTCAAGTGTCTGAATGCTGGGGATATTAGTCTCAGTGTTGCGTCAAGAGAAAACACTCAACATCTCAGCCAATGTAGGAAATACTGTAGGAAGTGGCAATATAATTTTAAAAAATGAAATAAAATATTTATGCTACAAAAAAAGATAATGATAAAGAAATTAAACTAAATTTGGAATCATTTCTTGCAAATGGAAATAGTTATCAAGTATTTCTAGCCTACCCGATGTTTTCAGCAGGTTGCAAATACTGAAAGCAGAAAATACATTTCCAGTGGCATTTCCTGGTCATTTTGTCACTGGGCTGCTGGTTCATTTCCTCTTTCCCTGCTTTGTTAAATGAAACTGATGTTCTTTTAATTGAGATATGCATTCTCTATAGTTGTATGCCTTTAAAGTATCTCAAATTAAATTTTCAGTTTGAAAATAAAGTAATCTGCAGAAATTTTTTTCAAGTATTTTTGCTTTTTAAAACCCATTTGTATTTTGATGTTTTTGATAAGATTTAATACTGAATATACCACATTCAGAATGTAAAAAGTTGGAATGTGCTGGGTATTTTGAGTTTTAAAAAGATTATTTGCCAGTAAATTGGAGAGATATTTCTTCTGAATTGTTATTTTAGATTAGCATTTCGTTTTTTATATATATCCTGTGTAACAGTGCATTTTTGTTCGAATGTTTGTTTTGTTGCATGACTGCATCTACTGTTGTTCACTGATTTCTACATGATCTGTAAGAATAATTAGACTAGAATTAAATATTGGCTATATGTTAGCTCATGTCATGCTCAGATTGTCAACAGTTATTGTTCATGTTATATCACCTTTCTTGTGTACTGAAATGCATCTGTTTTAGTAGGAACTTCGAGGGAATAGCACTGCTGTAGAAAGGGAGAAGGTGCTACTCCAGGAGCTGATGAATGTTGTGAAGGGTATGCTGAGAAATGCTGAGGTTGCAGTTCGATCTTTTATGATTATACAGCCCAGATTCATTCGTGCAGAGGCTTCACCTAGTACTCAGCCTGCAACAACAGCAGCAGGATCGACCAACTTTACAAATTCAACAGCCTCGCAGATGTCTACTTCTATGGCATCTATGATGGATTTTTATAGCGGGTTACCTAAAAAACCCTCTCCATTTTTACAACAGACAGTTGCCAGGTTTGAGAGACAACTTTCAGAGTACAAACAGTGGATTGAAGAGTTAGAGCGCTTGCTTCTTCCTGCAAATGATGAGGCTGGGAGCTCAAGTTCTGATCTGACACTGTTGCAGTCTTTGCCGTCAGTAATATCTAACGTACATGATTTCTTTATATATGTTGCCGCTGAGGTAATTGCATAATTAGGATCTTGTCATTTTGGATATTTGTTCTATTTAAGCTACTATTAATATAGTCATGTTCTATTCACAAAAGTTGCACCTGTATGGCAAGTTTATCTTTGAAAATTTATATCCCTGATACACCAACTTAAATTGTCCTTAAGGTGAAGTAATTTCCCTGTTGAAATATAATCTTGATAAAATAGTCTTAATGCTTCGTATCTAGGGTAGACATGCTTTTACCCAGTATTGGGACAATTCTCTATCAAAGTTGAAGAACTGTCTGCCTGTGTTACTGTTAAATAATGAAGACCTTTCCCATATAATTTTGCTTCTACATTAAAATCCGTTGTGGAAAGATAATGAATGATTAAAGTATAAGCATATGCGATTGTGATTTTATGGTTACTTTGAGTCTTAATACTCTATTTATTATTAATTAATAATTATGGGATATTTGGCCATCAGTTTGTCATGTATGGATGAAAAGACGTGAACTCAGAATTTGAAGATATATTATTGTGACTAGAGGAATCAATTATGGCATTAATATCTATAACCCCACCTATTTTTATAAGATAGCCAGTTTCTTGGTATGAGGCTGTCAGTTATAAGTCTTTTGATACTTAAGGGGGAAGCTGTCTTTAGAGTAGACAAGGGTCCATTTTTAATGCTGCAGGCAAGTAATAGTTCGCTCTTCCATACAAGAGGATTATCCACATTGAGAGGTACATGTAAGAGGGCTCATCAATGACGGATATCTTCAGCACTCTAACATGACTCATAATTGTTGTTGGTAGGATGGGTATGATAAGTTGGTTGTAGATGTGAATCGGTGAATTAGATCCCACCTGAATGTCTGAAGTGAACATGAAATGATTCCTCTCACAATACATATGGTGACAAAGATACTTCAGTCCTTCTCTGCAAGCTGTCAGAAATGCCCGGAGTTCTCTGCTGTCCTGAGGACAGCCATATGTACCAGCAGCATTCCCTATTGTGGATGGTGTCTTGGGGATTTCTGGAAATTGTCTACAAATTGGGGATGGGCAGCACATGTTTCCAGGCATCTTGATGTCTTAGAAATGACTGTAGTGATGGTGATTGGGGGTTCAATGGGGAGATGTATCCCTATATAACATACATTCTTCCTTTACATATATGTGTGGCGAGGCTTTCACACCATTGTCCCATTGCACATGGGGACACCCTCTTTTTGCTTCAATCGGTTTAGTTGGTAGAGCGAGTTTAGCAGACAGTTTGGAAATTTTGTAAGCCTTCCCGAAAGTGTCAAAAAATTGGGAAAGATGGTAAAATTTGGCCAAGTGTCAAAATTTAGAATTTTTTTGTTAAATTTGGATAAGTGTGAAAATTGAGAAATTAAAATTAAAATTGAGCCAAAAATAAGTCAATTTTTTTTGCCTACGTAAATCACCTTGAAGGTTAAATAAAAGAAAAAATTATTGCCAAAACTAAAATAATATTTTGCCTTTTAGTGTTGACACATGAAAGAGTGGATTCCATCTTCTCAAGTAACAAGGTTGCCACTTCAAGGAGTAGATTCCACGTTCTCATCTGGTGATTGCCACATCAAGGAGTGGATTCCACCTTCTCAAGTGCCAAGGTTGCCATATCAAGAAGTGAATTCCACCTTCCCATGTGGCAAAGGAAGAAATTAGCCTTATTGGATGTAGGAAGCATCCTAACTCAATGGATTTAATGAGGGAAGGAAACAACAATATAAGAAAGGGGAAGTCTTAACCAATCATAAAGCCCCTTAGCCTAGTTTGAATAGCCTAGGTAGGTGACAAGTTTTCACTTCAAGTGCCATATTATGGGCCCAACCTTGAGCTCACAGTCCCTATTGCCAAGCGTAGGAAGCCCTGGCCAATTGGCAAGGTCTACAAACCAGTTGTAGGAGCTCTTAGTTCAAAGAAAAGGCCTCGAGATCAAATGTATGGGCCCACTTGGTGTGTGGCCTAGGAAGCTATCTTGTGGACTAAAAAGCAATGGGGCAGGCCTAAGGTGAGAAGTCTGGGCCTAATATGTATATATCAGGTCAAAATTTGATAAGAATGAGCTTAAATCAGCCCCCCATGGTTGACATGCAGGCCTAATTGGGTGCAGATTCAAGTAGCCACACCTTTATCATGAAATGTGTGGCCTCAAGTTTTTAAATCAGACCTAAAAGCAGTGAAATATGGCCCCACGTTGTCAAATTTGGGGACTGAAGGCCTTAGATCTGGCCCCTTGCTTGAGCTTATACGCCTAATCAGGTTCAAAACTTAATAAAATAGGGCCTATACATGAAACGTGTGAACTGGAAACTTTGAACAGACCTTAAGTCAAATGATGCAGCCCTAAATCTGGGCACAAAATATGCGGATCAGACCTTTAGACTCTAAATGAAACCTGTGGATTTAAATTTCAAGCATTGTAAGCCTTAGGCCTCAAGCATGGGGTCCCAAAAGTGAGAAGTATGGCTGCCAAATCCAAACATGGGCCCCAAACATCAAACGTGTTAAGCTCTTATTACAGTTAATTAGGCTCTGATTGTTATCAGCGATTTAAACTCCGATTTCTCAAATCTTAGACATTTATCAGCAGATTGAGGTTTGATTTCACTCTTATCAGACATTTAAAGTCTGAAATCAATTGAATCTGGTCATAAAACTTGAAATTTGAGCCTTTCATTACACTGTTGCTACATTTGACTGAGATCGACTTTCATTTTCAGAACTATATAGTTCTGTTTTGAGTAGAATTTCTCAGATTTCAGTCAAATATTTTGGTTGCAGCGAAGTGGAGGTGATTTTAAAATAGTGGTATAAGGATTAGAACTAAAAAAGTGATCAAATTTCTAAGTGGTTTAGGACATTTAGTCCCTAGGATTGCCAATTTAAATTCTGATGTAAAAATTTAGGGTCTGATTTTATTACTTTGGCAATTCTTAACTTTGCAATTTAGTCCAAGTTTGGTGAAGTAAGTTGAAAGGTGATTAGAGGTTGTTGTGGGAGGATTATCTATGGAGGAAAGGGCTGAAAGTTCAAAGTTTAAGGCCAAAGCCAAGGAGGACGAGGATCCACCTGCGAAAGGCAGAGAACAATGATCAAGCGACTATAGGAAAAAGGAACCAGAAATGCTGAAAGCACTAAGGCACGAAGGTTGATACAATTGAAGGCTGATACACAAGAGATAACACCTGAATCCAGCTTCACCTCTATATGGGAAAGAAATGGAGACAACAATCTTGGGCCATTTTGACATGAATTTAGTGAGATAGAATGTACAGAGTCAACCAATTCAAGAAAATCAGGATGATGATTAAGAATGATATGTTGGCATAACTAATTTGGCAATGGAATGATGGTGTGTTTGTTGGCTATTGTTGATGACGAGTTAGTGAAGATTGGAACAAGATTTGATAATAGGTGAATTAGTTTTATTGTTGTCATTGATGTTAACTATTGACTTGTTAACTATTGACTAAGTGTTTTAAGAGCAAAGAATGAGTTACAGTGAGAATTAAGTGTTGTTATCGTACATCAAGGTAATTTGATGTGTCATGATGCTAAGTTTATGATAGCACCCATTTATGTGAATAATTCAGTAAGTTATGAGTACAGGAATCACATTGGGTAACTATTAAGGCAGTCAATAAAGAACAGTTCAATTATTTGAATGTTTCTTCAATTCTATGAGGAATTAGTTGAATCGATCGTTGGACGTGATTTATGATGATGTCAAGATGATATAGTTAAGATAGCACTATATAATGTTTATAGGTAAAGGTAATTTGATTAGTTGGAAGTGATGATGATAGGAATAGGTAAACTGGTGAACTAGACAGATGAATAGGTAAACAAAGTCTTATCAGTAAACTAAGCATATCAATAAACAAGGGGTGAATAGGTTTACTAGCAAATAGGTACAAAGAAATGAACATGTGAATAGGTAAACAGAAAAGTCTTATCGATAAACAAGGAAAAATTAGTAAAGATTCAAGATGTGATCGTAAGATTTGAATTGTTATTGGGATCAATAATTAGTTTTCGAAAACTGGAAGGATGAAGCATGATTTATGGAAGGAATTGACTACACAATGATTGAGGTAATATGTTTGAGGAAGATTCTTCAAGAAGTTTCTACGTGGTCAAAACGACTTATGGAATTGGAACAATTTACATGGTACATATCGAATGCAAGTCAACGCGGTCAAGAGAAATCAAAGAATGAATGGTTAGATTCATCTAATCAATTTGGATTGTTGGGTTTAGGTTAAGGGTTTATGATTGAGGCGAATTCTACTTAAGGGTAAAGAAAGAATGAACAAATTACTGATTGCAAGTGGAATGCGAAGTTTGAGAAGGCTGCGATCACAAAGGAAGTTGTAGTATTGAGTGCAATAAAGCCAAAGGATAGATCATGGTATGTTGATGATTTACATAGCTTCATTGGATATAATCTAGCAGAGTTATTGCAAATTATAGATCATTTTATATCTGTTACTGTCTAACCATTGTAGCAAAACATCCCGTAATCGGGTAGATCCTAACAGGGCCTTTTTAAAATCCGTTAACCAAGTGACATTGTCAAAAGAGTGTTTAAAATCCTCTAACAAGGCTACTCTTAACAGGGTAGAGACTTTAACACGTCTCAATAAAAATCCCTTAACTGGGTAGCACTAACACTGTAGTTGTAACCCTTAACGGGGCAAGCTCCTAACAGAGTGTATTCCAGAAGAGTACACAATTTGTGAGCTTCATTCTCACACTGTGGTTTTCACCCTAATTGGGTTTCCATGAGATATGTCTGGTTTTATACTTGTGTGGATGATTTTCATGTGTTGCTTGTTACTTTAAAGTTTACTTTAGCTATTATGTTGCTTGAAAGTTTAAGAGGTTAAATTGTTGATCAGTTTGATTAGTTTGTTTGGGTGATAGTTAAAGTTTGATTCGGTGATTACTGATTCAACTACCCCTCCCACACTCAATGATCAATCCTATACTTACAATTGGTATCAGAGCCTGGTTCTCAGATTTAGGAAGCTTAATAGCTAAGGGCAAAGATCTTGAAGATGTATAGAAAGGAGGCACCCAAGTCCACAAAGGACAAGGACAATTTCAATACATGGGCAAGCACAATGAAGTTACATTTGTTAGACCTTGCAAATACAACAATTGGCTATCTTACTATAAAGTACACACCCCCTATGTGAAACTCCTATTGCAGATGACAAAAGAGAAGCGTTGATCCATAACTCTAGTGATTATTTAGATTGCTAGTGCGCTATCTAATACATAGTTTGTTGATGTCAAGGACATGTGGGACAAACTGATGAAAAGTACATGGAGGTGATGAACATGTATTGAAAGCTAAGCTCGGCAATCTCAAATGCAAGTATGATGAGATGAGGATGCAAGATGGCGAACACATTTCCCAGTACAATACATTAAGGCTGAAAGAGATTGTTGCTACTATCAGAGGAGCTAGAGGCAAACTTGAAGATGATGAAGTTGTAAGTAAAGTCTTGAGAACTCTTACACCTAGGTATGCAATTAGAGTATTTGCCATTCAAGAGTTAAGTTCTATTAGCCTTGATAAAGTTACATTGGATTCATTGGTTGGAAAGTTGACTGTATTTGAAATGAGTAATTTTGATAATAGTTTACCTCCGGTTCAAACTGCTTTTCAAGGTTTCCTAACCATTGGTTTATCTAGAGAAAGAAAGTCTGACACTCATAGTTCAGATGATTATGCTTGTTTGGTGGCTGAAGAGAAAGAGTTGGAAGAATTTGAGGCTTTAATTGCTAAGAGTTTTCCTAAATGTAAAGAAGATATAAAGGAATGAGTCCTATTGCATGTTGGACATGCAGATAGATTGGTCACCTTGCTCACAAATGTCCTAACAAAGATAAGAAGGATAATGAGAATGAGAAGAAAGATAGATTCAAGAAATTCAAGAACTACAAGGACAAAAGCAAGGAGGCATGCTACATAGCTGAAGACGATGGGAGTGATGACAATGATTCTAATGGAAATAATGATGGTGAAGAGATAGTGTTTGTTGTAGTGAAAGAAGATCCCTCTACCGTATGCTAAAGACAATGAAGAAAAAACATTAATTTCAAGTATGAATAGTAATGTTGATTGGATCATTGATAGTGGATGTACACACCATATGATTGGAGATAAAACCAAGCTCATTACAATGGAAGAATGTGATGGAGGCATAGCAAGATTTGGAAATGCTTCTCCTTGTGTCATAAGAGGTAATAGTTCTATTGCTCTTAATGAGAATATTATTTGCGATGATGTTTATTGGGTAGATGCTTTAAAGTATAATATGTTGAGTGTATCTCAATTGGATAACAAAGGTCTGAAATTTGAGTTTAGTAATGGTAATGTAAGATATCAGGAAAGTCTGGTGAATTGATTGCTACTGGTGAACAGACAAGAGGTAATCTTCTATTAGACATTGTTTGATTGCTAAAGTAGAGGAGTGTTGGCTATGGTATAAAATGTTTTGTCATGTGAATTTTGAAAATTTGGTAAAGGCCAGTAAGAGGAAATGTTTTAGATGTGTACCTACCTTAGTCAAACCTGAGAATGTAGTGTTCAAAGAATGTTAATTAGGAAAGATTACAAGTTCAAGCTTTAGCAGTAAAGTCTATTCCTCAGAGAATATCCTAGATTTGGTACATAGTGGCTTGTGTGGGCCTATTGGTCTTGAGAGGTACCATGGTGATAAGTATTTCATATTTCTTGTTGATGACTATTCAAGGATGATGTCAATTATGTTTCCGAAAGCCAAGTTTGATGCATTTTATATGTTCAAGATGTATAAGGCAAGAGTTAAAAAAGAGACTGACAAAACTCTGAAATGTCTTAGATCTGATAGAGGTGAATTTACTTCACATAAGTTTTCGATATATTATGTGATTAACATGGGATCAAGAGGTAGTTGACAACACCTAAAACACCACAACAAAATGGAATTGCAGAAAGAAGGAATAGATCCATTTTGGAATGTGCAAGGACATTATTGAAACAAAAAGGAGTAGCACAACAATTCTGGAGAGAGGCAGTAAGTGCTGCAGTTTACACATTGAATAGGGTCCAAATCAATGAGGGTACAAATAAAACACCCTATGAACTTTGACATGGTCATACACCTAATGTCATTTATTTTAAGATATTTGGAAGTAAGTGTTACATGAAGAAGGATGAAATGAATGGTAAATTTGATATTAAAGGAGATGAAGGCATATTTCTTG
Organism: Cupressus sempervirens; assembly: GCA_028749045.1. Classification (NCBI taxonomy): domain Eukaryota; kingdom Viridiplantae; phylum Streptophyta; class Pinopsida; order Cupressales; family Cupressaceae; genus Cupressus; species Cupressus sempervirens. The sequence goes on along the minus strand of CM053790.1, from coordinate 440,225,448 downwards.
CTTACTCCACTAGAAGCAAAGTTTATAGGTGTTTGAACAAGAGGACCGCCAAGATTATTGCAAGTGCAAATGTGAAATTTGATGAGTATTTAGAGAAGAATGAAGATGATAGCAAGAAGAAATATGAAGACTACAGTAAGATCATCTACTATGAACCGATGGAACTTGATATTGCACCGAGGTGAATGTAGGAGCAAACAGTGCTCAACCGGTGAATGACAATCAAGATCAAACTGATCATGAAATGAAGGAAATTAGAATGCAAAACCAATAACCCCATGATATGTAACAATAAATCACAACCTATTTGAAATAATGGGTGATAGGAATGCTGGAGTGCTGACTAGAAGTCAAATAAAAGCAAGAGAATCAACCTATTTGTTATCGGAGGTTGAACATAAGATAGAGATGCATTAAAGGATGATAATTGGATAAAAGCAATGAAAGAGGAGATTGATTAGATTGAGAAGAACAAAACATGGTCTTTGGTACCCAAGCATGATGACAAAAATGTGATAGGTACTAAGTGGAGTTCAAGAATAAGCTGAATGAGAAATGAGAGGTAACAAGGAATAAAGCAAGAATAGTATGCATAGGCTATGCCTAAGAGGAAGGTATTCACTATGGTGAAACTTTTGCCCTTTTTGACAAATTGGAAGCAGTTAGAATACTATTGACTTATGTAGCGTACAGAGCCCCTGCCAATGAATAGAGGGCAAATAATTCTATAGATGCCGGTTGAGTGGCCCGCCCTATTCTATGGTGAATGTGTATGCCCCGATACTTTATTAGTCGTGGTCCTCCTATACTATAGTTTTTCCAGGGAATGGGCCCCTGCAGGTTGCTAGTATAGTTCTATAATTCTTCCAAGGGCGGGCCCTACAAGAATCTGAGGGGCGTGCAATTCTAGTTCTAGTTGCGCCGGAAGGGCCCTTCGGTTGTTAATCAAGAGTTCCGCCCATAGAACTGTAGGCCCCTTCAGAGGAAGAAGTTACTTGCTTGTCACATCCGTTCTCTGTGGGCCATTACTTTGGTTGGTCGACGGTATCTCTATGGCCTGTATGGAATTCATGGAGTAAATACAAACATAAAGGAGTATTTAAGACCATACGTAATAAAGTAGAGAAGAGAGCAAGAGAGCCATCTCAGAGTATGACAAGCTGAAATAAGTTGTCAACGTATGGGCTTCTTAAGAGACTAAGGTACAGTGGAGGAAGAAAAGCTACTGTACGGTTGATTAGAAGAGTAAGTACCGTACGGTGTTGGAGAACAACGTATGGTTTGAAAACTTCAAAAATAGAGGGTACCGTGTAGAGTATGAACTTCTAGAAGAGTGGAAAGTACGGCCTTTTGTGGAGAGTAAACCTAGTACATCGTATGGCTCTTGAGAAACACTGTACGACCGAAGCCAGAGGTAGAGGCCGCAAGTACACCCCATGACCGTACGACTAGACGTAAGGTAACAGGAGCAAGAAAGTCGTATGACGTGGAAAAAGGAGAATAGGGCACATATAACATCAGCAACTGGAGAACTCAAAATAGGAAAGGAAACCATTCCGTACGCCAAAACAAGGAGCCAAATTTTCAATTATCGTATGGCTAAGAGGATTACATGAAGAGAGTACCATACGGACCTAGTTTTAGTACAAGAGGAGAGTACTGTACCGATTACAACTTGCAAAGGATAAAGGCAATGTGTAGCCGTACATTGGAAGAGAGTAGCCGTACCAAATAACTCTTCAAAGACCGTACGAGAGCATTCAGAGGGAGGAGCTGTACTTTCCACAAGCCGTATAGCAGGGAGCAAGACAAATCTAGGGTGAAAGAGTCGTATGGATCCGTACGGATGCCAAGGTAGGAGAGGAATTTTTGAAACGAGATTGTATGAAGAAGCAACTGACCTAATGGTTTGTGCTTCATCTAGCAACATGACAAAAAATGACAGTTATGCATTTAGCTGGCAAAAGGGTTTGGAAAAAGAAACTGGACGAAGATTCAACCATGAATAGGAATGTGAAGACATTGCCATCCAGAGTCCGTGTAGCAGGAGGAACCAGTATAGGACCAAGCAAGAAGAAAGTAAAGCAACCAAAACAGTTGGCTGCAATAGATATTCCTACAGTGCAGAGTGTTACATTTGTGGGATTGAACGGTGCAGAATACTGGAAGTGGTGGCAGGAGACACCAGATAACCATAAGGTGAAGGCTAGCATTCAGAAAGCACAGGTGGAATGAGTGATACAAATGCCGTATTTTGTATCAAAGGCGATGAAGGGTTTCTACGCATCATGATAGAAACATATGATAGGTTCTCTTGAACTAGTTCGTTTGAGTATCTTGGTTGCAACTTAGCAGTGTCATTCAAATCGGCTGACTTCATACGAGTATTTGGGATACTTGGCCATGCTCAAGGTGGAAGGAAAATAGAAAGTAAACCTAAAAAGATGAGCTGGGAAGTAAAGATGCAATTGATACAACTCGTGTGTGGGGACTTGACATAGGCAGAATAGGAAGCCCTTTCAGACACATCAAGGGGTAGAGGGTTGAAGAAATCCAACAAACGAGAAGGTCACTAGCACTTTTTGATGGATATTGTGAAGAGTCATCTCACAGGCTCTAGCCGCACCTCGAATATTTCATTTCCACATGTAGCGATGATGAACGGGATTCTGCACGGTAGGGCATATGATTGGGTAGCATTGTTGGCTGAACGGATGTCAGAGTTTATGACATTACAACACAAGACATTCTACATGCTGCATTATGCCATCGGTTTATTCCTTGAGGCAATGATGCGGACGATCCCCAATGATGCATTAGAGGCCAAACTAGAACCACTTGCGCCAGGCGAACCACCGATTATGCAGTGGAGACATCTGGACACACTTGACACCAAGACTAGTGGACAGAAATGATTGAGGCCAGATGGTGGAAACACAGGCAATGGTCGAGAGGAGATTTTGTCCAAGGAGAGTGGGACCGATGGGGAAGCGGAAGAGGACGAGGAGGTAGAGGTGATTACAGCTACGCCATTGAGATTCCCACGGCCTGTACTCTTAGCTACAACACATTTGGCTCCTATTGGCATACATGGCATTCCAGGTTTTGGTCAGCTTAGGCAACCAGTAGTGATGACACTAGTTTCAGTGGGGACACAACCCGCCGTAGAGACATGAGCTATTCTGGAGGCAGTAGTCGAGGCACATCAGTCACCAACAGAGATAGCCGCTTCAGAGGTAACGATGGAGCCTGCTCGTGAGGCTTTACCAGAGGCTGGAGATGAGAAACTGGTACCTGATATTGAGATAGACACAGAGATAGGGGTAATGGAGGTACTGGCAGGCGAGGGTTTGGGGTCATCGGGTGTCCGATTGGACGTAGTAGGTTCTGATGCAATGGTTACAGTAGATATGACATTGTTAGCATCACCTGAGCGAGACAGAGAGAGCCGAACCCAGAAGTTGAGTGCATACCTGAGTACGTGGTTCCATCGTACCCCAGCACCTCGAGTGGCGTACCTGCAAACACTCACGTGGGAAGCAGTTTGGAGGAGAACCCCTTGCAGGTACAGGAGGTTGGGTTGATAGGCTGAGGGACTACTGCATAACGCTGTTGAGCGTATGGCGGAGGCAGTAGAGAGGTCTATGGGTGTGCAGTAGGAACATAAAGTAATGCTAGAAGTAGGGCTCAGAGAGACATTGTTCGCAAATATAGCAGCTCTAGCGACTCGGGCTCGCCAGGTTGTGGCCTCTGCAGAGATTCAGGCTTTGGACTCAGTAGTGAAGGAGCTGGAGGGAGTAATATCCTTTATGAGATTAGGATGCCCGAATGCCTTTATAGTTTCTTTTGAGGAGCGGGGATGGCCAGATGTGGAGACTGCAGAGATGCGACAGGATTGGGCCACGACGAGAGATCCTGGTATGGAGAGCTGAGTAGAGGCTTTAACTCACGAGATAGTGAAGTTACATAGGGAGGCGTATTACACCCTTCGGAGGAGCGAGGTAGATCAGGTAGCAGCTGAGAGGGCTCGGGAGGAGTCAGCTGCCAGGTTAGCCACGGAGAGGGCAGGCTGGGAATCCGAGAGGGCAGCGCTGTTAGACAGATAGAGTTAGCTACAAAAGTTGGGAGTGGAGAAGGAACAGGTAGTAGCAGAGAAGGAGAAAGAGTTGGGGCTATTACAAATCTGGCTCTAGTCTAGCCCTATAGTTCCCACATGACCTGTAGGTATGTGACATATAGAATGCCGTACCCCTACCTTGAGAATGGCCCATCCCCTTGCATGCACCAGAAGCAATTATAGAAATGCTCGGGGAGATAGATGAGAAGTGGGCCAAAACAATGGCCTATATTAGAATGGGCTGCGGGGGGGGGGGGGGGGGCGGGCAGGTTAGATTCTATACGTAACATGTCCCCTACAACGCCACTCTATATTGGCGAGTACGGTACCGGCGACCAACCAGAGTAATGGCCCGCAGAGAACGGATGTGACAAGCAAGCAACTTCTTCCTCTGAAGGGACCTACAATTCTATGGGTAGAACTCTTGATTAACAACCCAAGGGCCCTTCTGGTGCAACTAGAACTAGAATAGCACGCCCCTCAGATTCTTGTAGGGCCTACCCTTAGAAGAATTATAGAACTATACTAGCAACCCGCAGGGGTCCGTTCCCTGGAAAAACTATAGTATAGTAGGACGATGACTAATAAAGTGTCGGGGCATACCCGTTCACCATAGAATAGGGTGGGCCACCCAACTGACATCTATAGAATAATTTGCCCTGTATTCACTGGCAGGGGCTCTGTACGCTGCATAAGTCAGTAGTATTCTAACTCCTTCCAATCTTTCAACAAGGGCAAATGTCTCACCATAGTGAATACCTTCCTCTTAGGCATAACCTATGCATACTATTCTTGCTTTGTTCCTTGTTACCTCTCATTTCTCATTCTGCTTATTGTTGAAATCCACTTAGTACCTATCACATTTTTGTCATTAGGCTTGGGTACCAAAGACCATGTTTTGTTCTTCTCAATCTAATCAATCTCCTCTTTCATTGCTTTATCCAATCATCATCGTTTAATGCATCTCTATCTTAGGTTCAACCTCCGATAACAAATAGGTTGATTCTCTTGCTGTTTACCGTATAGGATAAAAGAATACTTAACACATGTACTATAGTAAGATATAACGCAAAACAAATACTTTATTCATGTACGCAATATGCTTATTACAATAACTCCAATGATGATCCAAAGTCCATTTCAGATAGTGTACAAATACCTTTCTGAAGGGGTGACTCAACTGTCATGCGCCCATTCAGATACTATTCTACCCATCGGCTACAATATAGATTTTACCGACATATTATTGATAAAATCATTTGGCTACATAAAAGTCAGTGCAAACGGCCTCTAAAATATTATCATTCAGAGGGCCAATCTTTACCCTCCTCACTACTAGAAGCCATATTCAATCAATTCCTCTTTTTTTCTAGAATGAAAAGTCAAAAAATGTTGTATAGTTTCTTTTCGTTCATGAAGGGAGAATTCCTGTCATGGACAACGATGTGCCATGGCAGCTAACACAGTATCTTCTCCTTGAGTAAAGGCATAATTGAGTCCATTCACTGTTGCCACTAGAATTGGGATTCCAATTTCCCATTCTAGTTTGGGTGCCATACCGTCCAAATCCATTTTGATTATCTCTGTAGTGCAAGTACCTATCCATATAATTACACTAGGATCTCTATCTTTTCTTATTCGAATAAAGAGTTTTTTAAATCCTCATAATCATTCAATTGAGCCGAGATATCTCCTTCCAATTCTGCCATTGCATGGCGAGGTTTTGCAAAAATCGTTACTCCAAGTGCATTTTGCAGAAAATAACTGCATGTCTTTGTACCCACAACTAAAAAGAAACTATCTTCAATCTTTTGATATAACCAAGATACACAGCTTATTGGACAAACTATAGTTCAGCCTATCGGGCAAAAACTGGAGAAGCAGTATGGCCTTGCCTTTGAATCGGGAGATGGGAATCAAATGGCTGCTTTGCCCCCATGCCTTGCAGCTATGTATGGTAGGTAGGGAGAGGGAGAGCACTTATGCAGCATACAGAGGGTTCAAAGTTTATCAAATGGATGTGAAATCTTCTTTTTTGAATGGAATACTTGAAGAAGAGGTATACATAGAACAACCTGAAGGATTTGTTGTAGAGAAAGGTAAGAAGATGTTTTGCAAATTGCATAAAGCATTATGTGGACTGAAACAAACACCAAGAGCATGGTATGAAAGACTTTATGCCTATCTGATTCAAATAGGATTCACAAGAACTAGTTATAACAGTAATGTGTATCTTTAAGCTGAAAATGAGTATAAGATATTGATAGCTGAAACTTTGTTGAGGACATAATCTTTGGTGAAAATGAAGCAATGAGTATATCATTTACAAATGAAATGAGAAAGGAGTTTGAGATGTCTATGATAGGTGAGATTAAATTCTTTATCAGACTTAAAGTACAACAAAGTACATCAGTCAAATAAAGTACATCAAGGAGATTCTGAAAACATTTGGCTTGGAAGATTCTAAATCTGTTGGTACACCTATGATCACGGGCTGCAAATTGTCAAAAGAGGATGATTCAAAGGAGGTAAACAAAGTATTGTACAAATCAATGATAGGTAAGTTGCACTATGTTGTTCATAGCAGACCGGACATCACACATGCAGTTAGAATAGTTGCTAGATTTTCTTCAAATCCAAAGGATACTAATATGACAATAGTGAAGAGAATATTCAGAAATCTAAAAGGAACAAATGACTATGGTTTATGGTATGCAAAACAAGGAGATTTCATCTGAATGTGTTTACAAATGTTGATAGGGCTGGTGATGTGTGTAACAAAAAAAGTACTAGTGGAGGAGCTTTCTTTCTTGGAGAAAGATTGGTGTTATGGACTAGCAAGAAACATAATTGTATTTCACAATCTACAGTTGAAGTTGAGTATGTTGCTGCTGTTATAAATTGTCAACAAGTAATCTGGATTAAGCAAATACTTGAAGGTATTTATGAAAATATAAGAGAACCAATTGTGATATATTGTAACAATACAAGTGCTATTAAAATTTCAAAGAATCCAGTGATGCATTGAAAGACAAAGCATATTGCTATAAAGTATCATTTTCTAAGGGAGCAAGTACAAGAGAAAGAAGTAAGACTTGAATACATTCCTACAAAAGAACAAGTTGTATGCATATTTACCAAGCGAACACCAAAGGAGAGTTTTGAATATCTCGGAGGTAGATTAGGGGTGATTCCCCTATCCACAATAAACTAGAGGAAGATGCAGATTGCATTATTTCATATGTGCAAATCAGAACATCATATTCATGAATTGATGTAAAGGTGGACTTCTCCATAGAGGGAGTAGTCTTAGTAGGAGCAGATGGAGAAGAAGTGTTGGCAAGTTGGCTGAGGTGAGCATTTGAATGTTGTCATTAATGACAACACTATGAAAGACTAAGTTCGATTATAATAGATACATAGTTTGGTATGTTGGAGTAAAGAAAGTTGCCTTGAGTATAACAAGAAAAAACAAAGTATAGGCAAACTATTTTTGTCAGTGAGCTTCACTGGAAGCAGATACAGCTCTACAACTTTGGGATATGTTAGAATAAAGTGTCTACTTGATACATCTATGTTCACTTAAGTTAGTATGACAGTTGGGACAGGTTTTGGATGGAAAATAAGTTAGCAGTTTGATATCGCAGAGGCATAGTACACGAGACAGTTTTGATATTTTGGCTAAAGGACTTAGGAATGAAGGGACAACATCCTAGATGTTAACCCTTACCTAGCAGATGTTAACCCTTACTTAGCAGATGTTAATATTATATTTTGATAATGCGTTACTTGATATTCAGGCCGACTAGTTAGAAAGTTAAGGAAATGAGTATTAAGGCAGATCATTTTGATGAGCAAAGTTGCTAATACTTATGCTATGTGCGAGCTTTGTTTATGATGGATATACTATGTTTTGATGATCAGAGAAGAGCAAAGGTATACAGGCATGAGCAAATGCAAGGGACAACAAAGGACTAATTAGATATTTGAGATATCAGCATAGTCAAGTTTTTGGTGTTTCTCTATACTACATGTAAAGTTGTATATTGTTGTAAAAGCAGCGTGTTCACCATTTTGTAATACAACTCCTAATAGGGTTGAGACCTTTGACAAGTTCAAGTCCTATAACAAGGATAGATACACTATATGTATGTAATATACTCCTAACATGGTCAAAACCTTTCACAAGGTACCTACGATTAATGGATCATTTTGAGGGTACCATCCCCCCCAAGATTTCCCCTTGGCTAGGGTTTCCCTAGTTAACAAAATATGGTGCTATGAGTTTATTTCTATTATGCTTGTTAGTGCTATTAAATTTTATTGTTTATGCAAGTTTAAGGTTAATTACTGATATCCATATTTTTTGCAGAAAGTGTTAGAATACCTATTCACCTCCCCCTCTCACTATTCCCTATTTCTAACAATTGGTATTAGGGCTCAGTTATTTAGAAGAAGTTTAATAACTTAAGGGGGATCACTTTGGATTCAAAAGATTTGCAAAGAAACTACGAGGCAGCTCTTGAGGAATTAGATCAGGCCAATGATGAAAGAGACAGGTTGAAAATCAAGCTTAGAGATGCACAAGATTTCATCAAGAAGCTGAAAGATCATATTTAAAATTCTGGATCCAAGAGGAAAGAGCTAATTGATCAAGTTAAGGAATCAAATTCAGCCGTCAAGCTGAAGAAGGAAAACAAAATATTGAAGCACGAGCTTGAAGATCACATCATTGAAGATGAGTATGATGCTAGATGAACAAAAGACAGAAGAAGATCTAAACACTGAGGTCACAAATCTGAAGTTACAACTTACCAATGTAATATCTAAACTTGAGAGCACTAAGTTGAAATTCACTGAACTTGAGAAGTATAATAGCATTGTGAAAGGAGAACTTGTTCAAACCAAGCATCATCTTGAACAGTTATATTCAAGCACAAATAAACTTAATGAGCAGTTAATGACACAGAAACCTAAAGCAAACATCCCAAGGATTTGTTGCATTGAAGGAGAATCATCAAAGGGATCAGAGATTACAATTGAACATGGACTTGAATAGGAACCTAGTCAACCACGAGATCAGATCAACCAGACTACAGATCAGATTAAGAAACTTAGAGATTAGAGGATATCATTCAAAGGTAGATGTTATGCATGCAACAAGTATGGACACATGAAGAATGATTGTAGAAGTAACATGAATGCTAAAACCTTTACTTGATACTGTTTCAATTGCTTTATTTATATACACCAGATCACATGAATGCAAGAAGCCTACTCAGAGATCAATAATGAGGACAAATGAAAGGACCAACATGGCAACAAGCAGACCTTTGGGAATGAATAATATCATCACTAATGGAGTTATTGAATGCAATAACTTTAGATACATTTCTAGAGATTGCAGATTGCAAGCTAATTGGTTTGGACCAAGGTATGGGAATTCAGTTATCACATGTCATATTTGCAATAATTTGGTACACACAGGTAGATTTTGCAGATTTAATGGATCCATGAACACTATGAGAACACCTAATGTGAGAATAAACAACTTTGGTGGAAGAAGGAATGATAATGCAAACATAACACTTATTGAGAGCATCAATAAGACATTTGTAAGAGAAGGATCTATGGCGAACACAAAAATGTGGAAGGAAAATGCACAGGATAACACCAAGAACAAGGTAGAAGCAATGCCTAGCTCTGAACCCTCTACTTTAGCCTAAATTAGCTATTATAGCTAAAAGGGGATATCTTCACTAGTAAATTATTAGACCCTTGGATGGAAGAATTAAGGTATGCAAAGTTGGTTATAGGTATGTTAGACATTAAGGATCCTGAATCTCAATTTGCAGATGCTAATTTGGAGAATACAAAGATTGCCAAGGATTGTGGTGTATAGCGAGTTTTCATCAGCTTTATGTACTTTCACGAATTGTAATTAATGCCAAAGTGATTTTGAAAGAATTTAAGGGCAAAATTGGATTCATTCTTCACCATTCGAGCTAAAAGATTGAATAGAGAGCCTAAGAAGTGATTGGAAGGTGAATTGAAGGAGTTTGCAAAGATTTCGTTGATGCCCTAGAGTGATCATTGAGAAGGTATGTTATCTATTGCTAAGTGAAATTAAGCTTTTAATTACAACTGTTTGAGAAGTTAGAGAATTATGGATAGGCTACACCGGTGTGACATGAAGGTTAGGCCTAGGAATCAATTTTAGAAGCACCCCTTTATATCAATGGGAGATGACCCTATAGGCTATTTTCACAAACCCCTAAAGGTGTTTTCAATGTGGAAGACATTAGGGCCTATATCCACTTCTAATTAGAGTCAATTGGAGATGGAGACATAGGTTTAGACATATACAAGGTGTATAATGACCACAAATCTTTTAAACCAGGGTTCAAACACTTAACAAACATGAACATTCGACAATATATTGATTATGAAGAGTTTGAGGAATAGGAGTGGATCAGAATTGTTTTAAGCAGAATTCGTGGTGACATGTTTGGTTAGGAGATTAGTCCACTTTGATAACTAAGGAATTGATACACTTAGTACTTGGATTGAACAATGCCGGTACCATTCTAGTAGTACTAAGTTAGCAAAGAAGGAAGTTGAGAAAAACACAAGCACTAAATGAGACAGAAGAGCTATGACACTATCAGATATTAGGCAAACTAATTTAGTGTTAGTTGCAAAGATTCTTGGTTACAAAATGTATTACAACACAAGGCATAATCAGTTGCAACATGAGTGATTCATACAACCTATAAGATGGTCATTGAGAAAGAACACTTTGATGTGTGTAAAATCATAACACAATAGCTACTTGCGAATGTATGGAGAATCAAATGTGACAAGTATCAACCATCTAGGTTTGGATCATTGATCATGTATATATTCTTCCATATGCATAAATTCACTAGCATGTCCCATATAACATGTGTAACTAACGATTTTGGTTGTAAGTTGCTACTATGGGTGGGGATCTTCTGCGCATTGAACCTTTGATGGTGGAGGACAGCACTTGTAAACCGCTGGTTTGATATAAGCCCAAAGAGCGAGGGTTTATCCCTTTTATGGAGGCGCTGAATAGTTATGATGAAAGTTGTTCTCTTCAATTCGTTAACTCATGGGAGGATAGAAAGGTTTCTATTAATGGTATTTTGTTCCATATTTTTGAGGAGGTTATCTCTTTGGTAATGGGCCTTGCTATGAAGGGTAGGAATTGGCAGAAGGTGACTAGGGTTGCTGATGAGGCAAGCCTAAATTGTATTTTTTTTGCAAGGTGAAGAACCCATTCGTTGTAGGGGAGGGTTTATGAGGGAAAAGCTCCCGGAGCCTTGGAATGAAGTCTGCTTAAGGAAGGTATGGTGTCTGCTATTATTATCATTTTCCTCTTCTGAACCATTTCTGTCACTGTGATCACATTTCTATCCCATTTTTTCTGTTACATGATTTGATTGATACGGTTGCCGATGTTAAGGAGAAAATGAGGAAGGGGGTTAACTATACCATTCTATATCAATGCCTGATGTTTCGCCTTTATCAATTTCACTTTGCTCTGCTACCCTCCAGAATTGTCAAGGTGGATATCCTTGCTCTCCCTAACCCTCATCTCCACCAAATCTCGCATAGAATTACTGGACCTAGAGCCCCCACCCCCCAACCTTCCCATAGTGGGTCTCCTGTGAAGAGGAAGAAGAAAGGTAAGGAGAAAGAGCTAGAGGACTCTGAGGATGAGGGGAGAAGTGGTTGGAGGAGGTCCGGGAGAATTGTTAAGTCCAATGCAAAAAGGTAGTTGAGGTCTGGGGCCTCAAAGGAGGAGGATTTTGATTCAAAGGAGATGGCCCACCATAAGCAAAGAGTTAAACAGAAGACCTCGAACTTTGGTGGGAGGAATATGGAGGGGGAGGAGGTGGGGGTCTTGGGCTTCTCAATGTCTGGTTCGGGAGGTGTGACTATAGGTGGGAAAGGGACAACTCATGTGTCGGATTCCATTGCGTTGGGGTGCGTGGACCTCACACGGGACCAATTCCCTGACACGGTGGAAAGAGAGCCCTCCCCCATGACGGTGTCCTCACCGGTTAAGGTTACAACCAAAGACAATGTTTTCCCTAACCCACCGGTTTTGTAGGAAATTACTAAGGATTAGGGGGATGGTGACCAACGTGGTATGAAGGAGACTCCCACGGAGGCCTAGAAACTATCTGATAAAGAGTTGAGGGAGAGAGTCTATGCATTGGAGGAAGGAGTGAGACTTCTAGCCAAGTTCACTATCAAGGTCACTCAAGTTGCGGCTACCACCTTGCACCTGCTGAAGGACAACCAGGAAGGTGCTCTGACCAATGAGGATTCTAGAATGTTATTCAACTTCCTGGCTAAGCACTGGGCTAACATCCTTCTCAAGGGGAAGGATGACAAGAAGCCCAATCAAGGCCGTTTCCTCTTTTTTCCTTATGTTTATCGTCTATTGGTTTATTAACTTTGATAATTTTAAGATGGTTGTGCCTTTGTTTAAAAACTTTTATAGTTTATGTTGTTATGGTATAGGCAATAGTAGTTTAATGCCTACTAAAACTCTTATTTTCATCTATCCGGTTAATGTTTTTGTGATTGTAAGCATTAGGGGGTAATTTTGTTTGGTGGTTGTCTGCTGGGTGTTGTCCAGTTTGACAGTTGTAAGGGCCAGCTCCCTTGTTTGGCTGCTTTATAATTGAAAAACATGTGTAACTAACAAATGCACTATGAAACTTATCATTGATTACCATAACATGCAGAATAAGCAAAAATCACAATATACATCTTTGGTATGATTAAAGGTTTTCAGATTGAGATGAAGTAGAGACATAGGATTCTAAGGGCAGTGGTAGAGAAATATGTAAAGACGATTTGCTTTATGGTAGAGACAGATTATACTTGCATGGAAGCAATCGAGCCAAGGAAAATCTTCATACATCCTATGGGTTATAAAGTAACTCAAGAAATGTTAAAAGGTGATGCTAGATTCACCTAGGGACACTAAATGTGAATGATGGAGTACATACTAAGAGAAATACAGTGCAGTGAGGGAACAATTATACAGTGGCACTATGAAAAGGAAAGTAGAAAAAATGGTAGAAAGGATGGCCATGGAAGGAGGAATGAGCAAGGAAGATTGACAAGAAGTTAAGAAGGCAAGCGATGTTCACACTAGATCCAAGCTTGAAGGCACAAGCTCTTCACAAATAAAGCCTATTTCAGAGGCTACTGACTCTAAAGTTGCTGAAGAAGACACTAAGGAAGCAGAAGAAGTTGAGATTACAAAAGTTAAGATTATTCCTGAAGTTCGCAGTACTCCAAGAAAGACAACAAGGTCTACACCTACTGTAAAATCAGAAGAACCACCTAAGTGTGAGCCTAAGAAAGCTTCAAGGAAAAAGGAAAAAGTTCATGGCCCCAACACCAAGAAGCCTAAGATTACAGTGAAGAAGAAGAGCACCAAAGAGAAGGAATCAAGGGAAGATGAAGAATCAGAGGGTGAACACAATGTTGCAGAAGAGACAAAAGAACCGGAGATAGACTTAGAAGTAGAAAGAAGAAAATTGAAACCAGTTATAAAGAAGGTTACTGCTAGAGTTGAACATGATGGAAAACTGGATCAGATTCAAAGGTTTTACTGGAGGTATGATGAACGCCATCAAGGTATGCTTGTGAGCTCAATTATAAAGCATTTATTAAATTTCAAGAAGAATGTAGTAGAGTTAAATGGTAGTATTCCAGATCGTTTGTTTGGCAAATTAGAAGAAAAAAGACTTAGAGCAATTGAGGAAGATAAGAAAATGAGAGATGACAAAGCAGGGGAACTTTGTACATTGATAAGTTTTGAAGATTTGAATAACATTCTTGAACAAGTCAAGCCTAAATTTAGAACATCGATGAGATGAGTAAAGCTTATGGCTGGACAATATGATGAGGTAAGTGTTGAAATTGAAAAGAACTTTTGGAGGTATTAAATGATCCTAGTTTGAAGAAGATACAACCAAAGAAGAAATCCAAAGAAGAAATCAATTGGAATATGAATTAATTAACCTACCATTAAGACAAGAGAAGATGAGGAGACAAAACATTTTGTGAGTACAGTGAAACAACTAGATTTTTATATCAGTGGAGTACCTATTACATTGGATGCAACACTTGATGAGGCAGAGCATAGGGATGACATGGGCAATACAAGTGATATAGGTGATATTGGAAATATAATGTCAGAAGCAGTGAACTTGGCAGGTGATATAAGTGATAGTGATAATGAGGAGAATAAACAAGAAGAGGATAAACCTGATGAACAAAAAGATGTCGAGGACCAAGGTCAGAGAAACATGGATTTAGATCAGTCTGAGATGCCATCAGTGGCAAATGAGGATAAATCTTCATTACCCACAGCAGATGATACCATTAAGGGAGATGATCGGGCTACTATGGTTGGACAAAGTGTAGTAGAGGAAGTTCAGGTAGATACTCAACCTTCTATTGTTGAGCAGAGATCAGTTGGAAAAGAAACGCCAAGTGCATCATTGCGAACATTGTTGGCAAGTAGCAACATGTTTGAGGATATTACAAAGTTAATCAAGGAAGACATGGATGAAAAATAATTCTTGCAGGTATCATTATATTACTTATGCTAAAGCTGTGGAGCAGCCAGAGAAGAAGTCTGAAAAACACAAGATTATACTTGAAAAAGCTTTGGATGGATTGCAAAAGACATTGCTATACCACCACAATTACAAGGATCAAGCATTGCAGAGAATCTTAGTCAAGTCATTGATAAATTTGATGATCATTTCACTACTTGACTGAGTCAGCTAAGATGAGAGCACAACAAGAGTTTGAGGCTACACAATTTTAGAAGGTATGTGCAAATATTGCAAATGATATCTTAGTAATTCATGAGTGCATAAAAAGATATAAGAAGTTGTATTGCTGAAGCAAAGAAGATGTACATAGCATGCACAAGGTCACACCATAATGTTGAAGATGTTATAAAATATCTCAAATAAGATTAGGACAAGCTAGAACAGCTAGCCAATGAGTTTGAGCAGAATGATCTAAGTGTGATTGAATTCGACAAAAGAGTAAGTAAGACAATCAATGCTATACACACTTTGGAGCATGAGAGAAACAAAGCCTTAGGGAGATTCAATCTATTGAGAGAGTATTTGACTCCTAAATTAGATATGTTACAAAAGGAGTTGGACACCCAAATTGCAACAAAGAAATCATATGAGAAACTCACACCTATGGACTTCAATGGTGTAGAAATAGCTGCATATGCAATTTGTGCAGTGATTCGTGTGGCAGAATTAGTTAAGAAGACTTGGGATGTGGAATGTGAAACATTAAGAAGAAACTTCTCAGATTGCATGAGGTTTTTTGGACTACAGGAACTTTTTGGCATCAAAATTTTGTCTTGCACATACAATTGCAATACTCACCTTTGCCATTGATGTCAAAGGGGGAGTGAAAACAGTGAAAAATATATATAAGTGGTATAAGAAAGGGGGAGTGACAAATAGAAAATATGTACAAAGGAGTATGTGTATAGGTATGATTAGTACAATTGCATATAAAAACGATACAAATTTTGTATTACCACAATTTTGTCAAGTTTTTTGAAGATTTTGGATGCTCAGTCAAGTTTTCACTACATGTTGCCGTCAATGCCAAAAAGAGAGATTGTTAGCAAAATGGTTGAGGTAAGAACTTGAATGTTGTCATTAATGACAACACTATGAAATGCTAAGTTCACTTATGATAGATATATAGTTTGGTATGTTAGAATAAAGAAAATCGCCTAAGTATGACAAGGGAAAACATAGTACAAACAGACTATTTTTGTCACCGAGCTTCACTGGAAGTAGATACAGGTCTATAACTTTTGGATATGTTAGAATAAGGTGTCTACTTGATACATCTATGTTCGCTTAAGTTAGTATGATAGTTGGGACATGTTTCGGATGGAAAATCAATTAGGAATTGTATATCGTAGAAGCAGAGTACATGGGACAGTTTTGATATTTTGGCTTAGGCATTGAATTGACTTGTCAATTCAAAGACTTAAGAATGAAGGAACGACATTCTAGATGTTAACCTGTACCTAGCAGATGTTAATATTATATTTTGATAACGTGTTACTTGGTATTCAGGCCGACTAGTTAAAGAGTTAAGGAAACGAGTATAAAGACAAATTATTTTGATGAGCATAGTTGCCAATACTTATGCTATGTGCAAGCTTTGTTTATGTCATATAGACTATGTTTTGATGATCACAGAAGAGTAGAAGTATATGGGCATGAGCAAATGCAAGGGACATTAAATGACTAATCAAAACTCAACATAGTCAAGTTTTACATATATCTCTATACTTATTGTAAAACTCTATATTGTTGTAAGAGCAACATGCTCACCATCTTGTAATAAACTCCTAACAGGGTTGAGACCTCGAACAAGGTCAAGTCCTCTAACAAGGACATATACACTATATGTATGTAATAGATTCCTAATAGGGTCAAAACTTTTCACAAGATACTTTTGATTAGTGGATCATTTTGTGGGTACCATCCTCATCGGGGTATCCTTTAGCTAGGGTTTCCTTGATTAACAAAATATGGTGTTATGAGTTTCTTTGTGGTATGCTTGTTATTGCTATTCAATTTTATTATTTATGCAAGTTTAAGGTTAAATCTTGATATCCATATTTGGGCAAAGAGTATTGGAATGCTGATTCACCCTCCCCCCTCCCCCCGTCCCCCCATTAGTATTTCCTATTTCTAACAAGAAGGTAAAGCTAGAATAGGTCAAGAGTAATTAGAAGGTCATTGATGAAGAAAATGTAGAAGGTTACATAATTAGTTACCTTTGGCATTGTCGATAAAGGGGGAGAGAATAACCATAGTCAAAATTTAGGTTGATGTCCAAGTGGGGGAGGTGAGTAAGCATAGACAAAACAAAAAGCATAGAAATAAAGAAATTTGATTGACGTCCAAGTGGGGGAGACGAGTAAGCATGGACAAAACTGAGAAGTACAAAGGAGATAAGTGATTCATAGTCAAAGGGGAGTAATATGATAAGCAGAGACAAAATAAGAATAGAACAAAGGCTGGAAGAGACAAAGTATCAACTTAGAGGGAGTATAGGAAAAATGGCGAGGGAGCAAATGTTTTCACTTCTGTCTATAGTGTTTGGAGATCACAAAGTGTTGTCATTAATGCCAAAGGGGGAGATTTCTAGCATGACTGATTTGGCAATGGAATGATGATGTGTTGGCTATTTTTGATGACGAAGTAGTGAATATTGAAACATGATTTGATAACAGGTAAATCAGTTATATTGTTGTCATTGATGTTGACTATTGGCTAAGTGTTTTAACATGTTACCACCTCTGAAACAAAGGATGAGTTGTAGTGAGAATTAAGTGTTGCTATCCTACAGGAAGGTTAAGTGACGTGTTATGATGCTAAGTTTATGATAACACCCATTTATGTGAATAATTTAGTAAGTTATGAGTACATGAATCACATTGCGTAACTATCAATGCAGTCAATGACAAACAGTTTAATGATTTGAATGTTTCTTCAAATCCATGAAGAATTAGTTGAGTTGATCGTTGGACGTGATTCATGATGATGTCAAGATTATACGGTTAAGGTAATACAATATAATGTTAATAGGTAAAGGTGGTTTGACAGGTTGGAAGTGATGCTAACAAGAATACATAAACAAGTGAACTAGACATTGGAACAAATAAACAATGTCTTATTAGTAAATTGGAAGTGAACAGGTGAACTGGACAAATAGGTACAAAGGATTGAATAGGTGAATAGGTAAACAAAAAAGGCTTATCAGGAAACGAGGAACAATTAGTAAAGATTCAAGGCGTGATCGTAAGATTTGAATTGTTATTGGGATCGATGATTAGTTTTGGACAATTGGAAGGATGAAGCATGAGTTATGGAAGGAATTGATGACACAAGAACCAAGGTAATACGTTTGAGGAAGATTCTTTAAGAAGTTTCTACTTGGTCAAAACTGCTTATGGAATTGGATCGATTTCCAAGGTACATATCGAATGCAAGCTGACATGGTCAGAAGAAAACAAAGAATGAATGGTTAGATTCATCTTAATCAATTCAGATCATTGGTTTTAGGTTTAGGGTTTATGATTGAGGCAAATTCTACTTAAAGACAAAGGAAGAATGAATAGATTGTTGATTACAAGTGGAATGCGAAGTTGGAGAAGGTTTCAATCACAAAGGAAGTTGTAGAATTTGAGTGTTATTAAGCCAGAGGATAGAGTATGGTATGTTGATGAAATACAGAGCTTCATTGGATTTGATCTAGTAGAGGTAGTGCAAATTACAGATCATTTTATATTTGTTACTCTCTAACCATTATAGCAGAAACATCCCTTAATCGAGTGGATCCTAATAGGTCCCATTGTAAAATCCTCTAACCAAGTTACATTTTCAAAAGAGTTTAAAATCCTCTAACAAGGTTACTCTTGATAAGTAGGAGATGATTTCCACAGCTAGTCAAATTGTGATGTGAATCATGGGTCATCGAGTTTGACTCAAAATTACACAGTTAAATCCTGATATTCACATCACAATTTGACTAGCTGTGGAAATCATCTCCTACTTATCAATTGATGAGCTTAAGGGGCTTTCTAATGAATGGTTCATAAGGCACAACACTTGGTGAAGGTTTTGCAAATGGGGTTGCAAGCTTTGGGTTTAACTGTGGAGGAAACTCCGTAGTTAAGTGCGCTCAGGCTGGAGTAGTACTGGGATGGGTGACCTCTCGGGAAGTCTCGGTGCTTCACCCCTGTGAGCATCACCTAGATCCAATGAGTGCTAAGTGTTCCATTTATTGTCATGAGAGATGGATTCATGTTGAATCACTACTCATGGAACATGGGTCATCGAGTTTGACTCAAAATCAGACAGTTAAATCCTGATATTCACATCACAATTTGACTAGCTGTGGAAATCATCTCCTACTTATCAATTGATGAGCTTAAGGGGCTTTCTAATGAATGGTTCATAAGGCACAACACTTGGTGAAGGTTTTGCAAATGGGGTTGCAAGCTTTGGGTTTAACTGTGGAGGAAACTCTGTAGTTAAGCGCGCTCAGGCTGGAGTAGTACTGGGATGGGTGACCTCGCGGGAAGTCCCGGTGCTTCACCCCTGTGAGCATCACCTAGATCCAATGAGTGCTAAGTGTTCCATTTATTGTCATGAGAGATGGATTCATGTTGAATCACTACTCATGAAACATGGGTCATCGAGTTTGACTCAAAATCACACAGTTAAATCCTGATATTCACATCACAATTTGACTAGCTGTGGAAATCATCTCCTACTTATCAATTGATGAGCTTAAGGGGCTTTCTAATGAATGGTTCATAAGGCACAACACTTGGTGAAGGTTTTGCAAATGGGGTTGCAAGCTTTGGGTTTAACTGTGGAGGAAACTCCGTAGTTAAGCGCGCTCAGGCTGGAGTAGTACTGGGATGGGTGACCTCGCGGGAAGTCCCGGTGCTTCACCCCTGTGAGCATCACCTAGATCCAATGAGTGCTAAGTGTCATGAGAGATGGATTCATGTTGAATCACTACTCATGAAACATGGGTCATCAAGTTTGACTCAAAATCACACAGTTAAATCCTGATATTCACATCACAATTTGACTAGCTGTGGAAATCATCTCCTACTTATCAATTGATGAGCTTAAGGGGCTTTCTAATGAATGGTTCATAAGGCACAACACTTGGTGAAGGTTTTGCAAATGGGGTTGCAAGCTTTGGGTTTAACTGTGGAGGAAACTCTGTAGTTAAGCGCGCTCAGGCTGGAGTAGTACTGGGATGGGTGACCTCCCGAGAAGTCCCGGTGCTTCACCCCTGTGAGCATCACCTAGATCCAATGAGTGCTAAGTGTTCCATTTATTGTCATGAGAGATGGATTCATGTTGAATCACTACTCATGAAACATGGGTCATCGAGTTTGACTCAAAATCACACAGTTAAATCCTGATATTCACATCACAATTTGACTAGCTGTGGAAATCATCTCCTACATATCAATTGATGAGCTTAAGGGGCTTTCTAATGAATGGTTCATAAGGCACAACACTTGGTGAAGGTTTTGCAAATGGGGTTGCAAGCTTTGAGTTTAACTGTGGAGGAAACTCCGTAGTTAAGCGCGCTCAGGCTGGAGTAGTACTGGGATGGGTGACCTCCCGGGAAGTCCCGGTGCTTCACCCCTGTGAGCATCACCTAGATCCAATGAGTGCTAAGTGTTCCATTTATTGTCATGAGAGATGGATTCATGTTGAATCACTACCCATGAAACATGGGTCATCGAGTTTGACTCAAAATCACACAGTTAAATCCTGATATTCACATCACAATTTGACTAGCTGTGGAAATCATCTCCTACTTATCAATTGATGAGCTTAAGGGGCTTTCTAATGAATGGTTCATAAGGCACAACACTTGGTGAAGGTTTTGCAAATGGGGTTGCAAGCTTTGGGTTTAACTGTGGAGGAAACTCCGTAGTTAAGCGCACTCAGGCTGGAGTAGTACTGGGATGGGTGACCTCCCGGGAAGTCCCGATGCTTCACCCTTGTGAGCATCACCTAGATCCAATGAGTGCTAAGTGTTCCATTTATTGTCATGAGAGATGGATTCATGTTGAATCACTACTCATGAAACATGGGTCATTGAGTTTGACTCAAAATCACACAGTTAAATCCTGATATTCACATCACAATTTGACTAGCTGTGGAAATCATCTCCTACATATCAATTGATGAGCTTAAGGGGCTTTCTAATGAATGGTTCATAAGGCACAACACTTGGTGAAGGTTTTGCAAATGGGGTTGCAAGTTTTGGGTTTAACTGTGGAGGAAACTCCGTAGTTAAGCGCGCTCAGGCTGGAGTAGTACTGGGATGGGTGACCTCCCGGGAAGTCCCGGTGCTTCACCCCTGTGAGCATCACCTAGATCCAATGAGTGCTAAGTGTTCCATTTATTGTCATGAGAGATGGATTCATGTTGAATCACTACTCATGAAACATGGGTCATCGAGTTTGACTCAAAATCACACAGTTAAATCCTGATATTCACATCACAATTTGACTAGCTGTGGAAATCATCTCCTACTTATCAATTGATGAGCTTAAGGGGCTTTCTAATGAATGGTTCATAAGGCACAAAACTTGGTGAAGGTTTTGCAAATGGGGTTGCAAGCTTTGGGTTTAACTGTGGAGGAAACTCCGTAGTTAGGCGCGCTCAGGCTGGAGTAGTACTGGGATGGGTGACCTCCCGGGAAGTCCCGGTGCTTCACCCCTGTGAGCATCACCTAGATCCAATGAGTGCTAAGTGTTCCATTTATTGTCATGAGAGATGGATTCATGTTGAATCACTACTCATGAAACATGGGTCATCGAGTTTGACTCAAAATCACACAGTTAAATCCTGATATTCACATCACAATTTGACTAGCTGTGGAAATCATCTCCTACTTATCAATTGATGAGCTTAAGGGGCTTTCTAATGAATGGTTCATAAGGCACAACACTTGGTGAAGGTTTTGCAAATGGGGTTGCAAGCTTTGGGTTTAACTGTGGAGGAAACTCCGTAGTTAGGCGCGCTCAGGCTGGAGTAGTACTGGGATGGGTGACCTCCCGGGAAGTCCCGGTGCTTCACCTCTGTGAGCATCACCTAGATCCAATGAGTGCTAAGTGTTCCATTTATTGTCATGAGAGATGGATTCATGTTGAATCACTACTCATGAAACATGGGTCATCGAGTTTGACTCAAAATCACACAGTTAAATCCTGATATTCACATCACAATTTGACTAGTTGTGGAAATCATCTCCTACTTATCAATTGATGAGCTTAAGGGGCTTTCTAATGAATGGTTCATAAGGCACAACACTTGGTGAAGGTTTTGCAAATGGGGTTGCAAGCTTTGGGTTTAACTGTGGAGGAAACTCCGTAGTTAAGCGCGCTCAGGCTGGAGTAGTACTGGGATGGGTGACCTCCCGGGAAGTCCTGGTGCTTCACCCCTGTGAGCATCACCTAGATCCAATGAGTGCTAAGTGTTCCATTTATTGTCATGAGAGATGGATTCATGTTGAATCACTACTCATGAAACATGGGTCATCGAGTTTGACTCAAAATCACACAGTTAAATCCTGATATTCACATCACAATTTGACTAGCTGTGGAAATCATCTCCTACTTATCAATTGATGAGCTTAAGGGGCTTTCTAATGAATGGTTCATAAGGCACAACACTTGGTGAAGGTTTTGCAAATGGGGTTGCAAGCTTTGGGTTTAACTGTGGAGGAAACTCCATAGTTAAGCGCGCTCAGGCTGGAGTAGTACTGGGATGGGTGACCTCCCAGGAAGTCCCGATGCTTCACCCCTGTGAGCATCACCTAGATCCAATGAGTGCTAACTGTTCCATTTATTGTCATGAGAGATGGATTCATGTTGAATCACTACTCATGAAACATGGGTCATCGAGTTTGACTCAAAATCACACAGTTAAATCCTGATATTCACATCACAATTTGACTAGCTGTGGAAATCATCTCCTACTTATCAATTGATGAGCTTAAGGGGCTTTCTAATGAATGGTTCATAAGGCACAAAACTTGGTGAAGGTTTTGCAAATGGGGTTGCAAGCTTTGGGTTTAACTGTGGAGGAAACTCCGTAGTTAGGCGCGCTCAGGCTGGAGTAGTACTGGGATGGGTGACCTCCCGGGAAGTCCCGGTGCTTCACCCCTGTGAGCATCACCTAGATCCAATGAGTGCTAAGTGTTCCATTTATTGTCATGAGAGATGGATTCATGTTGAATCACTACTCATGAAACATGGGTCATCGAGTTTGACTCAAAATCACACAGTTAAATCCTGATATTCACATCACAAGGTTACTCTTAGCAAGGTAGAGACTTTTACAGGTCTCAAGGAAAATCCCTTAACCGGGTAGCACCTAACAGTGCTATTGTAACCCTTAACCAAGAAAGCTCTTAACATAGCGTATTCTTGAAGAGTGCACAATTTGTGAGCTTCATTCTCATCACTGTGGTTTTCACCCTAATCAGGTTTCTACAAGATTTATGTGGTGTTATACTTGTGTAAATGATTTTCATGTGTTGCATGTTACTTTAAAGTTTACTTTACCTATTATGCTGATTGAAAGTTTAAGAGGTTAAAAGGTTAATTAGTTTGATCAGTTTGTTTGGGTGATAGTTAAAGTTTGGTTTGGTGATTGCTGATTCAACCCCTGCCCCAGTAATCAATCCTATATTTACATGGCATTGTGCAAGAAGTAGTCTTCCCTCCTACACATCAATGGACATAGTTAGTTTTACAGGTGGCAAAGAATTACAACTCAATCACTAGATAGGTTATCATGCGAAAAGGAAGTGTTGCAGTTTTAGTCATAGCGGATGCCATAAGAGAAGCCTTCTGTATCCTAGAGGATAAGGTAGACGTTTGTAAGACAATGAAGGAAGTCATGAAATAATATGAAAACAAATTCGGTTATTACATTAGCCTCATCAATAAGGAGTGGTTGGCAGGACCTAAAAGAACCTGTTTCCAACTTCCCAAGTTAACGGAGATTGATTTTAGAGAAGAAGTGGGAGATCTCATCTTGATGCTGAACAAAGTAATGAGCAGCCCACAAGCATCACTTTTTGAGTCTTAGATATGTTACTACTTAGAGATGACACTGAGTGGAATGAGATGTTCGATTGGGCAGTGATGATCAATGATAATATATATGAGCAATTGAGGACCTTAAGATATACTAAGGCATTTTACATGACCTCTTACCAAGTCTACATGATGGCATGGATGTGTAAGTAGCATGAGTGGCAATGCCTTGGAACAATAGGAAATAGGAAAGGAGAACTCATGGTTTATGATTGCTACCTTCAACTTCACCTCCAAAACATACCGATTCCAATATTGTTAATTATGCATTTGCCATGCGTAAAGTAAGGTTGTTGCAAAGGAACCAAGGTTGTCAAAAGATGCAGAGGATCTAGTAAAGAAGCATGGTTCATGGTTTATAAAATTCCCCAAATTTACTTACATCTTGATTTTAGGAAGCAGAATCTATCCGAAGAAACATCCTAGGTTCTCACCTAACAAGATAGTACTAATGGAGGCGACAAGTTAGTTGGCATATGACAAGATTCAAAAGCACAAGCATAGGCTAGGGTGTTGTTTCCATTCAATCTTTAGAGTGAAGTTTGCCTAATTCTTCAACCAACATAGGTAGCAGGAGTATTCAAATTCAAATTTAGGTGTGGTGAGATTCAACTACATGAGGTGGAAGCAAATCAAGAAATCGACAAGGATGTTCAAGAACAAAACGAGGAAGAGAAGAAAATAGAAGTTGAATGAGGAGAGATCAGAATGCTGTAATGTCCCCATGAAAATAAGATTTCATAATAAATATTTCTTAACTAATAGAATATTTAATATTAATTAATATTAAAATAATAATAATATAACTCTAATATAATCATAATATAATATTCTAATTATATTGTCATATCATATTATATATATTTTATGATTACATGATATATAATAAAAAATGATGATAATAAACCAAATATCATTTGCCCTAGTTGACACAAATTGTTATAAGTGAGACTAATATTTATGAGGCCTTGCTATCATTTGAATGTTAGTGCAAGGTATATTGGAATATAATATATACTTGGCTAGAGAGACATATGTAGTGATAATACATTAGAAGAACGTCAAAGTAATATAATAGTAATAGTGCTTGTGCTAATAATATAAGGGAGGTATCAATCAACAATGAATTGTGGGAGGACAATGATCAACCAAAGGCATCACTAATATGCATTTGAAGAGAATCTAAGGCAATTGTATTAGAGGTAACTAAGTTAAATTACAAATCCAACACTTTGAAGAGGTGTGACCCTTCCCTTCTCACTCCTGGCCATTATCACAGCATCACCAATAGGAGATAAATATGAGTAAGGGAAGATATGCAACTGATATTTTTTTGGGGAGTGGTAGGAGTGTAGAAAAGATTATCGATTTCAAAGACATATACACAAGGAGTGAATTGGAAAGGATTTCTTGTAGATGGAAAAGAGACTATCAACACATGAAAAGGAGAAGACTGTCACGTTGGATAGAGCAAAGAGATATTCAGGGAATAATTGTTACATCCCAATTTAAAATGTTCATATAGTTGTTGAGGTTTCACGTGAAATTAGTTGACAGTTAAAATTTGTTATGATCAAGTGAAATGGTAAGATGGTTAATCGTTATAATTTCATATGAAGATAACATGTTAGTTAATCGTAATGATGCTATTATATGATTATCTTGAAATCTTAGAAAGTTGTTTATTCATCATGGGAAGTAGAATGGTGGTTAGTCGTTATGATGGTTTATGAATAATAACTTGTTAGGGTAAATTGTTATTATATTGAGGAATATGATATAATCGTGGAGAATTCCTTGTAGGAGCATGTTGAAGGGGTGAAGGCATTGTTAGAAAAGAATTGGGCATGGGGGCACCATCATCACTGGGCAAATAGGTATGGATCTTGAATCACCACGGCTTAGGATAAACGATTGGGCAAGAGAGTATGTTGGACAATACCATGAGCTACTTAGGGTCAATTTTTACAACATTGAACATTGAATATCATGAAAAAAACTATCACCTCTCTTATTTTGAGACCTCGGAAGTGATCAACATTATGAATTTCACATATATAAATATATATGATGTCACAATGATACTTTGTTGATATCTATGAATTATACTTATATATGCGCGTGCACTGTGCGTACATAGAGAGAATATAATAATTATACGTACTTTGAAAATCACATGCATATATATATATATATATATATATATATATATATATATATATATATATATATATATATATAATGCAATAGCATGATGGCACAATAATTATATATAAATATGTATATAAATGCTTCTTGTTTTAAACCTTGGAAATACAATCTTTATAACTCCATATCGATGAGCAGTGACCACCTTCAAGTTGGCATTCACCTTCTAACTGTTCAAATTTGCGAAACCGTTCTTGTAACTGACGTTCCTTGTAACCAAGCATTGTGAAATCATAAATCACCCGCGGTTGCAGGTAGTCGGATATAGCACAATCATTTTTATTATTGAACGACAATATCTAAAAGAAGAGTACAGTATTTTCCTTTCTATCTTCTCCCTATTCTTTCTTCCTTTTATCGGCACCTTGGATTGTGCATCGAAGTAACACAAGTAAGCATATCCCAGGATTTATCTCTGCAAAGGCTGATCGTTATTGTTTTACAGGTCATGGATCGATCACAATTATTTCTTTTTCGATGCTTCACTTCTTCCAGTACAGATAATTATCTATTGCTATCAGTAGAGGGTAGTCGTGTTTTTAGTCTACAATAAGTACCAAGTTCTGTTGTTATTAAACGAATGATGATTCATGAACAATCTGCAAAAACTGTGGTCTACAACCACGGGTCACCATAGTAATTGAACCCAAAAAGTATAAGCTTTGTTCTTTTTCCTTTTAATCTCTGCATGATAACTAAATCGGGACAAATCATTGTCCCCATAACATGTTCTTTTCTATATTAAGCATGAAGTAATCTTGTACAAATCTGAATCCTATGTTATGATTTTCTGATTTACTGGTATTTGTTGTATACCGGCTGAGGTAAGAATTAGAAAGGTATTCAAGGGAAACCATATGATAAAAGACCTCATTATTAATAGCAGTCTTCGAGGATGCACCCAAGGCTAGTGAAGCCAGTGTGAAAGGGTAGAGAGGAGAGGAATCTTGCAAGGAAGAACAAAAACAAACTATGATCAGATCGTCAATTTCATGAACATCTTAAGTTTTTTTTTTGTTAAAATCCAAGATAGCTCATGATTGTCCAAGTATACTTAGTTGTCAAGTCGAGTGGTGAAATTAAGTACCAGGATGCTCTGTGGCTGGTCAAAGTGCTCCATATCTATTTCGGGCAGGGAGGCCTTTCTCGAAAGAGATTATGTGGGGATATTTTAAGGGTCTGCGGTTGAGAGGTTAAACCCTTGACAATGTTTCCCCTCTCCACAAGATATCAAGACATGCACCAGACAAAGATAAGTTATGTATTCAGACATTTGTCGGAAACAGGTATTTTACTTTTATGATGTTTATACGAGTAGAAGATATGATGGATTGATTTATATCATCGATTCAATTATTCCTTTAATGAAAGAAACTTTTCGTCAATGTAATTGGTAACTGGTTAGATCGATTGATCTTTCAACTGAACATGAAATATAACTATATGCAAGAGATAGGTTTATCTGATGGATTGTTATTTCTTTCATTTATTTGATGCCCTAAATGATATAGTGGTATTTGATGCTCTAAATGGTACAATGGTATTTGATGTCCTAAATGGATATTTGACACCCTAAATGATACAGTGGTATTTGATGCCCTAAATGATACAATGGTATTTGATGCCCTAAATGATACAGTGGTGTTTGATGCCCTAGATGATAAAGTGGTATTTGTCATTACGATAAAGTGGTATAGCTATTTGTTCCTTGAGCGGTATTTATGGACTAATTTGGATTTTGCAGAAGCATCCCTAGACGGAATTCGGTTTTAAATTCTATGGTATGTAGATTTTGAATTCCTTGTTAAATTCATTGATGGTGTCTTCAATTGTTAGTTATGAAATTTCTGTTTAACTGATTGTAACCATTAATCTTATTCACATGAACGTATCTGCTATAACTATCTTCCTATGAATATGAAGTATTAACTGTATTTCTTTGATATGCTAGTTGTTAGTTAAGAGCCGAGAAAAGTGGATGCTACAATAATAAACATTCCAATTCTGGGATAATAGAAAAGTCATAGTTATCAGACCCACTAAAAAGAAGACCAAATCAGCAAATAGGAGGAAAAAAATACAAACAGTGTCCAATGCAGCAGACAGTGTTAGTTAGAAAACCACATCAAGTATAGATGTTCAGACCAGTGATAAGGGACACTTGATTCAGCATCAACTATCCATATTAGTGTAACCCGGGTGCGCACACTTGGGTCAAAAGCCTGAAGCACCTGGTGCGCATACGCACCCGGTGCGGTCGTGTCACGCACTAGAGCACCCCCACTGGCCAAAAAATGTGCCACCACACCTCGGCCGCATGGGTCAAGCACCCGAGTGGTTCACGGGTGCTTAGGTGCAAGGGTGCTTGCAGGGTGCTCGCGGGGTGCGGTCGGCTGAATGGCCCAAAAAGTTTTAATTTTTTTTCTTTTTTCTTTTTTACTTTGTTTTTTATGAATGTTTAGAGAGCACTTGGGATGATTCCATTCTCATTATTGACATTTTGTCATTTTGTTGATTGTACTCACTTTGATATGGCTACGATACACTATTTAATTTCACTATTTCATGCTACTCGGCTCATTGTCATCATGAGCATCTTTATGATATATCACATATGATATTCATATTTGAACAATGAATTTTGAATCTTGCATCTTGAACTAAATTTGTTAAATGGTCATTGGTAATGGTTATGAAGTTTCGAGTTTCAAGTTTGAACTTATGGTTTGTGAATCGCATTTCAATTTTCTCTATTCAACTATATTTGGTATGTTATATCATATATTGAAGTATCATTTCATAATTAGCATTTTCAGTCATATATATTATATATATACTATGCAATCACCTCCCCCTCCTTCCTCCCTCCCTCCCCCTCCGCAACCCCGCCACCGCACCCTCGCCATCCCCCCACCGTCCCCAAATTGAGGCCATTTTTTTCCTACACCTGAAACCCGCCCCGACGTCCCCTTGCACCGCTGCAGCCCCGCACCGGGGTAACACTGATCCATATTGGATAGGATATCAGGCATACAAGAAGGGAAGGAGGAGGAACAAAGCCTAACTACTCAAAATGTCCCATAAAACTTACAGCATAGACAAAGGAGCAAAGGGTGATGGAAATCAAATAATTATTATAAGACAACCTTTGATTAGCAATGAGATCTAACATGTGCAAAGCCCTACACAAATAGAGAAGGAAACTTTTATGATATTCACTTTGACTATATAATTACAAAACATATAATTTTGTCTACATACTATTATTGGACCAAAACATTGTCATATCATACCTCTGGCTATGTGGAGGAGCATTACAAAAGTTTTAAATAAGAAATTCCATAAAAGGAAAGAGAGATATAACTTGGTATCTACAAGTAACATTGGGTATGAGAATTGTATATTGAAACAAAATAATTGATAAGCAATCAAATAAACTTATGATTCAGGAAATGTACTTGTGCTTCAAGCAATCTGCATTGAACTAAAGTCATATTTCCAATTCTCATTATCATTTTCATGATATTCAAGAGATGGGTTCATTACATCATTAACATTGCAATTCACCTTGCATTGATCCATTGAAGAATTTTGTTATCGTACATTAGTGGCGAACTGAGGGTTTGAGTATAGGTCTTCCAAACTAAAGGAATCAGTCCCAAAATCCCAAAGGTTATAACTAGGGACATTACAAGTGCCAATATGGCTATTTAAGCAAATAATGAACAAACATCTTACAGTAGATCAGTGAATTGATAGTGTGGAAGAGATATTGAGAAGAGGCGATGGTGAAAAAGATTAGTGTCAGCCAAGGTGTTCTATGACTATCAAGTCACAAAGGGTGCTCCAGGCACTTCCATTGCTCAAGTTGCAATCCTAAAAGTAGACAAGGTGATGGGAGAATTTTTGCTAGCAGACTATGATATACAAGAATACAAATTGGGGCAAACTACCAAGAAATTAGTGGTGAAGAAGCTCATGGATCTATGTTGTTTCTAGATGATAAAAGAGATAAGGAAATTGGAAAGAAAAGGTAATACAAAGATGAGTCAAATAGTTAAAAGAAAGCCCCAGGCAGATAATAAATCCACTTCAGCAAGCTGATCCAACTTTCATTCCTCCCATGCGTAGTTCCAATGCATCTATGGTAGGACTAGGAGTGGGACTTACAAAGCAAAAGGCAAGGAGATGGGTGGCTTCGACATTAGAAGAGGCAAACATGTGCATTAAAAAGTTCAATAAGACTAATGATACCATGCTTTCCCTTCAGGAATGAAATCAAGAAATATTGAAACAATGTGAGAAATTCTTGTCACGCCCTGCCAAGGAACTCGAAAGGACAAGAACAAAAGGTACGTAGCTTAGTGAATAACTTTTTTTTTGGTTTGAAATAACCTCATTTACATTGTTTTCATAAGTAGAAGAGTTCCTTCATTTTCCCTAATGTTCTTTCAGCGCACTACTTAATTCATTTATCCATTCACTTAGATTGTACAACTTTCCAAGTAACATGTCTATTTCATAATTGCATTTGAAAATAAAACATAACGCTATTCATTTTACGAACTTTACATTTTCCTAGTCTTCATAATAGAGAACCAATTACAGCTTTCCATTTACATATTGGATTCAAAATTACATTTCCTTAAATCATTTCCATTTTAAACAAGAAACCATAAAAACTATTATCCTTGCATAATGCATAAAGTAAATCTAACTTCATTATCTTCTCAACAGGAATTCTTTCAACATAAAGAGATAGGGAAGTTTCTTTCCATTACAACTTTTGAAATACAATAAACAATTTCCCTTGGATACATTTTCCTAACTACCCTCCCAAATTACATATCTTCTTTTGAATTACATATTATACATTAACTATATCCCTTTTAGGATTTTCATAATTACAAGACATTTTACATCAAGAATGATACAATAGAAAGAAATCTTCATCTTCATCCATGCTTTACTTGGACCACAAACAATACCTTGAAATATTTTACCACCCATGTGAAGCCATAAATTATCCACTCCCCCGAGCTAGGAGATAAGACCATGATCCACATAGGTTCTAAGGTATTTCTATGGCTAGGGTTCACCCTTTTCCTAAGACAATCACAACATAAAAGAGGGATCAAACACAAAGGACAACCAAAGGCGATAATAACATGAGTGAGGGCTTAGGAAATTGAATAGGTGAGCATCGTCGCATACTCCTTAAATGTTGGGATCAACCTCTTGAACTAATGTCGCCCTACCCCACTCAAGCCTTCTACATGATGAGATATAGTCCAAGTATTCCAACATGACATATGCAGACTCAAATATCATTTAATTTTTATTAATGTGTTAACCCAAAACCCCCATAACCCTTTCATTTTATTAATGTTTCTACTTGTTATAAAACTCACATGTAGAGCCAACCCACTCAGGGTCATAGTCTCTACAATGTAGGATCTTCTAGAGACCACTTTTGGGTCCTAGCATCTATGGCGAGCCATTCACCTAGGGCCTCTGACCCTACTCCACATCTAACACAATAAAACATAGGTTTAGGAAACATGCTAGGGTCCCATAACCCTAGGTTAACCCTAAACCCTAAACCACGCATATATGATTTCCAAAAACATATAATCAAAACATGTAGCATGTATAAGCAGGAAATAAGAAACATGAAAAATACATTGAAGACTTCATAATATAGCTTTACAAGCCTCTGGTGACCCAAAAATGAAATCCAGAAACATGAAGACCTAATCAGGAGGTCAAACTAGTTAACATGCATTAAAGCTGCACATATGTTCAGTATTCCTGCGATTACATCAATTCCTGCTGCGCATATATTGAACTTGCACTTCTATATGCAAAATTGCCCATAGGTGGTGCAGAACTGTGTATATGCAATTCCTGCACATATGTTCACTAGAATGGCACGTGTACAGTTTGTTTCTGCGCTTTTGTTTTCTAACATATGAACAAGAACCTGCACATACATGCTTTGTTCCTGTGCATCTGTTCCAAAATTGTGTTCTAAAAATAGATTGGCCTAAATTGGATGCACTTCACGACCTAGGCATGAGAGGGGCTTTAAATCTGGAATTCGGAGTGCTTCCCAAAGGGATCACTTTATCTCCATTGAGGAATCTCTATCATTCCTTGGCATGGTATGTATTCAACCTAGAACAACCAGGTAGACTCCTGCAAGATCCTATGATGGCTATCTTATATATTCAAATGACCTCAGTAGCATTAACAACACAAAAGACACATCTACTTGCAGAATTTAGAGAAATTGTTATCCAATGCGTAAGGCACTTATTTCTTTTTATATACAATAATACCTTTTGATTTCTAAATATGCACATAATATTATTTTATTTTATTTTTGCAATAGAAATAGGTTCCAAGCCTACTTTGATTAATTGACACACTTTATTGAAGGTTGTAGACTTGAGAACAATTCTCCCTGACATGAGAGTCCTTCCAAACCGCCCATAGGAAATCCTCCACCAACCAGATCTTTCCAACTCCCAATTATTCTTCTCCTCCTTGATCCTTACAATCCCTCATAATGATGAAAATGCTACATATCTAGGCCATTTTTTTTGTAGAATCTCCTTATAGTGTCTCTTCCCAAATTGCTTCCTCCCGAAGCTAGATCCTTGGTTTCCAAGGAAGCCAATATATAATTTTCCAAATCGCTGTGATGGTTGGAGAAGTTGCGTAACCATACAACCATAAGGTTTGATTTAATAAATAAACTTATTAATAAAATCAAACCAATTTAATTACCGTGATATTTATTTATTAATTCTTTTTTTGTTTAAATTAATCAATTTCCCCTCCTCATCATCACATCCTTAGGGGCTAGGTCTCAAGGATTGCCAATAGCCCAAATGGCAAGCTTAACTTGTTACTTCCTTCCAACCCCTAGGTCATAGGTTCAAATCTCTTAAGCTAAATTAATTAGTTTTCTTTGCTTTAATTCCTCAATTGTAATTAACAAAAGCACATTTTTAATCTTATTACCCCAAGGAACACTAATGGCTCAATGACAACTAACTAACTTTGTCCCTAGGAGGTCTTAGGTTCAAACCTACTAGAAACTAGGCTAGAATTATGTTTAAGCTTTTATTTTATTATATTTCTTTTAACAAATTCTTTACTTTGTTTTATATTTTATTTAATTTCTTCAAATATTTTAGTATTCAGTGTACTAATTACGCACAGTATTCATTAACCAAAAAATTAATTAAAACATTAATTTATGCACCTATGTATACCTATATAGGTATCTATGTGTGCACCCATATATGCTCATATGTGTATACTAGACAGATATCAGACACAATTCTACATTCTTACCTATTAATAATTATATATTAGACTAGGATACCTAGAACATTAACATTAGGATCCACAGATTGAGACCACCAACAAATATAAAGAAAAGTATCATAATTCCTAGACCAGGTAACTGACTCCCTAACAGAGTTCTAGAGACACAAGGGTGCCTATGTGGATCACAGTGCAATCTCTGAATCAACAACTATTTGAGGATTTTAAGGTACACTCAGACTTGTATAGCCAGGTGGAGTCAATGCTTGGTACTTGCAAACTTGCATCGTTGATCCAGAAAACATACATGTACAAAGATAGATAGATATATAAAAGAGTAGCAGACAAGGGAGTGGGAGTGTGACATCATGAAGATCTCCTGTAGAAGTGATATGACTGCCTCTCCTCATCCATCCCACAGACACGCCAAACAGTGGATCAGATATAGTAAAGGGGTTAGTATTGTTAGCTCATAAACCATAAATCACAACATAACCATAATCATCAACATATTCATAAACATAATTCATAAATATCCTCGTGTAAACAACTTAGTATAGTAATCATACAAGCAATACTCTAACCAAATAATCTGAAAGCCTAATATGAGGCAAAGTTCAGAGCGTGATACTGGAACAAGATCAAAACATCCAATAGAAAATCTGATCATATAATAGTACCGCTAGGGTCTGCATACACTACTAAAGGACTGAATATTAGAAAGAGGACAAAAGGTTGATTCCTAGCATGGCATCAAGTGATCTCTCACAAGGATGATACACTTAAACTAATGGATTCCGATTGCTCGGCTACAAAGGGCACCATCTTGGAGGTAAAGAATGATACACTAGGATATGTGAAAACCATATTTCACTTGGAGGCAGAGACTAATCTGAAGATAAGTGCAGAAGAACTCCAAGGAAAGGTAAAAGAAATCTTCTTCGTTGAAGGGAATCCACTCATGTTTTGATTATTTGGATGCAGCTGTAAAATTTGTGAGCTTCATGATTATGTGTAATGCAGGTGATTGGAAGAAAGCATGTGCTACTTATACTAGTAAGAAGAGCTATTATAATATATAGGCTTGGATTAATGCCAGGTGTCCCCATGGACGAAATCAATGAGATTGTGTCAAGGTTCATTGAATGTGAAAAAGAAAATGACGATGAAGGACACAATTCTCAAGATGATGATTTGATGTAGGCCCACATGGCTTTGAATTTTCTCATTGGTTAATAAATGAATGTCTGGTTCTTATTGGCCCATTTGGTGCCAAGTGGCATAGGCCTTCAAGGTCTTTTTTATTGGCTCTTGGAAGCATTTGAATTTGTCTATTAGTTGGTGGCTTCTTCTACAAGCTTTCTCTTCTCATTGATCTGTTTGTTGGTGCATCTTAGATGGTGGTTATGCCCATTCTATTTTCTCATTGGTCCTTGGAAGGCAATGCAACTTTTCTACTGGTCCACATGGTGGTGCCTAATTTTAATTAGGTGGGCATTTAATATTTGTAGGTATGGTTATGGAAACCCTGATTAGGGCTTATGTGGATAAATCTAGGCTATTGATTCTGATATAATCTTGGTCATTCATTGTAATTGAGCCCCTATATAAAGGCCTACTCACATCATTTGTAAGAGAGAACTGTTGCTAATATGCTACCAAGTTTGCCCTACTATTGATTGTAGTGTCTTACATGGTGAAAAATTGCGATCTATTGGAGTATTGCATGGGTCCTTCACTCCCTCACTTAGAATAGATTTTATTTCAAGTTGTCAAGTAATCATGGGGCATACTTGCTTGACTTGAGCATAGATCAAATCACTAGCTACTTACTGATTGGGAGCCTTGTCTTGTATGACATCTGAAGCACTTAACTTCAACTTATACTTGATGTTTGATTTGCATCCATTGATGGGATTAAAGAAATGGTATGGATTTGAATTTTTTTTGAATATGCTGTAGTTGGAATAAAGTAACTAGTATGTTTAGTATTTGTCTCCTCCATTCCCTTTATGTCTCAGCTCTTTCCTCTTCCACTCGTAACAAATTGCGTGCTAACAGGCGAGGGATCTCTCCCAGGAGATCTTAGAAGGTTGCACTAGGTAAAGTGAATTGATGACAAGATTACATCTAGTAGAGTCCAAGTGTATTCACTCTTCTTTGCATCCTTAGGTAGAAATAGAAACACTTAGATCTGTGAGTTCAAGTTTAGTTGCATGTCGTAAATTGAAGATCAAAACTTATTTTTATTGCCCATTGTGAAGCCAAATCCATTGAATCCAGTTGATTAGTCTTAGAAAACAACACAAGTATCCTTAGTGAGCCCAGCAAATCACATCATTTCAACTCAGCGAGTGTCCACATTAGAAAGGAACCTTGAAGTCACCTAATGATCTTTCAGTGCAGTCTTAGCATAAGAAGTGTCTTTATTCAAGAGAGGATCTGATATTTGGTGTTTCATCTCGAAAATTTATGTGTATTGTCCTGCATGCTGTATTGGAAGAAAACTCACATCAACAATATGTGCCAGTGAACTTGGATTTTTGTCTACTTATCTATTTATTCTCACAAAATCGGAATTTATATATACATATATTATGTTAAACTAAAATATTGATGCCTTGAAGTTGAAATGCAGTCACTATGGAGATTATAGAAAATCTTTTGAGGACCTGTCCCATACAATGGGGCACAACTGAACATTCCAATCCTTGATCACTTTAGCTTTGATCACATTTATTATGATTCATAATGGTTTTTTCTCAATCTCTTATCTACTCATGGAGTAGCTAGGGAAGTAATTTTGATCATAAATGTATTTATTCTCTAATGTCTAATATTTTGTGCAATTTGCAGGTTGAGAATATCCATCAGCGAATAGAATCAATGCGTGCTGCTTATCTTGCCGATCAACGCCGAAGGGGAGATGCCAGTGATCCTTTCCTTGAGGCTGACAGACGGGAACTAGCAAAGCAAGAAGCAGCAGCAAAGAGAGTTCATCCAGCATTGCATGTTTCATCCTTTTCACAGCCTTCTACTCAGGTTACTGGATTATTCACTAGTTCAGCAGCACCTGCGACTGCCTTTTCTGGCACATCTTCTTCCATACAGTCAAGTCAGGGGGCCTTTTCTTCTTCTGGTGGGGGGTTTTCAATGTTTAATACTCCAGCATCATCCTCTTCGAGTTCATCCTTTCTTCTGTCAGCACCGACAGCCTCGTCAACTGGTGCTTCTCTTTTTGGTTCTTCTGCTCCCTCACAGACACAAACAATGTTTGGGTCTTCACAAACACCCTCAATATTTGGGACAAATGCTTCTTCCTCTCTTCCATCAGCCACAGCAACTGCAAGTACTTCATCAATGTTTTCTATGCCAGCTTTTGGCACAGGTATGTATTATTTGTAGATCATTTCATGCAATTTAACTGAGCACAGAAAACAAACATTTTATTTTTTAAAAATTTGCTTCAAGATATGTTCAAGGCTAAGCTATCAATTTATCGACAAACAAATGTTCAGAATATCAACACCAAACGTATTGTAATACTTGGAAAGGTGTAACATAATTTGAAGTCTATGTTTTCAAGTATTTGCTCTTTTAGAACAGATACAATTTCTTTAGTTGATTGAAAGGTTTATTTTTTGATATCAATTTGCAATATCTTTCAGTTAAAATTACAACTCCTTTGATTGTTAGATTCTTTGTCAGACACTTCTAATGCTTTTTGTTTGATTGTGAGGTTGATTTGCTGGCATACCTAGTTCAATGTTTGCAAGTAACATGAACTTATGAAGTGAAAAATAATTGTTTTGAGACAAGTGGCTTTTCCAGACTGCATGGAATTATGTTATGATTTTTCAGGATTCAACTGCAAGTTCCAACTTTCAAGCCAATCTACGTCATTACAGATTTCGTGTGTAGTGGGTCACGAAAATCTCTCTTACAAGCATGAATGATCAGTCTACGTGCACTCATTGCAGTCATAGTCCACTCAGCATCTCAATCCTGTGAGCATCACCTAGATGCAACGAATGCTAAAGGGACTGATCATTCATCTTGATGAGAGTTGATGTGACATTGGCTCTTGTAAGCCACTACTCATGAAATATAGTAATGTAGTTCGACTCAAAAAAATGCATCTTAACCTTGAAAAAATCATCAGATCACAATACGAATGTCAAAAAATTATTTTTTGCTTCCTTATCATGGGCCACTCATTTGAATTGTTTGGCTGCTTGTTATTCTTCATCACCTTTTCTGGAATAATGTAAATGCAACAGCTGTGCAAAGGCATTAGGTTTGTATAAGAAGCCTTTTTAAGTGATATGGGTATGGAGTATGCCTTCTATTCCAAATTTCAGTAAGAAATTAAGTTTGTAAGGATCAAGGAAAAGTTGGTAGTGTCATTGAAATTTGCCTGCCACTGCACAGTAACAAGAAATACTAAGGTTAATGGAAGATTGTGTCTTTTTAAAGATTTTTTATCAGAAAGAATAATTAATTAAGTTTATCGTGAGTTGAAAATTTTAGACAATAGTGATTTCAACATGTGTGCAGGGTCCACTTCTGGTAATTTGTTTGGTACATCTTCAGGGAACACAAGCAACTTGTTTGGAGCATCGTCTTCAGCTGCTAGCAGCCTTTTTGGTGGTAATAAATATTTGGCAGGGTCTTTCAATTCCAGTTGGCACTTTAGATAAATATGCCTTGTTATCAAATCATGTCTGAGAATGGCAGCTTAACTTTCAAATATTATATTATTACACATTATTTGCTTGGATGTGTGAATGGTAATACATTCTTAGAGGAGGATCCATGACTATAATTCCTCTCCTTTCTCACTTGTAATTGCTCAAAAAAGGATGGTTTTATCTGTTACGCTTTTATACCCTGGTATTATTAAAATTATCTGTTTGAATGCAGGTGCTGGAAATGCTTCAGGTTCAAGTTTTGGGGCAAACTCTGTAAGTTAAAGTTACTTTTCATCTTTTTGTGAAGCTCTATTAAGTACAGCATGTATTCTGAAATTTACTAGGAAAAACTTTTTATTATGTGGTACAAAGTTCAAACACTTTGGGATCCAATATTAGAAAAGAAAGCTGAACCAGACCAGAATTCAATAGAATTACCTGCTTTTTAAAACAGACAAACTAATTGCATATTCCATTTCCTTTCTACTCAGCTTTACCAAAAGAATCACAACGAATTGTGGCCGTGGACATTGAGAGAAATTTTATTATTTGAAAATAGTTTTACAGATCCGTTATTTTTCAGAAGAAATGCTTGCCAAATCATGTAGAAAAAGAACTAAATATATGACATGTTATATGTTTAGCCTTTGGCAGCAGAGTAAAATTCAATATTGCTCCTACCTGATGTTTACTGGCAAATTTTAAACCTTACAAAAATCAGAAATTATGTCCAATATTTATTTATGTATTATATGAAAATCAATCTAGCATATTTAAACATTTTACAGGAGGAATGTAAGTCGAGAAATGTTATGGCTCATGGAACAATAGCTACTATGGTTCCATGCCATTTTAAGTAGGTTAAATTTCTTTTATTTAAATCTTCAATGCAATTATAGAAGACATTCTCTCAATGTGTTAAATAATAGATTTCATTCTAACAGGATGCCCATTCTGTATGGTCTGATATTGTCAAGGGAGTATTTTTTTCCTTCAAAAAGAAGTAATGCCTGGTTTTGACTTTGCAGAAATCTACAAAGCCCAAGCCTCGAACGTCACGGCGCTGAGTTTTAGAGAATGTTTATATTTGAATAATTGTTTTGAGATTGCTGAGTACAAATGTTAATTGACATCGGACAAGATCAAAGAAACTAGATCGAGATATGATTGGATTCTTTGACTATTCTGGGAAAGCATTGAAGTGGTATGTTAGAAGAACTAGTCTAATCATATCTCGCATTGCTTGCTGTTATCTTTGGCCCAATAGATTGTGGATTTGAAATAAAGGAATCACGAATCTCCATTAAAGGCATCGCTAGCTTTGTCTGTCACTTCAAATAATTTCTACACATTACAAGAAACACCATAATTAGCTTATTTTGGACAGTTGATGCAGGTTTCTGACAGACAAGTTCAAGAAGCAGGCAATGTCTATGCTGGCATCAAAATGGCAATTATTAAAAACAGGAAAATTGCCATTTTGATGCCGGCATAGACATTGGCCAAGAAGCAAGCTTAACAGAGATATTCCTCAATAATCATCAGATGAGCTTACCGTAAGTTTCTGTATCAATAAGTGAAGCAACGTAGGATTATTGCTGGTTCTTTGCAAACAATGACAGTTTTTAGTTAAAAATGGTATTTAGAAGAATTCTGTATGCGAAAGACTGCTAATTCATGAGATCAAAGTAGTTTGTTAAGAGTAATGTAGATTAGTTAGTTTGAAATATATTTTGAACATTTTGTTTTACATGTGAGGTAAAGACTCGTAAATATTATTCAGAAATTCCATTTCAGGTTCATCTCTGTTAGCCAATGGCGCTACAGATCTGATTGTTTGACAAGGCCATGTTCTGTGGTATACCTATCAGTAGCAATCACACTTTGGAAGTGAAATTAGGGAAAAGTTGGCCTATTTTTTATACATTTGTATAGAAATGATAGCCCTTAAAAGCAACTGTTCACCTGCTTATACAGATCTAAATATAAATTAAGCATAATATTTGAATCAGGAAGATAACTGGACTTCATTATCGTTGATGAACAAGGTCATGGTATGTTTGATCTAAAGAGAGACTGAAAGAAGGATTCACAACCGTAATTTTAATAAACATGCCAATTAAACTACAATTAAATATTGTTAAAAAATTCAATATTAAAATTTATGCCAAATCAAATCAATATTATCTCTATATAATTTTAATTTTTTTTCCTAATATATAGTAGTTAATTTTTTACTTTTAAAGTTTGATTTTACTTAATTTTTTATTATAAAACTTAAAATATTAGATTTAATGATCTTCCAAATGTATATCTATGAGAAAGTAATTAACAATTTTACCCACTCATGATAGTGAGATTTATATTTGTCTATGAGGATGATACATAATTAAATAATGTCAGGACTTTTTTAATTGAGTAGCTTCAACATTCAGAAATGCTCTTTTATAGAATTCTAAAGCTTTGTGAAGTGGTTTATATTTTTATTAATTTTTAAAGTAAAATATAGAATGACCACCTCAAAATGAGATTCAACACAAACTATACACAGATCTGCCATTAAAGACCAGCTCACTATCCCACCACCACCTACCATAACTACCCCATAGACATGCTTAACCATGTACCAATACTTCAAATTGGGCATTTTCTTGATTAATAGCCTTACATTCAATGAAGTTCTAAAATTAAAATCCTCACTAATTACAACATGGACAAGAAACATACTATGCAAAACAACTAACTAGATTAGATAGCCAAATGTTGACCACACCTTTTGCCTTGTCTAGGTTTGCCATACCTTCATTGTAGTCTTTCGATTCTACTAGGATGAATAGAATGCCCTTCATATCTGGTTGAGTCTTCCTTGTCTTCCTTTCCTTCAGAGACTTCACCACACTAAGCTAGCTGTGCTACTTCATCTTCCTAATTTCTTTGGAGGCTTCTCCTCGCCAAGTCAACTCTAGTGTGTTGCTTTTATATGCTTCTCATCCCCCTCTAGCTACTTCTATATGCTTCTCCTTGCGCGTGGAAATACTCCACAACAAGAATGGTTTGATGGTTTGGTCGGTGCCTTCCACTACCATAGCCCTTCCCTTTGTAGATCAACTCCTGGCTCAACCATCCCAGTAGCCCATTGTGGGAGAACATATTTGACTCATCACCCACATAACTTCCTCCGTCAAACCTAAATGCAAAACCCATGCTAGAAATGTTGAAGATATATTTATATTTCCTAGATTTCTAGTTGATTTTTGTAAACTACTCTCCAAGAATAATGTCCACACAATGCCAAAAATGAGGATCATTGATATTAAACAAATCCTCACATCTACTTGACACTAACTTCCCCTTTGAATGCTTGTAGTTGGTTTAGTGTATGCTAAGTGAAATC
Organism: Cupressus sempervirens; assembly: GCA_028749045.1. Lineage (NCBI taxonomy): Eukaryota > Viridiplantae > Streptophyta > Pinopsida > Cupressales > Cupressaceae > Cupressus > Cupressus sempervirens. The sequence continues at coordinate 440,183,929 of CM053790.1, read as the reverse complement.
TGCCGTCATTCCATTCTACTATCTCCCTCCTTCCTCTATTCCTACCGAACTCGTCTTGGCTTGCTTCCAAATACTATGTAATTACCGATTGTCCTACATTTAATTCCACATGGGCCTACTAACTTTCCAAAGCCTCCCTACTCTGCAAAGGCATTATTAATTACTTGTCAACTTTGTAGTTTAATCAATGATAAAGTGAAATTGTTACAACATCGAACACATGGCCTCTGTTCTTCAAGGTATATTAGTACTTTACTACATCATTGCTAGCTACAATCCATAACAGATCCTTACGGTGGGAAACACATGTAATTTTCAATTAAAACTAACACTCCAGTTACCCTTAGATTCTATCATATCACTATTTAGCTTTCAACGCCATCCCCAAAACCCTCACATATCTTTGTATTTTGCCCCTACTTAGCTCCATGAATCAAAATTTTCTCCATCAAGCTTTCTAAAATACTCTTTTCATTTCCTCTTTCTTTTGCTCCTAAAAGGATATACCAACCCTTTGACATTGTCTTAGTAACCTCATCAACTTCCTCTCTTACATGTGTGAGTTTGAATTTGTAATGCCCCGCTTGAAGATCCTTGGAACAAGGATAAAACATGTGATGAATAATTTTATTTTTTCATAGATAAGTTACTTGGCAACAACATGAAGTAACCCAGTGCAAGAGTGAAACATCTTGAACAAGTAATAGGAATAGGGAACACAACTCATATCACATCTTCACTTACACTAGCATAAGTCTTACAAACACTTCCAAAGATCCCCAAGCATCAAAAGATAACACAAACCATGAGAATATCGAAATGAACTCTGAATTGAAAGAGGGAATACAAAACTAACAGTCCCAAACAAGATATTCTTTTTAAACCCAAAGAACAGGTTCCTAGCATGGTTAAACATACAAGTCCATTTCCAACTAACCATAGCATAATCAAGAATTACAAATAGAGACCAACAATGGCCATGCACAAGATGAAGGCTCGAAGTTACAACCACTCATCTACTAAACACCATGTTGGAAGATAAATGCATAATCTTGAAATTTGGCTAAGTCTAAAATCCTAAAGTTCTGAAATTCCTAGATTCTTTATCTTAAGTCTGAGAGGTTTGAAACCAATCTAAAATGAATCGTCGCATATATTAAAATATATCTAAAGTACTTAAACGATATATTTTAAACCCCATAGAAAGATTGTTTTGAATTGGAAGGTGTGAAATCCAACAAAGTGTCCAAAACCAACTTTCAAACATTTCTCGGCCAAGTCTAGATGCACCTTGTTTTTTGTGCAAGGAAGTGGATTGTTCTCTAGTCTCGCATAAGGAAATGCACCAAACAATGCGAGAAACTACCCTCTTGCGTGAAGGAATACTTGGCCTAGCCACCATACTCTAAAACTAGTGTCAAGACTCGCACGAGAAAGTACAAAGAACCACGCGAGGAAGTGCAATTAACCCTACGAGGAAATGCCGAGTCTTGTGTCGTAGAGTGTACAATCTCACGTAGGAGAGAGTACAATCTCGTGCGATGATTCTTATTAGCAAACACGAAAAAACACTAAAAGAGAAGATAGGGACAAACAATCCTCCACACCGGGGAGTACTAGACCCACAAATCGAGGCATAGAGACTTGAACACAATAATTGCAAGACAAACAACATCTAACCATCTAAAACATAGCAGTAAAAGAAATGTACTGAAAACACCGTTGTAGAGAACGAACATAACAAATTAAATGCACGTTCCTCCTAACCATAATAGCATCATGAGATCTCGAAGGCCCTAGCCGTCCCCCGTGCGTAACATCCTAAACTGCCAACTAAATAGTCGGAGCTGTCTTATGAGGACGTTGATGGGACTCAAAATCACCTTCTTGACTTGAGTACCATTCCAAGTTTTGGAGCCCCTTAAAGTGCATTTAATGCATGTGTACATGATTGTTCGTTTGAGGCCTAAGAGGTGTTAAATGTTTCTAACACCTTGCATTCAATGTATCCATGCGTTCCATGAAGATAAATTGCCATTCCGAGTCATTCTGTGAAGTTTTGTTTCGAGCAATGTCCAAATCTAAATGTTTGCCCAAGTGTCAAACAAGGATAGGAGGTCTAGTTTGCAATTGAATCTTTTCCACCCGGTTATGTTTCATAAATTGCGACTTTGGGAGTGTTTAGTATCCATATCTGAGAACCTAGGTGAGATCCCTTCAAAGAATGGTTAATGACGTAAGGGAGAGCCGACACTACACATTGCGCACATTCTTTTGCTAATTTCTCATGGATTGCCATTAGTAAGGGGCACAAGTGAATCCTAGAAGTTGGACTGGTTTGGAGAGATGGTTGTAGCATACCAACCTTCTTGAAACCTCCAAATACTATTTGTGTTTTAAAAGAAACAATATATTCAATGTACAAAGGGGACTCTGAATGGTTTGAAGTTACGAAGAATAGAGAAAGGGAATGGCAGTCATTTGATCTCATATCATGAATTCGAAAGCATCCACGTTTGCAGAAGGATACATCAATAAAACTTTGTGGTAGTCAGGTGCCTTTTGCAGTGAGGATACTTTCATAGTTTTAGTTCCACATTGGTGGTGGGAAGTATCTCATATGTTTTTATAAACACAAACGCACAATGTCTAAATGTCTTTAAGACATTTGGCTTTTGAAGCCACAAGCAAACTCATGCGAGGGGCCCACCTGGCCGATTGGAGTGCACATGGTGAAATTTTGAACAAACATGGCAACATGCAATATGACATGGAATTCTATACCAACGAAAAGGTGACATGTGGCATCCAACTTGACGGACCACAGGAGGACATGTGGCATAGGCATTTCGAATGTGGCATGCTTCTTGAGGTGCCAATGTGGCACAGTAGGCCACGTGTCACAAAGGTGCATTCTCGCATGCAATGTGGCAGCTGTTGACTGTGCATGTGGGAAAGCACCTAGTCGACATGTGGAAGCGGGCCCCAATAGGCGATGATGTGGTAGGTATAGTGATTTAGCCAATCGCAAGATGCCACATGGCGGTGATATGGCCGACACTAGACAGAGGATGACGTGGTAGTGACCGGGCAGTTGGAGAGCTAATGAGATGTTGACATGTGGCAGTGTTTCAAGGACAAATTAGAGGTTGTTACATAGCGCCCGAGTGGTAGGTGACATGGCAGACACCGACCAATAGCATGCTACCACGTGGCACATATGGTCAAATCAGTTTGACCTGAAATTGCATAGATGGAGGAAAAATTCAAAAGTGGTAAAAACTAATTTAAAAATGTTTTCTTCAAATTCACATGTAAGCTATTTTTAAAATGAAAAAGAGTTTTATACTAAAGTTTGAACTTCAAAATATGTTCAAATTTTGCATGAAATTTAAAAAGCAAGTGCAAACTAGAAAGCCATGCTAGGGACCTAAATTTCAAAATAGGATTCTGGGCATTTCTGATAAGAGGATATTTGACTATTATATATCCTCAAAACCACGAGAAAGAAAATTTTCTATTTTTGGAGTTTGTTTTTGCATAGGAAGCCATCTGTTCAAGTTATTCAAGGTTTTGTATAGGGTACTCGCTTTTCAATTTCATTCAGTTAGGGTAGTTCAGATTTGATTTCCAGTGAAATGGTGAACTGGATGAGCATCAGAGGCAGTATGAATGCAGTTAGGGGTAGATTTTGTCATCTCCAAATCAATTTGATTAAGGTATTTTCAACATTTCAAATATCTTGGCAAAACAAGGGTTTTCATCATTGAGGGAGAGATATTTCAAGTTTGTTACATAACAATGATGATAATCATATTAGATTTTAGGGGTAGAAAGATAAGAGATGCTTTGCAACAGAAAGGAATGAAGATTCAAGTGGACACATGTCACTTCCAGATCAGATCCAAGATTCCATTTTTTCCCCTATATCTCTCTCTTTCTGATTCATTATAGGGGTGCCAGTTTTGGAAGAAAATTTTTCATTGTTGTGATATCATGTTGGTTCCAATCTTGAGTTTTCTCAATATTGTGAGACTTGGGTTCCAGTTTTGGACATTTTCACTATTGTGATACCAATCTTTAGCATATTTCTCTCTTGTATGAACAATAGTAGTTAAGCTAATATAGATAATTCTACTATATTTAGTGGTTTTATGAATTGATTACACACATCTTGAATGTATAGTTTTAAAGAAATGAATACAATGAGCAAGAATCTCCTTAGTTTCATTCTAATGCTCGTCTACTATCTTTGTAATCTGCAATGTTTTGAGGTTTAGGAACAAAGAACTTAGACCCATTTGCATCCCCGTAAGGTTGTATGTTTGGTATGTGTTGCTGTTGGAACAAAGAGCCAAGTAAATGCTTGATGTATTTGACAGGGTTGCTGGTTATTTGAGAAGGATACTTCATGAGAATGAGGTCTTTATGAACATCAATGTCTGATTCACAAAGTGATAAGATAGATTTGATATCTCGATGTATGGAATATGTCACTATATCATAGATGTATGTGTGTGATTTGTGGAACTGCCTAATAGATAAGGCATTGATCAGCTACATGACCAACTTGTTCTTAGTGTTGCATATTTGAGAATTTTCTAAAATCAACATTATAATCATCCATTTCCCATTCTGTTTATGAGTTGAAAGGATGCCCTCACTTAGCTTATCAATTTCTTAGGCCATGTCATTAGCTATTTCATGTCTATGATCTTTGCATAAGTATAGAAGATATAAGGGTTTAATCTTCTTTGTTTAGATTCAGTCTATGCTTTTAATACTGGTACCATATGAAAAATCTAATAGGTCCACTTGCCTAGGTTTTGCAGAGCCTGAAGTAGAAGGGTCTAGCCTTATAGTTGACCCAGAGTTTGAAAGGATATGTTGCAGATGGGAAGTAGCTACCCCTAGATGTATTCTTTCTCATCGAGGTAATTTAAAACCGTGATGTTTTAAAACATCAACAAAATGGCGACTTTGATGGGGAGATGATGGCAAATAAGCCTTGTTAAAAGGACAAGAATCTTTGTTGTGAATTGAATATTTTAGTCCTATTTTTCGAATGATCTTGCCCATTCGAGTCACCAAAAAAATGGTGACTCTAATAGGGAACGACACAAGGAATGTAATACATCAGTGAGGAATTGTGGTGTTCTTGTCATATCCTTGCTGAATTTGTGTTTCCTAGTTATGCCTTATTTTTGATAGCAGTAACTTTGAAGATTAGTAATGAATAATGTTTCTAAGATCACTTGCAAGTTCTCACGTTTAAATTCAAGTGACCAAAAAGTGCTGCTGAAAATTTAAAGAGTCAATAATATAAGTTTCTTTCACTTCATCAAGAGTGTGAAATTTCCAAGGTTGTATAAAGTTTTTCAAATGCCTGTTGTAAATTCTAGACCAGCTTGTTATGTTTTGCAAGTTAGGAAAATCTTTTCTCACTAAGTGAGTGGCGACTTGAAATTATATCTCTATACTAGTGCATTGTGAATTTGAAGGTATTATGGAGATGCAACAGTTGGAATGCGAATTTGAAGAAATGATTTCAAGTTCTTGAGAATGGGTGAAAGAATTATGTGAGATGCAGTGCAAAAGTTACTAAGTCCAGAGCTCTGAATCTGCTATTATTTGCAACATTGGAGTGGTTTGCAGACATCAACATTAAAAGGTATTCTCCACTTTCATGAGATTTCTTTTCCATGAAAGTAAGTTCCAAAAAAGCTTCTCTATCAAGTGGTATTTTCAACACTAAGTAGTAGAATTGTTTGATGCATCTCAACATACTTTGTGAAAGATAGATTCAACAATGTGTTTACATTTTGAAGTATGTTTGGAGATTGGATTGGTAGAAGAGTTTTCAAATTTGTTGCAAGTTACAAACTCTGAAAGTAAGCTTGGTGAATGCGTTGTAAGTTTGTTAGAAATGGAAAATTTCTTTTCACTTGGTATGTAGTGTAGATCTATCTCTGCCAAAAGGTACATGCCATTACTCTTTGATGGCATTCATGGTTTCCCAAACACTATGCCATATGATCTTAGAAAGAATTTACCTAAGTTCAGTGAGAACCATGAAAATTCAACCAGTCATCATGTTTAGATGTTCAGTGATTTGATTGGTGATTTTGAAATTGCTCATGAGGACATACATATGAAGTTGTTTGTTCAAAATTTGGAAGGTGATGCTAGAGATTGATTTTCCTTTTTGCCGGAATGTTGTATTTCATCTTGAAATGAATGATATTCAACCTTCATGAAGTAGTTTAGGGAAATAATAAACATCTCTGATTCTTTTGAGAAGTTCTTGAAGATGCAAATCAGGAATGATGAATTAGTTCCTGAATTTAATATCAGATTTGCAAGAGTTTTAAATGAGATTTTCCTAAAAGTTGTAAGTTGGATGATCAAGTGTGTTTATTAGTTTATCTTGATGCATTTGATAAAAAGATGAATTATTAGTTGAGAGATAAAGAACTCGAGACTTTGCATCAGGCATTCATGACATCAATGGAGATTGAAAACAATATAAAGTATAGACTAACTAAGAGTCATTTCTCTAGAGGTGTTTGTTTGCAAGATGAGGTTCAAAGGAGAAATCAATGTCAATAAGAATATTCAATTTTAGATTAGCATGTAGGTAGTACTACTATTGTAAACAATTTTTGAATCACAAACATGTGAAGTTGAAGTTGAAGTCTCTTTGTTTCAAAGGAGAGACGATCCTGTTCTTGTTGAATAGAATGCACATGTTTGTAGTATTTCAACAGTAGATGACAAAGTTAGTTCAATTGATCAATTAGATATGCAAGAAGTAATTTTAGTTGTTGCTTCTCCTATTAATGATTTTCCTTGTGTTGAGAATGTTACTAATCATGAAGTTGAAAGGCGTTCATCTCAGTCTTATGAGGATGAAGAGGCCGGAAGTTATGTTTCAAGTGATGGAGATAAAGTTGTTGATCCGATATGTTATGAAGAAGCATCATGCGAAGACAATGATGAGAGTGGTTACTTGAGTCAAGAGGAGGATAGTGATAGCACATGTTTGTCATCATATGAATTTGATTCAAATTGGGGAGAAGAAAGCAATGATGGAAGTGAGTATTCTTATGCGAGTAAAGGTATGAGTTCTTTTTCTAAATCTGAAAATGAAGTTCCATCTCAGAATTATACAAATAAGCTTGAAGTTGAAACTTTTAAAGAAAAGTTGTCTACACAATATGAAGACAAAGAGATCATTTATAAGGACGAATTACTTAGTTGTATAGATGAATTTTATAAGGTTGCATGCAGTAGTAATCAACAGTATATAAGTGATTCTAAGATTAATGCATTGTCACCTATTGATAAAATGAAATATGATTGGTTTTCAAGACATTTGAATCATTTTAGAGAAGACAATTAAAGTAACATTGATTTATATTCTACGTGCTTCTTGATGGAGTGGATGGTGCGTCTTCATGTGATGATTCTGATTTTCCTTCTTCATATGCTGAAAGTGTTCATGACAGTGATGATAGAAATGGTTTCAAGGTCTTCACTAATCCGTTATATGGTGAGGAGTTGGATATTGATCAGTACATCACTTGTTATAACGTCTACAAGGGAGCTTTGCATGGAGTTATCAACCCACTTTTTGAAGAGCACATGGAATGTTCAAATTTAGATGAGGATGAGTTTGATGGTGATAACTTGTCTTACTATTGTTAGAAATCAAATTCTTCTTCTTCTAGGTGTAATAGTGAAAGTGATGATGATGTTGCATCTTATGATGTTGATAAGAAGGTGTTTGACAAAGTTGTTATTGAAGATCAAGATGCACCTTGCAACAAGTTTTATGATGAATACTCTAATGTGATGGCTAATCCATTTGCTGATTGCAAAGAATCATTGGAGGAATCCAAATTAGTTTTAGATATTGACATTGATGACATTTGTGAGTATAAATCTTTTTGTTCATTCAAGTACCATCTGGTTATACATAAGCATACACAATTTCAAGGTATGTGTGATCTTTTTCCCAAAGTTGAATATGAAATTTTCATATTTAAGATTGATAACATGCATGATTCATTCGATGAAGGGGATTTTCAATTTGAGTCTGATATGTTTGAGCATGTTGATCGATACTTTAATAACGAGCAATTTGTAGAGAGTGATCATAGTTTTGATATGCATTATGAAAGTGAAGATGTATATTCTATTTTTTCCAAGTGAGTTGATTCAGAATACTAATATGATTGGTGGAACTAATGGAAGTTATAATGTCATCTTTCCTCATGAAAATTCAGATGAAAATTATATTTATGATAGAGGTAAATTTTTTTGTTGAAGTTCGGTGGCTCGGGGCCATCGTTTGTACAATTTAGGAGTGGATTTCCTTGCTTTCAATTAGCTGTTCGAGAGAGGTTTTTGTTGTCAAATTTGTGGTCTACTTCTTCTAGTGATTCTAAATCCTTGCCATGCCCGCAAGGTACATGCATCCCTAGACAAAGCCACAGATGGGACTCAAAATTGCCTTCCTGATTTGAGTACCATTCCAAGCTTTGGAACCCGTTAAAGCACATTTAATGCATGTGTACCCGATTGCCCATTTGAGGCCTAAGAGGCGTTTAATGTTTCTAACACCTTGCATTCAACATATCCATGCGTTCCATGAAGATATATTGCCATTCCAAGTCATTCTGTGAAGTTTCGTTTTGAGAAATGTCCAAATCTTTATTTTTGCTTAAGTGTCAAATAGTGATAGGAGGCCTATTTTGCAATTGAAGATTATGTTTCATGACTTGCCACTTTGGGAGTGTTTAGTATCCATATCCGAGAACCTATGTGAGATCCCCTCAAAGAACAGTCCACTACGTAAGGGAGAGCCAACACTACACATTGCACACATTCTTTTGCTAATTTCTCATGGATTGCTATCAGTAAGGGGCATGAGTGAATCCTAGAAGCCAGACTAGTTTGGAGAGATGGTTGTAGCATACCAACCTTCTTGAACCTCCAAATATTATTTGTGTTTTAAAAGAAACAATCTATTCAATGTACAAAGGGGACTCTGAAAGGTTTGAAGTTACGAAGAATAGAGAAAGGGAATGGTAGTCATTTGATCCTGTATCATGAATTCAAAAGCATCCACGTTTGCAGAAGGATACGCCAATAAAACTTTGTGGTAGCCGGGTGCCTTTTGCAGTGAGAATACTTTCATAGTTTTAGTCCCACATTGGTAGTGGGAGGTATATCATATGTTTCTATAAACACAAACACACAATGTCTAAATGTCTTTAAGACATTTGGCTTTTGAAGCCACAAGCAAATTGATGCGAGGGGAGCACCTAACTAGCTGGAGTACACATGGTGAAATTTTGAACAAACATGCCAATGTGCAATATGACATGGAATTTTGTACCAATGAAAAGGTGATATGTGGCATCCAACTCGAAAAATTGTAGGACACATGGCATAGGCACTCTAGATGTGGCACACAACCTAAGGTGTTGATGTGGCACAATAGGCCACGTGTCGCAAAGGCGCATTCTCGCATGTGACATGACAACTATTGACTGTGCATGTAGGAAAAGTGCCTAGCTGACATGTGGCAGTGGGCCCCAATCGGTGATGACATGGTAGGTATAGTGATTCAACAAATTGCAAGATGCCACATGTCGGTGATGTGGTCGACGCCAGAGGATGACGTGGCAGTGATGAGACAGTTGGAGAACTAATGAGATATTGACATGTGGTAGTGTTTCAAGGACAAATTAGAGGGTGCCACATGGCATTCGGGTGGGAGGTGATGTGGCATAAGCCAACAAATGGCATGCTGCCATGTGGCATAGAAGATCAAACCAGTTTGACCCAAAATTACATAAATGGAGGAAAAATTCAAAAATGGTAAAAAATAAAATTTTAAACGTTTTCTTCAAATTCACGTGCAGGCTATTTTCAAAATAAAAAAAGAGTTTTATACTAAAGTTTGAACTTTAAAATATGTTCAAATTTGCATAAAATTTAAAAAGCAAGTGCAGACCAGAAAGCCATGCCAGGGACTTGAACTTCAAAATGGGATTCTGGGCATTTCTGATAAGAGGATATATGACTATTCTATATCATTGAATCCAAGAGAAATAAAATTTTCTATTTTGGGAGTTCTTTTTTGCACAGGAAGCCATCTATTCAAGTTATTCAAGGTTTTGTCTCAGGTACCCACTTTTCAGTTTCATTCAATTAGGGCAGTTTAGATTTGATTTCTAGTGAAATGGTGAATTGGGCGAGCATCAGAGGCAGTGTGAATGCAGTTAGGGGCAACTTTTTTCATCTCCAAATCACTTTGATGAGGGTATTATCAACATCTTAGATATTTTGGAAAAATAAGGGTTTTCATCATTGAGGAAGAGATATTTCAAGTTTGTTACATAACAATGATGAGAATTATATCAGATTTTAGGGGTAGAAAGATGAGAGATGCTTTGCAATAGTAAGGAATGAAGATTCAAGTAGACACATGTCACTTCTAGATTAGATCCAGGATTTCATTCTTTTCTTATATCTCTCTCTTTTTGATTCATTGTAGGGGTTCTAGTTTTTGGAGAAAATTTCTCTTTGCTATGATACCATGTTAGTTCCAATTTTGAGTTTTCTCAATATTGTGAGACCAAGGTTCCAGTTTTGGACATTTTCAGTACTATGATACCATTCTTCAACATATTTTTCTCTTATATGAACAACAATAGTTAAGCTAATATAGATAATTCTAATCTATTGAGTGGTTTTATGAATTGATTACATACATCTTGAATGTATAGTTTCAAAGAAATGAATACAATAAGCAAGAATCTCCTTAGTTTCATTTTGATTCTTGTCTCCTATCTTTGTAATCTACAATGTTTTGAAGTTTAGGAACAAAAAACTTAGACCCATTTGCATCCCCGTAAGGTTGTATGTCTAGTACGTTTTGCTGTTGGAACAAAGGGCCAAGTAAATGCTTGACGTATTTGACAGGGTTGCTAGTTATTTGAGAAGGATACTTCATGAGAATGAGGTCTTTATGAACATCGATGTCTAATTCACAAAGTGACAAGATAAATCTGATATCTTGATGTATGGAGTATGTCATTGGTATCATAGATATATGTGTGTGATTTGTGGAACTGCCCAATAGATAAGGCACTAATTAGCTATAGGATCAACTTGTTCTTAATTGTTGCATATTTGGGGATTTGCTGAAATCAACAATTATAATCATCCATTTCCCTTTCTGTTTAAGAGCTAAAAGGATGCCCTCACTTAGCTTATTAATTTCTTAGGTCATGTCATTAGCTATTTCATGTCTATAATCTTTGCATAAGTACAAAATATATAAGGGTTTAATCTACTTTGTTTAGATTTAGTCTATGCTTTGAATACTGGTACAATATGAAGAATCTAATAGGTCCACTGCCTAGGTTTTGCAGAGCCTAAAGTAGAAGAAGATTTAGCCTTATAGTTGGCCTAGAGTTTGAAAGGATATGTTGTAGATGGGAAGTAGCTGCCCCTAGATATATTCTGTTCTCATCAGGGTAATTTGAAACTGTGACGTTTCAAAAGACCAATAGATGTCCTAATAAAGCGTAATAACATAATAAGAACATGAAATCTAACATGCTAATCTAATAAGAAAAAAATACTGCAATTAAGAAAATCACATGATCTAATAATATGCTAAACAAGATAATAAGGGAATGCGTCAAATAACTAACATCATCTAAATATGATATCCAAGCATTCCAATGAAAGCATAAATCACAAGAAAGCATACTTTGGAACCCGAAGTACCAAGTGAAAATATCCAACAATGATCACACTTGAATAATAAATTGTCTTTGTGTGTTAGTCCCCAACAGTGGTATAGCTATGCCTCCCAATCATGTGGAACCCATAGGTCCACTCCTGCCATGCTGATGGAGATAATGATCCAACAAAAAATACTCATAAAACAAACTTCCATGGCTATCACTCACAATAGACATTAAAGAGGATTGAAACCAAGATCATGAGACAATACAAATACAACAATTCCTGGTCAGACACTCTATGGGTCAACTATGTAGGGACTCTAGTGGAGTGTCATTACTTGCCATCGAGTAGCACAAGTACTTCAAGCCTTCGATCAACTCCCTCGGGAGGTCAGACTCAGAAAGTATCTTTGATCAACTCTTGTAGGAGGCTAGATTCTGTACCTTCGATCAACTTCCTCAAGAGGCCAAACACACACACCTTTGGTCAACTCCCTTAGGAGGCTAGGTGTTGGTGCAGGAGCACCTAGGTAGGCTAAGTGTGAAACCTAGGTATTTCTTTATTTTTGGCTTGTAGTGATGCTAGCCACATCACTATTCTAATAATAGGTCCTATGTGGTCCTTAGGTGTGTTTAGGAGACTTGGCAAGACCCAAAGTGACCAAGTTGCTAGAAGTTGCCGACTATTGTCAACTAGGTGACTTAGGTCCGGTAAAGGCTAAAATGGTCTAGAAAGGTTCCAATGGCTTTGAATAGTTTAGTTGAAGTAATTTTATGCATATTATATGTCTACTTTATTTTTGTGCCAAATTTGGAGGTCTAACTCCATGTAGAACAAAAGTTGCTGAAATGTTGTCATGTTGTCATGACAACATTTTCTTGCAAAAAGCAACTTTTTGGCATTTGTGTGTTTAGAATGTCCTAACTGTTTAGAAAAGTTATGGAACTGATGGAGGAGCCTTTAAAAATGTGAGGAAAGCCATTTTCAGGGGGTTGGACAAGTTGGTTTTGCATTTGGTACGAATTGAGCAAGTATTTTGTTGCCGGTTTTATGCATTTGAAGGCATTTTTAATAGAGGAGGATTGAATGGCCTGATTTTCATGTTGGAAAAGTTCTGAAATATTGTTTTTAATCTTTTTTTAGTGTTGGTTTGATCATTTTAATTCGTTTGCATTAGTGTAGAAAAATCTTTTTGTTCTTGGCAAGTTGCTGATCTGAACAGGGCTGCACTTAGAAAATGGGATCTTAGGGCCACTTCCCACCATTGGAAACCTCTGGTATTTTGAGATTTGGAACTAGGATCCATGTACATTATGTATCAAGAAGGAGGGCCCTTGAAAGCATCAGCAAGCATTTTTAAGGTGATGCCCTAGGCAAGCCAAATGCAACTTGGCTAGGAATCACAGTTGGAAAATGAGTTATGGAGAGGATTGAGTGTACAAATACCTTAATCCAGCTGCACATCGAGTAATGAGAAGGTCTAACCTTGCTCCAGTCCAAAGGAGAGGTCTTGGAAAGGTGTCTAAGGTGGTTTTCCATCACAACAGCGATAAAGCACTTGAAAATCCTCATTTTTGGCCTAAAACTGTACTTTCATTGTATGGAAAGTTTGGAGGCTAGAAAATTACAGAATCTTGAAGTACTCTAAAAAGGGTATCCAAAAATATAATTTTTTTGTAGGGTTGTTAAGAAGTTTTTCAAGAAATCTTGTTTCTAGCTATTTAGGAGGGCTAATTCCTAGTAGCCTTTTTGGAGCAATTTGGTGTATCTTCCCTAGTAGATTGAATGCGCCTATGAAATCAGCATTGTTTAGGGTCATGGATGTTAGAAGGAGTCTAAAAAAAACCCTAGATGAAGAACTAGTACCCTTGGAGCTATAGATGGACTTGAGGGTTAATAGCAGACTGGAGCCGGCTAGTAAGAAATTTGATGTTACTTTGTTGGTGTACCCCCAACTGAAGGATTAGGATCTTTTGAGCAAGGTCCTAGTAATTATAGGGTGTGAAGAAGCCCTAGTGGGTCTAGTGAATGACCTAAGGTAGCCCTGAGAGAGAGAGCTTGGGGTTTGGAAGCAAGGTTGGGGTGTTACATCAGGTGTTTTAAGATCTTACCTTTCATTAAGTTTTAGTACCCATTTATTTATTTAGTTATCACTTGTTAGAACCTCTTCACATTACCTTGTCAGCTATTTCGGGGTAGGTACATGAGAGAAGCTAGTGCACACGCCTAACATACATAACCATGCTTATCGCATGATGAGTGCCCAAAGGCAATGTAAATTTTGAACCCAACCCCAATGAACATAACTCCACCAAAACACAACCGAGAGTTCAGGCCACGCAAGTCACCTAACAAATGCACACACATGTGCTCGTGTGTGGTGTACCACCATCATGATGATCATAAAACAAGGGCTGGATGAGAACACAAGCAAAAATAACACTCAACCAACCTATATCAAAGTGTGTAGATTCTACACAAATCCCAAGGCACAATAAGACTAAACATTAGATATAAAAGGGGTACAAATGTGGCATGAATCCTAATGCAACATAAATGCAACAATGATCTAACTGACATCCCAATGGATGATCCAAGTCCACGACCATCATCATGCCCAAAAAACTCGAGAAAATTAGATGGTACACAAAATGAGGTAAAAACCCCAAAACTGGAAAACTTCAAAAATAAGGCCCATTTGGTCTTAGGGCACAAAAGCCATGAAAACTCAATAAAATTTGGGTTTGAACATCGTATGCAAAAATGACTAGCATAACAGTGCGAAACCCCAAACCCTCATCCCAAAAATAGGAAAAATGTTCATAACCAACCAATCAGGCAGATTCAACAAACATAAATAGAGGGGAACACTAGTTCTCAGCCTCTTAACAAACAACTACCAGAAACATAACCATAAATTGAGCTGAAACAAGAAAATGGGACAACCCTACTTGATAAAAAAGGGGATAAAATAGGAAATAATACAATAAAATAAATAACCTGCAACAGCTACCAAAAATAATGGCACAACAAGGTCTCCGCAAGCCGGATTGAATGAGACAAACCTCGCAAAGATGCCATGCCCGTAGCTCTCATAATGAACAAGAATGTGATCCTCTAGAAGAAAATTCTCAAAAAAAGCTCTCAATTTTGTAATTTGCAAAAGTGAGAAGTGAGGAATTAATTTCCTCTTTCAATACTTATTCACTTTTCGAGTAAATAATTGATTAGGGTGAATAACTAGCCAACCTAGTTAAATCCCGAGTGGACCCAAATGAAAATGGGCTATTCTTAGTAATAAGAATTCATCTATGAAAAAGCTACCAAAAATTAAAATAAAATACAATAAAGCTCGAAAACCCAAAATCACAAAATTTCCTAAACAACTTTCAAAGAAAATGCAAATCTCTAAATGCACAGAGACATTCACAGGTCTAGTCACATAATGCAAATGAGTCCGGATTTAGCCAAATCATTAGAAGGCTTAAGTTAAATATTTAAATATGATACGTCAACCATACAAGGACAACATTGGTAAATATGAATAGTTGAACCACTAACACCATGTGCCACTTCAAGGGATATAAATTCTGCACAATAAAAAACATGATCAAGTGCAATTGCATATACTAATATAGCCAAAGCAATAAATGCGTTAAATCACCTAATTTAATTACACTAAATAAATCCATTTACATCACTCACTTTCTCATAAACATCACAAAGCAAGATCATTAGGATTGCATCCATCAGGTTGACTTACAAAAATCCATTGGGAGAGGCACTACAAAATTTCTCAAATGACTCAAACAAAGACTTAATAATATGAATGCATTTATTTATATAGAAAACTTTGGATTATCCTTTTATTGTGTCAATGATTGTATCTACAAATCCCTTTCTATATTAAGCTTCATCACTTTTAATTCTACGACCATCTTAATAGCTAAGAGGGTTGCTTGAGGCTCTACCTTCTTTTGTTCCCCTTCCAATATACTTTTAGCACCCAACATCTATATGTTTCCTCCACAATCTCTTGCTACAAATCTCACCTATGATGGGCCAACGTTACCTTTTGATTCCCCATAAAGAAATATTTGTGTCCATCCATTATTCAAAGGTTTCCAAGATTCCTACTTTTGTTAGAATATGAGGTTGATGGTTAGTATTGATGTCAACGTCCTTATCTCAACATCTATTTTGTTGGTAGTTGTGTATCGAAAACTTGGTACTGATGTGGTGTTTTGGTTGGTTTCAGTTTGGATATCTTCTTTCTGTTAGGATTAAACCACAAACATAAATAAAAATTACATGCAAATATAACCAATATCAGAAAATAATTGATCGCACAGAAAAGAGCACAAGACACCAAGATTTAATGTGGTTCACCCAGTCCCTGGGCTACGTCCACCAAACAACAAGTCTAATATTATTACGATTCAATGATTACAACCTGATTACAATCTATAATCCCTTACAACTCAATACTGCTGCGAGAACCAATTTTTGCATCACCACTATGAAAAAATCCCTAAACCTAAGCCCTTTTACACAAGTATTTTAACAGCTTGAGGGTTATAATTAATAATTACATGTCGGCCCAAAATCTTGATAAAATAGGGCCCAATTTTTTTTTTTCAGGGGCTTCACCACCGAACCCCCAAACAACTGTAATCCTTGCTTGGGGCCCAATCCAGCTACAAACCTCGAAAAGGAAAAATGGAGTATGTACAGTACTTCCCTGATCAGTCACCACAATCTAACAATCTCCCACTTGGGGACTAATCAGACTCCACACTAAACAACAATCTCCCACTTTGTAACTGATCCTGTAGCTATACCACTACTCCATAAGGCTCCCACAAGATCAAACCACTCTGGACTGTGCTGTTCTTTTATTCATGTTCAGTCGAGAAGACCAACCGAAGCTAAAGAGGAGTTCAAATTCTCCCTTGTTACTACATTTGTAAACATATCTGCTGGATTATCATCTATACGTATCTTGTCCAACTTTAACTATCCATCCTTCAAAATTGATCAAATGAAATGGTATCACAACTGTATGTGTTTTGTCTTTGAATCTAGAGTTGAATTCTTTACAAGATGAATGGCACTCTGACTATCTATAAACAAATAAATATCCTTCTAAGGGTGTCTCAATTCTTCCAAGACGAACTAAATCCATATCATCTCCTTAGCTACCTTTGTAGTAGCAATATACTTTGCCTCTATAGTACATAAAACATTAACCTTCTATAACCTAGAAACCCAACTCACGGCTGCCCCGCCAACAGTAAAGACATAACCTGTAGTACTCTGCCAGGTATCAATACCCTCTGCCAAATTTGAGTCAACATAGCCTTGTAAATTAGTAGTAGAGATCCCAAAGTATAAACACTTATTGGATGTTCCTTACAAATATCTGAGAACCCATTTGACTACATTCTAATGCTTGATTCCTGGATAACTCATATAACTACTAACGACTCCCACTGCATGTGCAATATCTGGCCTGGTACATACCATAACATACATCAAGCTTCCTATAGCTAAGGCATAGGGTACCTTTGACATCTTATCCTCTCTTCTTGTGTCTTGGGACACATCTCCTCAGTCAACTTCAAAAGACCACATAAATGTGTGCTGGCAACTCTAGCATTCTCCATAGAGAAACGTTGCAACACCTTCTCAACATAATCAGCCTGAGATAACGTTAATTTCCTGTTCTTCCTATCTCTGTAAATCTTCATACCAAGGATTTTTTTTGCTGCCCTCAAATCCTTCATAACAAATGCATGTTCTAACTGGCATTTCAACCCCTTAATATGATCCATATTAGATCCAACTACAAGAAAATCATCAACATATAAACATAAAATAATGTAGTTGCCATCATCTAACCTCTTAAAATAAACACAATGATCCATGCTTATGCATAAAACTATCAAATTTTAGATACCGTTGTCGAGGTGCTTGCTTCAAGTCACATAAACTTTTCTTCAATTTGCACACTAAGTTCTCCTTGCCTTTGACCTCAAATCCCTGTGGTTGAGCCATATATATCTCTTCATCCAAATCACTATGAAGGAAGACTGTTTTAACATCAAGCTTCTCTAAATGCAAATCTTTAGTAGCCATAATATTAAAACAATACAAATAGAAGTCATCTTAACAACAGGAGAAAATATCTCATCAAAATCAATTCCCTTTTTCTGTGCAAATCCTTTTACAACTAACCTAACTTTAAATATTTGTTTACCTCCATCCTCTTCTTTTAACCTATAAACCCACTTATTCTGTAAAGCTCTTTTACCTATAGACAATTTGCATAAATCCCAAGTCTTATTTTTCGGAAAAGAGTCCATTTTGTCTTTCATTGCAAACTCCCATTGAATCTTAGTATCCACTTGCATAACTTCATCATAACATTCAGGTTCACTAGCATCAGTAATTAAAATAGAATACAAAGAGGGAGAAAATCTT
This sequence comes from Cupressus sempervirens, assembly GCA_028749045.1. NCBI lineage: Eukaryota > Viridiplantae > Streptophyta > Pinopsida > Cupressales > Cupressaceae > Cupressus > Cupressus sempervirens. The sequence goes on along the minus strand of CM053790.1, from coordinate 440,165,677 downwards.
TCTAGAGGTCTAATTTGTCTTGTTGACTGTCTAACATTCACTGGTGTGTGTGGTATTTTTTGTTGCGGTTGTTGCACATCATGAGGAATGGCTAGAACATCAACTTTTGGAGTATCATCCAACACTAAAAAATCATCTTCTTTCTTCTCATGTTGCTGCAACATATCTTTATACAACACTTTATCATTGAGTATGACATCCCTACTTCTTACAATTTTATGATTTCCAAAATCCAAAGCCTATAACCAAATTCATCATTATATCCAACAAATACACATTTCTTTGACTCAGCTTCCAGCTTGGTTTTATTTTCAGAATCTATATGAGCAAATGCTTCACAATTGAAGGTTTTGAGAAAAGAATAACCCACCTTCTTACCAGTCCATCCTTCCTCTAGAATACCACAACCCAAAGGAGTAGAGGGACCTCTATTAATCAAATATACAATAGTATTGACAACATCCACGCACATGTGTAAGGGCAACCCAACATGCAACCTCATGCTCCTTGCACGTTCCATTATAGTCCTATTCATGCGTTCAACCACTCCATTTTCAGGTGGAGTCCTTGGAACAATTTTTTGTCTACAAATACCATTAGTGGAGCAATAATATTCAAATTCATGACTACAATACTCAACACCATTATCAGATCTGAGACATTTTAATTTCTTACCAGTCTCATTTTCAACCATGCATTTCCATTTCTTAAAAGTTTGAAATACATCAAATTTATATCTAAGGAAATAAATCCATACCTTTCTAGTTGCATCATCAATAAATGTAACATAATAATGAGAGCCTCCAAGGGGAAATACCTGAGCTGGTTCCCATACATCGATATGCACAAGCTCTATTTTCTCCTTTTTGTTTTCCTTCCTAGTCTTCATAAAACTCACTCTCTTTTGTTTTCCATACACACAACTTTCATAGAAATCCATATTAACACATTTTAGACTTAGTAAAATTTTCTTTGAATGAATTACTTTTATACCTTTCTCACTCATGTGCCTAAGTGTGTTGTGCCACAGCTCTGTATCAGAATTTATAGAAGCTATTTTTTTCCCTGCACAACTGCAACAATTGTTCCTGGACATTCATTTTTCTCTAAAACAATTAAAGTAGAAGGAACAGTATGACCTCTTCAAAGATATAAGGTGCCTACTTTCACACCTTTTGCTACTACAAGGGAACCTTTTGAAACCTTCCAATTTTTATCATTAAAAATAACTACACAACCCTCATCACCAAGTTGCCCTACTGAAATTAAATTCTTACTCTGGCTTGGAACATGTCTTACCTCATGTAGTAGCCAATGATTCCCATTCTGCAACTTAATCTTAACTTTTCCCTTTCCAACAATTTGACAGGGTTTATTATCCCCCAAATAAACAAGTCCAAAATTCCTTTGGACATAATCAACGAAATAACCTCTATGAGGTGTAGCATGAAATGAAGCACCAGAATCTAAAACCCATGAATCATCAACACTTTCTAAAGACAGAAGCAAAACATCTTCTTCAAATTTGTTACTTACCACATTTTCCTTCTTATCTCCATCTAGTTTATCTCCTTCATTATTCTTTTGAGTCCAACAATCTTTCTTGTTATGCCCTGGTTTCCCATAATACCAATAGTTGTTCGGTCCTCTCAATTGAGACCTCCTCCCCTTTGACTTTCCTCTTGATTTCTCATGATTTCTAGAATTACTTCCTCTCTTAGTCATTCTGCCTCGACTTTGTGTGTTCAAAGAACTTCCTAATATAGATCCACCTGAGGATTCTCTATGAGTTTTTTGACTCAAAATAACACCGATCACATCATCATATTTTAGGGTACTAGATCTAGGAAAATAATTGCTCAGAACCATTACCAAGCCATTCTAGCTTTTAGGCAAAGAACAGAAAATCAAGTGAGCCCTAATTTCTTTATCAAAATTGATACCCACTGAAGATAACTGACTAGTAATAGTATTAAACTTATTTAAATGATCTACAAAAAATCCACCTTCTGTCATTTTCATATTAAATAAACACTTCATGAGAATTACCTTGTTTAAAGCAGAGGGCTTTTCATATAGTTTCACTAGGGTTTGCATCAAATCTTCTGTTGTCTTCACTTTGATAATATTAAATGCCACCGATGGTGCTAGGCATAATCAAATGCTTCCAAGTACCTTTCTGTCTAAAAGATCCCAGTTGTCATTTGACATAGATCCTTGATTCTTGGTTTTTCCTTCCAACGGTTTCCATAAATCCTTCTGATAAAGATAGTCTTCCATTTGCATCTTCCATAACTGAAAGTTTTGCCCATTAAACCTGTCAACCCTCAGCTTACCCTCATCTTCCATCGCTCCCACTCAATCATAAGACTTTCCTATAGAGGATAACTGAAAAAACAACTAGGCTTTGATACCGCTTATTAGGATTAAACCATGGATAGAAATAACAATTACATGCAAATATAACCAATAGTAGAAAATAATAGATCACATAGAAAAGAACACAAGACACCAAGATTTAATGTGGTTCACCCAATCCTTGGGCTATGTCCATCAAACAACAAGTCTGATATTATTATAATCCAGTGATTACAACCTAATTACAATCCGTAATCCCTTACAACTCAACCACAAGAACCAATTTTTGCATTGCCACTATGAAACAATCCCTAACCCTAAGCCCTTTCATACAAGTATTTTTACCACTTTAGGGTTATAATTAATAATTACATGTCGGCCCAAAATCACGATAAAATAGAGCCCAATTTTTTTCGGGGGCTTTGCCCTTGAACACCCAGATAGCTATGGCCTAACGACCCCGACTATATTGGGGGTTGCCGCTCCCAAGACCCTGCTTGGGGCCCTACCCAGCCTTGAACCTCAATAAGGAATTATGAAGTATGTACAATACTTCCTTGGTTAGTCACCACAATCTAACACTTTCATCGATTAGCTGTATCGAGTGATTTATGTTGCTATTGGTTGAGTATTAATTGATATATTTTTTCGTGTCTCAATGATGTTTTTCATCATTCAGGTAGATTGTGTTTTTAGAACATATGTTCCTAGCGTGCTTAATCATAACTGTTGGTATCGATGATTGTTGTGGATTGTTGTTATGCTTGAGGATCATTCCATCATTCAAGGCGGTGTATCTTATCTCAAATATAATTTAGGTCACTATAACATTTGGGGTTGTTTTGCAATGACAAACCATCACAATTGCACCTAGCAACCTACTCGTTCATTAGTTTTCATCAGACTTTTGCTATTGCAAATTGCAACAACGAGGACATCCTTCATAATGGTGATGACAGACACATTCCTAACTTGGAAGAAGAGAGGAACAAGAGTTCATGTTCATGACATCAAAATTGCAACAATGGTTTGAACTTTGACTTGGCTATCACACTTGTGATAATTGTGATGTACAAGTGATGGTTATTCATCAAGCCTTGTCATCATAGTTGCAATGCTTATGTAACAACTGTGTTGTGCAAGGGACATATATCTTTTAGAACTGACTGTTGCTTTCAAGGGATGTCCATTGTAATTGTGACGGCTAGTTGAATTATTAAAAAAAAAATTAAAACAAACATTGTGGTCAACATTGATTGTAGGGTGTCTTTATTCTCAAAAGAATATGGATGAATTAGAGGTCATCCTACTATTCCTATTACAATTTTCCAAACCTTGAATATTTTCCCTCTATTGGGAGTCATTTTTGTGTTAATATCTTATGTTTTCCCTCTTATCTATCCATAATCCCATTGATGGATCATGGAGTGTGATCTTAAACATTAATTAAAAAATTAAAAAAATTCAAATAGTTTGTGAGTGTACTATTGCATTATCAAAATCTCATTCCATTAACCAAACCTTGGGATCAACTAGGTTGTAACAATAGGGGTGCTCCCATTTACTCTATTTCAGAGGCTGGCAATAGGCAACAAGGCCTTTCTTGTGATTGCCTTTTCTACCCAACAAAAAATATATAAGTTACAGGGTATGAAACCCTATATTTCAAGGTCAAAATTGATTTAGTTCAACAACTTCTACTACTCTAGTTGGGCAGGGGATCATACCATGTATGAGGGCCAAATGATCAATCTTAAGCTCCACAACATTTCAGGTATCTTTTTTCATTCTCTCTTCATCTTTGATGCTGTCTCATATTGATTAGAGTTTGCAATTATAGGTGAAGAGAAATGCATCTTCCCTCTTGCACATGATTTATTATCCAGTTTTATTCTTGACACAAAGATTCTTGTTTCTTAATTGAATTCCTAGTTTCCGACATATACTTTTTCAACGTATTGTGCCACCTATTTTCCATCAATGTAGTTACAAACATAGAGTCTCAGTTGTCTAATTTATCCAAGAAAAAGTTGGATGGGCTTTGTGTTCGCTATGATATATTCAGGTTGTTTTTTTGACACAAGTAGGATGATTAGACTTTGTACTTTATAGCCAAACTAAAGAGAGATGCATCTCCACTCTTGCACATGATATTCTATAATTCAACATCACAATGTGAGAGTGTATGATCCAAAATATTGCTTTTGAAAAGTTCTCATACAATAAAATCTAGATACCACATCATCTTTTATGGAAATTGTAAAAATCTAATAACCTTGATTTAATTTATTTATATCATTATGCCAAAACTAAGGCTTGATTTTTTCATTTTGCTACTAAATTAATTGATGAATGACATGAATAACATATATATGTCTTCACAAGGTGACCAAGATGATGATTTCAACTTTGAATTGTTAGACAACAAGTCTGGAGAAGCATACATTGTGCAGACCAATGTTTACTCCAAGGGAATAGGAAAAAGAGAATTTGACCCAATGCAAGACTTCCACTTCTATTCCTTGCTCTAGAATTGACACCAAGTTGCAAACACTTCACACATTAAATGCATTTGTTTCTCATAATTCATGAATTAGTTGGGAGATTATTTCTTAGGTTTTATTATATGTTAGTTTTTGCATTAAACATTTGGATCATGCCCAAGGATTAAGGTCTTAAACATTTAATCTCTAATACACAAATAAACTTTTTCTAGTGCAATGTAACCACATCACATTAATATATCAGATTTCTAGAATTCATAATATATAGTTTCTTTATATCAAATAGTTTTACACAAATATTGAATCTACATATTTTAGATTAGTTTAAATCATGTACACACCAAGTATCAACTCTTAGATTAAAAGTGATAAACAACATTCTCTACACTTAATATGTTGTCTAATGTGCATATCATGGAAAATTGATCCATGAATATTTGAAAATCTTCTGAGACATAATTGGCTTTGAAATATCTAAAAATGTAGCTTTGCTTGCTTTACATCTCGAGAATATTCACAATATCATTTTAACCAAAAAAAAAATCCAAATGTAATGGCTTTGGCATGGCTGTTTGGTCCAAGAGTTGTTTACATGCATACTTATTATAATTCATTAGAGATGCAACATCTGTATAATCTTCTTTGTTTCTCCTATTAAAATGTCAATAATGAAAAGACACCGCGTTCTAAAATTTGGATATGCTAACAACAAGATATAAATTTAGCAAACAATGTGAATTGATTTAGAGAGCTATGAAATGCATTCAATCAATCGGTCTACTGAATGCTTATGAATATATCTAAGTTGTGTTTTCAAATTTATATTCTTAATGAAAAAGCTATGCATTTGAACTAGATTTCAGGATAATCAAAAGAATAAATGCAGAAGTTGAAACTCATCTAAATAATTAATGCATCACAATAAAGTTGATAAGTTTGGTCCCCATGACTACGTTTACATGTACAACTAACACATTCCATAGATTGAAATTTAGTTTGCTATGACTTTTCTAAAGCTCTTCGAGTATCACTCCAATTTAAAAGACAAATCTCAATATAGTTGGCATTATTTTTTCACATTTTGTAAAGTAGGATAACACTTTTGCATATTTTTCAATAGGCCTTTTAGATAATTCAAAAATCTCTTCTTTTCAACTGTAAATCATTGAATGCAAATTAAAACGTGGATTGAAACCAAAAAAAAATATCACACACAAAATTCCAACGATAAATCACTGAAAGTGAATCAAAAGGTGAGTTGGAAACGAAAATCTATGATACACAAAATCCCAACGATAGATCATTGAATGTGAATTGAAACCCAAAACTATCATGTGCAAAATCTCACAATTTCAATATGCCTGTGAAAAAAATTGAAATATTGGTGTTGGGATGAGTTACCTTCAAAACTAAATTGTGCTAGTCTATTTAATTCAATATTTCATGTTTGACAATAGTTTCTATTAATGATATAAAAATTTCTACAATCATTAAAATTGTTAACTAGTTTCTAAATTTGATTGTGATGTTCGTAACACATAATTTTTATTATGGAACTGTTAGCACCTCTCCAATTGGTTTCATTCGATATAACAAACATTTATAATTGAAAACCACAAGTTCTTTAAAACTAAAGTAACCTTCCCTAATCCTTTCATTGATGGAAAATGTTAAGCATATCAAAGCAATATAGTCCCATACTTCAAATCTCCATTAAAACATTACAATCCCATACTATCAAATGTCTATAAACTATCACACAAACACAATCTAATATAGATTGTAAGTAATCAATGCCTAATTGTTGTGAGATTAAACTGCTTCCTATCTTTGGCAAGATCTTGTTCTTGTAGAACCTGTACTTGTATTCCTAATGACTTGAAAATCTCAACAAACACCTTATTATTGAAATCTTCAACACCCTTTTTGACCCTAGGTTGCCTGATTCTGTATTGGGAAAGATCGATAATCATAATCACATATAAATTTCTTAGCCTTGAAAGCATGGATTTTGCATGCTTAGAAAATTTCAGCTTCAACTTTGGCATAGATTTGAGCTTCAAAACAAGCCTTCCTTTATGCTCACCAAGCCTAACTATTTTCAAACTCTTTCTTCCTCTATTGGAATTATCAAGCCTTTCATATTTGGATGGATGGAGAGTATCATAGATATGATGGGGTAAAAAAAAGGTTTTAGAATATACAACCATGGAATCCACTCAACCATGTAACCAACAACCACAGAAAAAAGATAAATTCAGTAGTTCAAAGTGGAAGTTGTATAGTCATTAAAAGTTGTAACTGACATATGAGGGTGAAAAATATTTAAATAGTCTTTCTATGGTCAAATCAAGAGGTGTGTGCGAGTTAGAGGAAGTTTGTAAAGGAAAATTTATCATGCCTCTGAGTGTCACCAAAATTCCTGTAGGATAGCTGAATACTTAAACATTTGGCCTTCATTTGCAATGCATGTGAAGATGGTGGAATGAGGAAGGATGAAAAGTTATGTTCAAAGGACCATTTTGAATGTATTTGTAAGGATTTTCATGGAATGAGGAAATTGTAGTGTACAAATTTCCAAACTGACCTTTATTTTGTAGTCACATTTTTATTGTTTGAATGCTTGTCAATATTGAAAATCAATCACCAAAAATCAATTACAACATGCACAAAAAAAGAAAAACAATAGATACAACTATTTATTTAGAGATAATATCATCTAAAGTAAGCAGCCATTATTTCTCTTCAAAAAGGATAAAGAAGGAACAATATATGTCTATTCATTCTTACATTGCCATTCCATCCAATCAATATTTTGTTCTTTTATTAAAAAATAGAGCACAAAATAATCCATGCATGCATTCATCCATTTACATAATTCAAAGTGTCTTTTTTTATTACTAAACAAGTAATGGAAAAATGACAAATAACTATTGATCCATTCAATATAAATCATACCAATAAGCTTTTTTTTGCATTGTATCAAGCAAACATGAAAGAAAAAATAGTCAAACAAATGCACATGTCCATTCTTTCATTTGTAGAAATGATCATATGAAAGCACATGTTTTTGCCTTTATTTAAAGATGGGTAATGGAGAATGTAAATAACAAAATCCTATGTCAAACAAGATCACCACAAATCACCTCTTCTTTACTTGCTCATTCATAGGCAAGATCATTGAAAATTTGGTAAAATAACCTTAAAAAATCATCCATGGTTCAACATCACATTCAGAATCAACAAATCAGAAGAAATATATCTCAATTATCCATCACACATTCAAAAATATGAGATGCATATTCATTGACAAAGAAGATTATCTAGGTTGGATATCCCTACTTTAATGAAATTAATGCCATTAATAAAAAAATATTGAAAAAAATATATCTATATAAAAAATATTCTCTAGAACATGTACCTTGTAACACACGTCCTTTGGTGAAGTGGGATATCTCAGCTATCTAGGGACTACAAGATGATCAATGGAAAAAATACATCTATTTCAACCTGAAATATAAAGGAAACAATGTTCTTAAATAATACACATGACAAAATATAACAAAAAAAGGTTCCAAACCTGCAAAGTGACAACATTTTCCCATCTTGTGGTGTATGTCATTTTTCCCTCGCATCCAAAATAAGATTCTGCCACTTTGAATTGAGAATACATGTGTAACTGCATTCTATATGCATGGAGAATAGGTGGAGCTGAAAAAATGCACCACATTTACATTTATTTAATAGGTTTATTAAGTATTTAAAATTATAAACCATCATGAACTTTAGAACTCTAGCTACTATGGCTGAGAGAATGTCCTCAACAAGCCAACACATAAAAAATCTTGATTTTCTTGCATGCTAAGGACATTACCCTCACCCATAAGAGTCAAATTTATAATGTTCATGACAATCTATAATTTAAAATACCTAACTAAAGACCTATAACAAAAATGCAAACCTATTGCATTTGTCAGCTCCACCTGATGTCCAATGCATATGAATTGAGATTGCATATTGAACTATGGCCTCCTTTTGCATTGCCAGAAACCAAGCGATTAACATAGTTAGTTATCATGCAATCATAGGTTAATGTTGAGTTTCACTTGGTTTCAAGAATATTATAACATTCTCTAGTAATCACAGCCAACCATGTGAAGGTGGAAGCTCATTTGCACCCCCCATCCAACATCTAAATTTCATGTTAACATCTAAAATTCATTCAAGTATTAATAAAATGTAGTATTCATGAATTATCACATGATAACATTTATTAACACATAAGATTCATTTGAACATTTACATGAATATTCAATAGCACATAATTAAAACATCGAGACATAAACATCAATCATTATGAAATAAGTTACATAAATGATAATAATTTATTTTTTATCTTTATCTTTTTTTGTCCTTCCCTATATTGTTGCAGAGGCATATCCATGACATCATCGACATTTCTTCTCACTTGTGGACATGATCTTATTGTCCTTTGCAAAGGTGGGTCTTCTATAACAAAAAATAAAATGGTTAAATTTAAATAGTTTGAGACTTTAAAGACTTTAAAGAACATAAGTGTAGTACTCTTTACCTTGTCCAACCACATCATCTTGTCTAACGACTTGAATCTCAACATGCTCATCAAGAACAACCTCTACATCCCTTGCAATTGCAATACAAGATGTTTTCTTAATCTCAACAAATATTATAGTTAAATTTTTATTACTACACCAAATTCAATTAAAAATGTTTACTTGTATCAATAATTGAGAAATCAAAATTCAAATAAAAAATATATACCTTGAGTACTACAATGCACATTCGAATTGACACCTCCATGGTGCTCAGATGGTGTGTCACGATTGGTAGGTTGCAATTCTATGTAAATAATTAGTACATTTATCAACAATATATATAGATAAATACAAGACAAATACTGAGAAAGCTTAATCATTCATTTTAATACATATAAATATATTCACTTTAAAGTTTTGAACAAATACATAATTGTTGTTTCCTTTCTTAAAAAAATATAACGAATTATATTTTTGGAACTAATATCAAATATAATAATTGGTAAAGCATTCAATTTGAAATAAAAATCAATTGACCTATTTACTTGATTGATAGATCTAGTAGAATAACCTTGTGCACTCATTGCTTTGAGTCATTTGACCACAAATGTATAGCTTTGTTTGTAGGCTATATTCTTGTCCTCTTCAAAAATTGGTTTTTTAAACTTCACGGCCTAAATTTTTTTCTTGGTATCATGAGTTTTTTTTTGTAGTGAATTTTATCAATACCAAATTGTTTACAATTTATAAATATTTGCATATGGTTTTTCATTTACTTATACTTACAATTTGTGCAACAAGTTTTGAATGTCCACCCAAGCCAAGCTTGTGCTACCCATGCTTCTATTTTCTTGCTTTGGTTGCCTTTGATGTGTCAAGAAACCTATGTGAAGTTTGACATGTTAGATCACATAAGTATTAAGAGTAATTAGTACATAATTTCATTCTTAATATTATGACATACCTTCTTTCCTCGGGTGGTACTATCTCTCCACCATGTCCCACACTTTTCTTAGTGGCATCCTTTTTAAGATTCTCCTGCTCAATAATATGAATATAGGGGGCCGCTCATAATAAGGGTTGTGTTCCATTTGGGTCCTATATTTGTACCTCATATACTTTAAAGCTTGGCCTACTTTCTCAAGGAGCCTAAGTTTTTCAAAGATGTTGGGTGTAAAAAGTGTTGTCATAACATCAATGGGTTTATTCTTTAACTCTATAGTTTGTATATTCCATATTTAAAAAAAAAAACTGTTAGATTAATAAATTAATTGAAGCTAGGTTTTAATTTACTTGAAGAAATGGATCAAAGGAAATCTGATCTAGCAATGAAATCAAAATATGATATCCTATGCGTATGGTCGGTCCAAATATGTGCAAACATTCATCATTAAGTTTTTCATAAAATTGATTATTCCCTACAAAATAATAATGGGATTAGTAGTTATTGCAAGGGACTGCACATGAGGTTGGTGCATTTGATTATAAGATTGTATAGTAAAATAAAGGATAAATCTTAAAGTACCTAGAAGTTGGGTTACTCTCAAGGGAAGTCCATCTTCATTGCTCATGATAAATTGGTCATAATTCTTTATTGTTCCCATACATCTAACATGGGTACATCTAGGAATGTCCTCATCGCCTCCTGCATAATGAATCCAATATTATAGAATTCTCCCTAAGAAATAATAGTTCAAGTGAAATAAACACATGAAAAGTGAGAGAGAAAAATAGGAATCTACTTACCAATAAGTGTTGCCATCACATTTGTGGCCATGCTACGTGTTGCTGACATTGTAGTTGGCATTACCTCTATGGTTCTGTTCCTTGTACCAGATGACATACTGAACATAGGATCAATGCTAGGTGCTAAAAAATAAGATTGTTAGAACATAAAAACCAAGATTGTTAAGGCTATTAACAAAAAAATTGTTCAAGAAAAATACAAGTCTAGGATAGAACATGTGATGTACTTGAACCACCTAAAGTATCCACATCTGGGGCATGATTCTTTAACCTATTCAACATCCTCTATAAAAATAAAACATATACATTTTATTTAATGACATAAATAAAAGAGTATATTATAAAATCATTATTGAAGTTTTTTTATAATTAAAAAACTACATTAATACGTATTGTATAAGTCTAAACTAGGTGCATCAACTCATCCTCTCTCATCTGTATTTGAACATTTTGAGGTTGAATTGATGCCAATCAAGTTAACTCTCTTGATAGTGCATGAAGGACCTTTTGTAGTGCATCTTGTTGGAAATGCAATAGGGAAAGTAAACTTGAAGAAGGGGGGGGGGGGGGGGGGGTGGTGAATCAGTCCTTCTAACTTTAACAATAAATTCATTCACCACATGTCCATCTCACAATTTGCATGTAAAATGAAATAACTAGCTAAAAATATTCATCCATAGTATAAAAGAAAATAAAATTCAACACATGTATGACACAAGATATTTGGTTACCCATAAACCCTTCAATGAGAAGGTAAAACTAGGGTGGGGATGACACCCACAAGTCTCAACTATTACAATAATAAAGAGTATCTAGTGAAGGTTACAATGTTTGATCATGAAACATGATCTACCTTTTGAAAGGTCTACCCTCTTAAAGGCTTAAAAGATTGTTAGATCTTACCCTATCAAAGGATTTCAACACCTTGTCAGAAGTGTGCCTAATTAAAGGACTTTAACTCATAATGAAGTAAGAACATTGTTAAAGGATTTACAACAACCTATTAAAACTACTATGTTAGGAGATTTAACTGATTCACCTACTAGAATGTATCAGCAATGATCCTATGGTTAGCCTCTATTGCTAGATAATAGATCACCTCTTTCTTGATGTGTACTTGATTCTCGCTGATTAGATATATCTCTTCTGTCCTCTAATTCCTTTCCTCTATTCTCCTCTAACTGATTTTGCAATGTATCTCAATTCAAAACTCTTTAGTCACTATGAATGTTCTATTTGCACATGAAAACTTCTCTCTTTTCTCCTTTCACATTCATAGAAAGTTTAGGGTTTGTCCTCCTTAAGAAGATCTAGGTGACTTAGGGTGATGTATGAATCAATGATTGCAATTCATCTATCTAGCTGCTCAAAACATCCTTTTAATTGATTGGTTGCATGTACTACATAGGGATCCTGAATAAATATTCATCTTTATCATCTAGAATCGTAAAACAATCCTTAAGTTGGCTAAAAAATGGTTTACATAGAAGTTTGTGCCATTACAAACACCTATGTCCAAAACTATTTACTCGACACTTGAAGTGTTTGATGCTCGACATCCACTATATCTTCAATGCTATAACTCAGCCTCTGAATGACTCAACATCCACTAATCACTCAACATCTAAATGACTTGACACTTGAGTGACTCGACACTTACTAGTTACTCGAAACATACTATATCTCTCTTCCTCAACATATACTATCTAGTAACTTATGCTCATCATACATTACTTGTCTGACATGAACTAAGTAAATGAATTAAGTATATTGTCACTCATATGTCAAAACCAATCCAAGATTAACAATCTCCCCCTTTGAAATGAGTGGAAAAATACTTGGTCATGCATGAATATCCTTAGCTCTTCAAGCATAACTCAGAAAATATCCATTTTAGTACTTGACTTTCCAAAATTTCAAAAGTTCAATTTTTTTGCAAAACTTAGGACTCATCAGTCATACCTCAATATTCAATAACTCCCCTTGAGTTGATTATTCTATTCTAATTCTGAAACTAAATACTCCTGCTAAGTAGATTCTGCATATGCTGAACTATGCTATGGTTTGGTTGTGTTTTTGACTCATTTTTCTTTTTCGTATTTCTCACAAAACTTATGTCTCCCCCTTAATTATTTCCCCCCCTTTTTGACACTTATGACAAAGGGTTATACACGTATAGTGTGTTTGTCCAAGAAATTTTTATGGACCTCAAGTATTATCTTCAAAGTTGCATCCTAGTTATCACATGCTACTTCCACTATTGGATAGATAACTCCACAACAAGGTCAACTAACCCTTCATTTTTAGAAAGATGGGGATATTTGTTCATCACTATTTTTGTAAAGTCTAGTTCGTGGTTTAGTATTTTAATGTATGGTGTCAACATGGACTAGATACTAATTAGTGTTGCCTAAATGTTTGCATCTTGAGCATGGAAGGCTGCCAATTGGCCTTGGGAGTTCATAAAATTCCTAAAGTGCTTTTGACTCTAGGCTAGAGAATTGGGTAGAGTAGTACCTATTAGCTTCATATCTCTTTGTAGAGTGCACTTCTTTTGTAAACATAGTTGTATCACACAACTTGGTGTAAAGAGATAAAATATTCTTTAATACTTTCTTTACACCCTCAATCTTGGTTGCTAACTCAACCTGGTGTAGTGCAATGGCACTTGATATCTGTTCTGTTCGAAGCATGAATGCTGATGATACTTCTATGGAGGATTATTATAGAAATATTATTAGATCATTATCATGATGATATGTTACATTCATGACTATGTTTGTCATTGATGTCAACATAACAGTTTTCTATGGTATCTGACAGAAGAACAATAGTAAAGATCAAGTTGGTATAGATAGATCATTGAGAATTTTCACTAAGAAAGGTTAATGGAAGATAATGCTAAATGTATAGTATATGTAGCTAACCTTGGAAGCATAAGCTATTAAGTTTGGAAGAATTTATGCAAGTTTTGGTGAAGACTATTCTAAGATAGAGTTTATAGAAGCATGTTTTGGTAAACTTGTTATATCTCTTAGAAGAGTTGTTATTTTGAGAAGAAAGGCTAAAGGAATGTAGAAGACATGTTGGAGATGATCTGGCTAAGCTCAGTCATCATGATATTATCATACATAAAGTTATTCAAGTTACAAGGTGACATATTAATGTTATCGCTAAGTATAACATGTTCGTAGTGAGGTCTTATAATAATTAATTAAGAAGGTGTAATAGCCAACTTAGGGAATTATTTTATGGATTTTGTATAAAGGAAGGACATTTTCCTTTTTTATGAATGTATGAATGATTGAAAGAAGCATAAAGAGTACAACAGAAGAGAAATAAATTGATATGTGAGGATAAGCAGAGTAGAGTGAAGTTGCATAAAACATCATTGCCAAGGTTTTATTGTGAGATTTGAGGTTTGATATTTGGATCTAAGGTTCATGACCTAGTGTGAAAGGTCTAATAGTGACTGGTTTGATTGAAAAGACAAAGGAAAGAGGTTAAAGGATAGTACAAATAATTATTTTGCCAGAAATAGTTGAGAGAATAGTTGGAAAGTGAGTTCAGTGGTCTTGCCCTAGAATTTGTTTGGACAATGGGTCTTTTTGCCTTCTACAACTCCTAACAGGGTTGGCACAACTCCTAACATGGTTAACACAACTCCTAATAGGGTTGGAATCTCCTAATAGGAAGTCAAAGTCACCTAACAGGGACTTTTATGTATTGAATGTGTTTATAGACTCCTAATAGGGTCCATCCTCTAACAAGGAATATATATCAATATATTTTTGTGGGCATCATTCCCAATGTGGTATTCCCTCTGATCAAGGGTTGCCCTAGTTAACAAATCTAGTGTAATTGTGTATGTGTATCTTGTTATGATTGCTATTTACTTTGATTGAATGATTAAGATTAATTAAGGTTAATAATTTTTTTAATTAGATAATTGATTCACCCCCCCTCTCAGTTATCTTGGTGGACTACAGTTTCTAACAATTGGTATCAGAGCATCATGTCCTAGATGATAAAGTTTAACAACTTTGGGAGATCCATGGTGAACATATTAAGAAAGGATAGTCCGAAGTTCGATAAAACAAATTATGATAGATGGGAGGAAAAGATGAAGACACATCTGCTATGTATGGGTTCAAGATATTGGATCTTGACAAAATTAGAAAAGACAATTATTACTTAAAGTTCTTTGGAAACTTGTACTAAGGATGAGAGAGAACTTTGCATGTGTGACATGAGAGCTAGAGAAGAACTATTGTTTAGACTTCCTAAAATTGAGTACAACCACATAAACACACTTGATACTTCTTATAAGATTTGGAAAGCTTTGAAAAATAGTTTTGAAGGTGATGAACATTATAAGAACTTGAGGCTACAAAGTTGGATTTGTGCATTTTAAGATGCTAAAATGATGGAAGATGAATCTATAAGAACATATGTAGGCAGAATATTAGAAATTACTGTAGTTATTAGATCTCAAGGAGGAACCAAGGAAGATGATAAGGTGATCTAGAAGATATTGAAGAGCTTAACACCACCATTTAAGCAAGTAGTTCAAATGATACAATTGTTGATCTCTTGTACCAAATTATTTCACAAAGCAATCATTAATTGGGAGATTAGAATCACTTGAGAATGAGCTTAATTAGTTGGAGAATTGTCTACAATAGAGACAACTTCAAGTGCCCTAGATATTCAACCTAGTTTATCAAGGAACACAAGTGCTAGAGGAGGTTTTGCTAGCCATAATAGATCTGATGAGGGTAGAAAGATATAAGATGGAGTAGCCCTTATAGTAAGAAGAGAAAAAGTTGGTAAGAAAATCTTTAAATGTTGGACTTGTAATGAGTTTGGTCATTCTGATGAACAAGTCGTAAGTGCTAGTGATGATGAAATAGGATTTCTAGCTATTAAAGAAGAAAGTCCAAAGAAAATGGCTTTGGTATCATAGGTTGAAAATAAATCTAATTGGATAATTGATAGAGGTTGTTCAAATCATATGACTTGTGATATGAACAAGCTTTTTGACTTCAAAAGTTATGATGGAGGCATTGTCAGAGTTGGAAACAATGTAGCTTGCCCTGTGAAAGGTATTGGATCTATAACTCTTAATGGTAAGACTAACACTGAGGATGTATATTTTGTTGATGGTTTGACACACAATATTTTGAATGTTGGACAACTAGTGGATAAAGGTTATTAGTTATAGTTCACAAAGAAGACATGCATGATCAGAGACAAAGATAGGAAGGTAATGGAATAGGAACTAGATCTAGAGGTAATGTATTTTAGTTGAATCCCATTGAAATGACATGTTTGGTTACAACGGTAGATGATAGTTGGTTATGGCATAAGAGATTTTTTCATATAAACTTTGACAACATTATAAAATATAGTAGAATGTTTTTAATTAGAGATTTGCCTAAGATTGTAAAGCCTACTAACAATATTTTTAAGGAGTGTGCATTGACAAAACATACCAGAACTTCTTTTCCCAACAAGAAATTTAATATTACAACAAAGTTGGAGATTGTACACATAGGTCTTAGTGGTCCTATGAAGACTGAAGTATTCTATGGTGAAAGGTATTTCATGATTATTGTTGATGGCTTTTATAGAATGATGTGGGTTGCATTTCTTAAAGAAAAATTTAAGACATTTGATAAGTTCAAGATATTCAAGAATATAGTTGAGAATGAATTAGGTATGAAGATTAAATGTTTAAGATTAGATAGAGGAGGAGAGTTTACTTCAAATGAGTTTAATATCTTTTGTGAAGCTAATGCAATCAAAAGACAGTTTTCAGCTCCTAGAAACCCTAAACAAAATGGCATTATAGAGAGAAGAAACAGGTCAGTAATAGAAGAAATAATCTAGCTATGTTAGTTGAGAATGATGTATCCAAGATGTTTTGGAGATAAGCTATGAATACAAAAGTCTACACTATGAATAGAGTGCAAGTTAGAAAAGACTCAAACAAGATCCCTTATGAACTATGGTTTGGTCAGTCACTTACAATTAAGTATTTTAGAATTTTTGGTAAAAAATGTTATATCAAAAGAGATGATGATGTTGGTAAATTTGATACTAGAAGTGATGAAGGTATGTTTCTTGGTTATTCATTAAAAAATAGAGCTTATAGATGTTATAATATGAGAACTAAGACTATTGTTGAAAGTGAAAATGTAAAAGTTGACAAGAAATTTGGGATACAAGAAAGAATAGTTGACTAAAATTCTGATGATGAGAATGTTGTTGTTACTAAACCAAGGAATGATGAAGTATTCTTTGAGATTGACAATGATTTTTAGAATGAAGGAGAGCTAAGGTAGGAAAATTTTTAGAACCTAGAACAGAGCTAAGAGTTGAGATAACAACTCCTACTTTTGGTAAGAATATGACAAAGAATCATCCACCAGAGTAGATCATTGGAAACATAGATAAAGGTGTAATGAAAATAAGTAGAATTAATGAAGAATTATGTTTGATAGCTCAAGTAGAACCAAATAATGTAGATGAGGAATGTAAAGATGACTATTAGAGGAAATGATGATGAAAGTGACAAGTTTGCAGAAGAGATGAAGAAGGAATTTGAAATGAGTATGATAGGATAGATGAAATACTTCCTAGGATTACATATTGTGTAGGATAAAGAAGGAATATTTATTATTTAGACTAAGTATTTTAAAGATCTATTTGAAAAGGTTTGGTTTGGAAACATGTAAACCAGTTGGAGCACCTATAATAACTAGACACAAGTTATCTACAAAGGATGAGAAACCTACTGTTGAGCAAAAGAAGTACAGATCTATGATTGGAGGACTGTAATATCTAACTCACAAAAGGTCAAATATAGAAAATGCAGTTGGAATTGTTGCAAGATTTCAAGTTGATCCTAGAGAAGCGCATTATGCAATAGTTAAAAGGATATTTAGATATTTGAAGGGAACACCAGAGTTTGGATTGTGGTATGACAGATCTAATGATTTCACTTTATATGCTTATAATGCTGATTGAGTAGGCAATATGGATAATAGAAAGAGCACCAGTGGTGAAGCCTTCTTTCTTGGGAGAAAGATTGGTATCTTGGTTAAGCAAGAAGTAGGATTGTACCTCATAAAGTACAATAGAGTTAGAATATGTTGCAACAACAAACAATTGTAATCAAGTTGTTTAGATGAAGCAAATGCTAAATGATGTAAGGATATAATTCAATGAACCTATTACCATACATTGTGATAACACAAGCAAAGTGAATATGTCTAAGAATCCAGTGATGCATTCGCAGACTAAGCACATTTCTATCAAATATCACATGTTGAGAGAGAAAGTTGTAGAAAAGGAAATTAGATTGGAGTATGTAAGCACCAAAAAGTAGATTGTAGATATTTTCACCAAGCCTCTTCCCAAAGAGACTTTTTAGTATTTGTGAGGTATGCTAGGGGTTATGCCCCTACCTACATCAGAGTAGAAGATTCAAGAATGCATTAGTCCAGTGTTATAGAGTACTATTTTTTATCTAGACTAAATGTTGATACTTCCTATATGGGGGAGTATTTGTGATGGATAGAGTCATCTAGGACTCTTGATAGATGTTGTTTTGAATAGTGTCTTTGGACGCTTGAGCAAGTTAGAGGTAGTTGTTGCAGAAATAGATAGTTGATGAAACCTTTGACATTGATGTCAATGGGGGAGAGATTACAACATGAAAAATAGTTTGATATAGAGAACATTGAGGTATACCAAAGGGGGAGAATGATTGATGAAGAGTATTTTAAAAGAAAGGATGACATTCTTTAATATTGGTAATATTGGTATTCTTGGAACTAGATGTTTTTCATCTATGTTGTCATCAATGCCAAAGGGGGAGATTGTTGGAAGCATAATGATACTTCTATGGGGGAGTATTTAGACATATGATTAGATTATTATCATGATGATATGTTACATTCATGACTTTGTTTTTCATTGATGTCAACATAGTAGTCTCTGTGGTACCTGACAGAAGACCAATAGTAAAGATCAAGTTGGTAGAAATAGATCATTGAGCATTTTCACTAAGTGAGGTTAATGGGAGATACTAATAAGTGTCTTGTATATGTATCTAACCTTAGAAGCATAAGATATTAAGTCTAAAAGAAGTAATGCAAGTTTTGGTGAAGACTATTATGAGATAGAGTTTACATAAGCATGTTCTGGTAAACTTGTTATATCTCTTAGCAGATTTGTTATTCTAAGAAGCAAGGTTAAAGGCATGTAGAAGACATGTTAGAGATGATGTGGCTAAAATTTCTTGCCATGATATTACATGTGCATAAAGTTATTCAAGTTACAAGATGATAGATTAATGTTGTCACTAAGTATAACATGTTCTTAATGAGGTCCTATAATAATTAATTGAGAAGGTGTAATAGTTGACTCAGGTAATTGTTTTATGGATTTGGTATAAAGGAAGGAAGTTTTCTTTTGTTATGTATGTATGAATGATTGCAAGAAGCAAAAAGAGTATAATAGAAGAGAAAACAATTAATATGTGAGGATAAGTAGAGCAGAGTGAAGTTGGAGAAAACTTTGTTGCCAAGGTTTTATTGTGAGATCTGAGGTTTGATATTTGTATACAAGTTTCATGACCTAGTCTACAAGGTTTGAAAGTGATTGGTCTAGTTGAAAGGATAGAGGAAAGAGGTTAAAGAATAGTACAAACAATTATTCTACAAGGAATAGTTGAGAGATCAGTTGGACAATGAGTTTAGTAGTCTTGCCCCAGAAGCTATTTGGATAGTGGGTCCTTCTTCCTTCTACAAATCCTAACAAGGTTGGAATCTCCTAATAGGAATTCAAAGTCTTTTAGTAGGGGATCTTATGTACTAAATGTGTCTATAGACTCCTAATTTGGTCCATCCTCCAACAAGGAATATATATCAAAATATCTTTGTGGGCATCATTCCCATCAGTGTTTTCCCTCTGATCAAGGGTTTCCCTAGATAATTGTGTATGTGCAACTTGTTATGGTTTCTATTTATATTGATTAAATGGTTAAGATGAATTAAGGTTGATAATTATTTTAATTAGATAGCTGACTTGCTCGGCCCCCCTCCCCCCCCAAAAAAAATAAAAAATAAAAAAATCTTGATAGGCTGTTGTTTCTAACATGTTCATCCACCTTGGTTTGAAATTTCTTCTCAAACCATTCCAATAATTTTACATTAGTATCTAGGTCATCATCATTGATTTTCACTACAATATTTGCCAACTGCTCAATAATTGGCTTGGCTTCATTAGGTGCAGGGAGGTTGAATGCATCAAGAAATATGTCCTTGATGTAATCAAGTGTTTATTTCTATCTATGCTCCCTATTGAGTAGTTCTTGGTGTTTCTTCCTTGCTAGAGCATCCTGCAATATGCTCATTTTCTCTATTATGATTGTTGTAAGATCATACTTTGGTAACTCAATCACCTCATCTAAGTTTATGTCACCATAATATGTCACCTCATCAACCTTAGATGTGCTAGGACTTGGCCTTGATGCTTGCAAAGATGTAGCTTTAGTACTTGGCCTATGAAGTGCTTGACTATGAGTAGGAGTGGCATTGTCTGGTAGGGTATTTAGTGTCTATATTGCTATTACTTCCTCTAGATTCATAGTCAATACTAAATCTTCAGTCCTATCCTTCTCCTTTTCTTCGATTTCTTCTCCACCTTGTCCTTTTGGTGTAGGTGCAGGACTGGCTTCTTGACCTGTTTGGACTGGTGTCCTTTCTTTCTCAATTATTGTAATTGCTAGCACCTTGGTGATAATATATGAAGGCAATGTGTCCTTCCTATTGTATAAAAAAATAGATATTGTAGGTTACACCTCTCTAGATTAAGAGGGGGCACTTGATAATGCTTGTGTTTTCTCCCCTACAGATGCCAATTCTACCTTCTCAATCTTATCCACAATCACCAACATAGGATGACTGCATAATTGTGCCTTGGTGGAATTAGTCTATATCTTCTACATATCCTCCTCTATTATGGGATTAATGGTTTGAACAGTGGTGTCATACACATCCTTATGCTTTACTATATCTTTTTGAGGATTGGCACTTGACATTTGTCCTATCGGTACATTTTGGTTTGTCTATTACTCTTCTTCAATTTTTGCCTCTATAGTGCCTCCCCCATGTACTTCCATCACAAATTCATCATTTTTTGCTTCAACTACTTCTTCATTTTTTTTTTCTTCACCTACTTCTTTAGGTGCTTTCTCATAGGATTTTGTGTTGTCAACCCATAGATTACCTTCCAAATTTGTGTACTTTGCTAGACAACAACTTCAATCTTGTTCTATAAAATGTCAAAAGCTTAGTACTTTGGAGAAAATGTTCCCTTATACTTATTAATAGCTTTCTCTCTATTGTGAGACTATATTTCCAACTTTGCTCAACTCTATCATATAGGATCTTTGGTAGAGAGTTGGAAATCTCAGTTGGAGTCATCTTAAATGTTTCCATTATGCCATATATAGACTCTTATACTTTATCCATATGTAACTTCCCAAGTTTATCAAACTCAACATGTATAAATCCACTTAAATCAACACTATTCTTAATATTTTCACATAAGTTGTCCAAATCAGAACAGGGACAAAGAATTTACACTTTAAATTAGCTATTATCATCTAACTTGATCATCTCCTCATTTGATTTAGTTGGGGTAATATACTTCCTTCTTTGCTTCTACTCAGGTTTATCTCCTTGTGTAGCTATACTACCTCTCTTACATTTAGGCCACTAAACCTCCTAAGTCTTCTTGGTAGTAGCTCTTGTGCTAGCCTTGGTAACAAGAACTATAGGCTTTAGTTTTACAACCATTTTAGGTTTTCTTGCTTTTGGCTTCTTTTCTTTTCTATTCTTTTCTTTTGTGGCAATAGGTACTTCATTGGCTTTGTAAGAATTTGGTATAGCTTTGATACCATGTAAGAATTTTCCTAAGGGAATAATTCAATGGAAAGTTCAAGAAGCTCAATAGATAGCACAAGAGAGAGAAATAGTGATCAAATGAGAATCTCAATAATGATCAAGATGATAATGCATATCAGATGATTGGTATGAGATAATTGGATATCAGATGAATACACACTAGTAGTGCCTTGTAGAAAAAGGCAACTAGAATGACTAGGAGTCAACAAAGTGATAAGCCTCACAACTAAGCACATATCCACCAAGAGTGGATTATCCTCCATTGAGCATAGGATTTTGTGTGATGATGAGAGGATAAGTCTATATAGGTGTATCTCATAAAGAGATGGTGTAGACACCATGTGCTCAAATAAATTGCTAATACTTGTGTTGTCAACAAGACAACTCGTATGTCTGTGCATATTCCTAAGTAAACTTAAGTAAAGTGTAATAATAATTAATTATTTACACTAACATCCCCCCTTAAGTGCAACTTAGAGAAATGCACTTAAGCTCACAAAACTAAATACAAGATGCAATATGGGTCCCTACTACTAGGCTATGTTAGGTACCCATGTACAAATGCAATGCTCTACATACAATGCTATACAATGCAATCTCTCTAAAAATAGAGAAAGAGGGAAAACCTCATGGGAAAAATCTCCTCCAAAAAGAGAGATGAAGAAATATAAGATGCATGCAAGGACAGAGTAATCAAGACCCCCCTAGTATGACATACATCATGCATGTACAAGCATATATCCCCCATAAGAAAAAAATACATGATGGTATCCCCCATATTGAATAATCTCCTACAAGGATGTCATGAAGACAAAAAAGAATCCAATGCCTACAAATGGAATTTATCCCTTTAGGAAAAAGATACACCAAGTATAGGGTGAAAGTATCCTTCCCATTGTGGATAGGAAGATGGATGAGGAATCCATATGTAGTATACTATGGACACTGCCTCTGAAGTCTTCTCACAAGTTGACAAGTCCTTGATGAATGTAGATGCCACAAGCCAATTTGGTGAATGCCCAAAAGAAGGAAAAAAATAAGGTAACATGTCCACGTATGAAAGTGAATCAAACTAAAAAGATAAGGAATCATCCTTATAGGAAGATATGGGAAGGGAAGTAATGTAGCCTCCCCTCAATGATAAATTCACATCCATGAAAGAAGCTCCTTGATGAATGAAGAAGCTGCACCATGAAAATTGAATGATGTTCCTCCTTGTAGGCAGAAGTGGTGCCATAGGTGTAGTAGATAACACTCCCCAACTATTAGGAAAAATCCTCAAAAGATATGATGTCTAAGAAAATTGGAATACAATCTCCAAAGATTGATATGTCTCCTTTGAAGTAAAAGAGTCCTCCTCCAACTACTGAAAATAAGTGTCTAAAATCATGTGAGTCTCAAAAGAAAGATCAAGTGGTTGAGGGTTAGAGTGTTCCCTTGTAACAAGTGAAGAAGAATTATCCTCAAAAAAGAGAAGATGGACGTCTTCAATAATGTCGCCCACATTTTCAATGTAAGATTCCACAAACAACACTGCAATGTCTAGAAGGAAGTTATCCCATGAAGTTGAAATAGGAAGACATGGCATTTCCTACTATGTTAAATTAGAGAATCTATGGCTAGAATTGGATTAGTAGAAGCAACATAAGCATTAGGAGTTATGATCTCAACTAGAGTGACTAGAGGTAGAATGTCCTCTGGTAATGGAGGGACTCATGGATCCCCATATGCTTCCCAAAGACACATCCAAACATCATGAGGAATACTTGCCTTACTAAGAGGAGCAAAAGATTCCTTACTCATACTATTATACATGAAGTGAAGAAGAAGAGAAAGATGTTTGCAATTAGTATTAGGTGGAAATATCTTCAAATATAGATAAGGAAACACTTCCTTATGTTCTCTTAGATTATCAATCATCCAAGCACTCCAATTCTGATAGTTCCTTTTTTGCAATTTGAATCTTAAACCAAATTGACACTTTTGACATGATTCCATGAGATCAAATAATTTATGCACCCCCAAAATACAAAAAAAATTCAAAGAAACCCCCACAATGCATGATTTGGAACTTTATATTTAGTGCAATTACAATGACCACTTGCCAATTTAGGGCCTAAGTGGACTTTTGATTTTGATGGTTACAACAAAAAATATGAAGCTATATCAGACTCAACAAGATAAGACACAAGACCTCTCAAGGATCTAATTAATTACAAGTGCCAATAGGCCAAAATGAGACCAAAATTTGAAAGTACTATGTCTAATAAAAATTACTCTAAATTGATACTAAATCTAGAAATTTCAAAAAAAATAGGACCTGAATATGTGTCTAGATGAGCTTGTACTAAGCCTCTAAAGTTGTGAAAATCAGGATTGGCAATTTTCCAAAAAATTTAGAAATAGAGATCACAAACAAGCTCTGTAATTATTTTTCTTGAATCACCATCATCACACCTTCAAAAATCAAATGACTCTAGATTTCACCTTAGATGTCCGATTTTGATGAAATAAAAGTCAATTTGGGAGTTTTTTGACCTTCTAAATGTGATACCAATATCTGATTTGCACTAGCAAGATCCAATCTTGACCTTAAAAAAAATCTCTCCAATGGCTATAAAATGAAGTTCTTGTGGCTCTAATACCATGTAAGAATTTACCTAAAGGAAAAATGATTCAATGATAAGATCAAGAAGCTTAGCAGATAGTAGAAGAGAGATAAATAATGATCGAATGAGAATCTCAATAATGATCAAGATGATAATGCATATCAAATGATTGATATGAGATAATTGGATATCATATGAATACACACTAGAAGTAACTTGTATATAAAGGAAACTAGAATGATTAGGAGTCAACAAAGTGATAAGCCTCACAACTAAGCACATTTCCACGAAGAGTGGATTATCCTCTATTGAGCATAGGAGTCTGTGCAATGATGAGAGGGTAAGTTTACATAGGTCTATCTCCCAAAGAGATGTTGTAGATGTCATGTGCTCAAATGAGTTTCTAACTCGTATGTTGTCAACAAGACAACTCATATGTCTATGCATATTCCTAAGTAAACTTAAGTAAAATGTAATAATAATTAATTATTTACACTAGTAGGCTTCTTCTCCCTTGAAACGTTCATCAATTTCTACGTCTTCTTCTCCTTGGTCCTCACCTTGACCCTATGTGATAGCAAGTGGTGCATCTTTATCATCTTCATTATCTTCTTCTACGTCATCTCCTTCTGCCCCTTCACCAAATTGTTCTTTGAGTTTCTTCACAAGCTTGTTCTTTTTCCTCATCATAGAAGCTGTGTTTAAATCCATTGTGATCTTTGATTGCTACATCATAGTTTCCAAAAGCAGTTGCATCCTTATCTACTTCTTCTACTAGGAAAGCAGTGATGGCTATAGATGCCTCATCAACATTAATCTCATAAGGCAATGGTCTAAGCCATCTCACCCTTGGAACAACAACTTGTACATATGTGAAATCAACATCAATTAGAGAACAAAAATCATTTAAATGCTTCTCTAATAGTGGTACTAGAATACTCTATCTTTGTTTCATTGACTTCTTAAAGTCTTCAAAGTATCTAGTCATCAAACTCTCAAAACTATCACCTAGTTGCTCTATAAATTCACCAATATGCATTGCAACTAATTTTTTAGTCTTCCAAGCTACTTTCCCAAATGTGAGAAAAGTGTTCTACACATAGAAAAACATACAAACAAGTATTGGACCAAATTTTTATTGTGCACTTTTTATTTTCCTTATAGCTCCCAATTTTTTAGATAACTACTAGAGTTGTAATTGGGCAAGGTCATAAGAATGGTCTTTCATTACTATCTTGTAACCCAAATCCACAACCATACATGGTACACTGTTTAACTTGCTAGATTGAAAGAGCTTGTGTGCAATAATTCTCACTAAAAGTACAGTTAGAGGATCATAAATTGTGTCTATGGTCATTCCTCTCTTGTTCCATAGTGCCCCTTTATTCTTTTCAATTGCCTCTTTAGCATCACTCCTCATTGTCTTAGGTTTGTCTAGGATTGGATATCCTGTCACTCTATGAATGATCCTCTTTATGATTTTTACAAGGTGATCCTCCAACCATACAAAATTATCATGAATAATAATAAGAACGATCTTAATCCATTCTATTTTAAACACATTTGGAAATTCTAGGGTACAGGTTAACCCTTTTCTCTCTACAAGCTTGAATTCTTCTTTCAATACTATGTTCTCACACAATTTTCCATATAACTATCTTATCTCCATGTCTCTAATGCTTCCAACCTTACAAGTGTAGCAACACCTTACATCCTATATCATCAAAACTTGTGGTGATATCATAGATAATGCACCCGACGGGTCTCCTTTATAAGAAATGTCAGGAATTGCCCAAAAATATGGTTGTTTGATCTCATTACTTATCAATTAGCATTCAAAACTTCATTTCCTTCCTTAACCACAGAAATAGAAGAACTAGATGCCATAAAAAATAACTAGGGTTTGCAAAAATTCAAACAATGTAACTCGACACACGATAAATACCTTGAAAAATTTAATGACTGGTGTTAACTAGCAATTGAATTCAGTTTGCAAATGCTTGAATCATTGTTTCCAATTCACCTTTAGCTTTTCATGCTCTCTTCAATCTTGAATAATTTCAAATGAGTCAAAAATTTACCATATAGCCCTTAAAACTTCACAATAAATTCTTAGTGCTTACACAATTGTAAGCTCAGCTCCAACAACAATTCTGACTCACTAAACTTCCATGTAACTTCCTTCACATTTAGAAACCACAATGAGCTCAGCCACCACTACCACCTTCAATAACTCATAAACAACTAACTTTCACTAGACAACCACAATGAAACTTTTCATGCTTTCCAACAACATGAAAATTTATAGATTTCTTCTAAGTTCTAACCAATACTTTGCATCTTACTTCATGCATATATGATCTTTTCAAAACTCAATCCTTGGAACTGATGTATAATTGAACTTTGAAATATCAGTCCCATACATACCTCTTAATTTCCTAGTCCTATCTAAGGTTGATGTACTAAAATCTTCCATTTTCTTCCATGTCTTATTCATCTGCACTTTGACTTCTTCAACATCAACCTTTCCTTTTCCTTTATTGAATTCACTGCTAGGTGCTTTTTAACTTGTTGGACAAATTTTTCTTATGTGACTAATCTTCAAACAAATAAAATATGTAGTTTGACTCAACCATCTTTTGTAGTCACTTCTAAAATGTGTTCTAATACAATTTTCAGCAACATGTCCATACTCTTGACAATAGTGAAACTATACATTGTATTGTAATCCCAATTTTAGGGTCTTCCAGTATGGTTTACCTTGCCTTGTTTGTTTGATGACTAGTTAGGCTTTGATCTACACTCATATGCTCTATATCCATACTTCTTATAGTTGTAGCATTAACCTTCAAATCTTTGTGTGCTTGATGTCATGGTCTTACATTCATGTGCTTGATGTCCTTGCTTGTTGCACTCGTGGCAGTGACCCATGAACTTCTCCTTAGGATTTTAATTTGTAGTCTTGCTCCTACAAACATTTCCTGTATGACCTATCTTACCACAATTATAATAAGTAGGTTTTTAGTTCTTACCATTGTTGCTCCTTCGTTCACCACTTTTAGATGATTCTCCTTCTTTAGTACTGGTGTAACCCATTCCAATAGTATTACTATTGGATATAGGAGATCTCATCAATTGATCAAAATACTTGATAGCTTCACTAGGTCTATTGAAACTTTCAACAAGTTCTTTCTCTCTTTTCAAATCATTTCTTAGTTGTTCATTCTGCAACTTCTGTGTTGTGATTTTAGTATCTTTTCCATTCAATTCATGATTGTCAATCATCATTTTCATTCAATGTTTCCAGTTACATGTGAGAAATCCTATTCACCTCTGATGTCTTCTCTTCTAGTTTGTTGGTTAGTATCCTTTTATCATCTTCAATCATTATTTTGTCCTCTTTAACTTTCTTTTTCTAGTTGGCCACCTCACATAGAAATATTGATTATTCTTCTTATTCTATCTTGAGATTTCTAACCTCTTTAGTTAGGGCTCCATTCGTTTCCATCAG